>JAWNNP010001197.1:0-1200000 GCA_035044805.1 Leucophenga maculata
ACAATCAGAGCACAAGTTGCCCTATAAGACACCTAGTAACTATATATTTTATGATCGCCAAGTTTAGTACAAGAAGTATTAAAATTTATTCTAATTTATATATTCTTATTTAAAAGTAAAAGTTAAAAAAAAAAACAATAACAGAAGATAGGGCAGGGGCGTCCATTTATGAAATGAGATGTCGAAAATTACGACGTCTTAGCCTCCGTATTGGAATTTCGCTTGCCAAGGGTCTAGCCAGCCGATTTTCATGGGTCATCAGGCGATCGTTATATCTTTAAGTCTCTGTGTAACGTTGAATTTCGGACGTACCACTCACAGCCGGTAATTGTGCGCTGAGTTTTATTCTGTAGTGTCTGTATTCGTTTGCGATTCGATTTTGCAGCAATACCCCAAATTTGGATACCGTATCTCCACGTTGGAGCAACGATTTCCTGGTAGATGGTTCTTTTGTTGCGCAGCGGAAGTTTACTTCTCCCATTGAGAAGCCAAGCCAGTTTTCTTAATTTAGCGCGACAGGTTCCAATGGCCGCATTTATGTGATATTTGAAGGTCAGTCTTTTGTCCAAATGCAACCCCAAATTTTTCGTCTTGGATGTCTGGCGCATCACAGAGCCATTAAGGTGTATAGCCGGAGGAATTAGCCTTTTTAATGTGAAGCATGCATTTGTGCACTTCTCACTGTTTAGCTTTATGTTCCATCTTTTTGCCCAGACTTCAAAGACATGCAGGTATTCTTGGAGTCCGTCTGCTGCATCATATTCGCACTTAGAAGGGTCGAAAATACGTATGTCGTCGGCAAATGATGCAATAAGCATTTTGGACGGCGTTAAACACATGGACTCTACATCTGGGACAGGTAGGTCCGCTGTGTACACTGAATAAAGAATAGGTCCTAGGACGCTACCCTGTGGTACCCCAGCTAGTACTGGATGAGTGTCTGATATCTCCGTTCGTACTTAGAGGGGAGACAATTTTCCGTCAAAGTGCGAACGGAGATATCAGACACTCATCCAGTACTAGCTGGGGTACCACAGGGTAGCGTCCTAGGACCTATTCTTTATTCAGTGTACACAGCGGACCTACCTGTCCCAGATGTAGAGTCCATGTGTTTAACGCCGTCCAAAATGCTTATTGCATCATTTGCCGACGACATAAGTATTTTCTACGCTTCTAAGTGCGAATATGATGCAGCAGACGGACTCCAAGAATACCTGCATGTCTTTGAAGTCTGGGCAAAAAGATGGAACATAAAGCTAAACAGTGAGAAGTGCACAAATGCATGCTTCACATTAAAAAGGCTAATTCCTCCGGCTATACACCTTAATGGCTCTGTGATGCGCCAGACATCCAAGACGAAAAATTTGGGGTTGCATTTGGACAAAAGACTGACTTTCAAATATCACATAAATGCGGCCATTGGAACCTGTCGCGCTAAATTAAGAAAACTGGCTTGGCTTCTCAATGGGAGAAGTAAACTTCCGCTGCGCAACAAAAGAACCATCTACCAGGAAATCGTTGCTCCAACGTGGAGATACGGTATCCAAATTTGGGGTATTGCTGCAAAATCGAATCGCAAACGAATACAGACACTACAGAATAAAACTCAGCGCACAATTACCGGCTGTGAGTGGTACGTCCGAAATTCAACGTTACACAGAGACTTAAAGATATAACGATCGCCTGATGACCCATGAAAATCGGCTGGCTAGACCCTTGGCAAGCGAAATTCCAATACGGAGGCTAAGACGTCGTAATTTTCGACATCTCATTTCATAAATGGACGCCCCTGCCCTATCTTCTGTTATTGTTTTTTTTTTTACTTTTACTTTTAAATAAGAATATATAAATTAGAATAAATTTTAATACTTCTTGTACTAAACTTGGCGATTATAAAATATATAGTTACTAGGTGTCTTATAGGGCAACTTGTGCTCTGATTGTCTTATTAAAAAAAAAAACTTCACACACTTGTGTGATAAAAATAGATGTAAGTTTATACTATTTCGAAAGAGGTACAAAAGTATTTCCTGTTTTTTGTCTTCATATACACAGAAACACAATTATTAATCGATATCGCAACTTAAGAATAAATAAAACATTTTCCACGCATAAATAAATGTGGGCGAGTTTGAATAGTACTACTCCGTTCAGTGAGCGAGCGTGGCATAACCATTCGTCCAATTAAAGCGTCAGTCGAACATCATATTAATTTATTCTAATTGAAAAGTTTTACTATACAACTGAAAAAAAGGCGCAGATAGATTTCGAGTACATGAACGTGCCAAGGTCATACCATTGATTGAATAAATAATGGAGCTCACACACGCAATTGCACAGAGAGCTGGACTTGGACGAACTGGACTTTACTGTCTGTCAGCAACTATTCTTTGCAATATTTTCTATTTATTAAAATATAAGCATCTATTACAATAGTTCATCCTATTCCTAACTTTATCACACTCTACTATTTTCTTATTTCATGCTAGCTATTGCACATGATCAACTTGCCGAAAAAAACTGATATACTATGTGTGAAGAGTATAAAAACTGCTGTGTAAAATTAAAATACATTTTGCTGAGTTTGAATTAGGCCCCATTCAGGCCCTTTCCGAAAGATAGATGGGCTTACATTCTTTCGACCCTTCTTTTTTTAAAGGGGAGCGGTTTATTGGTTATTAACACTTTGCATAAATAAAAAAATAAACAAAAAATGTAAAAATATATTATTCGGTTCGGCAGGCTTGAAAAACCTGTCTGCAGAATGATGGGCTTCGTGCGTGTGATACTCAAAATTTTAACAGTTTTTCTGTGTACAGATAAAAGAAATTTAACCCGAAAAGTTGTTAGCTCTAGCACTTCTTGTTTTTCAGAACTTAATTGGTGGATGACGTAATAGAGTACAACCGAGAGATCTCTCCATACCTGGAATGACCAGGTATGTTGAGATCTCTCCGTACTTGGCATTCAAATCAACTGGCGACAGCGCCTTAATGAGGCCATGACCTGAAAGACAGTAAAAGGCCATTTAAGTAAGAAAGCAAATCATAAATCTTTTTTTCTCTCGAAAGACGAAAATCAAGATCCATAAGACGCTGATACTCCCGGTTCTACTGCATGACGAAGAAGGATGGACCATCATTAAGTCAAATGAAACTGTGTTTAAAGTCGTTGCGAAAAGATCCTCCGCAGGATTTTTAGTACTATGTATCACAGTTGGCGACGAGTTTAGGTACCGAATGTAGCGCGAGCTGTATGAACTATTCAATAAGGTTGACATAGTCCAGCCATAAAATTCCAACGGCTGCACTGGGATGTTCACCTCATTTGAATAAATGAAAGATTCTACTAATTTTGATGTCGTCTCTAGAGTTATTTCTTTCGACTTTCTCTACTTGTTTTCTAGTTTTATTGCGATTCTATACATTCTGGTGTAGCAAGGCCCACAAATTTACAATTATGCCCGCTGTACATAGTGCCAGCCAACAAATGAGGACAATTTCAAATATGCCAGCTTTTTACAATTTCTAGACTGCGAATAAGTAAAATTGCAAATGTTCCAATTACTGCACAATTTATGTTAAATTTAATTTGAGAAGGTTTAGTTAATAGCCTTGTTTATTATTCAATAATTAAGCAAACAACTCCTGCCGTGGGCATAAAGGACAAAACCTAAGATTTTATATTATTTACACATAGTGCATAGCTTGATAAGATTAGTTGAGACAAATCATATGTCAAATTTTGTATAATGGCTGGCAGTAGTTCTTAAGCAAGTTACACATTTTTTAAACTCAAATTCATATGTCGACCATTATTTCTACCTGTTACATAAATTTGCACAAAAACAATAGGCTCTTATACCCTCGGTACACTATCCTTGTTCGTCCTTTTGCAGGTTGGCACAAACAAACTTGCGGTGCAGTTGACTATCACAAAAACTTTAAAATTAAGCATTATATTGATACAGCGACTTTAGATCATTCTATATTTACAACTGTTATACAATTCTAGAAACTCAAAGATCAACTTTACAAAAATAGTATTTTTATTCTGTCTACTCTATGCTTGATGAGTATATAAGAACTCACGTCTCAGCTTGATAACGTTTGCTTACGTCGTTTAGTAGGAGGTAGTGTAAAAAACTAGGCCAGATCTGCAATTCAAACGACATTACTAATGAGATAAATTGTTGTGTGTGTGTGTCTGTGTGTGTATGTGCAGCAGTGCGCTTTATTTGAAAGTATTTGAAGGTCCCTTAAATCAAAGCGCAATAAATTTCGCAACTACGCAGCTAGCTAGTATGATGATTCCAGTGATTATTAGTCATAAACTGCAAAAAACAAAAACTATGCATATGTTTCTTGTTCTTATCGCTAATATATACATTTATCGTTGATTTCGCATTAGTTAACTCGAAACGTTAAACTCGCCTACTGATGACATATTTGCTGTTGTCGTAGCTAACATAGCATTTAAGAACTCTCATATTCATTCATATTTCTTTAGTTTTTTTTTTTTTTTTTTTAATTTTCTCAGTTCAATGATGTTTTGCTCAAATCAAATTTCTTTGCAATTATTTACAATTTGTATTTTTTCTTTTAGTTACTGGTGATGTTGATAACCTTAACAAGACTCACTCGATTCGCAGAAAACGAATTCCAAATGCAAAAATTATTTATCAATATATTTCGCCTCTCAAATTAATGCTTTAGTGCTGTTGCGGGCAGTCGCGGTGATGTTTATTTTTTCCCATTTAAATAAAAACAAGCAAAGTCTAAACAAGTGTTTTGCTACGCACACAAATGCAGTCAAATATAAAAATACAGAAATCCCACAAAAACAAATAGACGACAGACTGACACATTGACCGAGCGAAATACACACACATACATAATGTAAGTGTGTCTGCTGTATGGCTGCTATATTAAAAAAATAATAATAAACTTATTGGGCGATATCGCAGGTTGGTGACGATGAGAGATAATGACTCATGCACTTGTTGCAGATAGTTCATCCAATGTTGAGGATGACATATTGTCTGCGCTTTTCTTGCTAAAGGCATGAAGAACTAATTTAAACTCTACTTATATGTAAATATAATGCACATATAACTTAAGTACAAGAATCAGCTAGAAATCAACATGAAACTGAAGTCAATATTGTAAAAAAATTTTACAATACTTCTTGCGAATTTGATAGATGGATGGAGTCATTGAATTCATTGGTATGCATATTTTTTTATCAATCCACATAAATTAGTATATCAAGTTGCAGTATCATATATAAACGAGTAAACAAATAAAAACAACATATTTTAATAAGAATTCGTGTGCCACTCCAAGTAGCTTGCTTTGATATATAACATAACTGTATATACTTATATATATATATGTGGTATGTAATATGGTGTATGGTATGTGTATATATATATATATATATATATAAACAAGTGCCTGGTAACTGTGCTACTCAATGTCTGTACGAGCCAAGGACAAATGGTCGACGATATAAGGAGGTATACAACAAAAACCCATTGCTATGAACACGCACAGCTTCGTTTGTTCTGATTCGCATGCCTGATGATGGAGTAGCATTAGTTTGAGGTGGAGCAATAGGTTGAGATATACCCCAAAATCGTTCAGATAGCGCAATGATGGACATTATGAATGCCCGGCGGGCGTATACGTAATACAATAAGATGTACCGCTAAATACACCCACTACAATATATATTCAGACACACTCATACACACATATTAAGATAAGTTGTTGCCAACCAAGTTGTTTTGATATTCGCACAAAAAGCATGACTTGGCTTGGCTAGGAAAATGGATAGCTTTATGTAAGAGAGCACGTTAATGCCACCGCTGCCACCACCAACAATAACAACAACATTTGCGACCGATATCTGTAAACGAAATCGTATACAGCAGCCATAGCCATTTTGTTGTTGTTTATTTCATTGCTATAATCAATCGTCAGCTGTGCAAAAAAAAAAAAAAACAAAAACGAAGACAAGGATGAAAACAACAACATAAGCAAACAACCCTCGTTCAAATGGATTATGAAACCAGCAAAGAATGTAATCATATAAAATGGAATCCATCCACCATCGGCCGGAAATGGTTAAAAGTAGGCAAAAACAGCAAAAATGATTGTGGCTTTAGAGATGATTCAATTGTTAATATAATATTTTACTTCATAATTATATATAAAAATGTCAACTAATCGTTATCTTATATACATATCTTGAACAATGTTAGCGTATATGGCATTCATTGGTCTGGAATGCAATAAAAAAAAAATCGATCCTGTACCACCGTGAACTATAGAATTGTACGGCTGTTTTACTTTGAGATGTACGCATTTTTAACAATTTAAACCCGTAACCAACTTCATACAAAAACTAAAAAATGGTTATCAAAATTTCTTTTTTTACTAGGGCTACCGCATAAATTAGCATACATTTAAAACCCTTTAAATTCTCTTTCTCATTAATCAAATGGACAGCCAAACAGACGGATATATCTATATCGACTCTACTCTTTACAACTCTTGAGCTCAAAATACATTTACTATCACAAATTAATTATCAGATTCAATATCAAATTTTAAATTTTATAGTTACTTGTTATAGTAATTAATGATTAAAAGTAACTCGAATAATTTATACCCTGCAAAACATATATTTATAATTAATTTTTATATAATTTAGCGATATATTGTAGAACACATATAAGAACACAATTTTTGATGGTTTTCAATTGAGGGTACCCAGCTTTTCTCGAAAAGGGACTGGCTTTTTAATTAGTCTAGAGTGATTAGGACCTTTACAACCCATGTACTGACAATATACAATAATTCAGTACAATAAATATATTTCAATGCGCTATTTTTACTAAAAACCAAAACAAACAAAATTATAAGAGATTACAAAAGCATGTAGTAAAATAAATTGTTGGCGAGCTTTCCAAAACATAATTTATTAATGTAAGGCATATCGATTATACCAATTTTACGTGCATTTATTTATATTGAGTCGCTTACTTTCTGTAAGAATTGATCCACAGTGCTGTGTTGGCGTAAAACAAACAAAACTCGCTCATTCACAAATTCAATCTACAGACCCAAACAAAGTACAGTGAAACGGAAATTAAATTTTTATTGATTATTTTTTACTTCAACGACTCTCTTCTAAAATACGTCAATAAATTTGAATATGAAATGTTCAGCTCAAGGAACTTACGAAGTTATAATACCCGGGCCAGCGGCTAAAATTAGAAAATGGAAATGAAGAATTAGGGGTTCTTTTTGGCATGCTGGCTGGTTGCCTGAGTAATGGTGGTGGAGAAATAACACAAGCTGCCGGCATGTGAAGCCAACATTTGTAAAGTAATTGTCCATATATTCATTCTGACGACAATGTGCTCACGTGGCAGGCTGCTGCTGTTAACTTGATTACGAAATGCGTTACGTTACGAGTAAAGAAACATAACAGGGATGTAAAGGATAACAGCTACACCTGAACATGTCGCTTACATATACACACACATACACGCAAACTTTACCAACACATAGACAAACACCCTGCTTGCTACTATGCAGGTCAACACCCAGAAAACGACGTTATTGCCCAGCGAAGCTGCAACCTAAATCAAAGAAAATTACTGGAAAAACTCATTACGCACATACAAACGCACTTGATTGTTTGTGCCCAATCAATAGGTTTTCTTCTCTTTTTGTTCATTCTTTTATGTTTTTATTGTTCGTGCCCCGGCTTTGTTTAGGTTGAATATGCTACATTCTTCGTCTCTTTCTGGCATGTTTAACTGCTCTGCGGTACACATGGCTTGGCGCGCACAGGTACACCAGCAGCAAATACAGTGCATTGACAGACACAATTAAATTGAATTGATTATAACATACGGGACGCCGCACTGTGGGGAAAATGTAACAAATGTTAAATCTAATAGCATCATATATTGATTTTCCACAGCTGACGTTGTACGGGGTGCGGCGACCGATCGATGTAAACCAGCCTTTAATAAGCAAAGCGACGCACACTGACACAACCGCCACCACCACCATCATCCATGCGAGTACACACACACATACGAAGATGCGCGGCAGCGTATCTATACATTAGTTAAATATTGCGGCCGCGTATAGTATTATTAATAAAATAAACAGTAAAAATGATACCCTCTGTTGTCTCGTATGCCGTAAGCTTCACCCACGGTTGTCGTACTAGTGTATTTATAAAGAGAATATCACGCGACATTAAACTGACTACTAACTCTTCTTCTTGCACAGCACACATACACAAACATCCAAACACACGGCAATCATTTGCTGCACTTTTTATTTTTGTGGCGCTGCTGCATTTTATTTTTATAACCTTTATAGTTTTTAACATATTTATATTGCCCTCCACTCACCAATATGCGTGTCCTCGATGTGTGATATTAAATCGCTTAAACTTGGAAACGTGATTCCGCAGCCATTAAATTTACAAATGTTGATCAGAAACACGGCCATATCAAACTCGGCGTTGCTCCCTTCTGGGGCAAGTGCCAGCGAGCGATTGAGTAATCGCGAATACCAAAATTACTCAATTTTGGTATTTGTGAAACGCGAACGCGTTTGCTACTGCTCCTGTTGTTGCTGTGGTGAGTGTTGCCGCTAGCACTTACTTTTAATACTGATATGCAATGTTATTAATTATTATTAAGAGAATAAAAAGTATTTTAAATTATACTTTTTCTTCCACATCTGCAGAGTAGAGGTGGAAAAACATCGATGTTAATATCGATATATCGATATTAGTGAAAATTGGTCAATATCTATCGATATTTCAGTCGTCAATATCGATACTGCGTTTCTCTAGCAGGCTGGTTCGACAACGGTGGCGGCGAGAACATATCTAATATTCTGTCGGCACGTACTGGCGGCGGTAACTTCAATACCGAATGGTTGACCTGGGCTACGGCAGGAAATCTTAGCTACGGCGATTAGCCCGACTATTTCCAGATAAAGGCTGTTTTGCTGTGCATAAAATACGTCCAGAGAATGCATGCAAGGTTGCTGGACACTTTCGCTATGAGCACTGCAATGCAACCTTTCCAAACTTTCAAGCACAGGCTGCTCCTTAACGTAAGCAGACTGCCTCCATGATTATTAATTAATATTACAAGTTACTTACATAATTTTTGCATATAGATGGTTATTGGCAACTTTACTGATAGTCGCGGGGCAACCTATTTCAGTGACGTTGGTGAGCAATTGCTGCAGCATACATCCCAAGAGAAGCATTAGAACACGATTAAATTGGTTTTCAAAAATTTTAGGGATAATATCGATATATCGACATATCGATGCAATATCCGAAAACATCGATATGGGTCAACATCGATATTTTTCCACCTCTACTGCAGAGCGGAAAGAGTAACCGAATTTGGATAATGGAGTACTCGTAAAAATACCAAAATTGCAGATTTAATGTACAGTTGTACACCGTACCGAATGAACGTTGGCGGAAAATACAAAAACCTCAACAAAAATCTCATTTTGATTGAATTCAAAAACTCATTTTTGGTTAGCTGCTGGCCTGCGATGATGTAGGCACCACTCCCACAGAAAGACGAGCACATAGAATGAATACCTACATTCATCTCCCAGGATTGCCCTTTACACATCAAATCGCATTCATCTATGTCAAATATATTGGAGCCTCCGATTTATATTAGCTAAGGAAATAATATGAATACAGTCTAAAAAGATTTTCGAGCGGCGTTTCGGCCACTTATATATGTCTTATATACCGATGTAAAACCGATTTGTCAAAAAAAGCATGATGTATTTTAGAGTACTGATTTTGCGATATATAGCAGTACTGTCGATAGTCTAAACCTGACAAAATGCTTTGTTATTGCATTCAGGCAATGTTTACCATTCATCTGTAGTAAACCATCTGCCCAGATTCAGATTGTAATGAGTGTGAACATCTTGTGGCTAAAGAGTGAACGAGAGGTCGCTTATATCGGCAATAGACGGAAAAACAACAACAAAGGTATCATTACTTTGTCATTAAAAAAATTCAGCCAAATCAAATTCGACCGCGTCTAAGTTCGGTTGCACTTTCTGCGTCTTTGTTGTGAAAGTTGATAATAACTGTAATCAAACCGTCGAAATCTAAAAACGGGGAACTTACCAGTTTTACTTTATAAATTGTATTTGCGCGGGTGACTCATCAGCACTGAGAAAGAAAAGAATTTGAACAATGGCTGAAGCAGGATCGGACCAGGTAGGCATTCGTGAGGTTTCAACTACCACAGACGATTTGACAGACGCTTTTGGTTCTACGAGCACTAGTGGAGCTGCCTCCTCCACATCTAACAATCACAGCTATGGTAGTGGTGCAATTGGCCAACTAGCCAATGGCTTCGTTTCTAGTTCCTACCACAAGTACAGTGCTAAAATGGTGTCTGAGCGTCATGCGGCCGAGTATAATATGAGACATAAAAAACGAGGAATGGCGCTTATATTTAATCACGAACATTTCGAAGTTCCCACGCTTAAGTCGCGTGCAGGAACCAATGTTGATTGCGATAATTTATCACGCGTACTTAAGCAGCTGGACTTCGAGGTTATCGTGCACAAGGATTGCCGTTTGAAGGAGGTACTACGCTTTGTCGAGTGGGCTGCTCATCAAGACCACAGCGACAACGATTGCATACTGGTAGCAATATTATCGCATGGTGAGCTTGGCTACATTTACGCCAAGGATACGCAATATAAACTCGATACAATTTGGAGCTTCTTTACTGCCAATCATTGCCCCACACTGGCCGGGAAACCAAAGTTATTCTTCATACAAGCCTGTCAAGGTGATCGTCTCGATCCGGGTGTAACTATGAAACGTGCGCATACCGAGACAGATGGTGATTCATCAATGAGTTATAAAATTCCGGTTCATGCCGACTTTTTAATTGCGTACTCTACCATACCAGGTTTTTATTCCTGGCGCAACACTACGCGTGGCAGCTGGTTCATGCAATCGCTATGCGCTGAACTATCTGCTAATGGCAAACGACTCGATATACTCACTTTGTTAACTTTTGTCTGCCAGCGTGTAGCTGTTGACTTCGAGTCCTGTACACCGGACACGCCAGAAATGCATCAGCAAAAACAAATTCCTTGCATAACTACCATGCTTACTCGAATTTTGCGCTTTACCGATAAGCTTCCAGTTCCAGCTGGGCGAGTGTAGTAGGTTCATATGCAGAAATCAGTCAATACGGACAAATTTGTACGTGTGATGTGTACGAAATATTGGTGATTTAGATCTAATAATACGTATCTTCAGCATTTCATTTATTATCTATGACTAACTACTTATCTACTATAATATTCTATTAATACTATACGTTTTAATATGATATTTTATTTCGATTTGATTTCAATTCCCCACTAACATATTTTTAACTTAAGCCAATTCTAAACAAATATTTGAAATAATGAACGGGATACCGTGCTTTCTATTTTTAAGAAAAAAAAACTTCCGTATTATTGGACGATCACATTGTGTTATTTTTGTTCATAATATTGCATTGGAATTCGCTTGAAAACTAATTAAAACTTAATCAAAATTGCAAATATATATAACTAAACCTAATTGATAGAAATCAATGTGTGATCGTCTAAACGAGGTGTTAAAATTGTCAATAAAATTTGTATATGCCTGCATGCAAACTCTGATCCAATTGTGATCTACTATGCCATTAAATTTTTCCCTCCGTATTCACTTTTTATACTTTTATGAAGGGACATTTTAAAATCCATAAATTATATATTTAGCTCGTAAGTTGAATTTTATATACATATATCTATTCGTACAATAAAAATAAAGTTTTTTACTGAAGAAATGATTTTCTCAATTGTAAGTCTGAATGTTTTCATGTTTGACTTGACCTTGCATTTTATATTCCAAATTCGGCATTTATTTTTTTGTTTTAGCTAAGGAGGCTGCTGAATTTAATCATTCTAAAAATCTGCAGTTTACGGCCATTCGAGGCCAGCAGCAAATTCCAATTTGGTTTGTTCGACAGGTGTTTATAGACAGGAGAGTCTTTTTTATGTTCTGATTGTTCTCTATTGCAAACTTTAAACGTCAATCCACATGTGCTTAGAGAACAACTTTATTCTTAATTCGGGTTTACAAAATTTTAAAATACACTTAAAATCTTTCACAACTTTAAGCTTAAAGCACTACGAAATCCATTCACTTTTTAAATATACAATTCTATCTAGATAAAAATTTTTGTCACAATTCAAATAAATGCACTTTCCGATATTAAACTAAAAAGAAATTTGGGAGTAGGATATTCACAGGCTATAATTTGGTCTCGCTTGACGCTAAGCTTCATTTAAACATGACCGCCCTCCTTCAACTTGCTGACTAGAGCGTCTACGTCGGCAACTACGGAGCCTGACTGGCGCACCGGTGGGTCTACAACAGAGACAATTTCGATGCGAGCTGCGGTGTCGACGCCCAAATCCTTGGGTGATACTTTCTTCAATGGCTTCTTCTTTGCCTTCATGATGTTGGGCAACGTAGCATAGCGCGGTGTATTTAATCTCAAGTCAGCGCTAAGCACTGCTGGAGTTTTGGTTTTAATGGTCTCCAGACCACCATCAATCTCACGCGTTATGGTCCATCCAGCATCGGTCTTTTCGATTTTATTGCAGAATGTACCCTGCGGCCAATCAAGTACTGCGGCTGTCATCTGTGCGGTTTGGTTGGCATCGTCGTCAATGGCTTGCTTGCCAAGTATGACTAAATCCGCCTTCTCATCCAATGCCAGCTTGGCAAGAATTTTGGAGATATGAATTGGTTGTAGTAAATCGTATTCAGCGGCCGAGACCTCAACGTGCACACCGCGATCAGCGCCCATTGCCAATGCTGTGCGAATAACTTCCTGCGACTGTGTCGGTCCAACGGATACGGCTATGATTTCGCTTGCAATTTTTTTCTCCTTCAATTTGACAGCTTCTTCCACGGCAATCTCATCGAAGGGATTCATCGAGTGTTTTACGCCCTGTGTAACCACACCAGTTTTGTCAGGCTTGACGCGTACCTTACATATAGCGAAAGGATGTGCATCATTAGAAGATTATTCGAATTAAATTATACAAGTTGAATGTCTATCAACTGATTACGCAAAACGCAACAAGTGATAAGCAAACTAACTAAAATAGAAGCCAAAGACAGCTGTTCAAATGTGTTCTACGCTCACCTTGACAGCATAATCAATCACACGCTTTACTCCAACTAAAACACGAGCCATTTTCTCTGTGGGAATATTTGCAATATAATAAACTTATTTCGCTGAATCCTTAATTAATTTTAATTTACCTCGAACAAAAGCAGCAAGCACCAGCAGCAGACCGCAAATAGTTTGACAGGTCCAAAGGTTAGGTCTGTACTAGGGCTGAAGGATGAATCAAGGGCGGTATAACACATATAATCAATATAAACTAATCAACATGCAGGTAAAATGTTCCAATAAAATCATACTAAGATTTAAATTTCATTAACTATAAATTTGTTAATTTAAGTAAAATTAATATGTCAATTTATAAAATTAAGTAATTATCATCCATCCAGTAACATCCATATGAAATGAACTTTGTAGATGTTTACACACATAGTAAAGCTCATTTGAGAACGATTTTGGTAGTCAACCGACTGCTTAGCTATTTTTAGTGCGCATTTCTCGTTGATGCTGAAAGAAGCGTGTTAACTATCCATTTGTTATTTTAATAATTTATTGGAATTAAATATCTTCATAATAAAGTTTTTTCCGAGGGCTACTGAGAAGGGAGAAAACCAGCTAAACAATATCAAATGAGGAACTAATTTTTTCCACAATATAGTATATAAAACATGTGATAACATTAACTTTGGTAGAAACGAAGATTTAATACCCTTTCGGAAAGTCATACGAAAAGTGGAGAAGGCAAGCCGAAAGTTATTTTCATATGTGCTGTGATTAAGTTTCAAAGTAATATCGTTGTGTAGAATATAAAATCCGCCATATTAACTCCTTAGTCGGGAGTTTCCAAAACTACTCCTTAAAAGTGTGTTACCATATAAAGATCATATAAAGACTATTAAAAAATCTAAAAATGTATGTACATACTAGTCAAACAGTTCTCATCCAATCTTTTAAAAATCGGTATGACGAGATTCTGGCCAGAGTTCGTCGTAGGATTTCAAGTGAGTATGTCCTACGTATGCCGCATAGCAACACAAAGCCATATAAAACTAACTCAATCTGCCACGGTAAGCGATTTGTACGAGAGCCATACAAATGCACCTAATAACTAATTTAGTTCTTCTCTTAGCGTATCAACGCGTCGGTATAACTCGCGAGCCGACACCAAGCGCTTTCACTTTGTTGACGAACAGCTGATTGCATCGTTTTGTGCCGCATACCAGTAAGGAAAGAGTTTTCAATTAAACTAAGTTAGACAATAAAATAAATGCTGAAACAGAATTAATATTTACCAGTACACTACATTTAACATTCCGAGTAACATGAGCGCGTCACCGCTTATTATGCGCATAATGGCGCTCTCCATCAACACAGCTAAAAATGCCGGAGTTATAATTCGCGATATTATGCAACAGGGAAACCTGGGCATTGTGGAAAAAGGCATTAATGATCCTCAAACAGAGGCAGACAGATCGGCACAGCGTTGTATAATCCAATCGCTGTCGAAGCAGTTTCCACGCATTCAAATCATCGGCGAAGAAGGTCCCTCAGACGACAACATTTTCAGTGATATGCTAGTAAGCGAGGCTGACCAAGACTTTTTGAAAAAAAAGTGCCCAGACGAATTGCGTGACGTGTCAGATGAGGATTTTGTAATTTGGGTTGATCCACTCGATGGTACATCCGAATACACGAAAGGTATTCCGTATTTAAAGATTTTCAAACCACAAATGTAGGTACTAAATATATGTCTTCTTTCAGGATTCTTGGACCATGTGACTGTGCTCATTGGTGTGGCTGTAAAAGACGCTGCTGTTGGTGGTATAATACATCAGCCTTATTACAAAAACGCAAGCGGGCAACTCGGTCGGACTATTTGGGGTCTTAAAGGTCTAGGTACGGGTGGTTACGAACCAGTAGCTCCACCATCGGACAAGTTTATCATAACAACGACACGTGTACATTCCAATCTGATTGCTGAAAGTGCACTGGAAGCACTTAAACCAACAGAAGTCTTACGTGTGGGCGGTGCCGGGTTCAAGGTACTGCAACTTCTCGACGGTAAAGCACACGCCTATGTTTTCGCAACACCGGGGTGTAAGAAGTGGGACACATGTGCACCGGAAGCAGTGCTAGAAGCACAAGGTGGCACTTTAACCGATATACTTGGCAACCACTATGCTTACGGCGCAGATGTAGAGTATGTTAATAAAACTGGTGTGCTGGCCACAAATGGCACTGTTAACCATAGTGATTTAGTGGCTAAAATTCCTGTTAGTGTTGGTGAAACACTCGCAGCAAGGAAATCTAACATGTAGATTGTTTGTTGTATGTTATTATATTTTTGCAATAATTTTAATTCTTAAAAGTTGATTACAAACAATAAAAACTAGAAACACAGAAGATTAACAAAGAAATTTTGAAAATATGATGCAGAACTTACAAATATTGTATTAACTTGCTAGCGCTCTCATTTGTCGAATGACGAAAAGCTGGCGTTGGAAGTGTTCAGATATCGATTTCTCTTAGCTTTGCTCATTTTACATGAATTCACGGATGCAGCGAAGCGTAGTGACTTTACTGACTCCTGGAAACAGTCTTGGAAAGGTGCGACGTTTATGAACATAAGCGTTTTCGAATTGCCACCCAGTGAGGGCATCAGCAAATGTGTCAGCTTCGAATTCCGGTACGGTATATGATCCTGCTTTTGCAACAGCGCCAATATAACATTTGTCAACTCGGACAGTGAACGATTAATGTTCTTGGTTTCGGTCATACGTGTACTAGTCTTGGGTGACTCCGATCCAGCCAAATCAACTAGATTTATGGAACCTATCGATATTTCTTGTTTCTCGGCATGACGGCCAATTAATTCCAGTTTAGTGACTGCATGCGAGCGCGATGAACGTTCATTGCCCACAGTGGACGCTGTTGCTCTGTTCATTTTAGCAATTTGCATCAGTTGACGCAAGCGGGCAGCTGTTGTTACTGTCTCTTCGGTTATATTTGAGACATATATGTCGTTTTTATTGTTTTTGGCCATACGTATTTCCATATCCTTTTGTTCATTGCTGAGTAAATCATAAAGGACCTCGTTATATATCTCTAAAAAGGTAACCTTTATTTCGTATTCCCATCCAAGATTCTTGTAATTTTTAATGGAATCAAATAGAAGATCGACTGTGCGTGGTATTACGCCGACATTTTCTGCTATGCCATCCATAGTGTATGTTTTACCACTGCCAGTTTGACCGTAAGCAAAGATACAAATGTTGTAACCATCCAGTGCAGATTGTATTAGTGGCGAAACCATCTCGAAAATATCCACTTGCTCCGAATTCGGATGGAATACCTGATCAAAGCTAAAAGTAAGTCCGCCAGTCTTGTTTTTACCATCTAAATTCTGTATTTCAACCGTGGCTTCGTCTTGATAATTCCAACCGCAAAGCGATCTACCTTCCTCGCATGATAATGGCGGTCGTACACGACAGAAAACCCGTATATTGCCACGTAAATCCATAACAGTGTTGTGCAGATCCTTTCTATCCATGTTGGATTGAAATAATTGTTCCTTGCACAAGGCCAATTCTTCAAACAACTCTGTATTGCGCTTTGCCAAATCATCACTCCGTGCTCGCAGCTCCAACACTTCACTGGACAACTGTGCATGCTCCGAGGCAATTTTCTGTAAAAATAAAGAAATTAAGTGTTTGAAATTTTAATTTTTTAGCAGAAATCAACTTACTGTATGCACTGTCTGCAAGTCGGTTAGTTGCGATTTCGTACTACCCAGTTGTATAGTAATAGCGTCAATTTTCGCAGCATGCATATTTACTTGCCGTTGCAAACACTCTTTATCGACGGTAATATTTTTTAGATCTGTTTCCGTTTCAATCAGTTTATTTTGAGTTTCTTCGAGTTGAGCAGGCAGCGTATCCAACTCCAGCATACTCTCACACTGTTTCTCATGCTTCGCCTTCAATGCCTTATGTTTCTCAAGCAAATCATTGAAACGCGCCTTAAAATCGTATGGTGCAATACGCTTCGTAGTTGTTGCTGCTGGCGCTGTGCTCTTCGGTTTATCTTTAGCAGCAGCAACGGCCACAACGCCAACAGTACGCGCTGTAGCCGTGCGACTAGTGCTTATTGCACGACTGCCCGCTGTTGTCGTCGATGTTGTATTCGTATTCGTACGAAATTGACGATGTGCTGCACTAGAAGCACCAGCACCATTTATTCCTGTTGCGCCTGCGCTGCCTAATACTAAGCGTGGGTTTTTTGTCTGTAGTGTGCTAGTTTGTGTTGATTCTCCAGGACGTTTTCGGTTTAGCGGCATGCTTCGTATGTCGCAAGCGGACCTACTGCGGCGCATTTTAGCACGCGACGGTATATCTTTTGGTTTAGCGCCCATTGGCTCCGGAGAAATTGCACGGCCTATGTATGAAATATATATATTAATGCTCTTGTTCATTAATAATTCTGTCGTAATGTACCTCTGTTTCCGCGAATACCATTTTGAATATTTCCCAAGTCGCGGGAAAGTGGTTGATATGACGCTTGCAAAAATGCCGATCCAGCTGTACCGAATGTTTTGTTTGCGAATCCTGTAGCGGCTGTATTTGGTTTTATTCGATCGGTTGGTAGTATACTTTTTACCATAGCCGTAGGAGGCTTTAGCCCTGATGGCTTCGGCAATTTCGATTCCATTTGGTTCTATATTTTTATCGCGCTTTCAAATAATATTTGTTTACTCTCACAGCGCACATTCATGCGCGACCGCCGTTAATTTGATATGAAACAAACAACGCTAGCAGCGCTTCCACATCGATTGAGGGCAAAAATCTGTATAGGAATTTGAATGATTGTGAGTTTTGTTGTAAGAAGAAGAATTGGCGCAATTTTAACAGGGTTCATCTATGAAATTTATTTCTAATAAAGTTTTAACGTTACGACAAAAAAAATTTTTGCTTCGACTCTGCACTCCAACATGCAATATAATAAAATTTTTTTTAAGTAAATTGTGATAAAAAATATAGAATGTCATCATAATGAGTAATAGTACCGCAGTTTCGTAACGTGCGATATTAGTTACTGTGTATAATATAAAAATGCAAATTGTGAAATAGACTCAGTGAAGCCAACTTATTTCAGGCGTATGAACGAACGCTTTCCATCGTCGGCTACTTGCTGTTAAAAAAAAAATAAAAAAAACTGTTGTAAGTTGACACCCTGTACAAATTACGACTGAGTCCTCGCTAAGAGCTATGCGACTTTTTAATTGAAAACATGTCATGAAATCCCGTGCATTGCAAAGCACACATAACATTAGAAGTTTGCATCCTCTTCTTTTTAGTAGACTTCTTTCTTTGAAACAAATTATTAAATTTATAGTATAAGAGATTGAAATGAAGTAAAGTCGTGATCAGCATGACGAAACGATCTAACCGTGCCCGCCAGTCTGGCTGAAAGATAATCTTACTGAGTACAAGAAATTTATTAGACATTAAATGATCTATCGTAATCTCAAACAGTGTATATACTATTGATCAGCTCGACGGGGAAAGTCAATTTAGTTGTGTTCGTCTTGTCTGGCGTCTGGTTATTGTTGCGCACTTGTCTTGCCAAGTCAGTTGTTTGGTGTAGCCCTTTTACAATTTGCAGATAGCCTGAAGAAATTGAAGCTGATATTGTCAGACAAGTTGAGATTTGACTGTCTTATATGAGTTCCATTTTCATCTTTTTTTTAACGGAGTAACATTTAATTTCAAAGTAATATTCAAGGATATGGAATATTGACGTATTTACACTAGTATATAAATTTTTATCAGTTTTCATTCACTTTTAATTGAAATTTGTGAATATTTGAAATAATTTCCAACGCCGACTTTTTGTAAATACGGCATTATGATCTAAAACTAATGTAAAAGAGTACTTAGTTACATATTTTAATAACAAAATCACTTGTTTATTCAATATTTCTTTCAGATAAATTAAACATATTATTAAAGTGATTTTTCATTGTGTATGGTTTTTGCAATAACATTACTAACAAAAATAATGAGATATAATACAATATTAATAATAGTAATTATATATAGTTCCAAAATGTTTTTTAAACAACTATAAATAAATTGTATCTTATTTACTTTCAGAATAATTCATATATCAATAATTGCATTACAAATTTATTAGTTAAAACGTAAATATTCAGATTTCTATATTTTTGACAGGCCCCCGAGCCGAGATTGGTGCAACTCAGGCCCTATATTGTTTGCTTATGAATTAAAATTTTATTTTATATATTTAATATTTATTTTGTTTTTTTTTTTAAGTTGAGACGCAATTTTCTCTGCGGCGTTCGTTGCCTCGAGACAAAAAATTTGACTAAAATCAACAATTGTTGAATTAGAAACGGATATACATACATACATATATATATATATATATACATACACATATACGAGTATATAGGCATATATATCAATTGAAATTTCTGGTTTCTTATCGCAATTTCTAATTTATGTAACATTGTATTTTCCATTTACTATTTTCAGATGTAAGTAGGTTCACTATTATCTTTAGCATTAGTAGTATTTGTTTTATTAATAGAAGGAGGTGCGTACTTGTAAATTTTGTATTAATCGACCAAACGCTTCAAAAAAATCTGCTGCTCACAAAACAACATCATGTATGCTTAACCTATCCGCATCTAATTAGGTAGTAATCCATTATGTTTAACATTATTTTCTAAGCGAAATTTGATTTAAATGAAGTGATCGTTCGACTTGGTCCGATCACATATGCGCAGCCGTCGTTCGCGGTTATTCTATTCTTCATCTGAATCACCATCGCTCGAGTAGTTAGTAATCTGCGGCCGTCGTACGTAGGGCGCAGTAATGACTTGTCTGCCGGTATTAGAGCAGCTATTAAAAAATTAATGAAATCAAACTACTATCGCTTAAACTTTTTACTCACGCAATGCGCCTGTAATGGTTAAGCCACTCTTCCAACATCTGCGCAACGAGTAGGGGACGTTTCCTTAGTTTCTGTTGTGCCACCAGTAGCCCGCCTTCGGTGACGCACACATCTAACCACTGGCGCATAATTGCCTCCTCGCGTCCCATCTTCGGAAGGAAAAGATAATAACAAAATTAAAATTGTTTTGTGGTTTCGTTAGTTCAGGCTACTACCTCTGACTGTGTCAGGAAGTGTATGGGCAAGAGCTTAGATTCACAATCCATTAGAGGCAAATATGTGACATCTTCAGATTCATCGCGGCGTGCATCTATTCGAGAAAAAGGCTCCATAGGTACAAGCGCACTAAAGTGGCCCCTGGTATAACCGAGTGCAATGGGTGATTTAATGCAAAAATTTTGATCCCAGAATAAAGGTAGATAGAGTCCTAAAATCATCAAGTCAAATAAGATTATCCATTTTAAAACTTTGTCAACACCTCACCTTCGAAACGTGCATATCCAATGTCTTCGCCTCGAAAACTTTTTACATACTTGACACCGTAGACGATTATGGGACGACGCAGTATATGAGCTAGTGCGAATATGTGGAGCTGTTCTAACGATGCACCAGGTTGACTGGCAAGCGATAGTAGCGTACTCCAATCTTCTTCCCATTGTGCTTCTTCCAATGTGAAATGTAGCATTGATGCCTGCCACATTTCATACTCTTTCCAACGTGTATAAAATCTTTTAAAAAAAAAAGAGATTCGTTCGATTTGCATTAAATAATACTTATGTAAGAAGCGTAATGCACTTACATATGCGAAGATTGATGTAGACTGTCAGCGAGAGCACGCCGCAACGTATTGTCGCGATCAAAGACACCCCATGTTGCTTGCATGGCCGAATCAAGTAGACAGTCCCCTGCACTGCGATTCCAAAGCACCAAAAGACGCGAACCTAATCTAGATGTTATCTCCATAGACCAATTTAGTGCTGGCGGTGGATTTTCCAGCTGCTTTTGTGCATCACGATCGAGCAATTCATCGTATAGCTGTTCTTGTATGGGAATTGGCAACTCCTCGATTTCCGTAGGTAAAGCGAAAGTGGCATGCTCCTGAACATAATGACAATTCAGACCAGGTTTGCGTATTCGCAACATATTCGCAAAGTGACGCCTTATATCGCCAGCGAGATCCGGTGCTACATAAGACGGCACACGCTTTATACCAGGTCCTGAGCCAGAGATTTGCGCCAAGAGCATCGGCAGCATTTCATCACGATGAAAACGAATAGCTAGATGTATTAGTGTGTGCCCCACGTCAAAGGCTGAGTTACGATTAAGTGCAGTGATCTCCGTGCTAGTAAGTGAACGTGACGGATTTCCGCCACACGATAGGTAAGCCTCCACTGCACTGTAGTTGTTCTCAACAACACCTAAACACGCGTTCAGCCATTGCCAATCGACCTGACGACGTATTTGTCGCTGCCGACGTTCCTGGCGCTCTTGCACCGTATCACAGTTATTTATAGTTTCTGATGAACCTGTTAAGAGTATAGGTTCTAAATTTTATTCTTATTCACCAACATTTTTCGCAGACTAACCTAGTTGGTATATGTGTTTCTTATTGAAACTGTTATTGGCCGACACTGTATTCGTCTGTTGATCAGCATGTTCGCTTAGTTGTTTGTTGCTGCCAGAAATTGTTGCACTTGCATTTAAATCGACCATGGACCCAGTTGTTTCTTTCTGCTTGCCGCACATGGAGCACTTGAGACTTTTTGGCCAGTTCTCATAAGTACAAGACTTAAATTAAAATGAGACTTAGTATCGATATCATAATGAAGGGAATCATACTCACATTGCAAGCCCATTTTGCTATAAAGCAGTGCTGTTGCTGCTGATTAGGTGGCAGCGCTGAAGACTGTTGATGGGTTATCTCCTGTTGTTGCTGCTGTTGTTGGAGCTGGTTATTTTGGGATGTGTTTGCGAGATTATTAAGATGTGTTGCGTCGTTGCACTGTTGTTGAGGCTCGACGGGACTTAATCGATTCGAAGCAGCACCCGCACACTGAGAATGATTGCTGGGTTCATGCTGTTTCTGCGTATCATATATATTGCAACTTGCATTCAATTCCGTGTCGGAATTACTGATCCGCAGTGAATTTAGCTCATTTGTTGCGCGATCCACGCAGTCCTGTGAATGGAGTGTGCTATTCGTTGCGCCTAGCATGGACATTACTGCAGTGGCTGATTCGATTTCGACATGATCTGCAGTGGAACAACGCTTCGTGCAGCACTGCACACAACGTAAACTTCGCGGCCAGTTTAGATATGTGCACATCTTGCAAGCCCATTTTTCACTACTAACGACTTTAATATCGGTTGTAGAGTTTAGTTGTTGCTGCTGCTTAGGTTGTATATAACAAGACGGACCCACCACATCGGCTGCAGCTCCTCGCGCATCATCGACTCCATCAATTACTGCTGTCTGTGGCGGACTCAAGCTGCGTACAGCTTCGATTAGATATTGTCACTTAATACAATTACATTTCAACTTACCGAAATATATCCTCATTTAGCAACGGCTTTGATGATTTGCACATTGTACATTTCAACGATGATGGATAATTCTCATAGGTACAATAATCACATTTCCATTTTTGCACCTTGTCATCGGAATCACACATGTTTTGATACAGATGATTCACACACGTACACACGATTGGAGTTCTAGTATATAATGTATTTAGTGGCGATCTATACAGTGATGCGTTCCGTTCAATTTTCAATTTGACTACGCAACAATGGAGCAATAGTGGCAGCTCTATTGCAACGCAGCCACGACTCACTTGAGAATCCGCACGTTTTCCTTATTTATAATCGCGAACAGTAATAATTAGGACAATTGAAACGAGAGTGATTTTAAATGGCGTATAAAATATAAATAAACCTTTAGAAATGTGTGTTTGTTTGAATCGTTTGTTTGAATCGTTTGTTTGATTAATGAAAACAAAGCCAATAATGCCCTTGACCCTTTAGACCAGACGACTAATCTGAGCTGAGGAAGTTCAGAGTGCGCCAGACAACAGTATGTATATAAAATGGGTTGTTTGCGTTTGTTTGATTTTTTGTCGTCACTGGCAGCCTTCGCCTATCTTGCTATCTACCGTGGGTGATATCTAGTGCGGGATAGCGGGGTTGTGTGGGAGAGGGCTGGCGGTCGGGACAAGGGCGTCATGCACAGGTTGTTGGTTGTTCGTTTTTGGACCTCTTCAGTTTATGTACAATTTTTCTTATTTCCTATTGGTATGTATTGTATAGTATTTGCAATTGTTGTGTCATATCATTGTAGTAGTTGGTGCGCTTCTGTGCTGGTCTGGTACCTGGTGCTTACTGCTGCGGCCAGGCAGGCAGGCAAACGAGGCAACCAAGGCCTTTTAGCGCGCGGGAAAGAGACGACGGAAAACAAATTTGTTTTTTAATGCTCGCGCGCGACTTGCATTGCTCCGCGCCCGTTGCACAAAAACAGCACAGACAGCCGCAGCAGCAACTAATATATGTAACAAGACGTTTGTCGTTCAATAATCAAAAAGGCAAAGCAGAGTAAAGCAAGTGAAAAACAATTACAAAACAACAAAGAAAGAAAACTTTCACTGGTCCAAAACGATTCACCTTTTGACAATCCCGTGGCTTTACAGCGTAGTACGTAAAACAACAACGGACCGTTAGCTTGCGAGTGCGGACACACATACACAATTTGTTGATTTTGATTTTTAATAAAGAACCATTTTTCTAATATTTTCTTGCTTTGTAATTAGTTTTTCGTGCCTGTGAGCAAAAACTGTTCTTGTTGAGTGTCTCTCACTCACTCTCTCAATAGCCTTGCACTGATCGCACTCACGAGTTTCTTAACTGGGCAATAAATTTAGTACAGATTAAGACATTATGCATAAGTTAGAGCAAGAATAAGTAAACATGGCAGCTCTCAAAGAAATATATGGCAACGCTTTCCAGTGATTGCCAAATGTGTCGTTTGAATTAAATATTTTAGTATTCGGGCCTTATGCTATTTACACACGAAGCAACCGTTGCAGCAACACAGTCATGTTGAAGCAACCGTTGCTTCGTGTGTAGCTGTGATGTCCATAGTTTTTCGTGTTGCTGAAAAAAATTTTAAAATTGCTGACGTCGAAGCAACGGTTGCCTCGTGTGTATCTAGCATTACGTTTTACAAATCTATATATATATATATATATATATATATATATATATATAAATGAATGTACATACGTTTGTACGTCTGTTCACACGAAGCAACGGTTGCTTCGTCAAAATCGGAGAAGGCTATGCTCCGCTCCAAAGTAAAATCCATTGAAATGGTGTGTCGGTTTGGCTGTCTATTACTTGTAAATTGATATAAAAATAGTTGTCAGAAAATAAGACGTATTTATCATTTGGATACATGAAATTCTTATTAGACCCTTATCGTAATAGGCATGTATATCAGGAAAAAAAGTTGCGGCTAAAATTGTAGCTTGTATCTCCGATGCTCTTCAATTACATCTGATTTAAAGTTTTTGCAATTGTGTCATTTACTTCACAGTATATTTATGAATTTATATTTCTATCATATTTCATTGAATTCTATTTAATCATCTAGAAAATTTCAATGAAAACTTTTCATGATCAGTTTGCTCGCTTCTGGCAGTGGACACAAGTACATTTCGATCGACTTTCTATTATGATTTTGAAGCCACACGCGTTTATTCTTTATTCTTAGTTAATTCTTTGCTTTCGAAACCAACTAGTAGCGACCAACTCAAATAACAATTGAAAACCGCAATATTTATGTGCTTCTAAAATATTCAGTTTAAATTTGGCGGGCTAATTGGATTACGTTCCAATTGTAGCATATTATTCAGTGTGTCTGGCGTTTTCGGCTCAGCAGTTGGGTCCACTGCAGATCAGCTGATTGCTGACTAGCTGGTGCAGCTGTGACTGAGGACGCAAAGTTCTGTTCTATTAATTACTGTTTATTTTTGTAGTTTTTTATTAGTTAATAAGTAATAATAATTTTGTGTTAATAATTTGTTTATTCAGAGAACGTTGGTAAAGTGTTCCTCGTGTTTTTATTTACGATTCTCGGCTCGTGGTGCGCATACTCGCAGGTGGATTTAGTTTCGCGTTCGGTTTGCGTTGCCAAGGAAACATGAAAACACAACACAACAAGTTACGTACTTCCTTCCGGTCTAGTTTTTCATCAAATTTTTCCGATTTTTAGCAGTAGTTGAAGAATATTTTGTTTGTATTCTTAAGCTAAAAATAAAAAAAATGTAAAAGCATATGTAAATGTTATTCAAATCGGACAAAATGGTAAACGTATTTTCAAAGACTCAATGGATTTGAGTTGAAGAATTGCATGATGGTTCGAAAGCTGCACAAATTTTATTAAACACAACGGTAAGTTTTGACTATTTATTCAACTAGTCGGCAGTTTGTAATATTAGTGTATCGATCTGACTGCCAATGACTACGCAATATACTGAAATATGATTTATAATTAAAAAACGCATAATTTTTGGTGTTCGTATTAAATATTCGAATTCGTTTCATCTGTCAAAGTAAGCAAACTAGTTCATTCGAGATAGTAATCTCTTTACAACTCCAATTAAAAGTTCCAATAAGAATAAAGATCAAATGTTTGTAACTTTTTTTAATTTGCAACTAAAGTCCAAGTGTAATTTTAAGTTTACAACAACTTTACTTTATTCTTTGTTCATTTTTAAACGTTCTTACAATTTTCATTGAGCGGGAAAATGAGAAAATTATACTCCCACGATTTTTTTCTATTAAAAGTTGTTTACAAGGAACGTCGTCGTCGTCATTTTAACGTAATAACTTATTAGAGGCAATTAAAATGTGCGCTGTCCTTTTGCTTCAATGCGTTTTCTAGCTGCGTGCTTGGAAAATCCACCCCTGCTCGCACCGGTGAGCATGTGGCACGAGGAGAACGACGTCATGTGGCATGTGCCGCTGCCGACGTCAATGCTGCCGGAGTTGAGCTAAAAGCCAGGTGCAAAAATGCTGCGTTGCGTATCCTAGACACATGTCCATCTAGGACAGGTTCGTCGTGTATTTTCCCTGTATCGTGTATACTTCAATGGTTTGTGTTTTAATATGAAAGGAAACTGTCCAATTCTATAAATATCATTCAAATTTAATATTATTATCTTACATATATATCTAAATAAAATTGAGAAGCCTGTCTGCGATTTCGCAATAAACGTATTTTGTTAAACTCACGGAAAACCTATCGAAAATCTAAAAAGGCATTTTTGAATTGTTTCCCATCGATCCGTTTTTCTTGGCTAATCTTCGAAATAGCAAATCCGATTGCAAAGACTCAAGTATATATCCATATTCTTTCCTAAATTGCTAAAATTGGCAATACCATGGCTTCATATAGTCAGCACATAAGCACTATATAGTGTCAAAACCCTTTAAGATAGTTTAATGAAGCATGATTCATGTGATGTATGCATGGAAAGAAAAGCGTTTATCATATTTTAAGAAAATCGTCAATTTCGTTTGTCGCTCATGTTTGTTCGTTTTTTTGTGAGACTGAGAACGTACAACTTTGCTAATGCTAGTATAAACATATAAACAACATCCTTGAAATTCTTGAAAATATGAAAATTATAATAAAAGATTAATATAGAAGTTTAGCTCTCGATCTACAATGTTTGTGGACCGCAGACGGCTCAAGGAATGTGTTTTTCCGGAGTATCTACAAATGTATTTTATTCTAACATACGTGATACCATTAGATTCCTCAAAATTGTAGAAGTAATATGCAGTGTCTGCGAAAAAAGTATGTTTTTATCCTCTGAAAATTTATTTTATTTTAATTTCTAATGATCGGATTAAGCTGATCGAATGACAACACAATTTACAATTACATTTATAAGCACTGCTCACATTTTCTAACTAAAAACCAGGAAACTCAATTGAATTCTCTAAAAATATGATGTGTTTCGCTAAAATCGCAAAACTAAATTTAATCAAAAATGGCTACAATTAGTATAACTTTGAATGATAAAATCTAAATGCCGATTGTCCAAAATTTCATTCTCAAATATATAGAAGCACGGACAAACAGATAGATGGAGCAAGATACAAGCGCACATTGCTAGTTCGGCTTGTCTCTTCGTGCTGAACATGAACACCTTTAGTTTATAGGGTCTCTGTAATCGCCTAACCCCGTATATTTGGCATACTACTTTACATTACCACTAATAGTTAATTATTATAATTAACTGCTTTCTTGTAATGTAAAGACTAGCTGAACCAAGCTTGCTTCGCCCGTGTCCAGCCACACTTGTTCAGTGAATCTTACTTTTCCCGATCCCATTACCATGTATACCACATTTCATTGCTGTACCTCAAATGGATGCAACCAAATGACGTAATTTAGACTAAATTTAATCCATGCACCTTAAATGAACGCAAGATATGACAAATTTTGTTCATCGTTTAGGTTTTTTCACGAAAAAATAGCCTATGTTCTTTTCCGAAGTTCCATTTATTTCTATATCAAAATTCACGCGAATTGGTTTAGCGGTTTAAGCTGGATATGCACGCACAAATTAACAAAACTTTGTCTATCCCGTGTAGCAACTTAGAACACCCATTGTATTACCGTATATCTTCTTTTTCTAGCTATTATTGAAGCCTTTCTCGAAGAGTGTACTTCGAATTGAGGAATTTGAAAATGGTTTTAATGTCTGACAAAATACCTAAAAGTGCGCTCCCAGATGCGATGAGTCTTATTTCAATTTAGTTCCCCACAATGGTAAAAAATATGGTTATCTCTTTTTTAGCGTTACCGCAGCGATTATTCCTATGGTGTAATGTTCCATAAGCCTGGCTAAACGAATCAAAATAGATGATCTTTTCTGTATCCCTTAAGATGTTACATGCTATTGCATTGAGCCATCGACTATCCAATATAAGTCAAATTTAGCTTAATTCACAGCTTGAAAGAGACTAAGGTTATTCCCACAACTATCTTGCTGTCCAACAACGTCATATCAAAAGGATTTTGCAGTGCTGAGTTATCACTAAGAAGTAGTCTTTATATTGCTGGTTAATGGGTCAAATGTTTTGAGAGCTGTCTGAATATCTGACAAGATGTAAACATGTTCATGGTTAGCTGTGTGTTGTCTTAGATAGTGCATCTTAACATATACATATATACATAAATAAAACGTACGCACTTGTTGAAACACCCTTTTTAAGAAGTAAGAAAAAACTTAAAATTAGTTGACGTGTTTTATAATTTTGTTACGCATTGTAAATAAGGACATGTGCATGTACATATATATTATACTTAGGGGTAGTGTACCGAAAGGGGTCAATGCCATATAAAAAAAAAAATTTTAAAAAAAGAACAATAGCGGAAATTAGGCAACTGCATGCGAGCATTTTCTTTTAGATACATTCATTTCCATCTTTATTCAGTTTATGCCCCTCTCTTGCTCGTTCAGGCCATTTGGCCAACTACCACCAACTGAATATATTTTATTCCACCACCGCTGTTTATTATTGACCAATTCGCTGTTACCACTAACATGCTTACTAACTGCATATACACATGACGCTTGCCACTATAACCCCCGCCCGCAAATGCTATGCAGGTTTAGCCAAATGCATCCATGTTCAAACTCTCACAGTTGCCTATTTACGCTGTAATGAAGCGTACGAGAACATTTTCGAAACGTGTGCTGCAGCAAAAATTAAAAAAAAAACATAATTTTCAATTTCTAAAAGTGCAAAACTTCCCAATACGCGTAATTCCTGCAAAGAGATTTCAATAGTTTTTTTCTTATTTTGAAATCGTTTTCTTATTTGCACCAAACTCGCGTTGAAAGGTGCTGCCAACGTGGCTGGTGGAAGTGCAAAATACAATAGAAATAAAAATATAGAAAAAAAAAACCAGCAAAGTCAAAAAAACCAAAATTTATTTGATCAATAAACCACTGTCGCCGCTTTTCCCGCCATTACTGCTGTATTTGCAGACAAATTGTGGGTGCTGGCACCCTTTTTGGCATGGCTCATGCATTTTTGTTACACTGACGCCAACACCTGCAAGAAGTCAAAACAAATACATATACATACATACGAGTACTTATTATAAAGAAAAGACAGTTGTAACCATTCGCCATATTTCGCGTCGTCGCGTCATTTCGATTTGAGTTTGATTTGTGTACTGCATAACGTGTCGCGTATTTCCCATATTTTCGCTTACTATAATCGTCAGAAAAGAAAAGGGACGAAACTCCTGTGGGTGGGTGCTCTTAACAACATTGTACAACTCCATTTTTTTGGGGTTGCGTTCGAGATTGACTGTTTAAACGACGCGCTTCAAGTCGACTCGTTTATTGTTTATAAACAAACTCCGGCAAAAGCGCCCGGTAAATAAATCGTCATATTTCGCACTTTGCAGTAAAACTCCTATGTCCTGTCACTCGCGTATACCCGTACGCCAGTAAAGTTTATTAACTTCGGTACGTTGCTCCGTAAACAAGTGCAACGAGCTGTGGACAGGTGTTAAATTAGTTATAAGCAAGGAAAACTACGCTGCATATCATCAAGGTAAAACAAATTTATTTCATATTGCCTTTAAAAAAAAATTACTACGGAATATGTTTAAAATCAGGACGAATTTTTTCTGAAACTTAATACATTAAAAATGTATTACAAATTATTCAGTGACCATAAAACTTAAATACGCGAAAATATTTCAATTAAAATACAAACTGCGCAAATAGCTTAAGATGTAAAGATGTGAACCCCAAAATAGAAATATGTATATTGTATAAGCGAAGGACTTTGTGTGGCTACCTGGCAACGTTAACTACTTGAAAAGCTAAGGGAAAAAACATTTTTGTGCGGCCAGCAAAGAAATTCAAAAGCGGAAAATCAAAGCGCAGAAATACCTGCGAAAAGTTTAATTTCATAGCAACGCCCTCGGAAGATGATGATAGGCCGGAAGTGTATGTATGCGACGCGCAATTACAAAATGGCGGCATGCTAACAGTATACGAATATATTTTTGTCGGCATATTTTTAGGCGCAATTAAAGTGTATTTTAGCTTAACACACAATACTCATTACATTAATATTTATTTTTAAATTATGTATTAATTCCAATTTTTTTTTTGTCTTCTTCAACATAGAGCTCACCGCGCAAACTACCAAAAAAAAAAAAACACAAATTAACTAATAGCAACGAAATGCCTTCAAAAAAGTACACTTTACAACTAGTCAAAACAACTGAGTCTGCAATATAGCGTTTAAAATATTAAGTATAGTATATATACTTAGCATAGCACATATATATATAAAAATATCAACTAGATTAGAAGTAATAACAATAAAGGATACCAATGAGCACACGTCTCGCGCCTCAACGCAATTTTTTAATAGCAACGCGTTCGTCCACTGCAACAGCAGCAGCTACAGCCAGTATCGGTGCTAATATTAACAGCAACGCTATCTCTAACGTTGCTGGTGAAGTCACCTTGTGCGATACAAACAACGAGCACAGCTCGAAACCAGTATCGCCGCATGCGGAACAGCAGCACGAGCAATTTGAATTTAACAGCAATGATGCAGTTGTTGTCGCCACTACATTGGAGAATGTTATGACACAGGTAAGAACTATTCACATATGTTAATTTCACCTAAATTTCACTTTACTATATAATGTTCATTTAGCAGAAGTTAACCAGCGACAGTTCGACCGAACAGGTCGAAGTCATTCGCGTCGTAGTGCCTATGGATGCGTCCGATTCGAGTAACGAAACTCATCTACATGCCGCCAATATGTCGGGTCTAAGTGCAATTAAGGATAATGTCGATTTGGTCCAACAAGTGGCCAACGGACAGTTGACTGTGTTGCAAACGCAGTCTACTGAAGGCGATGATGGAACACCACAGTTTATAACCGTAACCGGTGAGTAAGCAATATAACTATGCATAGCTTGAAGTTATGGTATAACGAAGTTTGCTATGAAATTATCGTAAAATTTTATATTAAAAAAATAGATAAAGAATACAATTCATCAATTGACATTCATACAATGATCAACAAGAAAACATAAGCTTCAAAATAGTTACATACAAACACATATATATTTTGATCCTTTTTGTCTGGCATACGAGGACCGTAACATAAAATCTTTGGAGGCACTCTATAAAGATAATCAAGTCAAAGTACATACATTTATCTCTCGCAAATATCAAGGTGCATATAGTAAAGCGATGTAAAGTTTTAGTATAAAAGAAAGTCGAAATATTTTATTTTTCCAAAGATTGTTTTCATGTTGGTGTTGCTCACCATTGTTTCGTTCTAGCTTGGAGAAGCTATAAAGAGGAGCACGTCCCACGAATAGCTTTGTTAAAACATTTCTTGAAAACATTTCGTCTACTTTCACATTGTACGTTGAACCTCTGTATCCTGGAGAAGGTTGGGGTTTTTGTGACATTCGAGCATAGATTTGTGACGTGATGTGATCATCCGCGAAAATATTCATTTTTTTGCCAGTTGTCCCTCTGTGAAGCAGAGTGTGTGATGCAGCATTGAAAGCAAAGAGCATGGACAAAACTATTCTGGCTCCCATATTTATTAGTGTTTTTGAACCTTTATTAAACCAATATTGAACATCGGCCCTTAGCCATTTTGATGTCATCTCACAATCTAGGCTAGAGAGAATAATGAACTCATATTTGGTATGTAGTTTTGGAATGGAAAATATATGCTTGTTAAACTGGGACGATTATTTTTGTAAGTTAAACATTGTTTAACATTTGAGGATGTTTTTTTATGATTTCAAAATTTGAAATTTTACAGCTTGTGAAGACTAAGCGATTTTTCAGATGCAAGGATTTTAGCTTAAGTTGTCCTTGCACTAGAATAGTAAGAATGGAATAAAATAGACAGAGAAGAGTTCTATTTGTCAATTTGATTAATTTTTCAAATTGTTCATGGTGGGAATGAGATATATTTAAAACTCTACTGCACTGTCTCTATAAAGTCAATATCTTAGATATGGGGACAGAGATGGCTCATTTTGTGTGCGTTGGAGTTTTTTTACATTCTTCTCATAGAGTATGAATATCATTATAATTTCACAGTATTTGGAACGCCTTTAATGTGCCATCGGTACTGCTTACATATAAAAATAATCTAATTGTATTGAAGTTTTTTATTTTAAGCAATTAATATGTTAATAAAATGATAAATATTTTGAATTTGGGCCGCATCTTTAAAATATAGGGAATCAAAAAAGGGTTTAATATTAAATTTCAATAATGGAAATTGGTGTGGATTACTAACTATCTATCGCCCTTGTTAAGTAAGCAATACTAATGTCCAACGTTGTCCATCCAAAAACAGGTGTGAAGAGTATTTAAGCTTCGGTTTTACCATATTATCTATTTATTTGTTTATAGATATTCCAGAAATGATGAACCATTTGAAGTAAATTAAACTAATTTTTCTGTATTTACTGGCTTAAGCCGAGTATGCTTGACTTCGAGTTACCTTGGGTCTGGCCCGCTTAAAAAATATTAGCTATTTAAAGAGGGACTATGAGCATCTACATTTCTAAACTTGAATGTTTAATCTTCAATAGACTTCAAGTTCTTGTTCTTCATACGAACAGACAGACAGACGGACATGTCTATATCGTCTCAGCTTTTAAAGCTGATCAAGAATATATACTTTATGGTCTTTGTTAAATGCTTCGCACCCTTGAGCCTTTCGCTTATATTTGCACAAACTTAAAAAACCCTTCCCTACTGGTACATGGTACAATAAAAACCCGAACCTCTGTACTCCAGCACATCCTACATATGTTAAATTATTATTTATTTTATACTTTAATATGTCCCCTCTTTGTTTTCCTTTTGTAAAGGTGAGCTATCGCCGAGAATGAAATTTTTTCAAGTCAAATTTAACAATATTTTATTTATTATGACATGCTACAATTTTTAGTTGACCCCGCGTGCTCTGCGAGAGATTACGTCAGAACATATATTTAGAGACTATAGCTTGTTCTAATAACTGCTGTTAGCTTCTATCGCCGTATCACTCTCATCTACTCCTGACACTCAATCTACCAGGGCACTCATCCTCCCAAAAATTATCCCTTAGACTACCGGCTATCACAGTTACCCACCATCACATACCAAACCTATCGCATTGAACTTATATGAAATATTTTAAACTTCTAAAAATTATATTGCTATAAAAAGTTCTGGATCGCGATGTGCGCTACATACGGGGCGGAAGAATATATTTATATCACATAGTTTGAGCTCCATCTGTCACTAAGTGTATTTGACGGAAGCTATTTATCTAAAATCTTCGTATAGAGAACTGGTGTAAGATATGGAGATTTGATTAAATTTATATTGTAACATAATGGCTCACATATTCCAAATAAACGCAAAGCCTCATGAGTAGTTCCAAAAAAAACCGCGCCATCAAGCGTCCAAATGCTTTCTCAGTATTGCACAAATCCTTTCACTTAATATAATATGTATATAAATATGTATTATGTATAAAATCGTTAAAAACTTGTTTTTATAATTATTAGCCGCTCAAACGCATTGACAAACTTTTGCAATTAGCGAGTAAAATAATTTTTAAACATCACTGAGCACGCGGTGACGGTAGCAAAGGATTAAAAACTTTTTTTCCTACAGTCAAGCAAACAGATTTTCCACAGTTCTGCAGTAGAAAAAAAAAACCGATAATGAGCGACAGAGGAACAACAAACAAACAAAGCGATAAAGTATACAATACTAGTAGAGACAAATTAAGCCACCAACCGATCCCTTCTTGGTGGTTCGCGCAATGATAGGGGCGGCTTTTAAGCTGCTGCTGCACTTGTATAAAAATTCAAATAAAATCGTAAACCGAAAACAAAAACATGAAAGTCGAAAAATCCTGCAGCGGCAAATAAAATAATGACAGCGTATTTGTTACATTTGATAATGGTGCAGCGATGCAGAGTTTGAGTTTGAGTTTGTTTCGACACATTCCGTCTGCAGTTGCCTGATTCATTTGTGCTGGTTGATATCGCAATTAAAAGTACTTAATTTGTAAAATGAAACGTGCCACGGTCGGGCAGATAGGATAGATACCTGCCCGTCTGCAACACACTACGTCAAACACCAGCACACGCACGTGTGCTACAAGTTACAAATCCCCGTAAGAAGCGAACCGTAGTTAAAGCTGAAAGTGTAACACAGCTATATACGGTTGGTTGTGTCGCGTATTCATTCGTCCGTGTGCGGTGGGTATCAATGCCACATAATTATTATATTCCACTTCAAACAGCGTTGAGTATAAAATGAAAACTTTACAACAATAAATGAAATGATTTGTCCGATGATTCACGTGGAAAATGATGTTTCTCGGAAGAGTATTGTTGTTGTCAACGCGCGGCTATCATCACTTGATCAGACACTGCCGCCGTCGCCCGTTGTCTGATCCGCTTTATCGTTGCATTGTTGAGGAGGGGGGAGTTGCGCATTGTTTGGCACTTCATAGTACATCAAATGTTGATGGTACTTGATTTTATTAGAACAAATTACCACCCCACTAAACAAATAATCACACAAACACAAATCGTTAGGGCGTGCATATATACATATATAGAAAAGGGACTAGAGTCGAAGGGTATAATAGTGAGTTAAGGTAGAAAGATACAACTATGCACTCCCCTTGCTGCAGCTGAAACAGATCAAGCGACTCGCTAATAACCGCCCGTTGTGTCTTACCTATCAATGTGTATGGAAAGCGTTGTTACCTTTTTTTTCCGGTGGTGTACTATTTAATACTAAGGATACTTATTAGTGTAATAGTATAGCTTGTTGTTGTTATAATGAAATACTTTTGACAACTTTAAGAACAGTATTTTGTCATAAACCATGCACAGTGGTCTGGATTGCAGCACTTTAACTTGCTTAGTTTATACTACGTTTGTTTTGTATGCTGACCCACCGTATTCCGTGCAACTGGCCAATCAGACAAGTGCATTCATTCATATTATAAATTGCTACTCGAAATAATCACGCACACACCCTGTTCAATTGTTGCGGATTAGCGTCTTCATCACTTCAACGAGGCGGAAAAGCTTAAAATTTAATAATGTACACACACAACCAATTCGAGGGAACATAACCTGCCAATAAATAGCAGATTTGGCTTGCAACTATCTGCACCCGGTCAGCATAAAAGGAGAAGTTAGAGTTGAGTTGTACGACTTTATAATGCCCTTCACAGTTCAATGATGCGTGATGAAAATAATTAGCATAATATTTTATACCATCTTGTTACAAATTTTGGTACACCTAGGCATTGAAGAAGCAATCGGAGACCCCTACAAGGGTATATACATTCTTGATTAGCTTCATTAGAGGAGCCTGATAAGAGGAGCCTAACTAGAGCGTTCCTTTCCTTTTTTTAAATCAATTACAAAATATGCGTCTGAGTTTTTTTTTGTCACGCCCTACTAAATCAAATGCCTCACAGGTAGAAATAATGGTCGGAGACCCCCAAAGTTACGATATAGGTCCGTCCGTCCGTCCTTCCGTCTGTATGAACGAAAGGGTCTCGGAAACGGTAATAGATAGAGACTTCATGTTTTTTGCATTCGACCTGGACTGCTCCGGAATTTTACAAGTTTATCTTAAAATCAGTTACGCACGACAATAATTTTCTTACTTGTTTTATATTAAAAAACTCTTATTTATTATAATTGCTATAAACTGCATCTTATGAATGGCTGCTTCACATATATACGAGGGGCACTATGTATATTTCGGGAATAGCAAATAAAATAAGAAACATTTTTAAATAAAAATGGCTTTATTGTTTTTCATAATATTCTCCATGAAAATTTATGCACTTTTGCATTTCCTTAAACCAATTTTGGAACGCTTTTTCCACTCCCATTGAGACACCTCCAAAACATAGGTTGTGAACGCATCAACAGCTTCTTCGGGCATAAAAAAACGTTCCCCACGCAGTTTTTTTTTTTATATTAGAGAATAAAAAGAAATTATTAGGTTATAATTCAGGGCTATACGGCGAATCGGTCATTCGATATTTTAGGCACAGTTCCATACAAATCCACCAGCTAATTAAGATTTTTTTGTATGATAAAATCTAAAAACTTAAAAATATCGCGACTGAAAGTATAATCACTAACTCCCTCCTCCCTAGTTAAAGGATATAGTAACACATTATTTAAACTCTTTATTTTAAAGTACAAAACTCAACACAAGTATCTCCATATAAATCATTGCTTTGATGGGCGACCTCTGTATTAAGGGCACCCAATGCGAGCTTGATTGATAAACAAATCAATAATCATAAAGAAAATTATTAAAATGTCCATAACAACTGCAACTTCTAAAAGACTTCAACACTGCGTTACACACGTTCCGACAATCTGATAATATGCACTTCACACTAAGTTTGAAGGGTATACAAAAAATTGTTTGTTGCCTTAATGCAATCGGTCTGTGATTTTTATGCGCACATAGGGGAGGAAGGCATATGTTTGGCTTCCAGTGCTAATTGTCACAAATACGTATAAAACAGATAAAATCTCTATTCTAAATGTCCTTTTTTATACACATACACAATCATATTCAGTACATTAATAAAGCAAAGAAAATTAAATCATATTTTTGCGTCATAATGTCGTCTATCTTGATTGCATCAGCAGAACATTTGCGCAACTCTCATGAACATCATTGAAGCCATATGAGATAGTGATCCCTTTGAATAGTGCAAGGTGAAAACGTTTTAGAAAAGGTCAATTGTGTTTATTATTGGCTCTATACACTCTCTGCCTTTTACTCGCTCTTTGGTATTTTCTAATAGATAAACCATATTTGCACAATCTACAACTTCAAACATCGCCGAAGTGATAAGCAACAGCAGCAGCGTCCTTTGTAAACAATTCGCACAGTTTGTTTTCATTACTTTTTTTTTTCGTCCAGGTTGCTATGGAGAAGTATATACTTACACTTGTTGGTTATCCCAGCAATTTGTTTATTTGTAAACACTTATTTGTAATTTATATCACTGCAAAGGTTAATTTAAATCATTTGTCTGATGACATCCAAATACATTACAACAAATTCGTATTGAAATTGAGTTGTAAACTGGTTGAATTTTTGAATTGTGCTATAAAATATAAATTGGATACTGTCAGCTATCGCACATAAATGTGGGAGTTGTAAGGCATTTTCTGTTGTATAGTAGAGGAAAACATGTTGAGTTTCTACAAACTGGTGCGACAAGTTTAAATTCTTGAAGTTTCCAAGAAATCAACGACTAGGACGTGGAATTTAAAGTACTGGCATATCAAAAACGACTTAAACGACTTAAAGCAACCCAATCTGGACATTTTTTTATACTTTTAAGAAATACAAAAATACGATTTTTGGCACATATTTTAATATCTGATATATCTGATTTGATTATGAGGAAGCTACTTCATATATCAACTGAAATTTTTTAGTTCCACATAGAAACTCATGGTTCCATATAGTACATATCTATAATAGAATTTTATAATTCGTCGACGGTGTAATGTTTATAAGGGACATGCAAAGTTTAGTGGTAACTTTGATGGAATCGAGTCTTTAAAATCTTTCATACGATGTTTTAAACGTGTACTTAGCAGTTTTAAAATGAGTTTATTTTGATTCAAATGAAAATGTTTCATACGCAAAAGGCAAAATTCTGTATAACAGCTATTTCCAAGGGCGTGACAAGTTAGCTTCAACACTTTATTTGATGGAAACGAAAACATAAGTTTACTTGGAGTTTTTGCATTAATTTTTTTTTGAATTCCAAGTACGGAGAGATCTCTCTATACCTAGTCGTTGCAACCTATCAAGTTTGTCGCTCCACCCCATGAAGATTTGTCTTTGTGCGTGGGGTGACCTTTTCGAATTGTTCTGGCATTATATTATCAGCATTTATGACAGTGGTTAATAAAAATAGAGTATTGAACACCTTTCTCTCAACTTTAACTTTTGACTAATTTGGCTAAATACATACACAGTAGTTTTTGTAGGTTCAAATCTTTATTAGTACCCACTATTATAACGAAAGTAATTCAATGTTAACTGTTGAAATAATGCATTTTTTTATATATATAAAATTAGCATATCAGCATCCTATATCACATATTTTCTGTGATATTTTAGGTTCGTGGCAACACCATATTTTCCACTGGAACATTTTTCTCTTTGTTCTCTTCACCTAATAAGTTCCTCTTATACAGTTTTTGAGACTTAAATTATTTAATTTAATATATATAGAAAATAAAAAGAATTTAAACAATTAAAAAAATGGAACAGCTGGGTACCAAACCAAACCAGTCTAATGGAGATTAAAATAAATGATTTTAAGGTTTTACGTTTTTTTTATGAATATATGCATATAAACCATTGTTGCAAGGGAGGGACAAAAGACAAGTGAAGAATTTTATATATATATATATATATATATATAGATACAGTTTGAGGCAATTGAATTGCAGTTTGAATACCACATTTGTCATAGTTTTGAAAAGCACTACTAGCAAACAGTTTGAATAGCGTTTGTGTTTAGCCGTTTTTAAGCTCAGAAATTCAGACGCTGCATTTCGATTATAATAAAATAAACTCTATTATAACTTACATTATGTATAGAACTGTATTTTGTAATAAAGTTACTTATTTTCAGACACTATTTAGAGTCTATATTATTAATAGAGCTTAAAACTTTCTAAATTGTTTATTTTTAAATGTGTTCATGAAAGAAAAGTCACATCTAAGATCATAAATATTTGAAAAAGATATATTTGTACAGATCTAGCGACGATCGTGGTTGTTCCCAAGAATTTGTACCTAATTCTGAAAGTATCTAATATTATTATCTGGCGCTCGTGTAGAGATTACTCTTAAGGCTTAGTCTATAAAGAAGATGATATGCTATATAAGAATTACATCAAGAAAATGAACCAAATATGTTCAAAATAGCTTAAAACAGCCCAAATCATATCGTATCGAAAACTAATGTTTTCTTTAATCGATACATATTATATATATAACTAGCTTTTACCCGCGACTTCGTTCGCATATCTTACGATAATAAGTAGCATAACTAATTACATTTCATATTTTGCCTCATTATACGCGGGGTGGTGTATCACCCCTCTAATTTTGTTAATGATCCTCTTAACATGTACATATACCAAATTTCATCTCTGTATCTTAAATGGATGCAAAGATATGACAAATTTTGATTATCGCTCCGATTTGGTCAAAACGTAGCCTATGTTCTTTTCCATCGTCCCATCTATCTCTATTCCAAAATTCAGACGAATTGGTTGAGCGGTTTAGCCGTAAGAGAGGAACATACATCCAAACTTTCGCATTTATAATATTAGTAGGATTAGTAGGATATATCAAAAATATGAATGATTCAATAGTATAACTAGCATATATATCATATAAAGATTGAACCTTTGATGCATATAATAATCGTCACATATTTTTTGAAAAAAATATTATGTATGTCACAAAATCACGCAACTCATCCCATAAATAGCTTTTTTGGTTTGTTTTTATATTTTTGGATAATGTGATAGTTGGACAAAAAGTGGGGCTGGCAACTACAATTTCCGCGGACGATATGACGTACTGTTGACAACGATGTGTTACAAATGCATCATTGCCAGCATTAATCAGCTTCTTGTGAAAATTGGAGAGTGAAAACATTATGTCTATCGTTAAAGACATCCAAACCGTCCAACAGAAAAGTAGTAATAGAAAAGTAATAACATAGTAATGTAAGGCTATAATTAGTGGCTACTTGTACCGATTTCTACAATGGTAATATCTAATTCGTCGTCCTAAAATGCTTTAAGGGAGATGGATGAGTATTGATACATACTACAAAAAAGGAGAGAAATGAGTTTAATGGAAAAGCTCCGTATTACGCGGAAGTTTTCATAAGTCAGTGACTGTTTTAATTTCCCGCAAAGTAAATATAAATGCGACACTGTTCCAGTCAACTACCATCTATGAATAGACTAAAGTAAAATTAATTGCAAATGCATCTAACATCTAAAATGAGGCATGATAAATTTTATGGCCCAACACCATCAATTTCAATGGTTAAGAAGTGATTTACTGGGTCGCTCTGTGGTCTTACCAGCTTAAGTGACGTAAACCGTTCAGGTTCAGGTTGCTGAGGCAGCAGGCATCTCGACTGAATGGGTACATGACATTTTTCATGAATATTTGAACATAAAAATGATATCCGCGATTGGTGCCACAATTGCTCTCAATCGACCATACGCGCAACCGGTCCAGTGGTCACATGAAAAGAATTATTTGGCTTATTTCAATCTTAATCAGAACGAGTTTTTCCGCATTTTCGGTACCGTCGACGAAATATGAATGCATCCTACATCACCTGAGACAAAGAAATAATCAAGAAAGTGGGTTTCTTCAGGTAAACGTGCATTAAAGATTTGTTGTTCGTTCTATCCGCCAAAATGGCCACCGTTTTTTGGGATGCACGCGCTTTGAATCACATTCATTACCTTGAAAAGAATATAACGCTCACCGGCGAATATTATTTAGAGGTTTTGGACAGATTCGATATGGATTTGAAGCAGAAACGACTATATTTAGCGAAGAAAAAAGTGGTGTTCCAATAAGACATTGCACGGAGACTATGTTGAGAACTAAAGCGCTTATTTGTCAATAAAATGTGTTATATTCAAACAGTCACTGTCACATCAAAACCAACCTCGTATCATGTCTCCAAAGTAAAAACGGCTAAACTATTTAAACGATAGTAAATGCCTTTTTTTTCTTCAAATATTCTTTACGAAAACTTTTCGGTTTTGCTTTAAATATGTCGAGTTTCGGAAAATATTTTACGGGGAAAGCCATGCTTAGGTTGCAATAAAGAGCGTAATCTAAATCTGTAACGAATATATTCCACCTGTAACTCAAAGAGATTTACGCCTTTAATTAATCGTCACCTTTAAGACTCACCTGTTAATGATTGCACTATCAACGTAAAACCTTACGCATAACGAAGCTGGCTGCAATCCGTATTTATAAAATGAATGTAGCAGCAACAACAAAAAACGTAAAATGCACCGTAGTTCTAGGCAGAATTGACCGCATGACGTCTTTGCCGCAAGAAACTTAATAATTGAAATATTTCTGCATGACTTTTGGGCGAGAGCGCGAATAAGCTACGACACGACAAATCTCTAAAAGCGAAACAGAAAAAAAAAAAAAGTAAATAGAAAACAAAATGGAAGCTCTCACCCACACAGAGGAGAACAAAAATAATAATCGTACAAATGTCTGCTTTGCTCTGGTTGGCTGGCAGCCAGTCAGCATGCAGCATCCAGCATCATCCCTTGCCTGTAAGTGGGGTCGCATTCGTGCTGTCCTGTTGTCGTCATAAACGATAGCACTTGAGCGAGAGTGAAAGGCATGCACGAATGTTGCACGAGCGAGCACGACGCACAGGGTGCGCATAGCAACCATCAGGCCACCATTTCGGCTGACCTTGCCCATGCCGTTGACAGAGGGAGGCGCTTGAGTCAGCATCCAGCGGAATTGATTGGTTGCCGTTGCCGTAGTTGCCGGTTGCTGTTGCCAATGCAGCATTCGGTGTGAGCAGGATGATGCAGCTTGTAGCAGGCTTTGATAAGCGCGCGCGCGAATCTAAGTGCAGCACTTGACTAGATCCTACATAACAACGTTTTGATCCCGGAATTTGACCGACAAAGCAACAACAAAAAAATCCTGTATTTTTATGGCTTTGTGCTTTATGTTCTTCATCGAGGCTGTTCTTGCTGCTGCTGCTGTGGGCGGTTTGGGTGTAATTTGTGCGTATACGCTTTTAGTTTTTTTTTTTTAGTTCGGGGTTGGGTTGGATTACTTAAACGATGGATTGGTGCTGCCGCCATATGTTAGTCGGCGGCACTTGACTAAATACGCCGCGTGTTGGCGTGGGCTGATGGCTGTTGCTGCTGCCTCTGCTTTTGATGCTATGGGAATGGTGGTGGGGTTGACAATGCTGCCGCTAAGCTTGGTGGTGTTATTGGCAGGAGGCCGTTTACTTGCTCACTCGCACAAATCATAACAACGCATCCCCGCAGCGCATCACTGTCGTCACCGCTGTAACTTTAGTCGCTGCCGTCGCCGCCACCTTTGTCGTCGTCATCATTATTTTCGGAGGCATATTGCAAGGATAACATTTGATTTTGGATTCAGTTGTAATTCTACCGTTCGCACGATCTGGTTGTTAGCGTTTCTGTGCGGTTGCTAAGCTCATCCAGCATCTACGTCTACTCACACTGCCTTACAGGATATCATATCACATACTCCCACACCCAAACGCACACAGGTGCTCTATACCCATACGCGCGCATATAATTTGGGCAAAATTAAGCCCTCTAGCAACAACGTCGTAGTCAACGAATTTTGCTATAGTGAACGCTTCCGGCAATTTTTACTTTCACTTTCCATCAGGAGCTCACAGATGACACTTCATAGCAGACACAGAGGACTACAACGTCTGCAACTTCGCCATTGTGAAGCGCTGAACATTTGAATATAGCGTCATATTGGCAGTCATTCGGTCATGAATTCTGTCTGGTCGTCGGTCCACTTCAGCGCCCGCGTCTACCGTGCAATCGTTCGTATTAACTTCTCCATGTTTTGTGCGCCGGTTTCCTAGTTTCGCCATTTAAAGCAATTTGATATTTGTCGTCGCCAGTAGTGATGTGTTGTGCTTTCAGTATTTGTGTCGACCACATTTAAAAGTAGTTCATTGCCCATAGAGACACCGCAGTCTCACACTGATCATCATCACCAACACCGCAAAGTGCTTGCCCGTATTTTTACTTTGTATACCGATTGCTGTACTATTTTGCCGACGTTAAATTAAAAGAGAGAATTTCAATTAGTGCAACATCGATTTCCATGTAACGTTGCTCACAAAAAATCAATCGAATGCATTCACGATTTACTTTGGAAGCTCAGCCACGTCATCATCTACAACACCACCTCCATCATTTAAGTTCGTCAACGTCACCGCCAAACGCTTCAAGCTATCATACGGCGAATCTTTTGGAGAAGTGTCGTTGTAAAATACATCATTTGCATAGTAATTGTCGACAGCATTTGCTGCAACATCATCTGCAGCAGCAACAACATCAGCAGTCACATCCGCAACAACAACAGCAACAACAACAGACACAGTCGCCGTCGCTACAACATTTACCTGCTCCGTCACCTACTGCCACATCAACGGCAATTCAGCATTTGCAACAACACCAGCAGCAGCAACAACAGACAGCAGCGGCGGCGCATCATCTACACCATCATCACCATCATCATCACCACCATCATCAGACATTTGTGGCCACTGCAGCGAATTATTCAACTTGTGCCGCCGCTGTTGCTGCTGCTGCTACTGTCGCTGGTACCGGCGGATCCTCTGCAGTTACAGCCACTTCGGCCCTTGCCGCCGGTTCGTCATTTCCTGTTTTGGCGGCAGCCGCTGCAGCATCCTCTACCACGACTACAATGTATCGTCGCCACAATAATTTGTCCTATTGCGGCGGTAACTATCAACGTTTGAATAATTGTATGTTTTTGTTGACCAGTGGGTGCAAAGCGTGCCACAGTGAATAATATTAGTGAATACAGTTTTTTTTTTAAATGCTTGCCACAACAAGACTAATCGTAAATTCACATTTTGCACCTCCAATTGCAGTTTCCGCGCAAGATGCTGGTCAGAACTATCAAGTGCAATATGTGGACACGGAATTGTATCACAGTAACTCCAGCCAGACACAAATGTAAGTCAATTACCATATATTAAATATTCAATCGTCCCGCCCACACAAACCAACTATTCCTTATGTGCACCTGTAGGACATATCCGTTCTGTCCGGTTGACGATTATCAGACAAATGGGCAGACATACTACTCCACCACAACGACGGGTAACTATGCGCCGAGTGCAGTCAACAACTCAACAACTACACACGCATCATCGTTGCCGTACCTAGTGCCGGTAGACGAAAGTCTGCTGCTGAATGGCTCGTCGCAATCGCATAGCAGAGATTCACCACATAGCTTAACGGTAAGTGATTCTATACTGATTATTTTACATTACGTTAAAAAAAAAAAACACAGTAGTATTGGGCGTGAGGAGGATAATGTTTAATTAGGGAGTTTAACATCGCCTTCATTTCAATTCCATTTATTGTACGTTAATTGCATGTAGCATGAGGTTGCCTACAAACATGAAGCGCAGAGTACACCACAGACACCCACATCGACCACCACAACAAACTCGGTGAGTGGTGGCAGCATTGGTACAGGAGGTGGCGGCGCATCGCCCGATAGCGAGCAGAGTCCGTTGGGAAGCACGAACAAGATTGCCTCGGCAACGGTAAGTTTCAAATGACACGCCCACCTCGAACATCTAACCAGCATCGATATGACGATGTCAACCGTTGCCAATGACAGAATTTTAATGCGCCGGCGTTGCATTTTGCAGATCAAATGGCTCTCGCGTAACTACGAGACAGCCGATGGCGTCAGTCTGCCCCGTTCGACGCTCTACAACCATTACATGCAGCACTGCAACGAACAGAAGCTGGAGCCTGTAAATGCAGCTAGTTTCGGCAAACTGATACGTTCTGTCTTTTCTGGACTGCGTACGCGACGGTTGGGCACACGCGGCAACTCTAAGTATCACTACTATGGTATACGCATCAAGCCAGGCTCGCTGTTGAACCAACAAGCCATGGATGATGAAAAACCAATAAACGGAAGCTATACGGGTAGCACTGGCGTTGGCATTTCAGCAGGTGTTAACAACATTGGAGGAAATGGACATATGGCACAACACGGAGGCGTTTCTTCAAGTGCTGCTGGCGTTAATGGCCTTGGTGGCGCCGTCGGTGGCACACGCACTGCCAAGAAGCATACATTGAAACCGGAAACTTACGAGGCCTGCATACAGGTGTGTATATTAAAAACAAGGCATTAATTGCCGACGGAGTTTTTATTTGAATATTAACTTTTTTCTTCTTTTATTTGCAGTATATTGGCGATGGCACTGGTGCCTTGCCGAACATTTTTCCACCCATCGAATTGACAAACTCATTCAATAGCGAATTGACGCGCGAAGATTTCGAAACATTCCGTGCTATCTATCGCGAACATTGTGAATCTTTTTTGGATGCTGTACTTAATCTTGAGTTCAGCACAGTTGAGTTTCTTTTGCGTGACTTCTGGCGTGTGGCGGACAACAACAATCTGGATGAGTGTGAGGAGGAGAAATATCTCAGCAAATCGAAATTGTATCTCCTCTGCCACTGCGCAGAAGTGCAAAAATTCGTCAAGGAGGTAAGTACTCGTACATATATACGATAAATACATACAGATTTATTTTAATGCGTTTCTACTTTTCTGTGTTGTACATAAATTTTCAGGTCGACTATCAATTTTATCAGAACATGGTTGATGTCATTATTCCGGATGTATTGCGCTCTATACCTAATGCGCTAACGCAGGCTATACGTAATTTTGCTAAGAATCTGGAAATTTGGCTCTGCGAAACAACAGTGGGCGTGCCTGAGCGTATGGTGCAAATTAAGACCTCTGCGGTATCAGCTTTCTGCCAAACGCTACGACGTTACACATCACTCAATCATTTGGCACAGGCAGCGCGTGCAGTGCTACAGAATGGTGCACAGATAACACAAATGCTAAGTGATCTAAATCGTGTTGACTTTCACAATGTACAGGTATGTTGTCACGAAAAACTTTTAATTATAGAATTTTAAACTTTTTTTCTCTAACTAGGAGCAAGCAGCTTGGGTGAGCCAATGTGAACCATCTATAGTACAGCGCTTGGAAAGCGATTTCAAGTCTGCGCTACAACAGCAAAGCTCTTTGGAACAGTGGGCCTCCTGGTTGCAATTGGTTGTGGAATCTGCGCTAGAGGAATATCGTGGCAAACCCAACTATGCCAAAGCCGCACGTCAGTTTTTGCTCAAATGGAGTTTTTATAGTTCGATGATAATACGTGATCTAACGTTACGTTCCGCTTCGAGTTTTGGCAGCTTTCATCTGATACGTTTACTCTTTGATGAATACATGTTCTTTTTGGTGGAACATAAGATTGCCGAAGCGCACCAAAAGACCGCCATTGCGGTTATCTGTGAACGACTGGTAAGCTAGAGTATTATATAGTTAGCTAATGCATCCTATAAATTAATACATTTCTTATTGCAGCAAAAGGATATCGATTTCGAGTTTGAATGTCAATTTGAGTATATTACCAGCGATACGGAGCATGCCGCTACAGCTGCTGCTGCCGCAGCTAGTACACCAATTGCTAACGAAGCGAAACGGCTCAAGCATGAATGAGTATGGTCCACACAAACACAAAATCAAAATCAAGCTGACTTTGCGGCAATGAGTTGGAATTCAGATTTGGATATGGCATTAAAGCAAAGACTGCTGCTTGAATATATGTGCAGAATGTGTGATGATGCCAAATTAACGTCGCATAATGCATTCCTAACTTAAAAACAAAACAAAAATTGTTTCTTTAAATATGTCTTTATACTAGAGTCTTGAATGAATGCTAACGTATAGTCAAATTAATACATTTCATAAATGTATATTGTATGAAATGCTTGCAGTTACTCACATTCATAGAAGGATAAAGTTTCAAATACTTTGATTTTAATTTAAATCATCTTTTTAGCTTGTCTATTTTGATAATTGCGTCTTGTTACTTGCTTTGTCCTGCACGCATTCTTACAATAGTACGGCACAAATAATTATTGTATTCATGTCGCCAACATCTGTCAAATAGTTAAAAAAAATCGTGCCGTTTAATGTATAAAATGTCACAGTTGATACGGCCCGTATACTGTCTACTATCAAAATTTCCACACTCTAAAATTATTAAACCGTTAAGTTAATTATTTAACTTCAATTTAACTCCACTTCCGAGTACATACAACTCAGTGAATGAAGAGCTTACGTTGAATCGAATTTATCTTTTTTTTTAAATGAATATGCATACTGTTATAAATAAATTTATGCAAGGCTCTAATTCGTACTAAAAGGCACATTACACGTACACACACACACATATTTTTAAACAATATTTGCATTTATATGTATGTATGTATCGATGTATGTATATTCAACATATTTGTATTCTGTGTCTATGCGTCATAATCACTTATTTAAGCATAAAATTTTGCATAATTTGTATAGAAAAGCAAAATTGCCAACAGTCAAAGTGTCCAACCGTCCAGCAAAAGTGCGTCGAGCAGCAACTAAATTCAGTTGCTTATGGAGTGGAAAAGAAAGTTTATAAAAAAAGGAAATCATTAAATTGATTATATGAATGTAAAAGATTTAGTATTTAATCAATTCTAGATTTGTGTGTGTGCTAAATGTTACTTATTATTTGTAAAACGAAAAAAAAAAATACAGAAAATATATATTGTAAAGATTTATGCTACAGTTTTGTCAGGTTTCACTTTTCTCGATGCTCATATCCTATATGTATTTTAAGGATTTTAAATTCAATGACATTAAGTCAATAAGTTCTTTAGTCATAACAATTACAATAGTCATGATGCTCGACTATATGTTACACTGCACAGTTGCATGTTGAGGGGTATATTGTAATAGAGCTATAAGTAAATATTTAATTGTTTTTTTGTTAATAATGTTTTAATTTTACTTTAATTAAACAATAATATGCCATGTTTTAATTTTAGATTTGTATATTTTGAAAAACTTTGCGAAGATTATACTTTCCGGTGCATTTGTTGGTGCACACTCTGCGTTCAATAATACCGTAACCCCTTTTAATTATATCTAAAAAAAATATGTGAAGTGTATAAATGAATTATATCATAACTAAATTGCAAACAGGCCTTAAATGTGCAAAATTCAAGTAACTACATGCAGTTTAAATTAAATTTAAGTGACATGCAGAGAACTGTTTGTACGCATATATAAAACTCAATTCTAGTATTTTATGCCATTTGAAAAATCTATGTTTAAATTATTGAAAATAAAATTAAAACCGATAAAATTGTTACAATTAAACATTGTAGCGTATATAGAAATATGCTCAACAAACTAGAATCTAGTCTTACAACTTATATTTAGCTTGATTGCTCAAGAGAAGAATTACATATATATATTTATATTTAATGTTAGTATTTACATACATATAATTGTGCTGTCTTTCTACGATATATATAAAATACATCTATAAATATACATATACATTGTATTTATTGAATTAAGTGCACACATTGCAACAAAGAACCAGATGCTCAACATAGTTTTTAAAATACGAGTACATTAAATGAAGAAACATTTTATTTTTAAATGTATTTTTAAACTACAATAAATCAAGGTCTTTATGAAACATTATTGCACAAACAAAAAATAACAATATCATCTAATTAGAATTAATTATGTATTTTTGTATAAGTAAAATTGTACAAAACATAAATTTTAATCGAAACACACATTTTTTGCAAATCGAAATACATGTTTGAAGGTTTTATTGAAGTCTCGATTGCAATTTTAATATAGCTCACAATATAAATGCGAATGCAACACAAGGTGTGCAGAGTATAATTGGTTGTTAAGCGATATCGTCATATATACAGCTATATATAACTATATAACAAACAAAAAAAAATGCTAAGTTTGTTCTTACAAGAGAACATTTCAACGGATTTTATTGTAATTCAGTCGAAAAAAAGAAAATAAATTTTTATGTATGTGAAAGTAATGTATAATAAAAATATAGATTTTAAACGCAAAACTCAAATGTTATAAATAAACTGTCCTATCTACTTATCTAAATGAAGTTTTTTTTTTTTTTTTTTTTGCAATAAATATCAAACCAATTTTTTTAAAACAGGCTAAGAAACGACTGAGCCGTGTCTTCCGTTGTGCGTGGCAGGTTTCAGAGCAGTTTTAGATCAATATCCTAAAATCTGTGTGATTATCGTACTTGGCTAGTTAGACTCTTCTCGTAAGAATATAATATAATATATACATTGTAACGAAATTATAATACTGTTCATGTACTCTATGAAGGTTATAATTGAATTTTACAGTTAGTAATCTGTTTGGAGAATTTTTTAAATTTTTTACCGCTCACAGCTGGCTGTATGTATATGGCTGTCAAGTTTTCAGTCAACAAGTGTTTTGCTGGACTAAGGAGACTAGGTTTGAACTAAAGGCTTGAGTATGCCGATATGCAAATATAGAAAAAAATTAGTACATACACTTAATCACTAGTTTACATTCTCACTCAGTACTTCTTGAGGATGTATTTGTTATTGACCGCCATTCACTTAGGTATGACCAAAAAGTAAGAAGTTCAAAAATGTCCGTTAAGCCACGTTTCCCCTAGGCATGGGCTATTAAGACCAATGAAGACACGAAGAAAGCCTCGAACACGATCCTCTATGATTCTATGATGACGACCTCCTCAAACGATTTAAAGACCATGCTATATGTATATGTAACTGTGTTCTTAATTTTGACACTTTAACTTAAAGTTTCGGTCATAGTTGGAGCATTGGACGAAAATAAATGTACTCCAACGACTTCTATCAACTGCTAGGGCTCTTAATTCATACCCTGATGTCCGAGTGGACAATCCGAACTCATGTTTGCTTTAGATGTGCTCTCTGACGGCTGCCTAGGCACAGCGTCGGGCATGGAGCAACTCTCGATACTCAACGAAAGCTAAACGTCGAAAAGCTGAAATCACAACAGAACGCCGAAACCCTCTCAGCTCAGGGAAACCTCACCAGCTTCTGATGATATATATGCGATGTGTAGACATTTTACCCGCTGTATGTATATGGCTGTCAAGAAGGTCATTGGTTGCCCCAGACCTGAAACTAAGTCTTGGATCTAACTAAAAATCATCGCCCATGAAAGAAATCTGCAGTCGGGAGCAACGCAAGCTCTTAAATGGCGACGTATAATAATTGAATTATGCATATGATCAGCGAACGTGTTGGCTTTCTCTTTTCCTAGCGGCACCAAAGGTCATCCAGGGATTTTGGATGGGTTCCAACCCGTTTGTTGTTCATTTAAGGTATTGCGTTGCAGATCTTAAATTGTGCTCCCTATTACTAGGTTCAAGCTGTCTGATGTAGCCTCCCAACGCTGGGTGCGCGGTGTGTGAATAAACTGTTTCAGCTTCTTACTTACTCATTCGAGAGTTGCTTTGTCAAGATGATTACGCGTGCAATGCCAGACTCTCCTGAGTCTACATTCTAGTTCACGAGTCGCAAGCTGGGTAGCCTTATGTATAAGCCACGTTATTTCCTCAATAGCTCTCGTCAGTCGTGTGATGTGCTTTTCTACCAAGACTGGTACCTCCTGATATTGGTGTTCTTCTTAAATAAGTTCTCTTGCCGCGTAGACTTGTTTATCGGCATTTTAAGCAAGAGCATATACGCGAATTGATCATAGCACTGATCATATACATCCGGCAACTTTCTTGTTACAGTGGGCCAGAATGCTGACGGTGCAGGTTGCTTGTGTCAATGAAGTGAACCAGAAGTCGACCTTCCGACTTGATGAGCCTTGAACCCCACCATGGATCCGTTGCGTTGAAGTCAACGCCAGTAGCAAGTTCGTCAAAAAACTTTTTAAACATTTAAAGGCTGACTGCGTTGCAAGGTGGGAGATAGGCCGTAGCCAGTACTATATCTCTCCTATAGAGTTTATAATTAGGCCCTGTACCGAAGGTACAAGAGCCTATTGGGTTTGTGCAAATGTATGTAACAGGTAGAAATAATAATCGGAGACCCCCCAAAGTTACCCATATTATGGTAAGGAGCGATAGAGGAGTCGATATAGACATGTCCGTCTGTCCGTCCGTCTGACCGTCCGTCCGTCCGTCTGGCCGTCCGTATGAACGAAAGGATCTCGGAAACGGTAATAGATAGATACTTCGTGTTTTTTGCACTCGACTAGGACTGCTCCGGAATTTCACAAGTTTATTTTAAAAACTTGCCCCTCCAACCCCTTCCCCATAAAATTACCCCCAAGGGTAAAAATTTCTTCGGCACAAAAAAAAAGTAAATATGCCAGTATAGAGATATCGTCCTTTTTAGTCAAAATCCGAAAAGTTCATCAAAATCGGATAATAAATGACGATTTTATACTTACTTACTTACTTACTTAAATGGCCGTCAACCGTCTACCGGTCATGGCCGCGTCCAGGAAAGCGCGCCAGCCTCCATAATCCTGTGCGCGCTGAAGCCAGTCGTTCTGAATGCCAAGTACGGAGAGATCTCTCCATACCTGGTCATTCCATCGAGTGCCCGGTCGTCCTCTATGTCGGCGTTCACCAATCAAGTTTGGGCCCCCCATGTAAACCATGCGTGCTGGAGCTCCTTCGTCCATTCGAATGAGGTGCCCAGCCCAGTGCAGCCGCTGGAATTTTATGCGCTGGACTATGTCAACCTCATTGAATAGCTCGTACAGCTCGCGGTTCATACGGGACCTAAACTCGTCGCCGACTCTAATAGGACCAAAGATCCTGCGAAGAATCTTCCTCTCGAAGACTTCCAACGCTGTCTCATCCGACTCAATCACGGTCCATGCCTCTGCGCCATACAGTAGGACCGGGAGTATCAGCGTCTTATATATCTTTATTTTCGTCCGTCGAGAGAGGGCTTTACTTCTCATTTGCTTGCTCAGCCCAAAAAAACATCTGTTTGCAAGCGTGATTCTTCGCCTGATCTCCAGGCTGACGTTGTTGTTGCTGGTGATCTCTGTTCCGAGATAGACGAAGTTTTCTACAACACTGAAGTTGAAATTCTCCATCGTCACTGACCGTCCAAGACGCCTTGACGGAGTGCGAGAAGACACCAAGTACTTCGTCTTGTCCTCGTTCACCGCTAGACCCATGAGCCGAGACTGTTTTTCAATCTCCGAGAACGCCTTGCTGACTCGCCGTTCCTGCGTACCGATGATATCGATGTCATCGGCGTAAGCGAGCAGCATCACTTCCTTTTGGAAGATCGAGCCCGACATACTCTGTATGTACGGGCATTGGCGTAGGATGTATTCCATCAGGAGATTGAAAAAATCGCACGATAGAGCATCGCCCTGCCTGAAACCTCTCTTGGTATCAAAGGGGTCGGAGAGGTTTTTCCCCACCCTGACAACGCTTTGTGTGTTGGATAGCGTCGCCATGCAAAGACGGACAATCTTTGCCGGGATACCTAGTGCAGACAGGGCGTCGAAGAACTTCGCTCTTATCGGCGTGTCGAAAGCGGCTTTGTAATCGACAAATAGGTGGTGAGTGTCTTTGTTGAACTCACGGGTCTTTTCCAAGATTTGGCGTAATGTGAATATTTGGTCACTGGTCGACCTTTTTGGTCTGAAGCCACACTGATATCGTCCTATCAGTGAGTCGGTATATGGCTTCAGCCTATTACACAATACGCCCGACAAAGTCTTATATCCAATGGAAAGGAGACTTATTCCGCGGTAGTTGGCGCAAACAGCGGGGTCTCCTTTCTTAAAGATAGGACAGAGAACACTGAGATTCCAGTCATTGGGTATGCGTTCATCGGACCATATTTTGCATAAAAGCTGGTGCATACTCCTAACCAACTCTTCGCCGCCGGTCTTAAATAACTCAGCTGGCAGCCCATCAGAGCCTGCCGCTTTGTTATTTTTCAGCTTTTTAATAACTGAATCGACCTCGAAATAGTCCGGTGGCTCTACAATAGTGCCATCATTAACTGGTGGTTCCGGTGTCATTTCTCTTTCGGCGGTATTGTGCGCTTCATCGCCGAGTAGGTTGGAGAAATGACTCCTCCATAATCTCAGTGATTCCTGTTCATCCGTTACCAGACTTCCATTCTCATCCTTACAGAAAGTTACTCCGGGCTTAAAACCTTCAGTCAGACGCTTGACCTTTTGGTAGAATTTTCGAGCTTCATTTCTGTTACGGAACATTTCAACATCCTCAAACTCCCGCCTTTCTTGCTCCTTTTTCTTGCGTCTGAAAAGGCGTTTCTCCTCTCTCCGTTTCTCTCGATATCGCTCTCTAACAGCTCGCGTTGCTCCCGACTGCAGAGTTCGCTGATAGGAAGCGTTCTTCTCTGCAGTAGCATTGCGACACTCCTCGTCGTACCAAGAATTCTTCACAGGTTTTATATAACCAATGACATCCTTGGCAGCCCTATCTATGGAGCGGGTAATATGTGTCCACTGCTCACATATATCTCGAGAAATCGGAGAGGTTTCCCGGAGCATTCGGGAGAGTGTGTTTGAGAAGGCTGTGGCGGTCTGCTCTGATTGCAGCTTGCCGACATCTAGCCTTCGTTGCATGTTGGAACGTGCGGCATGCACTACGCTGAGCCTAGTGCGTACCTTGGCTGCGACAAGATAGTGGTCCGAGTCAATGTTGGGACCACGTAACGTTCGCACGTCCAACACGCTCGATGCCTGCCTTCCGTCAATCAGAACATGATCAATTTGGTTGCATGTTTTTTGATCAGGACTCAGCCATGTAGCCTTGTGAATGTTAAGATGTTGAAATCTGGTACTACTAACTACCATGTTCCGACCTGCGGCGAAATCGATTAGCCTCTCTCCATTATTGGAGGTAGTGTCGTGAAGGCTAAATTTTCCGACGGTTGGGCCAAAGATTCCTTCCTTCCCAATCTTGGCGTTGAAATCGCCAAGCACGATTTTGACATCGTGTTTGGGACAGCGCTCGTACAGGCGTTCCAAGCGCTCATAGAATTCATCCTTAGCATCGTCGTCTTTCTCTTCCGTCGGGGCGTGCGCACAAATCAGGCTAATATAAAAATATTTAGCCTTGATGCGTATCGCGGCTAGACGCTCGTCAACAGGTGTGAACCTAGAGACGAGGCCACGTAGTTTCCTACTCACCACGAAACCACATCCAAATTCGCGCTTACTCGCATGGCAGCTGTAGTAGATGTCACAGGATGCTTTTTTAGAGCAACCCTGCCCTATCCATCGGATTTCTTGGATTGCGGTGATGTCAGCCTTGCATTTTTCGAGGACATCAGCCAGCTGGATACTTGCACCATCCCAATTAAGGGTGCGGACATTCCAGGTGCATATCCGTATATCGTGATCCTTATAGCGTTTGCGGGGGTCGTCATCAAAGGGTCCGTTCCGAGGCTTTCTTTTCGTTTTCATTGGGGGGTTTCTTTTTAAAGTGGCGGGTCCCAAGCCCAGCGCACCAACCCCTTTTTGAAGGAGAGGGGGCCCCTTCGCCTTCTCACGTTAGCTCACCTCTGAACGGATGTTCAGAGGCTACCCAGGAGATACGTGTCCTAACGGACGTGTGAGTTGCTTGGACCGTTTGACACAAGAATCATTGTTGGCCATTCCCAGGTGTATGGCAGTCAACAACTTTCCACACAATGTGCACTTGAGCAAACGAATCCCAATCTCCCAACGACGATTTTATAAGCAATTGAATTTGAGCGACCCCCCTTTTCGTTTCATACACAAAAAAATGTTTTAAAAGGCACTTAGTCGTGCAGTGAGAAGTGGTCATGTGTTTGGTCATAAGCTAGGGGAACATTTAATGTGTTTGTTAGGCGACCTGCACTGGTACAGGGCCTCTTACAGTCGGTTACGCCCGACTGTGATTTTCTTACTTGTTTTTATTATGGCGCATTGCACCCATGTGGCAACAATTAGTAAAATATCGTGAGTATCGTGGCGTTTTCATGACTTGCTGCATAAAAGTTATTCCTTGACCTGTAGCCTCTAACAACCCTGGAGCAGCTCATGACGTTGATAAAATGTTTGGGATACTCTATGACTTGGATCAACCATTTGGCGTGGTGTAGCTTATTCCGGTCCATTGTGCTTCTTGATTACAATATAAACTTTCCTGCATTTTGGTTACTCCTCTCTGTTGTTTGTATATTCCAAGGAATATACGGCAACGGCAGTCGATACTACTTTTAAGTCACAGAATTTTTGTGAGTTACACGTAAGCTTTCGCCACTTGGTTTTTAACCACGGTAAGAAATATTTTTATTTGATTACTAGTACGATTGGTAATTAGGTATTTCACGTCAACATAACCGTTTAAGCTATTTTTTTTTAAACATTTTGTTCGTAAATAGATAAACTGTATGCTTAAGTTGGCGTGGTACTGTATAATTATTTTATTTAAAATATATTTTTATGACAGTTCCTGTTTCTCTGTTCTTCATAGAGGTGCAACAACATTTAAAGGAAAAACAATTTTAATTTTTATATGTTTTTTTTTTTAGTTTTATTTTTATAATTTTTTTTTGGTATTTTTTTGTTTTTATCTTTTCCAACAACTTTGTACAAAATTGTTTAAATTTTATGTTTTTTTGTTTCTTTTTTTCTTCTTAAAAATACTGCTTAAATTTAGTAATAATATGTATTAAAAACTATCTACGCGCTAAAATGTTTATATTATTTACTTTTATGCATATAGTACATATGTGTATGTGTTATGTATACATGTTGTTTTTTATATATTTGTATATGTAAAATAGGATTTTATTTTTGAACATTGTATGTCTGGTTGCTTTGTCATATCCCTGTTCTTTTCTTGTTTTTTTTTTTTGGATAATATTATCTGTTAAAAGACTTTTTCTTACAGTTTGTACTACTAGTCAAGCTTAAGAGAGACTGGAAAATGTCTTTGAAAAGGAAATAGTTTTTATTTTGGAATTATAAAATGTTTTATGTTTGTTTTTTACTTTTCTTTTTGTCAGTTTTGGTTTTGTTTCTATGTATTACAATACATATACAATACATTAATTTAAACGCTTTCATATCGTTATATATATATATGTATAAATATATATACATATAAACTTATATTAAGTATAAAATAAAAATAGTTGCATATATCAAAATATTTACAGTTCTATTTTGTTTCGTTTGATTTTATAATTGACCGTGTAATGAAACACATTGCTAAATGCAAAGTCTGCACTAATATTTTGTCATTTAATTTTTAAAGTTTTCTTTTTTGTTTTTGTTTGGAAATACTGGACCGGCAAGTACACATTTCATATAAAGTGTATAAAACATTTTTTTGTTTTATTTTTTTTAATATAATTTTTGTGTGCAAAATGAATGTAAACAAATTAAATTATAATTCGAAAAGGAAATGAAAATCAAAAATAAAAAAAAATTTAAACAATGATTTTATGTAATCTGTAATATGTATTATTTTGGAATAGAGTAGAAATATCATATGATTTCGTTGTCAATTCGTTGTTGCAGAAATTGTTGGCGAAAAAAAAACAAAATATTATTAATAAGAAAAGAAAGACCCTTCTCGGGTTGCGTCAAAATTAACAATTACATACAAAATACATATTTAAACGAGATCAAGCGTAATTTAGTCAAATTAACAAAAATTGTATCGTCATTTCTGTTGTTATTTTCTTTAACTTTTCGAAAATGAAAGTTAATTGTCAATAGTAAAGTTTTTGATGCATATGATGTATGTAGTGTATGTATATTCGAGCTTATATTGTTTTTATACATTTTCTCTTTTTGAAAAGTAAAATAATTTTTTAAAGTTGCAAAATAATTAATATTTGTAAATTAATACAAAACAAAAAACTAAATACGAGCATAGCACGTACAAATATAAAAAATAAAAGAAGACAATTTTAGAAAAACACAAAATCCTAAATTGAATTCGTGCATAACTTAGAAATTAATTGTTGTGTGTGTGTGTGTATATAGTGTAAAACGAAACTGAAGTCTTAAAAACTAGCAAAAATTATATCAAAAGTAAAAATAATTCACATTCAGATGCACACGAAATAAACTTAGAAATACATTTTAAGCGTAAATTTCTCTTCGATTTTTTTTGTTTCTTCTTTACAAAATGCATTTTATAGCCTTATGATTAAGTATCTTCTTCTCTTGTTATTTTTCTTTCTGTACTTTGCGACACTTTTAACTCGACTTTGAGCGGGTCTAGGTCTATTTATCAAGTTCACATTTATCAAATTCGTTCGTTTGCATTAATTCGTTTAAACAATTCGGCTGACCAGTTGCATTTTGCGGCGATTATGATTCGCAAACGCATTAAACTGTTGGAACTGTTGCGGTGTGCCGCCGTTGATGTTCTGCACAATAAATTGTTGAGGTTGTGCGCCCGCCGTTCCTGTTGTGCTTGTCTGCAGCATTGACTGCGCCGGCTGCACAATAACTTTCTTGAAATTTTGTTGTTGTGGCAGTATTTGTTTCTCCAGTTCACCGGCAGGTCCAATCGAGTAGTTTACATCGAGACGCGCTCGCTTTGATGACAGATAGTCATCGGTTTCATTCTGTTGCTGGTGATGATGGTGATTGTTCAAATCGGCGGGATTGATTTCAATGATATCGGCTTGACGTATGGCCATACGCACTGCCTGCTTATCCTCTTCGATTTCGATTTCATCGTACATATCATCAACCTACAAATGCAGAAAAAAATACGAAATATTAGTCAAATAATATTAATATTAATAATATTCAATTAGCAACTTCAACTGTTTTAGAAAGTACCTTCTCATACATTAACGATGATTTCTCAATCATGTGCGCATCCACACTCACCTCAATATCGAAGTCTCCTTGCTTCTGTGTTAGCAGCTCAGGATCGATTTGCAGGTGGTGGTGGTTGCCATTGCCGAGACGCTCATGCACGACACCGTGCACAAGTTCTTCTTCGTCGATGTCTTCCTCGTCCTCTTCGACAAGCATATTGTCGACAATTGTATCATCGAATTCTTGCTCTTCAAGATCGGAGGTTTCTTCGATTTCGCTCTGTGAATCCAGCTCAACATCCGAATCGGCTGAGCCGTGCTTCATTTCGCCACGTTCCAATGCTTCCAAATGCTCCGGAAAGACCATAGCATTGCGTATTGCCAGTGGATCTTTTCGCGACCATTTCTGCACTTCTTCATCCATCTTGGTTATACGCTCGGGGTTCATGGCCCAGAGACAACCTTTGCGTTGATTGCCATTTGTTGCCGGCTTCTCAATCTTCTCGAAGCATTTGTTCAGCGAAAGATTATGACGCACGCTGTTCTTCCAGCCGCTGGGCGCATTTTTGAAATAGGGAAAGTGTTCACACATGAAGCTATAAATTTCCGAGACGGGCAGTGAGCCAGCACGTGAGTTCTTCAGTGCCATTGCAATGAGGCAGGAATACGAATAGGCAGGCTTCGGAAACTCGGACTCAATCGGTGCTGCTTTGATTTTCTGTTGCAGTGGCTTGATCACAATTGCGCCAGTGTTTGTGTTATTGTTGGCAATGTTAACCATGTTGCTGGTATTGCTTAGCGGTGTCATGCCATTTAGGCCATTGTACGGCGACGCACTACCAGAAGATGTGGACGAAGCAGTGGAAAGTGGCGAACCAATATTGCTGTGGCTGCTGCTAAAATTGCCGCCACCATTGCCATTCTGCAGATGAGTCGAGTGTGCAGTCGAGGCAATGCTCTTTGGTGTATAATTACTTGCTGGCTGCACCATATTACGTTTTACTGCGCCGCCATTTATGGTTGTCATATTGTGCAATGGACTGACCGATTCACGCTTTAATACAATTGTGCCGTTGGCCGTAATTGTTGCGGATTGTGGTGACTTGGCAGCATTCTGCTGTTTCAATTTGTTGTAGGTAACGCTGTTCGCAAACGTTAGACCGCCTATGCCGGGCCCAAGTTTTATTGTGTTTGTGGCGGTGCTGCTGCACAGCAGACTATTCTTCTTAGATTCATCTGTGCTTGTCTGTAGTTTGCGTAGCTCTGTACCCAAATCCTTCTTGACCGCATCTACAGCAGTAGCGCTGGCCTTGCGTTGCAGTGCAGAGTTCGTGGCCATTGTTGCTGGTGCTGTAGTGCTGCCAGTGACTGCTGATGTTATTGAAACAATCTGCTTGGGTATATGTGCATGCACTTGCTCGCGGCGCAAAGAACCGGCGCTGACCTTCATTTGTGCCGGTGAGAAAGTCAAATGTGACTTTGTGGGATCACGTTCGGCAATTGGTGATGCATGTGGCGGCGATGCAGCAAACGAGTTTAAACTGACACGCGGTGAATTCTGCACCAACGATGACGATATGAGCGGCATTACAGAGATGGGATTGACGCAGGCACCAAGATCGGCAAAGTAATCATTACTGGACCATGAACCCGAATTCAAACCCATCCATTTGGCTGTGGGCGAAGTATGCCAAGCGCTGTTAGACAACAAATTGTTGCTGCTGTGTGCAATACTGCTGCTGCTGCTCGACGACGATGTTGCTGTGGAATTCATCGAATTGTGACCGCTGACGCTGCTGTTGTTATTTATGGCGGATATTGCCTCCAGTGCATGGTCCAAAGACGATGTAAAATCGCTTGGACTGCCGACAACATTGGCTATCTCGGCGCGTATGTCGACATCGATCATATCTTGCATGGAGTCCGAAACATAGAAATCCAGCGATGGATTGGCGGCATCCTATAAAAGAGGAAGAGAATTTAAATTAATCAAAGACATAAAGCAATTAGTTGTATAACAGGATATAATGCGTTAAATGTTAATTTGTAAAGGAAATGCATGCAGCACAATTCTAACTCAGACGCCTCAAGGTGAATATGCTCCACACCAAGCAAGCAAGTGAAAAAAATGGAACAGGTTGTTTGAAAATAAACAGGCGCACAGCGACGGTTAACAAGTTGAAAACCTACATCAACAAAGTACAATGCCAATGACTAGTCATCAGTAGTGGCATGGTGTCCGCAGAGAGTGTCTCCAGACAAACAATGTCAGCAATTTAAAGAGAAAACGTGAAAATAAATATTGAAAGTTTATGTAAATGAAGCGTATCATTGTTTATTTATTTTTCATTTCGTGTGCCCGTGTGTGTGTGGCTCGGCATAAAATTGTGCTTAAAGGAAAAAACCGATACGGTCCTTTGTCATAATAACAACAGGCGCGTAGCAAAAGGATAGCCAGCCAAGTTGTTTTTCAAGTTTTTCCCGCGAAGCAGGCATATGGACTGATAAATAGTTGGGAGCGAACATAGCGCTGCAAGTAACAGAGGATAATCGTGCAATGCCAGACAGCAGACTCATGTCCTGCTAACCTAACCCTCAACAAAACCCAAACAATGCTGTAAAATAAATGAACAGCACAGCACTCATCCGAACGTCATGCTTTCAGTTAATGCTGGCTTTATTCTTGTACGCTGCACTATGACTGTGTAAAAAAGAAGGGAGCATATTATTAGCATTTGGAAACGAAGAGAAAATTTGTCCTTTGCTATGGGTAGTACCGAATTTTGTATATCCTTTTAATGGTATCTATTCAATATTAACTTCCAAACTGCCTAAAAGTAATGGTTCCATACGATAAAATGGCGGAAACGTTTCGATTTAAGACTCTACATGTACTCCCAATTTATATATTGTGGAGTCCAGTTGATATAGGCTATTTATCTCTATACGTTCACAGAAAGTATTCGAATTATATATATGTAGCTCGTTAATTTGTACCAATAGATGGCGCATAAGCAAGTGTCATCTATCGGTTCCACAATGGGGCATTCGCCAATGTATGCTAAAGCTGTTAGAGGGCCCAATTAAATCGGTAGTTCAAAAAGCACGCAACTCTTCTTAGTTTACCATCTGAAACGTCTTCTCTTGGCCCCGGTTTATGCTTAGAAATGCTTCCTCATAGTTGAACATAGAGAAGATCTTGACTGTAGAATGTTTAACTTTTTCTGAATGAACTTGTGTCCGGTCCTAAATTCAACTAAGAACAGTTCAATAATATGAAAGGAATACATTTTAATTTAACATGGTTTGTTTTAATACCTTTTCTGCAAATTTTTGAGCTGATTTTAGACTGTTCGGAACGTATTAACCACTTGATATGTTTTAATTTTTTTTTTCTGAAACTATCTTGAAGGCTGAATTTACTAAACGATATATGAAAAATTTTCCTTCTTTTTTCCGGTAATCTCCCTTTATATTTTATTTTGTTTGGTTGACCTCCAATATATCTAATACCTTTAATATGAGTATTCCAATTATTAGCTCTTCAACTTTATTATATAAACAGTTTTATAAATCTTATCTGGAATACATATACCCTACAATCATATGCATGTATCTATGTAAAGAAAAACTTCATTAATTATTTCAAGTACCCTACAAAATATAGATATAGCCATTAAACTAAGCATAACATATTTTCCACAGTTTTATGTAGAGTTCACCCAAAAAAAAGCATAAACCAAAATCGAAAAGAAAAACAAAAACCAAAAATATATGAGTTGCATACACTACTTCCTTCTGTATGTGTTGTCCTTAGGAAACCAGTTCGTTTGCGCGCCAAGAATTTATAAACAGACGACGAAGAGTTATCGAAGCAAAACAGTGTGACTTATGCATGTAGTTGCTTCTTCTTTTCTGTAAATAAGCTGTGGCCTACAGCATAGTGGACGGATGGACGGACGGACAGATGTGAAGTAGTCAATGAAGTAAGGCCAACATAAACCGGATATCAGCAAAATTGAAAGTTTTAATTCGTTTTCGCATGTAAACTTTGTTGGGTTTCAATTGTAAATTGTTGAGCATTGCTCAGTAAAACACAAACGGTCAGTCAGCAGAGTTAAGAGAACAAATTTCTTAAACAAAGAGAGATAATAAAATACTACATATAGAGCTAAGCCCCTACAGAAGGACAAATGTTTCAATTTTTAAGTCACATAGAACTTATGCATCTAAACATATTCTAATATATTTGTACTAATTGTGAAACTATTCTTAACTGATTTGAAAAGCAAATATTATTTCCTCGGCTAGACATAATTTATTCGTATCATTATATTTCAGGTAAACAACATATTGAATATCTGTATTTTTTACCGTAGTCTGAGAAATAGGAGATCAAATTTACACTCACTAATATTTGTCGTCTAGCATCAGACTTTTAAAAGTGTTAAATTTCCTTGGATATATAATATGCAACCACATTCAACTTATTGCAGTAGAAAAAAAATTCAATATTTTGTTGTAAATTGAGACACTAAAGCTGGCATCCAATCCACGCAATTGATGCCAGCTTTGTTCTTGCAATAAAATAAAATTGTATCGGATTTTATTACATCATTATAATAATAATCCCTTGAATAATGCATAATGGAATATGAGTTTACACCCTTGTTCTCTTTTGGTAGAAAGCTGAGTTGGAAATTAAAACATATTGTTCATGGAATATTGAATGATTTCACATTTCATTGGGAATATCTTGTATGGAATATTTTCTATGTATGATAGACAAATTTTTGGTGAAAAGTTTATCGCCAAAGTTGTAAGAAAATTGTTCATCAGAGTATTTTATTTGAGGCATTTGATAACAAAGAGTATTGAAATTCTGTTTTCGTCTATATTTAGCCAGTTTTCGATAGATAATGACAGAACGGTCTACTCTCATAAATAAACGACAGCCTCCACTTTCTCCTTTTTCTTAATGCTGCGTTTATACCTGTACGCTGAGGTCCCTCAAGGCAACTCCTGTGGGAGTCATATTAAACCACGCATCGAAAATGATGATTGCTACATTTGCGGATGATGTGTGCATGCTGAGCAGGTCTAGTTGCGAGCGAAACTATGCCAAAGCATTCAGAATTATCTATCCCTACTAAAGAGTTGTTCAAAGAAATGGAAAATTTAGATAAATAGTGACTAATGCAGGAACGTATGTAACACTTTAAGGAGAACCTTTCCAACTACAGTGCAGCTAAATGGAACTTTTCCAATAAGGCCAAGTATTATTCTAGTTAAATGTCTATTCTTTAATGGCCATATATGTATAAACACAGTGCAAACTTACAGAACAAGAATGAACAAACTCCAATGGCTTCTTTCCAGCAGGTTGTCTCTGAGATAATAGACCCAATTTAGAAATATGGGAATATTTTCTATAATCTGCAGCCAATACATTAGACAGAGATATCTATGTTCCCTACGTAGAGGATCAGCTTTGTTTTTTTTTTTTTTGCCAGTTGATATAATGAAGGCCTGCTGAACCATCGAGACTGTCTTGCCGACATTTTGCTTGAAAGATTTATCTATTATAGTCTATGAGTTCTCGTTAAACAGATAGTCATGTCTATATCGAATTTAGATGTTAATCAAGAAGAATGTATATATAATGCTTATATATCCAAGGGTATGATTTTAAAGGTAAAACTTCAAAAAAATACTAAATAGAATCAAAGCTGACTTGAAAAATACCTAAAAAAGAACCCTTTATATGACTGTCGGGTTGGAATCATTAATCTATAATATCATCCGTTTTTCGGGCTGTATAGACACATTAATTACACGAAGGGTTAATTCTTTTGTATGTAAGTTGCACACAGCTACCCAAAGAGTACAGAATTTTCCAAATAAAGAGAACTAGAGAGAGAAAGAGAACGACGGCTTAACATAAATTGTGCGAGTATTAAAGATTCGCTATTCGTATTCCCAAAAAAAAAAAAAAAATATAAAATAAAACTGATGTGAAGCAGAATAAGGGAATATATGGGAAACAGCAGACGGAAAAAATTATCAAGGAATAAAGCCATACAACAACAAATATAATACCAACAACCACCGTGCGCAACACATACACGCAAAAGCAAAAACAACAAACACAAAGAACTCTAGCACATATAAGTATAACAGATGAGAAACAGGGAAGAAAAACACACAAACAACAACAGCATATAACAGCAACGGCTGCCAGGCAGGCAGACAGTCATGCAAGATATAAAATTTTGTTGCCTTTGTGTGTATCTGTGTGCGTAGCATTTCAGCCACCGCAGCCGCCGTTCGTTTCATGTTAAAATGTGCTCAACCGCCTGAACTAAACACAGCACAGCGCAGGGCACAGCACAGCAGAATGTCGAGTTGAGTTGAATTGAGTCGAGAGTTGAACTGAACTGAACAACGTTGAAGCGACGAAGTAGTAGTGTATTCTCTGGCACTGTTGTTGGCTCGAATGTTGGGTACAGTTGGCGACAAAACACATACTCGCTATATTTTCTGTTGTAGCTGCTAGGTAGAGTAGAGTTTTGCTTTGTCGCTGCTTTGCTGTTGTTATTACTTTTTTTTTTTTGGTTTTCGTTGTTTGCTGTTCTGTTCTTTGTGCTTATTGATGTGGATTTCGTTGGAATCTACTACTTTTTTCACACAAAGCGGAGTATGAGCTTAGTAAAAAAGTACTACCAAAATGTAACTTTTCTATTTCGCTCGCTGTTATTTAGGCGTAGCAGGAAAATTGTCAAAAGTTAAAATTTATGACAACAACTACAGCGCGCGCCTGTTACTTGTGTTGTCTTCGGTCGGCGCCGGTTAATCCTATTCACATGTGTATTTTGCGCTCAACTCATGCTCTTTATTCTCTTAAATTTATTTTTTGCGCCTGTTTCTATAATTTTCAAGGTGTCCCTTACATAAACAAAAAAAAAATATGTATACATATATTTTCTAATATGTAAATGTAGAAATAAGTCCACTCGCCGCCAGCCTGCGCTTATCAGATACTTTTTGCCGGCTTGCTTTAGTTAGCTGCGCGCCAAAAACTGAAATTCGATCGATATATTTTGTGATAAGTTGCATATATATGAGCAGGACATCATAAATTTGAGAACGTTGTGGCACATTATTATTTGAATAGACATCTACGTGTATTGAATACATTATGTTTATAATAAAAAAAATAAATAAAAATATTTAAAATTCATCTCAATCGAGGCGAGGCGATTTAATGTGAAAAGGAATTTCTGAAAGGTTTTTTTTTATACTCAAACAATATTAAAGAAACACCAAAGGTTAAAAAACAACAACAATTAATTACAGTTGACCAGATACAATTAAAAAACAACGATTATTTTTTTCCTTTTGTATTACAAAAATGCATTCAATGACTTTTATTTGGGATTCATCAATAATTCGACAGCGCTGTGCAGTGCCCTGCAAGGCGTTGGCAGGTGCTGCCTGCTTAGGTTCGAACCAAACTGAACTGAACGGAATCATACATATATACCACATAATAATGATGATGTTGATAAGGGCAACAGCAATTCCGACAAATATAATGTATAAGGCACAAAAACACATGCTCAACCAAAATTGAGGGGCTGCTCTCGAGCGTCGACTTCGTCCGTCCGCATGCTATATACATTCAATTAAACAACTTTTGTAGTTTTTATTTTTTTCAAAAGGGAAAAAGGCATCTGCTGTGCCTTATATTAATACATTGTATAATAGTTTTACAGTGCAGCTGAAATAAATGATGATTTTTCTTGAGGAAATCGTAAAAGAAAAAAAAAGAACACTCAAAAAGAAAATTTAGCAGTTCACAGCTGATTTACCGAAACCAATTGATGTTCTGTAAAGGGTTAAACATTTTTTGGTTGGGCTGCCTGCCATCCCTAATCTGGGATAGTATAACAAAAGTATCTCACTTGGGAATAAGCAAAATTATTCCATTTGATGCTCTGGAAAACATCAAACTTTAGTAAATGTCACTATGTGGTTCGTATTATGCTCCGGTGGCGACATCGGTCCATTGTTTTCGGAAAATGGTGCAAGAAGTACTGTTACATTCAATAGAATACCTTGTTTATCTTTTTATAACCAGAAATGTAAGATTCTTAAGTATATGTATTAAAAGCACCAGAAATTCAAACAAAATGATCGAGTTTGGCATAATTGCGCGAGAAGTTTTCTGTATGAAACCTTTAGACTACCGAGATCATGCAATTTTGTGAAACTTTACAATATACCTTATTTTTGAGTATTATCCTTATAACTTTGAGCAATTAAAAAATTAACATTTATCAAGCTGTGTGCTATATACGGCCCAAATTGTGTAAAAAAGTGATAGAAAATAATCTATACGCGCTTCACCTACTGACTTTGTTCTCTAATGGTATATGCTATTATAAGCATCGCTGCATCCCTAGTTACCGGTGTTTAGATATCAGGATTTAAGTCAGAGCTGTCTCCTATATACTCGGTTCGAGCTGAAGTAATAATAGTTTATCGCGCTAGCGCCTTTTTATGCTGCTGACATGCCAAATCCGGTTGCAAACTATGTTCGTCTACAATTCCGAGCAACACAGATGAGGGTCCCTACACAGATGAGGTCTGTAAACACGCATAAAACTGATCCCGATTAAATGGGTGCATGTATGTTTTACACTAAAGAAAGAACATCCCGATGGTGCCCTAACTTCTTGCGATAATCCTTGATAAAAATCCTTAGCCATATTACGAATAAAATACACGCCTGTAGCCTCAGTTATCTCCAAATATATCATAAAATAGCGATATACACAAATATGAAAGCCCCAGATGTGTGGCATGCAGATATGAAGTGCTAGCCTCATATTCCAACCGCAAAAACTTGCATCATTACGCCATGAGATGAATTACGGGCTGTATTTGTGAAGTCCGGAATTCAATGCTTCACAGAGGTCTGCAACTTATAGAGATTAAAAATTAAATATAATTTTTTAGTAGCCTATATCTATATAATGATAGACTAACGACACATAATAACCATCTCGCCGTATATACGGTTTCAGCTGTGGTTATGGACAAATTATAAGATGTTTTAAATTTTTTTTTTTTTTTAATTCTTTTGAAACCGCATTGCTTATTCTGAGTTGATCTTAAAGAAATTGGAACAATTTATGGTTAGCATTTGCAACCCCACCATAAAGTCGAACTTGGACAAAATCGAACCGAAAGCGATTTATGTGACTCTTCTACGAATACAGCACAATTGATTTACATCCTCATTAGACTATTAAAAATACCAGGAATAAAAATTGGTTTTTCATATGAAGTATGAACCATGAACCCAACGATATTATTAATTGCAACACAATCTGCATTCTCAGAATTACATCTATCCCAAAATACGATCTACATTGGTGTGGTTTAGTTTTGTTTGAAACGACATATTTGGTGTATTTTGTATTAATGCAAAAAGTTTATATGTACTAACGAATCAAGATAGAATTATATATGCTCCATACATATTTAAGATAAGATGTAGCCGAGTATATGGTAACTCCGACTCGATCACACTCGAGTGCAGCGCTCTTTCTTGTTATATATGAAGTTTTAGTTTAGTTGGCAAATATTGGAGTTGTTTACATATAAATTTTCCATTATGTTTTTAAAATATATATAAAACTCGATCATAAGCATAACTATTAAAAATAAGCAGTGATCTGTAAAAATTGCTCTTAATCTGGTATACCGAAAACTTTATGTAAAAGATATTTGATACACAACATGAACACGCTAAAAAAATAAATAAATTTATATAAAAGAAAAAATATATACCATCGGTTGGATTCATGTTTCAACGCTTAATGATAAAAGCAACCATGCAAAATTCCCACTAATGAGTACAAGATTAAAAACTGATTTACGGCATGCAAAAGCGGATGGTAACGGGGAAGAAAACCCTTGTAAGATTTTATTGCACCATAAAGAAATTTCGAAATGGGCGCACATAAACTACGTAGAAATGAAGAAAGAAAAGAATTCCGAAAATGACATTTTACGAACAACACATGATATGGATGGAGATGGATAAACAAAGAAATTTTTATGAAAATGAGCTCAAAAAGTAGGATGATATTGTTAGGTAGATGATAGGTAGGTAGGTAGTGCTGTATATGTCTACCTGGATGTGTTACGATTATACAAACAAAGAAGAAATTCAAAGAAAATATTTAAGAAGATGAGGACGACAGCGACGAACGATAAAGAAAGTAAACACTAAACTATAGAAAAAAGGAGCAGTTACAACAACATTTGCGTCATACAAAAAGCCAGGCAGCAGGCAGGCAGATGGCTTAAACGAAGGCAAAAAGAAAGAAAAAATATAAAATAAACCAATGAACAAGAATAGCAGAAGTTAAAGCAAGCAACAAAGGATATTTGTAGGAATTTTTACAATACCAATGCACTTTTCAACAGCAAGAAAAATACAAATTAAACTCTGTGAATGCATGAACTGAAGATAGATGTGTAGTAAAATAAGCGGAGGTGGCTATAGGAAGTTGTAATAAAAATCACCCCATGAACAAAAGTTTTTGGAAAATGTTTACAGAAATTGCAAGAGACTTCTGTGAAGAACAGACGGCATGCATATGCAACAAAACATGCCATGCCATGCTACTCTAATTCTGTTGGCCGTGCTTCGTTGCACAGGCAGGCGGTAAGCAGTTGCAACAGCTGCAACTGCGAATCGATTCGATACGGAGAGTTCGAGAAAAGCCTGCCTTGTAATGAAACAAAAAAGGCAAAGAACAAACAGAAAAGAAGATTCAACATTTTTTTGTTGTTCTTTTATTTTGCTTCCTTCAAAAATTGATGATATCCTGTTCATTGAATTTTTTATTTTTGCGAAACATTTTCACACATCAAAGATGAAAGAAATCATTTGCATAATTTATTGCTTTTCTCACCTCACACAACATAGAAGAGACATCCTTCTTTCTTCTTCATAATGTGCTTAAATTTGCAATGATTTATTAGATTTAGCGAGTTGATATGATTTTGTATGCAACCATGTATTTTAAAGGAAATGAAAAATCACATCCGACATAGTCGTCGTCATCATTGTCGGTCGTCCGTCGTCTTGAGTGTGAAAATCTAATGAACAACATCCGCTTGCAACATGCTCCAAGCATCTTTGTATGTATTCTAGCCTGATACTCTTCGTCAGAAATATATTTAAATTGCAATGATGCATTTGTGCTGATAAGAAAGGTGAGAAGGTTATAAAGCATCGGAAATAAACTGCTAATTACATTTGAGTATGTACATCACTGTGGATGGTAGTCCAAGCAAGTGACGAAAGCATACAGCAGTTATTATAAAAAAAAATATATAAAAGCGGAACACCCTAGTTGCCTTAATAATTTGAAGTACTTAATAAACGCGGACAAAGTTGTAGACCAAAAAAATTTTGTAAAATACACAATTTGACGATTTGTCGCGAATTGAGTCCAAAATTTTGCGCACACATTTCATCTTATAATACGTTGTAATTATGGAAAAAATTGTGTTTATCATGTTTTTACCTCAAATATCAGTAAGCCGTGAAATACCCTTGCAAACATCAGATGTTGCAATTCTACCATTACATATAAATTTACCACCAAGAAATCATATGGGAGATGTGAGTGCCGTGAACATCTATACAATTGCAGGGACATTAGAAATAAGTATTAAAAGCTAAATCAGAAAACTTCCCATATTATTTCTGTAATTTATCCAAAACAAATCTATTGATTCAGAATATTTAATGGACTACCATTAAAATTTTATTTTTATAATCGATTTCGACATTCAATAACAGCAATTTTATAAATCAATTAAAAAAAATAAAACCAAAAAACAATTTTTTTTTCTAGCCACCACCCATTTCAGATCTTTCTCTTATGCGTTTTGCAACATTGCTCGGGGTGTTGCGGCAGGCACACAAAGCAGATACATATATTTGGATGGGGTGGCAGCAGCCAGACAGACAAAATGTTTCTTGTGATATTCAATGTTAATGATTTATCTCCGGTGGCAGCCACGACAATGTTGCTACCATAAGCAAAGGTCAGGGAAGTAGGGCGGGAGCTTTGGAACTAAGCAGGGTTGATTGTGACAAGTGAGATATAATCTCTCAATCTCTCTCTCTCTCTCTCTTTCTGTATCGTTCGTACCAAAGTATTAGATTTTTCCCGCCTTAAGTGCTGGTGCATCCATCGGTTTGTGTGTGTGCAAGTATCTATGCACGCGCTCCAAACGACTGGGCGCTCATAATTGTGACTAGAATGTGACTATATAAGTTTTGCTTTTTGCTGCGTCAAAAGTTTAATCTTCAACATGTTGCCAGCCAGCCAAGCCCCAAGCGCGTACATGTAGCTGTTGCCTGACACAAAGTCAAGGGAATGTGACGGCACGTTGAACTTTGAAATATGTGTTTTTTTTTTTTATTTCATGTAGCCTTTGAAGCTTTTTCTATACAATTTAGACACACAGCGTGACCAAGGTCTCCTTTGAATGTTTTACAGTTTAAAATAAAATGTAATTCTTTATAAAAGAAAATATTAAGGGATTTTCTTATAAATTAAATATAAACTGTAACTTCTTGCCCTTCTTTTGTATTAAACCCAGTAGCGTAAAGTAAAAGGGTCTATTGATTTTTGTAGAACTCTTGTACTCTATGACATGTTGATTAAAACGCTTAGTGTGAAGTCATTGATTGCCGATGGTCTTGGACTATATTTTCAATTTCAAAAAAAAAATATTTAAAAGACCATGTCAGGGACATGTCTTGTACAGCATCATGCGCTATTATGGAAGGTATTTGAAGACAAAATGAACAGTGCGAGTACCTGCAAATTCGTATGAACTTTGTGAGCACCTGCAAATCAGCACATTTCAATTGCACTTCCATGTTCCCATATAATACATTTTTGAATATTAAATTAAAACCATTAATATTTGAAAAATGACAGCACTTTTCAGTCACACCTTGTGCTAATAATAAGTAAACACATTAATAAGTAAACACATATGTATATAAAAGTTGCCACGTATATATGTATGCATATCCTATAGCAATATAAAAACTAATTGTTGTTCACTTCAGAAGCATATTTTGCGACAACGTCCATAATTGAGTGTTGAAACTTTGCAGGGTGTGTGTATGTGTGCAAACTTTTACCACTCTCTAACATATATCTTACACAAACAAATATATGTATGTATAAACCACCCCTAGCTCACACACCTACAACTTGTAGCTTTTTTCGTGCTTTTGCTTTGTTTAGTTTGCGAATTTGCGGGCGGCGGCAGCAACAATAAAAATATATTGAAATACAAAAGAAAGCAAAGCAAAAATAATTCTTTCCGCATTTACTTTACTTTTCTTTATTTTGTTTTTGTTACAGCGCACACACTTGTGGATTCCTAATCGACACGACGATGACGAATCTTGGCGCCGCGACCCAACTCGGCAACATTTTGCGTGTAGCCGGCGCACAGAAGTTGCCACCGCAATTGTACACAATATGTATGTAGATGTGGGCTGCAATGGACTTTGGAGCTTTATATGTCTTCATTCATAAAAATATTATGGCATGAGTATTGAGCAGTTGCATCTAAAAAGTTTGTAGGAGGTCAGGTCAGGGTTGAAGACTTCTTTGTTTTATTCACACAAAAAAGTTTTTATATTAGGTTTCTAATGCATAAAAAAAAAACTAAATTTTAGGCACATCATTAATGAAATAAAAATAATATTTTATTTTTCATTTTATTTTTGCTTCTGATTTTTCTTGACTGAAGCTGAGGTTAATGCTTGGCCTTCAAAAAGTTTAAAACGCAAAAGCAGAAGACAACAAACAAGCAGTAAAAGAAAAATAAATGGTACAAAGCAAAAAAGTAATACATACATACAAATAATTACAAAATGCCTTAAAGTAGATAAAGAGAAAAATAAACTAAAAAACAGATAGATAAGTACATAATAGTAGTTCTACAACATTAACTTTCGTCAAAAGTTGAAAGGCAAAAAAAAAAAATATTTCCCACAAGCTACGTGCCGCCGTTCTGCCAATAAGAATGTTGTATCTTTTCTACAGAGAAACCAATTCTGCTTAGCTCGCGGTTTTCTCTTTGTTGCTTTAGCTTTATTCGCCGCAATTTGAGTAGTACTGGCGGCGGATGGCATGACTGGTTGACGAACTGACTTGACAGTCTATCTGTAAGTACGCTGTACGTAACATTGGCGCTGAGTGTTTTAACAGCATGCTAAATTGGAGCCAATGCTGTTATAAATGCCCAGACGACATGTTGCTGCTGTTGTTGTTTGAGAACGGAACGACAAATTCAAACTGTTGCATGCTATAATCAAATCCATTGATCGATCAACAACGGAAATAAACGTTTCAGCAATTGAAAACTTTTAGTAATATGTATCTTATATCTGTTGACGAGCAGATACAGCATGAGATAAATAAATTAAAATTTTTTATTAGAATAGAAATTTCAGTTTTTTAACCCTGTACTTATTTAAAAACGAGAGGAGTTTAAAAAATCTAAAAAAATTTTACAATTAGTAATTTTCGGTTTTTTATTTTAATTATACAGGTTAAAGACTAATTGCCTGACCTCCAAATATATCTTTATATCACTTTAATAGAAACTATAAACAATCGAATTTTTCGAAAATTAGATATTTACTGAAATTGCGTTTTACGATTTTACAAAATATCTTTTATCATATTTCATAGAATTCATTAAGTCTAATGTCATTTTTAGGAAATATTTGTTTTAACTTCCAGTAAGATTCACAGATAACATGATCAACTTATGCACGAAATTGAGAGCGCGACTGATAAAATAAAATATAATTTTATCCATTTTAATTTAAAATAATATTTTCACAATCAAATTATGTTATAAGTTCGTAAAAATAAAAATATTCCATAACACTTGGAGCCCCCAACTAAACACACACAAGATAAACAGTTCCAAGTACTCTCGCACTGGTGCTCTCTCTCTATCATGCCTTTCAACGGTGCAAAGTTAAAATTCAAATTTAACGTCCATCGCAAACCAAAGAAATAAAACCGGCCGGCAATGAAACAACAACGAAGCACAATAAAAACAGAGAATTGAAAAAGGAAAAAAAAATTATGTACAGCACAATTGAGAGCGAGTACACACATATTAACTAACCCACACATGCACTTCCACAAGTGATACCAATCGCGCGCGCGTGTATGCGAGTGTGAGTAGTGGAGAAAACGAAGTGCCAAAGCACGAAACTTGGGGAATGGTATACTGCTGGAAAAGGGGAGAGCGGCGAAGTGCTGCCATTTCGAACGTTACAAAATTTGAATTTTTTTTAATACATTGCGAATCGAATGCGATAAGGCAAAGCAAATATGCGCCGACAGTGTTCGGGCGCGCGGGTGTCTAAAAAAACATTTTTTTTTGCATTTCCGCAATTTACATTTTTTTTAGATTCTGATAACGTATGTAAAATAATATATATGTAATACTTACGGCATATTTATTGAGAAATCCGTCATGGTAACCGCTCGAATAGTCTTCTAACTCGAACATGTTGAATTATTATTTTTAGTGTTATTTGCCTTTTGGCTTAATGCGCTTTATTTTGTTGAGTTATTCTATTTTGTTTTTATACTATTCTCTGCATATGCATGTATGTGTGCAATTCTTTTCACTTTTCAATAGCCTATGTGTGTGTGTTTTTAGTTAGAAGAAAAAAACAATATAAACCGTTGCGCGCTTCTTTGAACAGAACCGTTGACTGTCTTTAATTATTAAGTTATTTACTAAATGTTTCTTCTTTTAAAGCATAACAAATAATGCAATTTTAGAAAAGCACTGTTAACATTTCTCTTTGTTTTTAATTTTATTTTTTTAACCGGCAAATTTTTTGCACAATTTAGATTTTTTTTATTTTAGCAACATACACACAAGCACGCGAAACACACAAAAATATATATGTATATAAAGAAATACACAGCCAGTATATATAAAAAAAATCACTTCACCGACAAAGTCCTGCAGATTATTTCCGTTAGCTTAACGAATTTATTTTTTTTTTTATTCTTTTCACTTTAATTGTTTTACTCAATACGCTGTTGCCGCTCCGCTTCAAAGCTAATGTTCGCTCACTCAATAATTCCCTTCACGACACACCACACGTTCGCAACCAACAACAACAAAGATCGCAAAATTAAAATTAAGAAAAAATATTATTTTGCAGCGCGAGCTCACACACGTCCACCCTCTTTCAGTCTCACGGCCTGAGAGAAGAGCAAGAATGAGAAATGAAAGACCATTGCGCAAATGTCTAAACCGGTTGGCAAACCGTTTCCGAAACGGTAAATAATTTAGTGCGAACGAGACCATGGTTGCATTTTAGCGCGAAAGTAAAAATTCAAAAGCGTAAAACATAAACAAATTTTATAAATGTAGACTCATTTAAATATTCGGTAATGTCAAATTTTAATGAATGTCTTTAGTTTTATCGGAATGAGCGTGCCACAGTCGCATGCAATAACACCTTTGGAAATACGAGGTTGATACTATGTATAAATACATAAAATTTGATTTATATTTTTTACATTAAGCTAACAGATACCCACTGAAGTAATTTACTATAAAAAATACATACAGTTTGGATATCATCTGATTATGACTGCTTTATTTTCAGTACTTTCTCAAGAATTAAAAATGATTAAAAAAAACACTAATCGCTTTACGAATGCAAAATGGTTTTTTAAGTTTTTGCTCATTTATATAACAGCCAAAACGAGGCTCAAAACTCAAGACCAAATGTCGGAGATTATACGATTTGAATATTTAGGCGCGTACAATATTGTTTAGGTGTTCCAACAGTTCTTGATTACATTATTGCGGTACCTCCTTTGCTTTTATGATTCTTTGAATTTCTCTAAGTTTCTAAGCATTACAGTACCACTCCATGTTCCGGATTAGCAATAAACACACAGATTAGGCAGTTTTAATTAGCTATTCGATGAATGTAATCACTGATGAAATGTAAAGTTTTAATATGGACTCGTAACTCCACGAAATGTATTTCCTCTTGTCAATGACCCAGTGAATATTTGCAATCAAAAAATGTTCCAGCTTGTTCAAAAAGTTGCTGCGCACTAAAGAAGGTATCTTGGACTCCACACACTAATATATACTTGATCAGCTATACTATATAAATACATATTGATAAGCTCGAAGAGAAATTCTATGCATATCCATTTGGATGTGGCGCATATTTAGTGATCGAAACGTGACAGCTAGACATATACATATTGTACTAAAACTAAGTGTTTAACTTTTTTAGCAAATGTATTGTAAATTATTTACTCAATTAATGTAACATTCAAGAATAGGTGAGCATTATATGGATTAACAGATTAAAGGCTTTGATGAATATTATATTAGTATACTATGTAAATGGAAAAAAAAAGCTTGAAACGCTTTTATCGGCCTAGTGCTTGCTTAAACTTTTGGTTACCCCGACGCTTGGATTTATCCTGTCCAGCAGGTTGCAGTACTCGGAAGCCTACCGGTGAGATAGGTTCTTCGCGGAAATACTGACTGGTCGGTGACGCTAGTTCCACACGCATAGTTCCGGTAGACATTGTAAATTCCTCAATAAAACGATTTTTCTTCGGTGTTACAACGCTCTCCGTAAAGAAACCAGAGCTGGTTTGAATTTTATTCAAACCAACCAATTTTTCTACGGAGTTGCTTTGTGGTGTTGCTTCCGAGGATGATGATGATGTCATTGCTTGCTCTAATTTCTTCCACTGCTCGAAGGCGGTCGACCGTTTCTGCGCGAAATAAAAATTGTAGCGTTAAGACATTTTATTGTAATAAATAAAAAAAAAAATTATTGTCACACCTTTGTAGCTTCGGCCTTGCGTTTAATTTTAAATTGTCCTGCCGCAACGTCAGTAGTTGCAATATCATTATTAACGTTGAAGGTAGACTTGACTGTATTCAAATTTTTTTTGTCCAAACGTTTTAGTGATTTTTTAATACCCCCAAGAAGTTTGACAGTTGGTTCATTGTCGACGACTAACGCCGTTTGCTGTTTGTCCACCTTTCGACGTTTTATAGTCTGTTTGTTCTGCAATATAAATTGGAATAATTGGAAAATTATGGCTTACAATTTATACAATATATATTACGCACCTTTTGAGCCTTTTGCTTTTCCAGAAGCATAGCTTGGTTTGCAGCATTCAGAATATCATCACAGCGTTGTAAAATTTTTTCGCTAGGAGTTACTAACATTTGCTTCGACACTTTGCCAACTGCTTCCTTCTTCTATAATTTAAAATGCCAATAATTGGAAAAATAAGTCTTTCAATATATAATAATACTACGCACCTTTTGGGTCTTTGTCTTTCCTTGATGTTTTGCTGCATCCAGATAATCATTACATCGTTCTACAATTTTTTCGCTTTGATTAAGAAGTTCCTGCTGCGACATTTTGGCAATGGGAGCTAATTGAACTTGCTGTGCTGATTCATTAAAACCAATGTTCTCTTGTGTATCGCTTTCTCCTTCACAGGTTTTGGACTTCTTACTCATATGCTGTTCATCTAATTCTGTGTCCTGCGAAAAGCTATTGAGCCCCACACAGAAACTCTTTGACAGGCGCTTTCGCTTTGAGCGTTGCTGTTCCTTTTGCCGTTCAGCCACTGTTTCAATAAATGATTGTGATGGATTGAAGTCGTTACTGCTCAAATGACCCATGCTTTTACGCTGGCGACGAACTGCATCGTCTCGTTTTTCTGTTTCACCGGCGTTACCTGGCACATATAATGACTGTCTCTTACTTTTCTGTAATGGGTTAAATAATGATTCAAGATGGCTTAATTTTGATAGTTGCTCTTTCTCCATGTCGGTAAACAGTTCTTGTTGTTGATCGCTGGAATCTTCATCATTTTTTTCAGCGTATTCATTGTTCTCTACAATATTCTCATCTTCGGATTCACTATTTAGCTTGCCTCCGTCTTCTTCATCTGATTTATCAACATTTGGAGTAGTTGCGACTTTCAGCGCTAAGAGGGATTGTTTATTTTTAGACTTTGATTGAATACCGTGACACACGTTTACGCCAATTGTAAACGAATGATGATGCGATTCGGTAGTTCCAAGTTTTTTTTCTATAACATCGGAAAAGGATACGCTACATTTACCAGACTTCCGTTTTAGTTTGATTCGTTCCTTTGAAATATTTTTGTCGTCCGAATCGTCCGACGAAGAGAATTTAGTTGAATTCAGTTGATTTTTAGATATTGAATGTTTTTTATATTCAGAAGACAATGGAATGTTAAAAACCTTGGATTTGTACAGACTTGTGTTTTGTTTTGGGCTATTTTTTCCTTTCATTTCGATAATTGAATGACTTTTATTTACTGAAGTGTTTCCTTTGATGCTCTGGCGCCTAGAACCAATTTCTTTATTGTCGTTATCTTCAATATTCTCATCGCTGACCATCTCATCTTTTGTGAGAATACTCGATTGTTTAGCATGCAAGATTTCAGGTGAGTCCTCTGAAGCATCGACTTCCACCTCATGCACAGTTTTATTAAAGCGATCAGACTTATTCATGTTATGCAATATTTCTTTGCGAGAGGCGTCTAGTTTTTCTTCGACTTGTTCATCAGCAGACATTTCCGATTGCTCATCTTCTTCATTGAGCTTCTTTGCAGTCTCACTCAAGTTACTAGCTGCAGAACAGTTGGAGCGATCGTTTCTGTTAAGCTTATCAGTTTGTTGGTCCGGTTTTAAAGAATCTACTGTTGCCCGATTTACTTCATCATCATCCTCGTCGGTACTGGATGGTTCGATAATGCGCTTACGATTTTTTTTGGGTTTCACAATTTCTTCGACTTCGTCATCGTCACCATCTTCATTGGAAAAATATTCATCAGTCGTGGCATCATCGTTGTCCGATACGATAAACGAATCTTTTTCGTAATCATCTTCTTCTTCTTCGCCATCATCCTCGGAGTTAACTGACTCACCATAGTCAATAATTTCATTGTCTTTTATTTCTTGACGTTCTTCACTGTCCATTGAATCACCGCTATGGTAGTCATTAACTTCCATAGCCTCATCATCGACGAATTCTGATTGCTTGTACGGTGCCTCACTTTCAGACAATTCCTCTTCTTTGTCACTTTCATTATCGCTACTGAAGCGTGGGGAAGGCTTTGATTTTTCAACAACTGGTTGTTTAGTATCACTTTCTTTTTCAGCGGTAATGGCATCAATTTTTAAACCTGCTTGTGCTATTCCACAAACATTTTGATTCCATGAAGTTTTTAATGGGGTAGCATCTGCACTGGTTGCAATCTCTGCGGTAGACACTGTAGAGCTAACAGTTTGCTCGTCATTCTTAGGAATTGGTGTCGAACTTAACTTTCCTACAAACTTAGATTTGTACGGCGTCTTAGTAGATTCCTCTGTAATATTTGAAGCATATTCGTCTTCCGCTTTTGGACTATTCATTGCACTCTCTTTGTTGTTATTGTTTAATGGTGAAGGCGCTATTTTGGTATACTTATTGGGTTTAACGCGAGCCGGTGTTTTTGGATACGTGTGCTTCGCAGAATCTACGTCCGGCATTTCAGCAAAAGCAATTGATTTCGATGTTTGTATGGTAGCAGCAGTGCTCTTGTTTTCATCCATTGACCAATTCATAGATTTTGATTCTGATTTTTCTATGGACACTTTCTTGGTATCTTCGACCAATTTGTTTTGTTCCTCCCTGTCAGCTTGATTGCTCTGTTTGCTGTCGCCAATTATGCGATCCATAGTGCTTGGCGTAAGTGTATCAAGCAATAAAACTTTTGTCACTTGAACGGGTGTTACTTTTTTTAATTGTTCCTCCAAAGCAATCGCTTTAGATTTATGTTTATTAGCTGGAGTAGAAACTTTAGTGTCATGCATAGACTTTGAAACAATATTTTCAATTGATGCTGAAACACTTGATGTTTGTGTATCAAAAATTTCGGATTTTTCCTCAACAGTAATGGACTCTTCTTCACTAGATTTCTGAAAATGCGAGATATCTTCAACCAATTTCGTCGTTTTCTCGGAATTTATATCAGTAGCAGTTCGATCCTTGGGTTCAGCAACTGAATCATCTGTAGAGTTTTCAGCACGGTTGTCACCTAATGTTTCATTATTGACCGACGTTTCTGCGCGTTCCTCTTTGCTTTCATTACCATCAGATTCAGTCATAATTTTTTCGGGCTTATCTTCGGAAGTAATATTGTTTAGAGCTGTTTTTGGTATATTAGGCTCTTCCTGTCTAACAATTAATTCTGGCTCTACTGTTTCTGCTTCTTTCTGTTCAATGAGCGAATTTTGCAAATAAGCTGCAGTTTCCTCCATTGATTCATTATTTAAATTATCCATTGAGTTTTGAGATTGATTATCATTCGAAATTTCTTTAGTGACCGATGTATCCAAATGTTCTTCCTTGATTTCGTTACCGTCTGCTTTTGTCATCGCTTCTCTCGGCTTACTGTCCGAAGCAATATTGTCTACAGCTGTTTTGGTCTCGTTCTTTTCACCCAACGTTTTCGCAGCTCCCTCCTTTGGTTCATCATTTAAATTATCCATAGAGTTCGCTGCATGATTAGTGGCCAATTTTACTTCAGCTACCTGCGTATCTGACTCTGCTTCGCCTGCCTTTGTTATACTTTTCTTAGGTTTAGGCCTATCATTCACATCATCATCAGAGTATTCGACTGCTAAATGTATAGATTCATCAATTTCCATGGGTTCATCAATTTCCATGGGTTCGTCAGAATCGCTTACTACGATTTGGTTCTGCGTTAATGATTTATCTCGTTCTTCATCAGTAGACAAGCTGATAGTTTCTATCTCCTCGTCACGAGGTTCTGATTTCACAGGTTGCATCTGCATTTGGGGAGAACTTGATTGCGAACGTGTAACTCGGCGCTCTACTACTCCGGGTGACAATTCTATTTGTTCGATTGATTTATTTTGCAAAGGTGATGTTTCAGTATTTTTGTTTAATTTGACTTCAAGGTTCTTAGTAGATAATGATCGAGAACTTGCTCTACGCATTGGACTTTGATTGGGAGTTTTAAGTTCTCCTTCCCCCATTAGTTCAGCCACTTTGGCAACAAATTTGTTATTCACTTTAAAAGCTTCTTTCAAATTTTTTGCGTTCAAATCGTCGGCCGCCTCGATCTTTTTAGCCTTAGAGTGATCTGGTGTTTTAAGCTCCAGATCAATTTTTTCTGCATTTGACTTTTCATCTCCTTGTTCAACCACATTGGTCGAAATATGGTTCTGCTCAATTGATTTTTCTCTTAAAGTTGATGGCGATTCAATATTGGTTTTCAATTGAGTTTCAACATTCTCAGAAGTTACTGAACGAGGGCTTGCTCTTCGCATTGGAGTTGGATTGGGTGTTTTGAGTTCTCCAAGCTCAGATCCTTCCTCCATTAGTTCAGCCACTTTGGAAACAAATTTGTTATTCACTTTTAAAGCTTCTTTCGAATTGTTTCCGTTCGAATCGTCACCCGCCTCGATCTGCTTAGCCTTAGAGTGATCTGGTGTTTTAAGCTCCAGATCAATATTTTCTCCATTTGACTTTTCACCTCCTTGTTCAACCAAACCGGTCGAAATATCCTTTTGTTCAATTGATTTTTTTCTTAAAGGCGTTGGCGATTCAATATTGGTTTTCAATTCAGTTTCAACGTTCTTAGAAGTTATTGAACGAGAACTTGCTCTACGCATTGGACTTTGATTGGGAGTTTTGGGTTCGACATTCTCAGCCACTTTGGTAAGATTTTTGTTGTTCACCTTTACATTTCCATTCAATTCCTCTTCGTTAAAATTTTGAGCCTCCTCGTTCTGGTTATTAGTCTTAGAATGATTCGATGTATCCAGCTCAAGTTTTATATTTTCAGTGCTTAATATGGGCTTAACGTCCGGTATATTTTTCAAAGCTTCCGGAACTTCGGAGTTAGTCTCTGTATTTGTAGACGAACTTGGTTTAAGTTTGGTTTTTCGTTTCGCCTCTTTTGACATATCGGCCAAATCTACAGCATTAAGTTCAGATGATTTGTTGACTTGTTCAATGATGAATGGTAAATTTTCTTTCTCTTCATTTTCAGTCTTAATTGCTTTACCTCGCAGTTGTTTATCCATGGCATCATCTTCTTCAGGTAGACCAACCAGCTGTTGCTTATGTACCGATTTTGAATCAAGTAGCTCATCGTCTTTACTTATCGATATGCTTCTACGGCGTGGCAAACGTCGACCTGGAGTTACAGGTTCTGGTGTTCCTGCATGTGCCAAGGCTCCTCTAGTGTTCTTAGCTGGTGTTCCCACCAAAGGGGCACTTGTGGAATTGCGACGCGTCATGCGTCGTGGGGATTCAGTAGCTGTATACACAAAAACAAATTAATTTAAAAAATCAAAATAAGAAAACAAAAAAAAAACTTTACCAGTTGAACCGAAGATCTAAAATACCATTTAAATAGAATTTCAAAAGTTGAAGCAGCTACGTGTAAAAACTTAAAACATAAACGAAGAGACTACTTAAATTGAGTGAGACATCTCCATTAATTTATATACATATATAGTCATAAGAAACCAACGTATTTATTTTTTTATCAAGTGGACATTAACATAAACAAAAAAAAAATTGTTTTAAAAAAATCCAAAAGTGTGTTTGACTTTGATTTATACTATTATTCCGCACTCAAAATGAATGAAAAAATGTAGTATTGACAAGAGAAAACAACTTTAGAGGGGTGGAGAAGAGCCGTAAACACATGTCAAACTTGACTATAATACTTTATACTCATTTTACTATTAGAAAATATGTTCACAATCGAATCGAGCGAGCCCAAGCCTACATAATTTAACACAAGGATTCCCCACGGATGACTGAATTAAATTCACAAAAATTAATAAATATCATTTTAACTATATAATTGCAATATGCACATGTATGAAAAACATCAAGGCATTCTACCTAAGATTGTAGCGTCTGGTTATAAGTCTATATACAAAATTACAAACTAATGTCTCAAAGATCATACACATAGTCAGAATTTGTTAGATCTACTTGACCTTCGGGCCTAATTAGTAATATAAATATCTAATGGGGTGCCAGATGACACCCTAAACCGTTGCAAAAATGTTAGCTTATAATACTATTGATACTATTCAATAGTATCTACAAAAAGATTACATAAAAAATATAGAACAGCATGATACCTGCTTCTGCGACAGACGCCAATTTGGATGCAGCTACTGGTGTACCGGGTCTGCTGTTTGTTGGAGTGTTGCTATCGACAGATGTCAATCGCTTGCGAAGTGAACGCGTTACTAAAATATTTGTGAAAAAATTATTACAAGTAATACTACGAACTGTGCCCATTTAACGCACGCCGATCGTGTGTCACCACATTTTGAAAAACAACAGAATATGGCGTCGCATATGGCTAACGGTACTGCTACTGCATTGCTTTACAATAAGAGCCGGCAGCGAGCAGCAAGAAGAGAACAAACACATTGCACCGGTGTCTGCAGCCATACCAAACCGAAATTTAGTTGCATGCTTTTTTTTACTTACCACGTGACCCACTTGTGCTTTCCTCTTGAGTACTCATGGTAATATAAAATATTCTATACACTTTAGCTTGCTTTGCACTTATTTCGCAATGTCTAGCAATTTTATCTTATTAGTTAAAAAAAAAAACATGAAAGACACATGCAGTTCCGTCGACGCCAAGCGAAAAATAGTGTTGCTGTGATGTGAGTGTCGTAAAACGCAGTAAAAAGCGTTAACTTTAAATTCTGAGCCTACTGCAGTGTTAACATGAGTTTTAGTGAATGACAAATACTTATTTGGCTTCTGTCAGCTGTTTGAAAAATTGAGTTAACAGACATGCTACAGAAAACAGTACGTTTATACCAAGGAGTTATTCTTGAAAACCTTTCATGAAAAATCAAAAAAATTGTGCGCATAAACGCTTTTTCATAAAGTGTAGATTATCATGAAAACATTTCGTGCAAAAATTTTTGTTTCATGTATATCTTCCATCGTTGCCACCTTATGTTTGTGATGTATGGGAAATGTGAACTGTATGAGACCCGGTAGGCGCCAAACTTAAATTGGAGTTTCAAAGAACGGAAACGAAATAGTTGCGATAAACTTTGCCTTTTTTAGATTCCTCTGCTTTACATAATAGTATTTCATATTGTAAAGTTATTTAGTGACCGTTGCTCTTCACTATAATGTTCCAAGTTGTTGCAAATATTTGTCTCTCTTCACATTGATAAATATGTACAAGCGTGTTTATCATGTAAAATGACCACTAAGTCTGCTAAAAATTCATTACTATTATTTCATATTTAATTATAAATATTTTTGAACATTTTTACTATTTGTGCCAAACGACTGTATGTTATATTATAGTTTTAAAACATTTTCAAACAAAATCCAAGAAAAGTTTGTTAGATTTGTGTGGGTGCTACCCCTTAACGTTTATATTAACGTATGGTATATCATATTTGGTACTTCCAGCTAAATTAACTACATGAATAAAAATATTTCATGCAACTTAGAATGAAGAGCAGATATACACGGTAAGTGCCAACCGCACCTTAGGGAGAGATAGTAGCGTATTCATTGAATTCATGTGATCTGAATAGTAAATTGGAGTCTAAATATTCAAATTTATCATATTTCAATCTGATATAGTCTCCATAATCTCGATGTTCATACTTACAAACGGCATATGTAAATGGAATCGACTTTTGATGCTGATCAACAATATATACTTCAAAGGTTATTTCACCGCAGTACGCCGCCACATTCTAGGTCCTACGGGTACAGTGTCAGGGGATATTGCATACAAAATTATTAAGGCATGGCAAATAAAGCGGAATTATAACGTAAATTAAATGCAAAATTTTTTAAAAAATTTTTTATTTTAAAGCATATTTTGTTTTGCGATTTCTGGATTAAACTGGCTGTTGTATTTTTGGATAATACGCGGAGTATTAGTCACACTAACCGCTCTTGCTACTGGGACATCTTTTGGGGCGAAGAGTGCATCCTGCCTTAGCTTTTCAGCCGCTTCACGTCGCATTCGTTCTCTTCGTAGTGCGGCAATTTTCTCGACTTTGTTTTTATTGAACTCTTTCTCCTTCGAACGTTCACGTTTGTGTTTTTTCTCTTTTTTATGTTTTTTCTCTTTTTTGCGTTTTTTTCGCACATCTTTGCAAAGTGGTGTTTCCGGCTTTTCGAAGGTAGACGGTACTGGTGCTGTAGTTGGTTTCCGCTTAGTTGTCGGTGCAATCTTTTTCTCAGGTGGTAGAATTGAACTTATAAGTGTAAGAGGGTCGTGTGCATGTTTTGTTTTCAAGTCCTTTTCGGTTACAATACCACCGACTTTAGCTCGTTTTGGTGCCACTTCATACCAGCTGCGTAGTTTTAGGGCCTCATTTGTATCCTGACCAAGATATGTTAGATAACCAATCTGCTTTTCGTACTTTTCTTGTTCCTCCTTCTTCTCTTTTTCGAGGTCCTTGTTTGTTTGTTTAATATGTGACTTGTAATCTGCAAATAGATCCGTTGATATTCCAGCTGACGACGTGCTAGTACTAGCAGTTGCTCCATTGGCTGTCTTGAATTTTTCTGGCAAACCTGATTGCCTGCGCAAAAAGTTTATGCGAGTTTCGCTTTCCTACGGTGTGAAATAAAATCAAGATTTTAGAAAAGTCAACACAAATCTATTCTATACATTCATTACTTACGGCAAGCTCCAACTTTTCTTGACGTTTGCGCTCATCCTCGCGTGCTGCTGCTTCGTCACGGCGCACACGCGCAATATTATCCTTGGTACGCACATGCCACCTGTAGATTTGATGTTCAACAATTAATTGCTTTTTATTGGTTAATAGCCAAATAGCGAAATAGTTTACCTTTTCTTTGGTAAAATATTCATTTTGTTGTTTTTTAATGATTGACAAAGTTCTCTGTGATTGAGACATGCGTCAGTGCTGTCAAATTCCCCAAATAGTGGGCGCCAAGTTTAATTTTTTTACTATAGTTAGTTTTTTTTTTTTGATTTTTGTCTAAAGTTTATCAAATACTCGTAGTTGTTTCAAGAAAATTTTAGTGATCAAATATCTAAATGACTTTGAGTACTGTCAAATGGAAACTCTTGTTTCCAATTGAATTAATGAATTTTGCCGTCGCCTTGCAGTTGATTTTTGCACTCAAGTGAATGTGCAGTCAGCTGAGCGTCGTGTGCAAAAAAGTGCTATCCACACGTTAACCTTACATATATCCAATTGCACATGAAATTGAAATTCATTTTCGCATTTAGTTATTTTTTAACCATTGTGCTTGCAGCTATGATGTAAACTAAATGAAGAGGAGATAATCAGTAAACACATTAAAATATAGGAACTTAAGTTAGTATTTCCAAGCGTGCCATTCACGCGTCCTCGTCGTGAGTGGCATTTATAGCAACGAATTTTAAGGGGATAAAGAAAAAAGTTAGCTCCGCAAATCTGAGCAAATTTTAATTGATTTCTGCGTTTCTGGTCAATGAGTAATTGTAGTTTGTTTAAAAGAATTCTAAAATTATACATATGTAACGCCAATAATGGCTACGGAGCAGAGAATTCTTAAACAGGACGGCTATTTGGACGTGGGCGATGACAGCACTCGAAACAGCAGCGGAGCACCAGCTGCGGTTGCGGCCGAGATGCGAAACATAATCTACCATCCACAACTGAATGTGATACTCGTCTTTGACACGAACAACCAAATTAAAATACTGGATGTGAATTCCGGTGTCATTTTGCAGACATATCAATTGGGCATGAACGGTGAGAAAATCAAAGAAAATACACAGTATCCAACTACACACTTGTATATGTATATACATACTTATGTATGTAATATTCTGAGCTTATTACAATCGAGCGAGAGTATGAGTTGGTGTGAATGTGTGTATGTGCGTTTCGTCTGGTCTAAATATTTATGGAAATGCAGGCGAGTGTTTGTTGTAGAAAATGGAGTCGAATTTTATAGAAAAACTACAACACTTGTGTGCGCATTTAACTTCCACACCCCCTGTCGACCCATGGGCAATTGTTCTTATTGTAATAATAAATTTAATTATTTGCCAACTGTTTGCCTTTACTACGCAGTTTTCTCGCACTCACACATATTCGCTTGCCAAAGATCACCCTAAGCACCAGTATGTTATGATTTCAATTTGATTTTAGTTTCTCAAAATTAGGCATTCTTTCTAATGTTTTATTTGGGTCTTACAGCAGATAACTTTTTTAGTGCTCGCTATATGCCACTGCAGGACAAAATTCTCTTCTGGGATAGCCGTAACCTAGGATTTAGGGGAGATTATAATGGCGTACTATTGCTTGACACTATATTGCAAACGCCAATTATGCAAAATGACGACTACATCAAGCTGGAGATGTTACTCTCTGAGGCAGTTATATTTCACAATTGCATTACGGATCTCGAGAGTGAGGGTTTGGAGTGCCCGTGCGATGTTAGCAATGAATTGTTACAAAAGATATCACAGGCACAAGCCAATGCCAAGAAGGGCATCAAAGCACAACGGGTAAGTTTCAGGTTCACATTTTATAAGTCTTGAAATTATGAGTTTTTTTTTTTATATTTTAGTGGAATACCATTTGTTTGGAAGTACCATATTCAAGCTTAAAACTTGTAGCGAATAATGTCGTCATTATGCTTAAACGTCTTGAAAGACACATCCCAGTATTGGCCATAGCGTCGGCGATAAATGAGCGCCTAACAGATTTGTTGGTCGGCTCTCGTATTCCTGATTTTACATGGAATTTCAGCAATTATCAACGTGTTCTCATGCATTCCGAGGCCGTACGTAGACAAACATTCGAAAAATGGCCACATATGGACTACAAGTGGGCATTGCCAGATCAAATGGCACAGGCTGGATTCTACCACCAACCTTCGGCATCAGGCGAAGATCGTGCAATGTGTTTCACATGCAGCGTATGCTTGGTTTGCTGGGAGAAAACCGATGAGCCCTGGAGTGAACATGAACGCCATTCTCCAATGTGTCCATTTGTCAAAGGCGAATACACTCAAAACGTACCACTTTCCGTAACGTATGCCACAAATCCAGCAATAGCAGCGCCGGGCATTGGTTTCGATGTGATATCTAATAGTGATTTTTCAAACGCACTTTGCACAAGTTGTACTCAAACTGGTGACTTGACCATTTGGAGCATTGAACGTCATTTAAAGAAAATGCATACAGTTAATATTTTGTCGTTGCTGAAAGATGTGTTTGAGGAGAGCTTCGAATGGGCGCGAATAACAGCGATATGTGCGCTTCCTAATGGACGCGCGAAGAGTAAACTTAACTCATTATATGCGTCACAAACAGGAGGAGGCATAGTCGGGGGAGCTAACACCAGCGACAGTAACACAAATACATCCAATATGCCTCAAATCACATCAACCTCGACACTACGTGCTGGTGTTGTTGGCTCAAAAATTGTTCTTGGTGTTAGCGTTCGACAAAGTAGTGGAGAATATGCTTTACGCATGGTGGTGCTCAATATTATTGAGGTGGATCGTGCAATTGAAGGGTCTAATAGTGACAGTATTGACGTCGGAAGCATTGCGAGTAGTGGACAAATTAAACAATCCCAATCTCAAACGGGTAGCAGTAAGTTAAAATATACTACAGAAATAGTTTTATACGAATTATTATTAATTTTTATTTTTTTTTTGTATTCATGCGTAGATAGCAGCGATAATATAATGGTCGGCGCACAGGCTAACATGGAAAAAGCTTATGATCCAAAAGATGATGAAAAATCCTTTTCGTCGGTCTACGAAAAATATGTTGACGGATTTGATAGCAACAGCTTTGTCTCCGATCTTATTGATATCAAGAAAGCGGTCAATGGTACAGCCGGTGAGAGCGAATTAATGTACGATTTTGATCTAGCTTCATTTAACCAGTTGCTGGAGAGTCACGATGAAGTCTCTGTTGTAAATAGTAGTCAAGGTGTTAATGTAGAGACTATGGCTAACGATATTGGAGTAATTGACTCTGAAATGGAAAAGATAATTGAAGAAGCTGTGTCAATTCAAACCAACAATAACAATGACAATAACAGTAACGGAAATGGAAACAATAACAATGGCAACAATATGACTAAAGTTACTATTAGTGAAGAGATTGACTGCATTGTTGATAGTTGGATCACAGTTAAGCGCATGAACGCTTTATCAAGGGACGTTGGCATCAGCGATGGTTGTGACAGCGGAGCAGTAAACGAGGTTATTGAAATTGCAGAAATTATTCCTACCAACGCAAAATGCAATCAATTGTTAGTGAAGTTGCAGAAAACTAAAGCACCTCATGATGCCGAAGCTAGCAAGATAATAATGGCAACTGTAGAACATGAACTAGAGGACGAACGAATGGATTGCGGTAAGTTGATATTGCGTCTGTTTTACATATGTCTGTTTGTTTTTTTTGTTTATTTTCTGTTTATTATTTCCAGACGACAATAATGCAGACGCTTTGGCAGCACAAATATTATTGTTTGATTTCGATGATAATCAAATATCAAACGACTACACTTTAGCTCTTACTTTCAGTCGAGCAAAGTGTCCAAAATACATTTGTATTTTGCAGAATTACAATAATATTAGTGAACGACGCAATTCAATGCACATTTCTTTAGGGAATGGAGGAGAACCTGGTGCTATATGTGCCGTCTGTGCAGATGGTACTATTGAAATCTACTCACTCTCAGATTTCCAATTGACAACGACAATCGAAGAGGAAGGTGAACATTTTGTTACTGTAGCTTATTGTCGCAGCTTAGATCGGCTTTGTGCATGCACACGTCAAGGTGCATTAATGTTTTACTCATTAAACGATAGCGATAATGAATCAGGAGATGAAATGCTTGAGAATGAAGACGAATGCAGTGTCACTGTCATACAAAATGCTGCAAACTCATCGTTTGCAGAAATGTCAGTGACAGATGGGACCACAGCCAGTGCCATGCTACCCCATATCGCTATTCAAGAGGCACAATCTAATGCCTTGCTGGAAAACGCAAACTCGGGGACATCAAATGAATTGTTTGCATCAGTTAATATCAACACTCTTGATTGTGGAGCATCAGGGGGCAGTGCATCTTCAATAAGTGCAGTGCATACGTCTCCTTCAAATAGTTCGATCATAAATAATGCCAATTTGCTCGCACATAAACAATCAGATTTAACGTTAGATGATCTCCGAACTTTCTATGCGCTAACACAGTTCGAAGAGAAATTAACAACATATTCTGCTGAAGTGCCAAGTTGTTGGAATGATCTGGGCCAAGCACAAAAGCAACGGAAGCAATCGCAGAATTTACGTCTTGGTGACGAAGCGCAATGCGTAAAGACGTGGCGGCTACACAATGATGCGTAAGTTGGTGACATAAGAGTTAAAAATTAAAATTTTTAATTGATTATTATATTTTTTAGCACAACATGGGATGAACATATTATCGAATTGAATGTGGCACAGCCCGTTTCGTTGGGCCATATCGATTTAAAATTTACAGTTTATCAGCAGTGCCCTAATCCAGCAGCTATACAAGTCACATTGCTTAAACAAAACACGAGTGGTTTTGGTTATCGCATGAAGGGTCCACACTCAACCTATAAAACTAGTTTGGTGGACGATAATATCGATTTATCTTATAGTGAGTTTATATATACAAATTTGGTACCATTCACTAAACTAAAATATCTCTACAGTTGCCAATGAAAATCCGGTACTTAGTGAGGAATATTTGCAGGCACATAATGCCGAAGTGCTTGCCGGACCTATAGAATTGTCCTCATGCATTGATCTATGCGATCAGGGAGGTACTGCCACTCTAACATCGCCTAAACTATTTAAAACTCGGACACGAAATTTCCTGCTTCATATAAAGACTGTATCGGATCCTGTCAAGGATGGTCAGAGTAAAACTCGAGGTACGTTCTATCAAGCGCTTTTGCAGATCTTTGTCTAAAATAAGAGAATATCATCTACCACTGCATTTATTATACTCTTCACGCTGTTTATTAGTGTGAAAAGTTATTTATTTTTGACATTATTCATGACATTTGCTACACATTAAAAAACACATCAGATTTATTACATAGAGCGGCATATATGCAATCAATCCAAGTTTATCTGTGCATATTTTTTCCGGTATGGCGTATAAAATTATTTTATTACATATTTAAATGTGTTTATATTGGCATTTTAACTTTTTTTGGCACTTAACATTCAATTTAGGCGCCGAATAAACAAAATTATGAATCAAATCTGTTTGGTTAATTTTAGAATTATATAAAATGCACAGAGCAAAGTTTTTCGAAACATGTGTGAAGAGTATTTAAACTTCGGATTACCGAAGATACCGTTTTCTCTTGTTTTTATTTGATTATTTGCATTTCAGTTCCTGTTCGTAAAGGTATTGCCCTACCCAAGCCAAACCGCTTAGATTCTATTTTAAATCAAATCGAATCCTATCTCACAGGCACCAATACAAACACATCTTTCACCCAAAATTATCCGAACTTGATTCCTTTAGCGAAAAAACGCAATAAAACTCACATGGGTATGCATTCACATCACTTCATTTTGATTTAGTCAATTATTGCATTCACACATTGACTTGAAAACCAAGAGATGACCTTTAAAATATGTTTTTGCATTTTCTATTTTAGGATGCGACTGGTTGCACGAGATTTCGATATCGGTTCGTGGGGCTAAATCGCAAAATCGGATAGCAAATGGTCGGTCTCAACGCATTGCTATGTTAGAGAGCAACATACTGCTCGAGAATTTATTCAAGATCGTAAGCAACTCAGAGTCTACTACACTGGCAAAAAATATGGCGCTTGACATACTTGTATGGATTTGTTTTATTCGATTAAACCGTTTTCGTTCACCAAAGTCGGAGCGCATCAAAGATCAGATTACTAAAAATACTGCTGCAAATATAAACGATTTACTAGCGCAGCAATTTGAATGCATCTCCATTGCTGAGAAATACATAGAAGAAATGATTCGTAACTGCATACTGCATAGCGATCGTTCAATGGCTCACAAGTGTGTCAAATTGCTGTTAATACTGACAGTGTAAGTATTAATTGTTAATTTTTATTAAAAAAAAAAAAAAAATTGAATTACTTTATTATACTTATCTATCTACAGAGGCACTTCCAGTTTACCAGCTGAACTGCAAATTCAATGTACTCTAGACGACATTATAAAGAGCGCCATTGCGAATACCTTTAATGAGCTGCCACTAGCTAAATCTGGTGGCGTAGTGCGATGGTATTCGATGCTCGTGTGTGCAACATCGACAGCTGAATCGCATAATAATATTTCGGAATACTGCATCAAACTACTAGCTGATATTTCTAAGGAAATGACAAGTCGAAGTGATCCGTATTGTGCGCTCCTCGGAACAAGGTTTTTGCTTAATAAAATCACATAAACATTATTTATATACTAAAATAACTAAAACTTTTAGATTTGGTCTCTATGGCTTTCCATTCGAGCCCGAGATATTTGACTATGATTTTCCGAATATTAATCGGAACGGCTTAAATAATCCAGCAGCACTTACAAATGTGATACGCAATAGTGCGGTTATAGCGCCGGTTACAGGACTTGACATCAAGAGGCTTAGTTCTGTGGGTAAGTAAAAATAAAACTCGTATTTTTATCTGTAGATTGGATTATATCCAACACACCTACATATTAGCGCCATGTCTAGTGTGAATGTGAATAAGTGCACCTGCTTAGCTAATGACGCCCTTGCGGATTTTAAAATATAATATTTGCAATTCGTCTGAAAAATAGTATATTTATATGTACAGTATATTTGATTTGTTGAACTCGCAGCGTGTATATAACAGAGTGAGGGAGGATGTCCATTCTTTCAGAATTTGTTCTATTTCTCAACTCACTATATCAGTTTGCAGAATATCATATGGTCAGGTACTGCCACTATAGCACTTTTTAATTTAGATGGTGTCGATTTTCGTACGTTCCCACATTTAATACGCGGGAAGAGCGTAAGTAACCAACTTCGTGGACTACTTGAAGTTGTTCAGTTACATTTTACGTGTGTAAATACATCGGAAGCCACTCGACTTGACAATATGGATAATGTGGCCATTAATGGAACGTCTAATATACTCATTGATGATTTGATGATGATGCACCCCAACTCGGTTGAACTTCCAAAGGATAAAGATGAAGAAATGGTAATGTTATTCTATTGTTTCTATTATTTTTGCTATAATGGTACTTTCGTTGAAGGTGCAGGACATCGTCAGTGGTATGCAAAATATTGTGGATCAAATGAAGACCAAGGGTGGCGTAACCATTAAACTAGGCAATGAAACTACAAATGGATTTAAACCAAATGGAATACCAATTAGTATAACATATTAACAGTGCTAATTGAACAATTAAAAATACTTATTATTTTAGAATCAATTGAGAAAAAACATCTGGAGATGCAGGAGAAATATATCAACAAGGAGTTTACTTTGTTAAATGACTTCATAAATAAAATATCAGAACCTGGGAAGAACAATGAGGCGGAGAATATCGCTGAAGAAGCCGAAAACGATACTCCCGTCAAGCAGAAAGCACTAATTGATAGCAAAGAGAAGGAAAACGAACAGAAAAAACGTTTTACTGAAGCTATGGATAGTGTAAACAATGCAACGGCCACAGCTTTTTCTTGGCATAAACTTTTGTCGCCTCCACAAAAACAAATTATAGTTATAGATCGCATGCATTCTGGAGCCCGGCGTCATGTGGTACTTGATTTTGGTACACCCATACTGCTTACTGACTTAGTGATACCCGCCTGCGATGATCTGACATCACTGTACATTGACATTTGGTGCTTCGAAGAGGACACAGACGGTTTGCGGTTGGTTGTATCGTCGGACATTGGGACCAAAACACTCGTTCTAAGTGATTTACAGCCTGCACCTATATGTCGTTATATGAAAATAACTATAATTGGACGCATTGGTATGTCATCAACCAAGTGTAAAATTCCTCTTGGTTCGTTTTTCGGACATCCAATTGTGTTGGAACATGATGGTTATGGCGATCCGATTATGCGTTGTATACAGCACGCACCTCAGAATATACAAACACAAATTAAATCGCTTAATTCCCTTTACGAAGACTTACACTGCCGCTATAGTCTTGCCAGTTGTAAGCTGATGGAATTGTTGACTCCAATTCTTAATTGTGAACTCACTAATGTCGCTCATATGCAGGCATTTATAAACAAACAGCGTGACGAAGAAAGCAGTGGCGTCGACAGCAATAAAATTGTATCAATATATGAGGTATGCATATAGATTATTATTTAAAAAATTGGCCACTTTTATATTAAATTACTTCGCAGGAGTGCATGATGCTGCAATACCAAATAAACGTCGTGAGAAATGTAATCTTCCGTCTGGAGTGTTCTCTGCAGCCAACAATACGTATACCAGCAATACCAGTCTGCAAAGCATTGCAGTTGGCGTCACGAGACAAATTGAGAGTTTTGAGTTTAAGTCTCGTAGAGATTTTATTACATTTCTCGATTGAATATGGTATCAAAGTAAGTAAATCGATGCTTTTTCGAAACTTTATACCTACTTTAAAATACTTTTTTTTTTGCCAGAACATTTTGCCAGTTCATCAGCTTTTTACCGTCGAAGTAGCCAATATGCTCTTTGATTCACTAGTTGTGTATGGCGATGCTCATATTCAATTAGCAACTTGTTCACTCCTGGTGCGTATGTGTTGTTTCCAGCCGTGGTGGGGTGATTTCCTTGCCGATATTTTCTGCAATTTGTTTTCATCACAGAACTGTCAAGTATTTCCACAGGATCGGTAAGTGGGAATGGATTGCATCATGAGTAAGCAAATTAAAAATAAATAAATCTTTTCAGAATATTTTTCCTGCTCACATATCTTGGACGTCGAAGCATTGCAATGGGAACTTGCCGCTCAATTGTTATTGATGCTGTACTTAAGACGTTGGTTAAAAACCTGGCACCAATTTCTACGCGCTATCAATGCAACATAGAAAACATGTGCCGTACATCAAATGGAGTCGATGTGAATTCAGTGTTTGGCACATCATCCGATTTACAGCTTATAACTTGGTTGTTAATGTTTCTATCCGTCTGCCTTGACGATAGCAATGACCGCAAGGATAGATGTAAGAAGTGATATTCTAAAATAATATCTTAAAAAATGTGAAATATTGAATTTTTATTATTTAGCCGCGACGCGTTGGGATTTCATGAGCTGCGAGAGCGATTTCACCAAATCTCGTCCAAGTGGTACACAATCTGGCAAGCAGTTGCGTTGCCTAAAGAAACGTATTATTCAACAGAACAAATACAGCATGCAACCTTACGCTGACTGGGGCAAGAAAATATACATGTTGCAAAACGAGGTAGAAAAGAAAATTATTTAAAGTTTTTTATGAATATTAAGTGTTTGGCTTATTTCTTAGCATCCCGGCATCTTCATGGAGATTTCCGGCAAGCAGAAACCAGTAGGAACTAAAACTTCCAACAAACCAAGTGGCAGTACACAAAAAATTGTTAAGGATACACCACAGGAGACGGAGAACAATTTCGATAAAGGCTTGAAGACGTTGCGTCTAAACCACATTCTAATCGTAATACGAAGTCTCATAGCACTCTTGCTAGAAATGGATTTTACTTGCAATATGGATCAGTTTCTGCTAACTTGTAAGGTCATTGCACGACTAGTTGCTGCATGTCGACCAGCAGTACAACTTTCTAAAGTTATAACGACAGCACAGTTGGAACAACTAATAAGATTAGCAGTCTGGAATGACCAACAACAACCGTGGGCGGTACATGCAATCACCTGTTTGCTCCAGGTACAATACAATTCAGTCTTTTTAGTATACAATAATTTTAAGTACACAACAATTTTCTTGCCATACGAACTCAGGACTTGCTCGATGCAGATAAGCAATTTAAGGATAGTGATGTTACACCTACAAATGATGGCGTGCGCCAGGATGTCAAAGATTTCATCTCGGAATATACAAGTAAGTTGAAGTACAAAATAAATGCGTTTATAATTATTATTTTATTTAAGTTTCTGCCTTGCATAATATTTTTTGGGCTATAGTTGCATCATCATTGCATTTCAATAGAACTCAAAACGAGTTTATTCTATATCTTTTAGCTTACATTGCACAGTCTATACCATCAATGCAGACAACATCCAACAGTGAACTGTATCAGGATGGTAAAAACTTTCTTGATTTATCATTAACATGTTTTCTTCTACGATGGGTAGTTAGAAAGTTGACATTGATATTATCTTTTCTGGATTTTCAGCGGTGAAATATAATTACCTGCCTTCGTTAATTGAGTGTGAGGATACCGAATTTGATGATATACTGAATGATATTGACATGATTGAACGAACAAAACCGCAAACAAAAAAGGAGAGCAACGCCTTGAGCAAGAATACATTTAATTTCTTTTGCAAGTCAATTTCGGTAGCGATGGATGCTCGACTTGATATCGGTCTAGAGCTCAACATTGAAACACAACTGCGTCGTTTAACGAACACATCGTCTCTGGATCTGTACTCTTCGTTACCACAGATATTGACGAATGAATTTGTATCCACACCGCCAGAATCAACAGTGTGGCCAGAATATATAACACAAGTTTGGACTGGACCGGAGTATAATTCCGGTTTGAATACCTTTAAAATGTTTAAAACGGTTTTCGATTGCGTTTTTGGCGATCTTCACTTTGAGGACACATGGGTGCATCTCGAGCAAGTGTTGCACATGTGGTTAACACTAAACGGAGAGCTGTCGGAAAAGCCTTTCAATACAGGAATATCACAGAACGATGTGCCAAAGATACCATTTGGAGCAAATGCAGTTCAAGGGCTTCTATCAGCCTTGGCCTGGCACAATGATATAAAGTTGCGCACATGGTGTTTGGGCTTCCAATGCCTTTTCTTGGCATGCAATTCACAGGCATTGGGCGATGACGATTCTGATTGCACGCGCATTGATGAGGTTATTATAAATAATGAAAATTTTGAGAAGATGCTTTTGCGATTCTTCTCTGGCTACGGCATGAGTTCTTCTATCATCAGCAACCGATGCGTAAGTCACAAGTTGAATTTTTCTATATGTTTTTTTTTTTATAAATAGTGTTTGGTCATATTGAGAACCGGCTGCTAGTTTATACAAATTAAAGCAAATATATTGTATACAAATATTGAAATTGTAGAAATCTTTTGCAGGCTGGTCCTACTATTTGTAGACATTTACACGATCTATTACTGTGGCTACACAAGAAAGGCGAATCCACTGATGGCGTTATAGCCTGCAAACGTAAATTGAAGGACATACTGTTGCAAGTCATTCTTCAGCTAGTTCAACCAGGTGGAGCTATAAGCAATCTGCAGGGTCCTATCGATGCACAAAGTCAGCTGGTGCGCGATTTACTAATGATGCCTAATGATAAGAGTGATTTACATGTATCGCTTCATATTATAGAGAGTGTCTGTAAGTTGTATTTTTATTTACCTTTTTATTTTTCAACCGAATGTAATGTATATCTTTTCAGCCTTCCTTGTGTACAATCATATTTCGAACGGGGACAAATTGCAATGTCAACGATCCGCAGAAAGTAACCCAACAAACGCATTTAGCAATCTATTTGCAAATGTGCTTGGCTCAGAGAACTCAAAACAAAATCCGACGATATCCGATAATTCACTTATTATAAATTTACTTAAATTGTCTTCAACATTGTTGCAAACGGAGTTACCAAGGCAGCCTAGTGTAAGTGTAGATAAAAATATAATAAAAACAAGTAAGGAAATTTCAGTCGGACGTAACCGACTGTAAGAGGCCCTGTACCAGTTCAGTTCGCCTAACAAACACATTAAATGTTTCCCGAGCTTATGACCAAACACATGACCACTTCTCACTGCACGACTAAGTGCGTTTTAAAACATGTTTTTATGTATGAAACGAAAAGGGGGGGTCGTTCAAATTCAATTGCTTATAAAATCATTATCCGATTTTTTATCCGATTTTGATGAACTTTTCGGATTTTGGCTAAGAAGGACAATATCTCTATACTGGCATACTTACTTTTTTTTGTGCCGAAGAAATTTTTACCCTTGGGGGTGATTTTATGGGGAAGGGGGGGAGGGGCAAGTTTTTAAAATAAACTTGTGAAATTCCGGAGCAGTCCTAGTCGAATGCAAAAAACACGAAGTCTCTATCTATTACCGTTTCCGAGATCCTTTCGTTCATACAGACGGACGGACAGACGGACATGTCTACATCGACTCCTCTATCACTCCTGACCATAATGGGGGTAACTTTGGGGGGTCTCCGACCATTATTTCTACCTGTTACATACATTTGCACAAACCCAATAGGCTCTTGTACCTTCGGTACAGGGCCTAATAAATAGTAAAACTACGTACAATGTGAATATTTCTATAAAATATAGGAAGTACCAATACCAGAGGAAGAGGAAGAAGACAGTTCGACAAATCAAAGTCAAACCGACGAAACAAAGGCAGAGCAGCAGAACACAGATGGACAAAGAGCGAAGGTGCCTTGTGTTGCCGATACTGGTGAGTATACTGCTTTTATTATAGAATATTAACTCAATTTAATCGGTTTGAATATGACTTTAGTTTTAAGGCATTTTCCAACAATGAAACGATTGCTGGGCTCGCTTTCGCAGTGTCTGAGTTGTTCATTTACAATGTTAACCTCGGCCAGTTTCAATAAAGTAAAAATAGACGATGCAGGACTTTTATTAGAGGAGCCACATAGTACTTCTGATGCTGTATTTCATATGCTGATAACTCTCCTGGAGAAAGCATCGAACCCGCGACTGATTGTAGCGCCCATATGCCAGTATTTAGAATCTAGCACAATACAACGTAACATGTTGCCACGTTTACAATTATCCGAACCATTTTTATGGTATATATCGAAGGTTTTAGAAGCTACAGGTGCTGTTCAAATATTTACGCAGTTAGGTGGCATTCAAATCATTTGTCAAAACTTAGTCAAGCTCAACAAAATACTACTGAATGTACAGCCAGGATTGGTATGTTATATACGATAAATATTCTGACAACTTGTACTATTATACATATTATCTTTTTAAGATATCCCTAATCATGCAACATATGACCAAGAACTCCAAACTGAAGTTGAACGCACCAGTCAATGGTAACAACAATTGTAAGACCAAAACAGCAACAGCACCAGCAGTACCACCACCGCGTAGCCAGCCAGATGGTATGATAAATTTTGCACCGTTCTGCACTATTACATCGGAGAATGATTCTGCACAATCAGCGGATATCTTGATTTCAAATCCAAGTGCGCCTCATCGGCGCCCACGTACTCCGGCTTGGAGCTACATGTTCTATCCAAATGAAACGCATGTTGATTTAACAATAACACTGCCTACAGCTATATTGCTAAAAGAAGTGCAGTTGCAACCACATGCTCCAAGTCTTGCATCTTGCCCATCGGCCGTGGCATTAGAAATTTCTCGAGATTATGGTCTTTCAGCTATACCTGTTGGACCACCAATGACTACAACTGGCTTGACATGCATACGTTTAAAATTGGCCAAAGCTGAAATAGCGACAAGCGTTGTTTTACGGCTGTATAAGTAAGTATTTAAAATACTTTTAAAAAACAAACCTAATATTGATTATATTGGATTTTCACAGACCCAAAGACAGTTCCAACATTGGTTTAACTCAAATCGCCGTACTTGGACAGACCATATTCTCCAATAAAACGCAGGCGATGTCAGTCCAAGGTTCCCAGGGTATTCCAGGAACTTCTCCGAGTGATCTTATGCACGATGAAGATACATTTGCCAAGACTAGCATTGGATGGATGCGTATACTGTCACGTTGTTTCAATGCGGTTGCAGCACAATCAAACATAAAATTAGCGGCCGATGTTATTGGTGCTTCTGCGGCATATCCTGGATTTTTGGAAGCATGTTGTTCTCTTATGAATATAATGCCAATGATACCAAATTCGGCACAACAACATTTAGAGACAATATTGCTTAATTTGGGTGCCTATAATCGGACGCTTTGTTTACAGTTGTTACGTATCTTGCTCTGGAACACGACACCTCAAAGTAAGTTAACACCTCATTTCAAATTGTTTTTTTTTTACAGCTAATTTTACTTGTAAACAGTTTTCAAGCTCTCCAACGAAGCTATATGCGATATGGTTTACGAGCTGTCTATCAGCGATGACACCTACATGATGGATAAATTGCAAGTGTTATTGGAGTGGATATCGAAGCTACACGACAACTATAGTAAACAAGCGCGTTGTAATAATCCGCAAAGTGGTTTTGTTAAGGTTATTGCCTCCATTCTTTGGTACGTGCATAGCAATCAACAGCTAGCTACTCTACCGAATCTCATAACTCAAGAACTCTTCGAGATTTGTATGCTATGGATCGATACGCTTGAATGTGAGGAACCACTAAAGGTTGCTTTTGATTCCTTACTATGTGCTCTTTGTTACATTAAGCCCGAGCTCTTCAATCATCTGCTGCACAAGGTAAACGTTAAACTGCAAGAGACACCTTTGAATGCAACACAACCAAATGCACTTACTGACGACAACAAGGAACAGAGTGGTAGTGAATGGTTTGCTAACGTTGCAAACAATTTGGCTACATTGCTGCAACGACCGAACTATTTGCCAACGCTAGCTATGGCGTGTCAGTCGCCATCAGCTATATACCAGCTAATCGATTCTGGTCTGCCAAAACTTTTGGCTCATGCTCTATATGAGTACTGTCACTCGTTGCTACCAGGCGAACAGCATAGCGAAGAGATGCGTCTTCAAGTGGAGTCAACCGATGATATATCAGGCGAGAATAATAATACCTGTCTTACGGATGCTGATAAAGCAACTCAGTCAGAGGAGACTAGTACAAATATTCCGCTGCTAAAGTGTGTGCATGTGCCCAAAATACTTGACTTTTTCTCAGAATGTTGCACTGAAGGTCCCATGCGTGATTGGCTTGGCTCACAACAGGGTTCAATTTTCTGGAAACCTTTACTGGAATTGCTCTGTAATATACGGCCTATTGAATTTGCAGGATCTGAACCATTGCAACGTACTTTCATACGTATGGAAAGGGCTACCATAAATTTCTTTACACGAATTACAGCGTGCCACCCGAAAAATCAGGATACTATGACCACATTGCTGATTAGTGTTATACGTAATCCATCTCCGACAACTGGCAAGTTGACCATATCCGGATTCACGCGGCAGATTGTGCTTATGCTGTTGCTAGAAAATGAACGAATTTTGGTTTCAGTGCGTAGCAAGCAGTCAATGATGAAAAAAGATAATTCACCAGCAGCTATAAATATGGTCGCCATGTCTAACGCAAATTCGAATAGCATTTCAATGGCTTTAGCTAATCATCACCCTTCGAAGCGTATTAATACACATCATCTGCTCTTTATGGTGTCTACTAATACCAAGTGTCAGGATATACTGCAGAATTGCGTATCCGGTAATTTAGCTTTTTGTTTTTATATGCTGCACACATTCATTGTATATCTAATGCTCTGGGTTTTAATCCCTGCTAGAGCAGTGGGTATGCCCCCATCTTTCAATGCCCGGTCCGTCTGTCTTACAACATTTTTTAAAATTAAAACACTGCTTTTACCAACCCTAAGTCAATATACCCCTCACAGCAGAAGTGTGCACTGTATCATATAGTCGAGTAATACGACTATAGCGTTTGATTGTATTTTATTCTGTTAATTTTGATTTTTTTGTGTTATGATTTAATTATTTGTTTGTTTTGCAAATTACGATTTGCAGCTTATTGTAACTTCCTATCTACACTGCAAACAGAAACAACATCACGTCCTAATTACTCAAGCCAAGTCGCGAGCTCAAGTAGCGTATTGTCAAGCAAAATTAGCGACACACTACTGGATAATGACAAAGCATGCATGCACGCGCTAAACTTCCATAGCCTGGAAAATGGTATGGAGTTCTTAAGTGTGGCTGCTGGTGTGACAGCTAAAGATAAACGCATTAAAGATGTTAAAAATCAAGCGGCTGCCAATAAGGATAAAGAAATATTTTCTTATATACCAAGTAAGTAAAAAAAAAAGCAAATCATTCCTACTGGGTAAATCATTCTCTGTTTTTGAATTATGTTTTTCAGAATTGTTCAGTGTCGAAGAGTTTATAAAGCAGACAAGTTCTACGAATGTTGCACGTCATGCACAGCTTGTTCATCCTGATTGTGCTGAAATGGTGCTCACTAGCGATGCCACAATATCGCAAGTGTTAGCCTCATTGCATAAAGCTGGCCACTCGCTATCTACGCCATGTCTAAGTTTAGACCTAATTCATGTTCCAAGTGCACAGACCGACGAGAGCAACAGCGATGCGAAGATGATAAAGGCTACCTGCACTGAACCATTGCCAACGCCACTGCAGCGTTTCTCTAGCCGGGGTGGGCTCTCGTTGCTGGCACTCTACTTACCCACAGTCTATCCGGAGCTTGGAGTACGTAAAGCACCAACAACTTCGGTGGACAAGGAAAAGAGTCCACCTCTAAATGATTGGGTTAAACTTGAGGCGAACGATGATATCTACGAAGATCTTGAAGATCCGATTATGGAGCACACTTCAAAACATACAACATTCAGTTCAGTGCCGCAGCATTCTTTGGCGGCGTTTGGTTTGTTTTTGCGGCTGCCTTCGTATTCCGATGTACTGTTACGTGACAAACTGAGAGCGCAATGTCTTTTGCGCTTAGTATTAGGTGTAACGGGGGACGGCGAGGGAAGTAAGTAACATATTAGAATTATTATCAGCAAATGGTATTATAAATTTATGATTCAATTATTTTTAGACGATATTTATAGTCTTTCGCTGGCACCTTCATTGCCAACCTTGCCCTTCGAAGTTTTTCGTCAACTACTCGATAGTGCTCCATTAACTACTGATGACGGTATGCTGTTGCGTCGTGTGGTCATTGACGTTGGGGCAATGCATCTGGTGCTAAACTGCTTGGGTATATTTACGCATCAGTCACAAAACTATCAAATAACCAGTCCTCAAAATGATGTGAGTGTAATATAATACCATATACTAATTTATTGTGTGCACTGTACTTAACTTAAATTTAATTTTAGATACCAGCCAGTGGGATTAAATCGAGCATTGAAGATGCCACTATCATGACATCCGACGATAAAAGTCACATGTATTGGGCCAAGGGGACAGGATTCGGTACAGGTTCTACAACACAATCTTGGAATGTCGAGCAAGCTTTGCTTCGTCAGAAGAGCGAGGAGGAACATGTAACCGTATTATTACAAGTACTTTCTAGCTACATAAATCCCGGTGACCGCATTCCAGCATCAATGCAATGTGATGAAATACTTGCGTATCATGAGATCAGTGATGTAAGCGGCGAATTACCGCCAGCGTTTGAGCATCTGTTGCAGCAATCGTGCTTAATACCCGCGCTAAGTTCCTATTTGCGAAACGATTCCGTACTTGACATAACAAGACACATTCCGCTTTATCGTGCCATTTTACAACTGTTACGCGCGTTGTCGCTATCACAACAGCTTGTATCATTGCTGCAGCCTATGCCCAGCTTAGGCGAGCAGTCGCCGTCGATTGCCGAGTTGCTGAGCAACATGAAAACTTGTGTGGACACTTACGCCAAGCGTTTAAAGTAAGTTTTACATAAATACTTTCATTTTAATAATTTTTATAAAAAACACTTATGTTTTAAGGGTAAACAAAAAGTCAAATATTAAAGGCCAAACGCAGCAGGTCACCGTCAATATTGATGATGGTGACGATGAAGGACTGGCGCTGCTCATACCTGACATTCAGGAGACCAGTTTGATGGTGCAGAAAACGTGTAGCATTGATGCACAAAATCATGTGCTCAAAGATGCTGATGGTATGCCGATTATGAACTTGGAACATCCGCCACAGAATAAATCCATTGAGCAGCGTTATCTAGATGTTATGAAAAAGATGCAATTCGATACATCCGATATGATTGTGGAGTCGGAAAACAATGGCTTTCGATTTGTGGTGTCGCATCATTTTGAGAAAATGGTGCGTCTCGCAGGCGACCGATATCATCCGTCGCGAGTGAAACGTTTGGCACAGGAGGCGGTAACACTGTCGACTAGCCTGCCATTGTCCTACAGTAGTTCCGTTTTTGTGCGCTGTGATACCGACAGACTGGACATAATGAAGGTAATAATAATTTTGGTTTTATCGAACATTCGCAATATTGATAACAAGATGTTTCTCATTACAGGTTCTCATCACTGGTCCAGCTGACACCCCCTATGCTAACGGCTGCTTTGAGTTTGATGTTTTCTTTCCGCCAGAGTATCCAAATCTACCAATGCTTATTAATTTGGAAACCACTGGTCGCCACTCAGTACGCTTTAATCCGAATTTGTACAATGATGGTAAAGTCTGCTTATCGGTATTAAACACATGGCACGGTCGGCCCGAGGAGAAGTGGAACGCACAAACTTCCAGCTTTCTGCAAGTGTTGGTGTCTATACAGTCGCTAATTTTAGTGCCGGAACCGTACTTCAACGAGCCGGGTTTCGAGCGCAGTCGTGGAACGCCAAGTGGCACACATTCCTCGCGGGAGTACAACAGTAACATCTATCAGGCATGTGTTCGTTGGGCAATGCTAGAGCAGATACGTAATCCCAGTTCCTGCTTTAAGGATGTAAGTAAAATTATTTTTATCTATATTTACTATAATAATAGCTAAACTTTTATAAAAAAAAAAAATATTTTTTCGATCTCAGGTTATACAAAAACATTTTTGGCTTAAACGCAACGAGATTTGCACGCAAATTGAAAATTGGATCGATGAGCTGAGCAAACCACAATTTAGCGAGCGTACCAGTCGCACCATATCATTTAATTCGATGGTCCTGCGTCGTCATTATCGTCATTTGCGTGAGGAACTATCAAAAATAAAAGTGCCAGAAGGCTTAGAAGATCTCGATACACCTTTCAGTCCGGTTGTGACATTGCCAGCCATAAACGATGTACCTACATTTACATCAACGACAAAACCGACCACCACGACTGCTACAATTAATGAAGCAGTGGCCACCACAACCGCTGCACTGAAGGAAGCATTAGCCAGAGACGACGATCCGGTGCCCAATGCATCTAGTCTATCAGCAAGCGTAGCAACCGCAGCAACATCCACTGCTACAGAGCAAGATGGGAATGCAACCTTCAATGTGGATGGATACACGTCAAGTTGTTCAACACCAATAGAAGAGATTGGATTTGATGAAGGCTTTAAAGTATTTGAATCATCTGTATCGCCGCCAATTACAACCAAAGATTCTGCCACGCTTATTGCAACTAGCGATATTGACGATGCAGATGCCGATGTCCAGTGGATGGCTGACCTAAATGTGACGATGGACAGCGATAATGACAACGAGCATTGCACTCTTATGCACAAGAAATACCCTTGAACACATGTTGTGCTGCCCGCTAAGCGGACTGGAGAGACTGCAAAGGACTGGTGACTTTTAAATTTGTGCTTTACTTAAATTGGATATAGACAGAAACAGAAAGATTTGTAGGTGGAAATTCATAAAAATAACTTTAAATATATATCTTTGTATACATTGACTAAAAAGAGTCCGACATCATCGAGAGACAAAAGTACTTTTTTTATATAAACAGAAAACAAGGAAAAAAAAAAATTCGAAAATAAAGCAAAAAAAAAAATATCGGAATATAATAAGCAAAAATAAAGTTAAACTATAAAAATAAAAACATAATAATTTGAATTCATAAAACCTAACGATTGCTGTACGAACTCAACCACCACCATATATCTTTTACTGTTTAATTACAATAAACAAAAATAAAAAACTTTCAAATTACTCAAATTTTTCCATTGTTAAGTAATTTTCAATTGGTTTATTGGTATGTTATATATATATATAAATCTAAATCTGTAATTTAAACATGAATTCTTAAGAATACAGGGTTTGTCAAAAGAGTAATGACAGAGACTTTATTATAAAGCCAACAATATAATGTATTGAAGGCAAATCCATACTGTGACATATGGTCGGGGACAACAGCGAAACAGCATGTTTGTGCCATTACTTAAAAATTCTTAAATCTACTGTAAATAATTATCAAGGTAAGACTAATTTGAGTTTATCTTTACTGCCCTGAAAATTTAAAATTTCTTTGTGATAAAGAGGTAAAGTGATATCTGTGTTTATATGCCTATAGCTTGTATCAGTGTATCAAACAATATCAATGAGCCTACTTATGTACCTTATTACTGTTCTTAAAGCTGCTAATCAAAATGCTATTGCTAGGGTGATTTTTTACTCTTTGTCATATTTTGTGGCGGAGTATAATAATTTCGTCATTAAGCTTGTAACGATTCAATATCAGAGTATATAAGTTTGTTTATGCTCCGTGCTACAGTTTAGGAAATACTAACCGAAGATTCGGATAGATGCCCTTGTAGTAAAGGGTTTTTAATAAGAACAACAATATGTAATTAAGTAAAACGTAGAATATTGAGCTGAAATTAATTCCGGGTGCAGTAGTACACATGTAACATTTAAGTATGGAAATCGATCTCTTTCATATAAAGCGAACACGTTTGTATAGTGATTATATCTTTAAAGCCAATTCTTCACCGATCTTCTACTTATATTGTCCGGAACGTTAACAATTTCGCGTTCGATATTGTTCCAATGTTGTTGTTTTATTGGCTGAAAATAACGCATAATTCTGATAATAGAATAACCATGAATAATTCCGAATTGAACACCCTTTTGTATCTACTGATCAATTGATCCAAATTCAAAATTATTTTATATCAAATCTTTTTTGTTTTTCAGATTTGTCCATTCGGTTTTTTACAGATATACAGATTTCTTCTAAATTATTAAGCTTTAACTACGCTTAGTGTAAGGAGTATTAAAGTTTCGGTTACACCGAAGTTAATGTAGCTTCATGTATTTCTTTTGAGGTTTTTATTCTGTCTACAAGCAAATTAGCAGTTTTTAGTTTTTTGGTTTCTCCCGCATGATGTGCGCTGTTTAGTTCAATTAAATAATGCCCTATTGATCGTTTGCCAATAAGAAGCCGCCGCGATGCAGCAGCAGGGAATGTAATGCAAGAACAACAATTAGACGTTGACTGCGTCATAGCCGTTGATAGCTCTATAGATCGATCGATCGGTCGGTCGATCTACCCGATTGTTTTGTACGCGCTGCGCAACACAATCTAAAGGAATACGAGAAAAGTTAACTGTATATACCCTACATATTTATATACATACAGATATTAATTGGCGTACGCTGAATCTCTACATCGTGTAGGAAAAAAAGTGTTGATGGCTTTCATCATTCCGTCTCGAGACGTTGGCGCGTTCGGACGTGAAATAAAAAAAAAATAAAAAATTAGATAACAGTAAAAAACGGAGACAAAATAAATTAAAGGAAAAATAGTAAACGCTCGAGGATTGAAAAAAAAAAAAAAAATAAATTTAATAACAAACAATAAAATAAAACACAAAGTGCAAACTATTTTATGATTTGAAATTAAATAGTGTAGACAGTGTTTAAAATATGGAGTTAAAAAGCATAAAAGTGTTGGATGGATTTACTGTAAGCCTTTTTGTTACAATTAAAATTAATATATATAGTTAGCATATGGAAAACGCGCATAAAATTTTATTAATATGTTATTGAAACAATGTTATTAATTGTTTCATTATAATAAATGCACACCATATAAGCATATATTTATATATATGTACATACATATATGCAATATATATATATATAGTATTTTTTTATATAATTGATTTTGTTTTTCCGCGTGGTAATTGATGTTTATTCTTATGTTATTTTGTGGTTTTGGCGAATACAACGACGAATGCAAAGTTTTTCCCGGAGAACAATTAACTTGTTGAGTGTTGTTACTAATTAGTTTAAGTTTATTCCCAAGAAAAAAAATATGTTTAACAGCATATATACATGGTACTTAATGACTAATTATACAGAGTTTAGCTATTACTAAAGCTTTCAACTGAAATATGAAAAAAATTTTTTTTTCTTAAAATTAGTTAGTGAACATTAATATTAAATTTTAAAGGAAAAGGGAAATTGTTACTAATTAATAAAAAGCTTTTTACGGCTTGCTACAACTAGAAATAAATCGCAGTTGAGTTAATTGTTATATTTTCGTACTTATTTTGCAGTGTCTACTTAATAAGTACACTTTTATGTGTCCAGGATTTCAAGCGATTTTATGTGCGGTTTATGTGCGATAATGATTTTATTCGATTTTTATTATTTAAACAATTATATCACAAAGTGTTTCGGTCAAAGTCATACCAGTTGCTTCGATATAGGCATGTCCGTCTGTAGATTCTTGCTATTTAGCTATTTCTTTGGCATTGTCAGAACTTGTTTTTTCCGTTGATGATGTGACACCCATTGTGAAGATGAATTAGCGTAAATGTTACTTATCACTCCCACTATGAAAATAGTTCTACAATACTTCAAATCCATCAACTCCAGTAATATAATACAAATTAGAAACCCATTTTAATTTAGACTCGAAATAAAAAAATATTATTGCAATGGTCACTTTGTCTAAGACGAATCTTATGATACCTTCCTTTTTTAGATGGCTCTATAACTGTTTCTCAGTCGTAGCCGTACCAAGCAAGGCGCACCAGCCGCTAGATCTTGTGCGCGCTGACACCAATTATTGTTAATATTAAGACCCGGTCGCTCGCTATTTCGTTGTTCACCAATTAAGTTCCCCATATACACTATGTTTGCTGGACATGAGTTTTTATTTGTATGAGATGATCAGACTAGTGCAACCGCTGGACTTTTACTCATACTCGTCCATCGCCAGTTCATAAGGGAATATATCTCGTCGCTATTTCGAATATGTTCAAAAATCCTACGAAGTATCAATTTCATGAACATTCTATCAGAGTCCATGCTTTTACGCCTTTCAACAGGACCGTGACTATCAGCGCTTTATAGATTTTAATTTTTGTGTTTCAAGAGAGAGCTCCACTAATGATTTGCTTGCTGAGCCCAAAGTAGCATTTATTAACAAGCGTGATCAAAGCGAATTGTAGCCAGGCTGACGTTGTAATGGCAGGTTATTTCTGTGCCTAGGTAGACCCACTTTTCGACAACACTGAACACTTGAAATTCTCCATCGTCACAGTCCGCCTAAGTCGCAATGGCGGCATGCGATTAGATACCAAGTACTTCATATTGTGTCCTCATTCTTCGCTAAACTAGCGATACCTCATATGGATCTATACCCCGTTGGATCGTTGGAGAAAGTCATTTACAGAGATGAAGATCAATGTTTTCTGTTAAAGTTGTTTTCATCTCACTATTTAGTGCTTCACACATTTTAAGCTTAGAAAGAAGAAGTGGTTAAAAGTTATGAGGAGCAAGTTTTGTATATATAAATTAAAGACGTGGTTCTCTAATTTTAGAAAATATTAAGCCGAAGAGAGGATACGGACGAAAAATCTTTAGGTCATTCCAACGATGTGTTTAACTGTTAGTCTAGCCATAAACGTCAGCTCTTCGTTACCTAAAATCAGATTTTTTTTTTAAACAGTTTTCGACAAATCAAACTAGAACGTGGTGATGTGGAGATGTTTTGTAACCTTCATTGTTCATTTGTTTGAAGTTAGTGTATATATTTATAGAACAAAATGGAAAGCGCACTAGTTGTTGTGCGCTCTGGAGCCAGTTGTCTTTAATTCTCTCCATAGCTGTTCATTCGAACGCTTGCCCGGTCATCCTCCAGTACGTCGTTCACCAAACAAATTTGTGTCTCCTTTGCTAATGCAGCCGCTGGAATTTTATGAGCTGGACTATGTTAACCTCATCGAATAGCTCATGTAGCTCGTAGTTGATACGGGACCTAAACTCGTCGCCGTCTTTAAAAGTTTAATATATATGATATACACTACAGTACTTTTATAGTGTAAAATTTTTCTAGATTTGTATGAGGTTATAAGAGTTTCAAGGATGTATGTATTCTAATATAATGAAAGTCGAGGTCTAGTATGTTCGTCCGCCTTGATGATTATAAAAGCAAGCGGTACCAGCACCAAATATTTAGCATAGACGCACCAGTCAACACAATTTTAATAAGTCTTTAATTTGATATTTATGAAAAAAAAAATTTAACAAAAAAATTCTAAATCTGCTACGATTTCTTGTCAATAGTTTTGATTGATTCTACTTACAACACTTGAATTGAGCTGAATTAAAAATCGAATCAATTATTTAGAATATTTACAGCAAAATCAAATAATATAAAAATAAAAGTGAATCTTTTGTTCAGAGTTTGTTTTTGTTTCACTTAATTATTCAAATATTAATGGAGTGAGAGACCGGTGAAATAAATACATATTTATGATGTATTGTTCTATCTATGCTAAATAATTATTTAATTTTAACCAAAAGATTCAAAAACTTTTGTCGATATTTTTTTTTATATTTTCAATAGCAGAAGTTTTGACTGACAGGGTCTCCTAAGCTGCCTTTAATACAGTGCAGAGTTATACTACTATTGATGAGCATGAAAAAACCAATTTGTAGCACTCAATTTTTTTGTAAGAGCGTTGAAATTTTGAAATCTAATAGTCAATTATATTTCTAATTGTTGGCTAATTTTGTTTCGAAAAGTTGACTGTATTTGTTGGAACATTTGCGAAACGGTAGAGATGCACTTAATGTAACACCGGATGATTGTTTCACGATTATTTAATGCACATTTAATTGATTACAAATGTTCTAAGTGACTTTTAACAGTATATTTATTTTAATTATGTCTAGAGCATAGATCTCAAGCATCAATCATGTGCAACACCGCCAAGAATTCGAATTGTCTATGTAATTTGTCACATTTTTTTTTCTATTGTAATGTAAACCTTTCAGCATTTAATTTATTAACTAACAAGCGCTGTCTGCACTACGCTATACTATGTATATATAATACAGCTCGGTAGCTCGGAACACTCACAGCGTCGTTTGATAATCACATTTTAATTTATTGCTTAATTAAGATTACGATAGTATGGAGTTGATCAAACCCGGACCACAACAAAAAATTAATAAATAATAAATAAATATGAGGAAAAGTAAAGGCGACACTTAAATGCTCTATGCGGTGTTTTATTATTTGATTTTATATCAAATTAAAACATAAAGAATAACTAAGTTACTCAAATTTTGCCAGAACATCGAAAAGGCAGTCCACAAGAAACAATCAAATGGAACTTGAAATTGATACATACTATAACAACAAGTTATTCATACAAAAAACTAAAAAAAAGTGGCGGGTTAATATAGGATTACATCCAAAAGTGGGCGTGAAACACTCATTGGTATATGTGTATGTGAAGTTTTGATATATAGGAAATCTTCATTTCGAACTCCAAGTTGAGATTAACTGCAATTAGAAAAGATCTTCATATAAAAGTCGAAAAGTCGGCACCTTTCTTTACCCAGGACATCGAGGATTGCTTACTTATTTTAATAGTTACTTAACTTATAGTTAAAAATTTAAAAAAAAAAAAATAAATATATATTATATAAAATTGTTTGATAACTCATCGAAAACTTCTAAGATTGCCAGAATATAACAGAAAATCTTCATAATAAGTTTTGAAACGATGCTCAAATAACTAATTCACATGCAGACAGATGAATAGATAGACATAGTGACGTATTATATGAAGTCGTCCTTGCAGTCAGGCAGTTACACAATTTATTACTATTTAGGCTAGGTGTGAAGAAATACCTCCGCCTTACAAATCATAGTGTTTTGGTATTCAGTGATGCATTGTGGAAAAGTGAAAAGGAAAGAAAATTACATTTACTTAAATCATGTGAGCCAAAAAGAATTGCAGGTGCGGTGAAACCTTCATCAAAACACATTGCTTAGATTTCGTTCAAGAGATTCTAGGAAGGTGCTCGAGGTGATTGTTGCGCCGATGTGTACTGCTCCTCAGCGACTGGTACAAACGAAGTCACATAGGACATTGTTATTATAAAATATTGTAGCAAAATACATTTTTGCTGACTAGTTCGTGGTACAGAGGTAGCTTGGCTAGTCAGCTGACTAATCATGGGTCAACCCGCGGTACTGAAGGGTAGATGTGTCAGAGATGACATACAGTGCACATACATACGTTTACACTTTGTTCATTCCCTTTGCGCCCATGGCTGATTTGAAAGAATAAATAAAAAAGTTGATGTTGCAACAATTTTGATCAAACCAGCCGCGACCGCATCAATTAATCACGAACGGCGCGAACAAGCTGTCAATTGGTTACGAATCGAAAAGCGACAACAGCAACAACAAACTAGTTTTTCCTTAATGTAACGTGCAACTAAGTGACTAGAAACTAAGTTAGAACACCTTAGGCGACTTCAAGCTACGCTGTAATCTAATTAAAATGTGATGACAATACATACTTGAGCTTTATATGGTAAATAATTTATATAGTGATCCGTTCAGTACTCATAAGTAATTTTATTATGCAGAAAAAGTTTCTATGAGGGATAACCCTATAAGTAATTTGAATACGTTCATTTCATGTACACTGTGTGATGAAGAAATAATATAATCTTAATATTCAGACTGAATCACAGATGAAACTGTTCATATTGTCACGACTTCTAATGCTAATCAAGGATATATATATATGATTAACGGCATTAGCCATGTTTCCTCATAATTGTTACATAAACTCTGACAAAATTAATATTTTATAGCATTTTAACCCAACAATATAAACTCGTGTAATGTAAAATAAAAAATTAATTTATGCTAATTAAATGCGATTTTAATAATAATCGGCGAAAATTTATTACTATTTATACAGTACGAGTTTCTGCGGTCACACCCACTCACTCCCCTTAATCGAATGTTCAGCTAATAATTCTCGACTAATTCTCGAGAATTTTTCTATGGAGTTAATTTATATGTAATATGCACGTGAATAATTTTCGATGCATATCTTAAGCAAATAACAAATTTGCATTTGTTGTAATAATTTAGAAAATGGCCGGCGGCGGCATTGAAACGTTTGTGCTAATAGGCTAACGATGTGATATGACAAGCGATTATGATGGAATCTATTAAATGTTATACATGATAATTATATACTTGTATATAGTTTAAAATGTAGCAGAACTAGTGGCGCCTAATGAATGGGTTTTCGATTATTTTTGTAGGATGACGGTAGCAGACCAAACAACAATTTGCAGACAGCTCCGGCGGCAGCAAATCATGAAACGACAACAACAACAGCGACACCGGCCGCCGCCGCCACAAAGCCTGAGAAATCAAAGCCAAATCTACTATATGCCATCAATGATAATCCACCTTGGTACTTGAGCATTTTTCTAGCGTTCCAACATTATTTGACCATGATTGGAGCAATTGTTTCCATTCCTTTTATATTGACACCGGCGCTCTGTATGTCCGATGAGGATCCGAATCGTGGTATTATTATATCGACCATGATATTTATTACCGGCATAGTTACCTATTTTCAAGCCACTTGGGGCGTGCGTTTGCCCATAGTGCAGGGTGGTACTATATCCTTTTTGGTACCAACTTTGGCTATACTCTCGCTGCCACAATGGAAATGTCCAGCGCAGGACGTGATGAATGCCATGGAAGAGGAAGAGCGTCAGGAGCTATGGCAAATACGCATGCGTGAGCTTTCGGGTGCCATAGCGGTCTCGGCTATGGTGCAGGTGGTGCTAGGCTATACAGGCCTAGTGGGCAAGATTTTGCGTTATGTGACACCGCTAACGATTGTGCCCACTGTTTCGCTGGTTGGCTTGACGTTGTTCGAGCATGCTGCAGATACAGCATCTAAGCATTGGGGCATTGCAGTGGGGTAAGTATTAGAAAAATTGTTGGGTAAAACCCTTTTTTATATTATTTTTTCTACTTTCTAGAACTACTGGCATGTTGACGCTTTTCTCGCAGATTATGTCCAATGTTCCAGTGCCTGTATTAGCCTATCGCAAGGGACATGGCATTGAAGTGCGGCAATTCCAGCTGTTCCGTTTGTTTCCGGTAGGTCGGCCGGCGATGCTTTACTATTCAGGCGGCAGCCTTACGTCTAAGATTTAATTAATTTTCAGGTATTGTTAACTATAATCATTATGTGGGGCTTATGCGCCATACTCACGGCAACGAATGTTTTTGAAGAGGGTCATCCATCTCGCACCGATGTGCGCCTCAATGTGCTCACCAACGCTAAATGGTTCTATATACCCTATCCGTTTCAGTTTGGTGTGCCCTCCGTTACACTATCCGGTGTACTGGGCATGCTGGCTGGTGTTTTAGCATGCACAGTCGAATCGCTAAGCTATTATCCGACAGTCTCACAAATGTCCGGTGCACATTCTCCGCCGTTGCATGCCATTAATCGTGGCATTGGCACTGAGGGTTTGGGTACTGTACTTGCTGGACTCTGGGGCGCAGGAAATGGTACAAATACCTTTGGCGAAAATGTGGGCGCAATTGGTGTGACAAAGGTGTGTGTGTTTGAGTTTAGCTTGGAGTTTCACTTTTATTAAAAATTGTATTCGTTTTCAGATTGGCTCGCGTCGCGTCATTCAATGGGCAGCTGTAATTATGTTGCTCCAGGGCGTCATTGGTAAATTTGGAGCCGTCTTTATACTCATACCAGACTCAGTTGTCGGTGGCATATTCTGTGTTATGTTCGGTATGATCATCGCCTTCGGTTTGTCAACACTGCAGTATGTGGATCTGCGTTCTTCACGCAATCTTTATATACTCGGTTTGTCGATCTTCTTTCCTATGGTGCTGTGCAAGTGGATGCAGGAACATCCCGGTGCAATTGATACGGGCAATGAAACTGTGGATTCAACGCTTTCGGTATTATTGGGCACAACTATTTTGGTTGGTGGACTGCTCGGCTGTTTGCTGGATAACATTATTCCTGGTAAGTTTGATTTTTTTTGCAACATATTCATCAGTACTGAGTCTCTTTAGTCCTTTAAAAAAAAGGTAACACATTATATGTATGTGTGATGTGCATCGATAAGAATCCACCATATCATACCTTACCTTTTAGGCTGTTTTTGACTTAAATAAAGAAGATTTTCATATAAAGACCTATAATGAGCGGTAAGATTGTATGGAGACTCTCCCCAAAAATAAGGGAAACCGCCCATTAGTTTGTAGAGGGCATCCATAAGAAGCAACCATATTGATTTTAAGGCTAATATTGACTTAAAGATGTTTTTCATGCATAAACCCATAATGGGCGGTAATTTTTTATGGGGGTTTCCTCCAAAGCCAAAAGTTTATTAGTATGTATATGAATATGGAGAGCATCCATAAAACCATCATATGGACTTTAAAGATGCTATTGACTTAAATAAAGATTTTTTACATATATTAATCCATAACGGGTGGTTAGTTTGTGTGGCAGTTCTATCAAAATATGAGGGGGAACCGCCCATTAGTGTGTGGAGGGCATCTAAAGGAAGCAACTTTTAAGCTGATATTTACTCAAATAATGAAGTTTATCATACACAAACCCATAATGGGTGGAAAGTTTGTATGGGGGTTTGCACAAAATGTGGGGAGAACCATTTATTAGTTTATGTAGATCCTGAGGCAAGCATACAAAAAACCATATAAAACTGCTATTGACTTATAAGTATGTGTGCAGGGCATCAATATGAAGCGACCGTACATATATTCGTGCTGATCAAGAATATACATACATTTTGAAGTCTGCGATGTCTTCTTTAAAGAGTTACGAACTCTCAGACAAACTGGGATTATCATTTTACACTATGTGTCAATGGTATTAAAGACAGGTTCACGTACAGCCAGCAGATATCTGGCCAGAATTGGAATTATTAAAAATTTTCTTTTAATTTGCTCCCACTTTCCATAGAAGTTTGAAAGATAGTGGAAACTATTTCTAATGCAATATGATAAATGTGTTAGATATCTGGCACCGTCTGCAACTGCCTTTATATATTTTTTTTAATTGTTTGATTATTCCTATGCCTTCTCTAGCTTCGCTTATGGAGTATTTATAGACACTTGCATGCACAGTCAAACTTTTAATTTTACGCCTACTTCTATATATTGTTACAAACCATTATTACTAATTTTCTTAAAGGTACACCCGAGGAACGCGGTCTTATTGAATGGGCCAATGAGATGCCGCTGGGTGATGATAACATAAACGATGGCACTGCTACGGATTACGATTTTCCAATGGGCATGGATGCCATGAGAAGGTAATTTAAATTTTTTCTACAATTTTAGGAATTTAGATAATACAATGTAAATAATTGCAGATGGAAATGGACTTACTATGTACCGTTCTTACCCACCTATAAGCTACAGAAACAAAGCTAGTTTGTCATTTATATATGCGTCGTTTTACAAGTATTGTACTTAAAATTTAAAAAACAAAAAAAAAAAACAATTGTGTATATAAAATAAAATTGTATAAAAAATATTTCAAAATGTTATTTTTCTCCAATGTATTGAAATGCCGTGGTTTGATTTTAATTTTTTTTTTTTTTTTTTTATTATTTATATTTGTTTTTTAATCGCTAACATTTTTGTATATAAATTCAATAAAATCACTAAAAATTAATTCATTTCATTTGGTGTCGTTTTTTTTTTTGGTTTTATATATCATTAGTAATAAATTTATTACGCGCACGCATCTAAAATATGCTCAGACTACGAATACAATTTTCTCTAAGAATTTTGCAACTTTTTGTTTCAAGTTTTGAAATTTTTTGTTAACATTGTTTTTATTTTTTTTTTAATTTTAAAATTCACACACTAATTTTGTATTGCTATTTTGTTTAAACCATGTTTTATTTTTTTTTTAATTTTTATTTACTTTTTTGCTTTTTGCTAATATTTGAATATTTGAATTTAGTTTATCTTTTCGTTAACATTTTTCGTTGCCTATTTGCTAATATTTTTTTGCTATAATTTTGCTTTAATAGTGAAATATTTTTTTTTTATATTTTTTCACACGAATATTTTCTATTATTTCGCAATAACATCAATATTCGCAACATTGCCCTCAAATTGTTTAGACTAATAAGTATTGGTATGGCAACGATAATTTTTTAGACGGGTTGCATGCATTAATCAATGCCAATTAGCTTATAAGAATTTTTTAATTGGTGGTGCATAAAATAGCAGATGAATGATACGTATTGTCTGTGATGCCTGTTAATACACAACTGCATAGAATCAATTGAGAGAATATTATTGAATGTCAATAGAAGCTCTAAAAGTCTCTGTGGGGAGTATGACTATGATTACTCCTTAAGCCAAGCGAGAGCATTCAATAGTTAGATCCACTAATATTTTCTTGGGCTATATAGCTTAAGACACGCATTTCAATCTCCTACAATTAAACGTTCATATAGAAATATGCAGAGTACTCATATCATACAGTCGGACATCTCGACTATAGCAGTATTACTTTGTGCACTGTTTTTCTCAACCGTATCACTTTATCTAGTCATGATTTATCAGCCAGATAAAGTGAATTCTACGTTAGGAAAACAGTTCTTTAAATATTAAAATTTAACAATTTAAAATCAAACTTAAAATGGCTGCTTTGCAATGTGCAGTATAAGCAATTTATGCTATAGCATTTTTTTCTTTTGCGAGGTAAAGTAATATTTATTTTTCTTTATAAAAGTGGGCTGTCATCTTTAAAAAAAACTGTTCATATTCCTCAGCGCGCCTATTAAAAATATATTATATTTCATATACGATAAATTAAGTAAACCATTATATATTATACAGATAACCTTTTTTTCTTACTATATATGTTTTATAACTTCTATAAGTACGATACGTATATCTATGTATATATATATTTAACCAAGGAACCAAGGCACCATCATTTGAAAACTGTTTTCGTATTTTGTTTTTTTTTACAATTTGCAATTTTTATGTTTTATAACTTTTGAATCAGTAACGCATTATAAGTACAATTATAACAATTATAAGAGTAATTAATGCATAACATGATCAATCGTGTGTCGAGTTCGATTGATCGGTTTAATATTGAAATGAATGCGCACTTTCTCTACACTACTCTGTATACATGTATGTGTGTATGTATATATGAACTAATCGCTTACATATCTCTATATAAAAATATCAAAAATTATATCAATGTTATGATGAGAACTTCTAACTACTACAAGAGTATGTATGTAGGGTATGTGGTTGAATATACAAAATGATTTAAAAATATATGCCAAAAAATACTTCAAATTTCTTCGTCACACAGTCACCATTTACATATTGTTAGCGTAATAATGGGTATCGTAGGTTTTCTATTAATTATAAAATTTTTCAAAAGCTCATCTTTAAAGTTTGATGTCAAGTTTAAGTAAGTCCTTTAAGTAAATTTGGGGGATATTCATTCTTGAGGCCCGAACTGAATCTATATTCTCATACAAAAACTCAGAAAGCAACAGTGTGTTTATGCTCCTTAGGTAAAAGTTAGAACGTTTATTGTATACTAGTTATCTGATGAGGAAATAGGTGAATCTTAATATTAAAACTTAAAGCTCTACCTCTTATAGCCGACAGACGACGTACATATCTATATCGACTCAACTTTTAATGCTGCTTACTTATAGACATTTGCCCGAACCTTTTCCCTAGTGGTACTAGTAAAATGGAACGCTTCTGCGCTGCTTCTAAAAACTCAATCGAATGACTTCTGCTAAACTGAAATTATTTAAGTTCTATCTTTAATTAAACTTGACATTAAACTTTTTAAAACATTAACTACGCTCTTTTTCCAATAAAAACTGACTATGGCATTAAGTTCTAGAACAGTCTACCTATTAACTGGACAAAGTTCTACTTCTACTCAGTATGTGCTAACATTGAACGCGTGTGATGCGCTTTTATAGTGGCTTACATTCTTTAATTTCAAATTTCTGTACGATTTTTTCCAGACTGACTGAATTAGAACTTATTTTGCGCTTGCAGTTTGTTGCATTGCTGCAGCTTGCGTGTGCTGCTGCTAGCACGGGATGACGATGCAGAGGACGAAGCTGTAGTTGGTGCTGTGTGAGTTATCGATGGCACAGACTCAACGGGCGCGGCTGCACCTAAACTGTTGGCATGATGTGCGCCGCGTTTACGCTTGGTGTAATAGCAGAAAATACAGAAGCCGTTCTGCGGTGTTGTACATCAAATGTTCGTTGGACTGCGCGTGACCGAAGAAGTGCGATAGCGGGAGTTGGATCTATTCGACGAATATAAATGGTTATTATTTTTAAGTAATACGAGCATTGTATTTATTTTGTATGGACTCACCTGGAAATGCTCGATGTGTAGTCACGCACAGGTGTGCGCGCTTCGCGCCGATGATAGCTACTGCTGCCACTTGTTGTTGGGTCCAGTAGTGACATAGTGCGTTGATCATACGCTCTTATAGAACGACGTCCCACAGTTGCATAGCCATCACCAACAATGCTGCTGTGGCCGACAGTTCTGCTGCTACTGCTACTTCCGCCGCCGCCACTGCTGGGCAGTGTGCCATTCATGGTATACGACGAGCGTCGCTTTGGGTTGTAAGTACTGTAGTAATTGCTGCCCAGACCTGAACTGTTGCCAGCAGCAACGTTGCCGCCATTGCTTTCGTAGGGGCTTGAACTGGAGGATGACTTATAGCGCATTGGCGCCGCATGCGTACTCGAGCCAAGCGTTGTGTGATAATCATTTTCAATGCTGGAACTGCCATACCGTTTCGGTGTTAGAAATGATGGCGATGTGGTCTGTCGTATATCATTAAGACTCTTGCGCGGTTTTCCCACCGACGTTGTATAATCTAAGGGAGATCTGTAGACGGGTGGCTTTAGTTCGGTGCCCACGGGACTGAGTTTTAGTGGCCGGAAGAACTGTTGCGCTATATCAGGCGATGGTGCACGCTCTTCTGCACCCATATTTTTTGCGGCACGACTTCTACCCGCCGCTGCAGCGGCCGCTGCCTGCTGTTCACGATAGTAATCGCGTACAGCGGATGGGCCGACAATGCTGCTTGTGCGTTTTGGCTTTTTCTCATTGAAGCGGCAGTAGAAACTGCGTCGCTTTATGCGATCAATGACACTCTCATTCGGATCAGAGCTCTCCGAACAGCGTGTTGGCGACGAGAGTTGTGAGGCGCGCGAGAGACGTGACACTGTGGGCGATGGCGAAGCATGCAGCATATAATTGTCCTCGGAACAGATGGACCAGTTATCGAAATAGAGTTCTGGCTCATCGGTGGGCGAGAGAAAAGTGGATGTGGATGCACAGTCATCTTGGTAGCTGCGTGAGTCTGACGAGTAGTTGGCAATGTTCTCGAAAGACGGTGTCAGCGGATTGTTGCGATTGATCTCGTGCGCAGATGCGGTACGATAGCCCGAGGTCTGTGATGTCTGCAACGACGATGAATTATTGTTTGTTATGGTTGATGAATTATTGTTCGTTACATTGTCCATCGATTGCTGGCTAGAGCTATTATTTGAAGCGCTTTTCATAGCACCCGGATAGGGCGGAAGATTGGAATACAAGCCGTTGCCGTTTAGTAACGTCGAAGTGGTCTTGGCACCGCGATATGTGTTGTTGCTGCCACTGGCGTTACCGCCGGTGTTGGCATTGTCCAAGCGCTCAATTTTGCCCAGATCAAGCATTAGCCCTTTACGTTTTTCTTTGTTATTCTGCAGCACGTGTTCTTTGGTTGTCAGTTCGCTTGACGGTTTCGGCGTAATATCTTCACGCCGCTTCGGTGCTGTCTGGTTTTGTATACAATCTGGACAAGCTGTCTGGCAGTTGCGGTTCTCTTCGGTTACATCAATATTCGTGGCGCTCTGTGGTTTCGACTCCGTTGCTTTGGTACTTGCCGCAATTGCTGCGGCATTCTCATAAATGGGCGATGGTGTGCCTTCTCGCAATTGACGTTCAATGTTGCTGGTGGATCGTGTGCTGCGTACTTTTCGATCACCACTGCCGTCTTTATCGAAGCGCTTGAATAGACCCAAGACTTTATTGACAGTATTCTTATTGAATGTGCCAGGCATATCCTCTACGCTGATGGCGCGCTTAATATAATGCGACTCGGAGGGCAAGCTGGCTTGCGTACGTGGCACCGAACGTTCACGGAAAGTGCGTATCATTGAATCGATGCGCGAGCGTTTATCATTCTTTACGGGCTTATCTCCGCTTGTCTCACGCATCGTTGGCGTACAGCTAGACTTTGAAGTGGAGTCCAGCGATTTGACAGCATCTAGCGATTTTTTCTTTTTCAGTAATGACTTTTCCTTAATTTTCTCGGGTGACGAATTGTCCGGCGAAGATTTACTAGCTATTGGCAAACCCGCTGCCGAAGCTGATGCACTTACCGCAACTTTCTTTTCTTTGCTCAGAGCGGAGTCGCGTAGTTTTTCAAATTTTTGACCAATGGCATACAGTAAACCCTTACTAGGTTTCTTTTCAGGTGATTTCTCTTTGAGTTTTACGGTAATAGCTGGGCTGGATTCCTTTGAGCTATCCGCAGGACTGGTTGTAGTTGTTGTATTCGGCGTCGGCGTAGTTGGCGTCACGGGCGTGGGTGGCACCAATTTTGATTTTTTGCTTACCTTGATAATTCTTTTAATGCTCGTCGGACGTGTTTCACCTGACGACGAAGTGTCCTTTTCGGACAGTCCATTGCTGTTGGACGTCGATGTTGCAATGTGCTGCTCCTCCGTGTTCATTGTTTGCCGTATAGTGCTGGCCTCAGTAATGCTTGGAATGGCGGCACCACTGCGTGTGACTTTCTTGAGATCTTTAGGTGGCGTTAGTTTGGTTGCCGGATAGCTCTTTGGACGTATTAGTCGACTTTCGCGCGGGATTGTGCCATTCTCGGTACTTTCCGTTACACCGGCTACGGTCGGTGCTTGCAATTTGCTTGGCAGTTTACTTGGTAAGGCTTCATTTGATTTAACTGCGCTCACTGAGAGAGCTGTTTCCTTTAATGGATATGATTTTGGACGTTTTAGCTTTGTTTCCCTTTGTGGAGGCTGATCACTAGCGTTCTCAACGTCGGGTAAATTGGGTGCAAGCTCTGAAGTAGGCGTCTTGGCGCTATCCGATTTCTTAACAATTTTCTTTACCTTTTTGACCACAGTGGCTGAGGTGGTTGTGGTGGTAGTGGTTATCTTACCTTCGAGCTCTGTGCTCGACTCATTTGATTTCTCCTTTGGCTTCAGCTTCTTGACTTTGCGTATGGTAGAGGTTTTCTCACTGTATGATTCTTCAGTCTTCAAATCGCACTGCGGCAGTGGCTCGTCGATCAATTCACGAGGTACAGACAAACGCTGTTCATGTTGACTGCGAACCGCTGATAGAAGCTGTAATTCTTGCAGAATTTTATCGGCTAAAGCATGCTTGTCCAGTTCTGTTTCCATTTCGCGAGGTGGACGTGATAAACTGCGACGTTTGTGCTTTTGACTGGATACATCCTGTGCGGCGGTACCTTGCTCCAGTGCCGCTTCCGTATACAACTCCATGCTTTTATTACGTACATGACGTGCAGAATTAGGTACTTTCAAACCATTCAAATCTGTTGTTGCGGCATCAACATTTGGTAAACTGTGCTTACGGCGGCTTGGCTCATCAGACTCGACAACAGCCAAACGATCGCAGGACTTTTCACGTATTTCACGCAGCACATTTTGTGTTTCACGTTCGCGTAGACGCTTTTCGCGTTGATACGCATTCTCCTCGACCGTGGATGTAGTTGTAGTCGGCGGTGTTGGCTCGTCAAAGAAATCAGGTCGCAAAAAACGTGAGATTCGGCGCTGCGAGGTACGTCTACGCAAGGAGCTGCTGCCATTGTCCACAGTTGGAACCACCTGGGCCTGTGGTGGTGGCGATAAGCAACCGCTCGGTGGACGTCCCAAACCAGCGCTATAACGTTTTTGTGGCGAGCCCGTGCCAACATCGCCAACGGAATCTTTAGCGGACTTGTTCAAATAGGGTGAATAGTATTTATACTTATCGTTGATGTCACTCGTGTAGGTGCTGCAAAGTGACGATTTGCCATAATCATCGCGGCAGACACTATTACTGCGACTTTTGGCAGAGCTGGATGATGTAGCCGTGGCCGTAGCTGCAGTCAGTTCTGTGGTTGTCGGTATGCTTGACTCATAATCGTAACGTGTGCGACTTAAACTACGCCGATAGATTGCACTGCTGGCGGCTGTTGTTGTAGGCGCATCGGTTATTGCTGCTTTGGCTTTGTATTGCTTATGTTCCTCCTCCAGCTCCGCTAAAGTGGGACATATAGGTAGGCGTGTTTCTTCGGGTATATACCCACGTCCACCGCTCTGACTACGTTTGTACACTTTAACCGCAGGCGTGCCTGGTGTGCCATTTTGCATGCTGAGCGTACGCGACAACTTACGCGCCTGCGTAGGTGGCAGTTTGGCAAGTAGCTGCTCTTGAAAACATTTAGGCAAACCGGGCGTAATGCTCGAAAGCGTTTCCAGATCCTGCTTGCTAAGACGCAAACGTGATAAATCCAAATCGGCCAGATCGAGTGGTTCGTCTATGACTGTAGCATCCGCGGCTGCTGATGTTGCTACCGTTGCTGCTTTACCATCTGTGCTTTTCTCTACGGAGCTACTGCTAGAAGGTGCCACTGCTGCGGTTGTGCCTGCTGCCGCTCCTGCTGTGAATTTTGTGTTGCTCTTAGTGCCTGGAATTTAGAAATAATTTAAATTTTTACATCTACTTCTAAATGCGCAAAGTGCATTGCTGTGAGATGTGTTGAGGTTTATTATATAAAACAAGTATTTTTGAATATTATTATTTAGCACTTACCCTGTGTATTTTTGTATTCCGGTAGTACTTTAAGTCAAGTAGTAACATTTTTATAAATATTTAAATACTATGTACTTATCCTGATACTCGTTTCCTGCAATTTCACTTTAGAACTGCTTGACAAACCTGTTTCAAGTTTTTCTTTCTGGCGCTAAAAAAATCAGATTGCAACCAAAAGTTCGCAGCTAACCTTAAATGTTTATAATTAACATTCAATGGATTCGAAACGAGTTGCAAAAACAATAAAATTTTAAACTAAATATTTCTGGGTTAACTCGAAACAGTGAACGAACGAACACTTAATCTATAAGAAAAGAACTTATTAGACATGCTTCGATAGTACTGCATAAAAAATTAAAACAAGAAGGCAAAATATGCGGCATGGGTTAAAATTAATAAATTCAATTTGTTTTTATTTGACTTTTATAAAAAAAATTCTGTATTTAATTAAAATCATTTCTCAAAAACAATACAATGTCACATACAAAAAATCTGTGTTTCACGTGTGCATGTTTAAAATTTCGTTATGTCATCTTTATTGTTTAATAACAAATTAATAAAAATAATAATATTAATATCGTATTATAAGAATCACAAATAGGAGGTTTCGTTCAGTAAAGTTTTATAGTAATAAGTTTGAGTTTTTTAATATATATATTTTTATTGTCGTGCCTAAAATTTAAACTAAGATTAAGTTTTAAGTTAATTTTGTTTCAGTAGCCAAGAAAAAAAAAGTTGTATTTAAATATTTTCATTTCAAAATAAGTTTTAATATTTCAAATAGGGAAAACGTTAATTTCCTGAAACCCATTAAAACGTGTGCAGTTGTATGGTAATGATATATTATAGTAATGGCTTCTTATTGCAGATAGTGATATATAAATTTAATATACTGTCGTAATTAAGACGAGTATATAGTAACTAGAATAATATCTTTTTCGATTAGAAGAAATAGAAGTAATAAACTTGAATCTGTGGAGTTTAAACTATCTTTAATCAAAATCAGCTCGACAGCAAATGGCCTCTCACAAATTATTACGCGATTTTTGTATATTTAATTGTATTTATGCATTCTTTGAGCATTTTACTATTATTTTTAGTAGTGCATAGGACCTCATTTTAGTAAATTATTAATACATATTGGTACTGAACTAAATAGGAGGGCCAAAATAAAAATGAATTTTTGAGCGCCAATATTTCTGGAACTAGTAAATCGAAAGCAATGATCTTCATATCAAATGGGTAAATAATAGATTATTGCAGTTTCAAAATTTTTAATACGTAGAAGTTAAAGGAGAAAAGTATATGATTGAAATTTGAAAAATATTGAACTCAGAAGTATCGATATAGGTGTACCATTCTTATATATGTCCACACAGTATTGTGCAGGGTGATTTTTAGATTTATCATATTTTGATATCAGTTCAAATAGAGGTATACTCCAAATTACCTAAGAAGTTTATTGCTACGATATTTTCGAGGCTGTTCCCCACAACGGCTACTTCCCCAAAACTGATTCCAACACAATAAATTTTGCGCATTTTGGAAATAACCAATATGAGCCAGTAATAAAAAGCTGTCTATAGACGAAAATTTAATGAAGTGTTTGAAGTTCTATATTCGTATCAGGGTTGGTCACTTCAAAATGTCATAAATATATTATCACTTTGTTAAACCTCTTCCATTTTAGAATTTTTTTTGTTAAAAGAAGTCTTGATCAGTTCACAAGACATGTATATTAAGCCATTTCTATCTGTCAGTGTGTGTGAATACGGGATATATACAATGTGTTCAATCAATCTTACTAAAAGTCGGTAAGTAGACTGTCTAGTATCGACATTTATTCAGGGTAGCACTTAGCAGTTAGCTGCCATACTATTTTTTAAATTGCAGTATAGAAAGATTTGAAATAGTCTATCTCAGCTTATTTCAAGTTAATTGTCTCAGTAGAACTTGAGACATCTTATAAATGTGTGTCTTCCTTTTGTATAGTTTGAGTTGCACGTATGCCATAGGTTTGAAAAGCGCTAGTGTTTACACATTTTTTTGCCTAGAAATTTTAATTAATATTTAAACATTACATTTTGAATCTGCGGGTCGTTTTTGATGAAATAAACGCTAAGTATTATACTATTATAGATTTTTTGAGAAGAATTTTTTCATCTTAACGCGTTTAACTGAGTTTATACACTCTTCACAAATAATTTAAAACATGATTTTCGGTTTTGGTTTCACATGTAAAAAATAGATATGGGTTCCAAATCGACCGTTTTTAAAATCAGTTCATATGTTCTACTATATACAACATATAATTTAGCAAATGTTTAACTTGCTGATCGGAGTTTGATGGAACTATTATTGGCAGCTTAAGCAATTTAACGAAGATGAATACGAATTGGTACATACGGAAATGTCATCGGTCATAATAAAAGAATAACAAAAGTGGTATAGCAGAGCATGTCTGGTACAATAGGTAATGGCCACGTGACTTGAGAACGGCTGGACTGATTGGTTTTGTGCAAATGTATGTAACAGGTAGAAATAATGATCGGAGACCAAAGTTAAAGTTAGGAGCGATAGAGGAGTCGATAATAGATAGAGACTTCGTTCATTTTGCATTCGACTAGGACTTCGCCAGAATTTTAGGAATTTGTTATCATTTACGCCCGATTGCAATTTCCTTAATGGTTTATATTTGTGTTAATTTTAAACCAAATATTGATATGATTTTTCTAAAACTAATTGATGCTGATGAATAAGAATAATTGATGCTATGTTCCACTAGAAGAATGGGCTGTGCAAAAATTCAATATGGGAGCAAACCAAAAAAGCACGCACGCAAACCGTTTGCGCTAGTATTTATAAATATGTATTTGATCACCTTGAAAAGACAATTCGTTCTAGCTATGTCCGTCTGTCTGGGTGTACTTATGCAACTCAATTTTGGAGATATTGAATCGAAATTTGATTCATAGAGTTTTAATATATTTAAGCAACAATCTTACAAAGATCGGCGTGATTTCGACATCAGAAAATATTAGCTAACATGTAAAAACTTTTGAATTCAATCAATTACAGTTTTTTTCTAATTAAACTGCCAAATCAGTGAATGAATTTTAAGCAACTTGCGTTCTCCCGGGCATATACAGTTTATAATCGGACACTGGTTTTTTCTAAATTATTTTCAGCATAATTTCGATATTTTAGACTTTTAAAGTTTTCATAATCAAGGATTAAATTGAAAGTGTGTGCTTAAGGTACTCACGAAGTTAACGTTGTCCCAGATGTGTTATGAATGTTTTTGTTGTCACATGAAATATTTTGTGTAGTTTTAAACAAATTATTAATTGTTATTTTTTTTTTTAATTTTTTTGATACATTTTTTTTTTTTAAATTGTTAAACAAAATAATAAAAATATAAAAAATAAAGTATTATGTAGTTTTACTAAAGATCAGTGTTATGTAATGTAGTTTTCGGTGTTTTTGTTATTGTTGCTGATTTTGAGGTTGCTTCTGCTGCTTTGGCTGTGGTTGTTGTTGTTAAAGGCGTACTTGATGCTGTTATATTAATTGTTGTTATTGCAGCAGCACTTTTTCTTGGTGCTGCTATGGGTTTTTGATTAAGAATAGCAGCAATTTGAGCTTTCGCTTTAGTCCTTATTGCAGCATTTGAATTAATTATTAAGGCGGGAGGAGTCTTGTCATTGAAAGAACTGTTGTTAATGGTTAGAACATGCGTGTTGGTGGTATTGGGCGTAAATGACAAACCAACTGCAAAAGCATTAAAGAAACAAAATGTTAAAATAAAATTTAAACAAATTAAAATCAAAATTAAATACAATATAGTAAGTATTATATGTATGATGTACAACAATAATGAAAATGCAGCACGTTTGTAAAGTTATAGTTTGAAAGAAAAAAAAAAAAAAACATTATGAACAAAAAATAAGCTTATAGCTACTACAAACAAAAACTGAAAATTTATGGTTTTTTTTTTTTTTTTTTTTAATTGTAAATTAGTATATCAACAATTTACATTATCGTATTCAAAGTTTTGGACATTTTTTTACATTGCTTTAAATATGCATGTCATATTTAATTATTTTAACATTATACATTGTATGAGAAAAAAAAGAAGAAAAAAAACAAATGTACATATATATAATTTAAAAGAGAAATCAGAAAATCATATTTTTATCTCAATCAAAAAAAGCCCAGAACTCAGAAATTTGTTTTAATTTGTTCTTTTTTTTTAAATATTTTTTTTGCACATTTTTTTTTACAAAACGTTTTAGTTAAAGTTAAGTTAGTGTTTGTTTTTAAAGTTTATGAAATTTTTTTTTTATATAATTTAACAGATGAAGAGAGAGAATGTATGTATTTTTTGTGTGCGTGTGTTTTATTTTATAAATTTAAATAATTAATAAAAAAAAAAAATTAAAAAAAAGAAATTAAACTATTTTTATACAACAAAAGCTCAACATAAGTGTAGGCGTATGAATAATTTAAAAATTTGTTAAAAAGAACACAACAGTTTGTTAATTAATTTATATTAATTGAAATCAATGTTAACGCAAAAAAAAGAAAAAAAAAATTAAAATTATAAAACAAATTTAAGGTAGCGGGGCCATTTGCAGTTCTGTACAATATTTTCTTTTACATATCTTTTGGTTGCATTAAAAGATTTCAACTGAAACGTCAAAAACCATTGTTTGAAAACAAATTAAAATAAATAACAAAACAACATTTTTTCGGTTTGGTATATACTAAAACAATTGTTTTCGCTTTATTGTCATTATCAGTTTTTGTTCTTCTATGTTTAATATTTATAATTGAATAATAAAAAAAGGTTTTGATATTTGTTCTTATAAGCACATATATAATTTTTTTTATTTATACCCTTCACATATTGTTAGTATGATAAGAGGAAATACTAATTTGTTGTAAAAAGTTTGTAATGCGGCGAAAAGTAAAGTTTGGAAAGAAATTAGTGTGCGTTTCTGTTATTTATTAACGGGGTGTACACTTCCGGGCTCTTAAAAATTTCGAAACTATGCTATACTCGATTTTTAGGGTTCTGATACAATTGGGGTTTTTTGATGAAACCATTTCCAGTTATGTTTTTTTTGCTTTTCACAAATATAATTTTTTTTTACATCTCACAATGTTTGCAACGCTCAACAAGACGAGTCGTTATAGCCATGTCCGTCTGTCTGTATGCACTTATCTGTCCTATAACCGCAATCTTCGAAATCTTTGGTTTGGAAGTTGGTATGGAGATTTTTTATAAAAGAGAAACACCAATAAAAATCGCTCTTATTATATGTATTAGGATAATTATTTTTAAATATTAAAAAATCAATTGAAATAAGCCAACTGTGTGTACACTTTTTTTTTAACCTATTGCATTCAACGTTTAATAAGTTTTGAAGGGCACCAGTTATAAGCGTAGTTCCTTCAGTTCCTCAGAATTTAAAAATTTATCTGTCTTTTTTTTTCTATTTATAAAGAATTTTGAAAGAATATTGTCTGACGATTTCTGTTTTTTTCTTTAGGTGCTCATGAAGATATATTTTTGTATTATTTTCTGGCACTGTCTTCATGCTGTCATATGCTCCTTACAAAGTCATTTTTTATTTATAATAGTCCTGGTACTGATTACTACATCCAAACTTCTTTTTCGCCGCTTGCAACTTTATTTAGCATTAATCTTTAGCAACACTTGGACTCAAAACATACTGTTACTCTTTTGAAGTGCGTGTGAAGGGTATTAAACGTTCGATTCTACCGAACTTCAGGTTTATTGTTTTTCTGGAAGCCGGAAAATGTTTGCTTTTATATTGCTTTTGGTGTGTTTGTGTGTGTTCGTGTATTGATTTCATTATTTGTTTGAAAAAAAAAAAACTGCGTTATATACAATATTTTTTTTTTCTTACTAATTTTTTTTTTTTAAACATTATTACAAATAAATAAAAACCTCTACGGCTCTCCAATATTTGAACTAGTATATAGCTTCAAATGAGCTTACTTATGATGTCTGTGTTTCGTTTTAATTATAATTTTTTTTGTTAAATCTTTTTTTTCTTTTTTTTAAATAAATATAAATAATAAAATTCTTCATTATTTTTGGTTTTCAAATTCCTAACTTCAGCACAAAACTTTGAATACGATATTATAAAAAATTTTCTTTAGCATTTATTTTATTTAATTTTTAATACTTAAATAAATAAAAAAATAAAGTAAAAAGAAATTAAAGAAAATGCGCAAATTATAAGAAAATAATAACAAACAAAATTAACACAAATTTCTAAATTCGTAAAGAATAAAAAATTAAAACATTTGCAACTGTTAAAAACATATTTTCATTGCAAACAATGAGTAATAATAATAATAATTATTTTCATGTATATAAAGAATAAAATTATTAATTCAATATTTAATAAAAAAGCAACAGAGTACATCCGAGGTTTGTTAATAACATCGTTTAGACAAATAATGAGCAAAATATTTAGAAATATATATATATATATATATATATATATATAGAGAGAGAAAGAGAGTTGAACTAAGAACTGTTTTTTTTTTTGTATGTACGAGAGTAGTTTTATAAATTTGTAGTAATTTCATTTTAAATTGCGCTGCTCGCATCAACAAAATAAATTAATTACAACTTACAAAAAAAACTTTTTTTTTCGTATATCAGAAATTTGATAATTTTTTTTTAAGCATTCATTCATTATTATTATCAAAAGAATTTCTTATTAGCGTTTTTCTTTTTTTTTTCTTCTTACTTTTTTAAATGGTATTTAAATCTTTTTTTTTTTAGAATTTGTTTTTTTTTTTTTTAAGCAAAACATCAAACTACTAAAAAACACATTTATATAAATTTAGTTTTGGATTATCTTTACGATTTGCTTTACGTGTTTTCTATTCATGTTGTTGTTGTTTTACGGGGAGTGCTGTTATTGCGCTCCAGCCGGATTTTTCTGTTGTAGTTATTAGTGATCTAGAAATTTACTCTTTAATCTGTGATATTCACCTCTTGGCAGTGTAGCGCCAGTACGTGAGAACATTGATTCCATATCACTGCCCAGATCACGGGACATGCTATGACGCCAGGGTGCACCTAGACCGGTGCTGCTATTTGCGGCGCTATTCAGGCGACTGTAAATAGAATAAATAGTAAACTTTAGTATCGTTTATAAAATTTAAAAATAAAACAAGATAATACCTATATACATATGTCGTAACTATGATAAAACATACATTAATACTTAAGAAATTAAGAGACAAATCACGCTTCTGGTATAACTTACAAGCAACAATTGGGCCGTAGTTTATACAGCATTCTATGCAAACCAGTGCAGTATCGTTGCTTGCAGCGTAACCAAAATCTATAAGATTGAGTAATTTTAGCAAGAAGCACGGTTAAAGAAAATCATAATTTTATACCAATTAATTTGTTAGTTACTATATTAGTTTAAATACTTAGTAATATTAATAGGTTGTGTTTTGAAGCAGTAGTATATAGTCACCGAAATAATTATAAGTTTAGTAATTGTAAAAAAGTTAATAGCAACAGTGCTTTCGTCTGCTTATTTCAATGTTTTGATCCTTAGGTTTTTAGATAATTTGAACCGATAAATATTTTTCCACAAAGTATAATATTTAACAAATAATTCCGAAGGTTTCTTATACTTTGTTTTTGTACTTAAGCGCTGCGTCACTTTGCGTCCATTTAGGAAACTAAACTGCTTCTCATAAATAGTTTCACAACAAACAAATATTGCAGTATGTTGTATGGGCATTTGCTACATACATAGTTACAGTATAGGTTTACGCCGTATAATCTAGCTGAGTCGTGTGATGTAGAAAGCATGTATATTTTTTATGAAGTTCTCCCATAAATTGACCTTCTTTCTAAAGAAGTCATACTGCAAATCAACCCGCTAAAAGTCAAAATAGCTCTATGCGTTTCCATAAAAAATGTGGCGACGCACCGCTAATTGACGGTCGCATTTCAACACAATAAAAGTGTGCTGTGATCACAATGTCTGGTATGCCGGACATATATATATATATATATATAACATATATATATGACATATATATTTATAACATATATATATGACATATATATATATAACATATATATATGACATATATATATGTATATAACATATATATATGACATATACGTGTCATATATATGTCACATAAATATAACATATTAATATGTCATACATATATATTTCATTTATATATATTTCATTTATATATATATCATCTACATATATACTACCTGCATATATATCATGCACATTTATACATTAGATACATTCATGTATTTATGAACTTCCCATATAAAATGAGCTGAGGTTATGCCAAACGGCGCATAAACTGGTTGTGTATTATAAGCATACTACTGGAGCCGGCGCGCGGTGCTTCGCCGGCGTATTCTCATTATTTTTTTGTACAGATGAAACATTACTGTGCATCCTATTTCTCCCGGTGCCCGGTTACTTTTCTGCCGTAATAAAAGAAGCCTTAGTTACTGCGTATAACATCGGCTAACAGGCAGTCAAAGTACCGTCAAAATTGGTGCAACCTATTCGGAGATATACCGGAACAAACAAACCCATGATAGAGAAATATTTTAAAAATATTTGGCTTCTTACTATTTATGCACAAGTTATAATACACAAGCACTCATTCAGAGTCATTGAAAAGCGCAGAGAATTGTGCATGTATTATTGGGTCTGAGTAAGTCATAGTCTGAAGTACAAATGGTTAATAGAAATATAGAAAAAGAGTACGAATAAATCATGGTTTTGATTCCACTCGTGTAGGACTCAAAATAAGTATTTAAAATAACTTATAATTATTTCGGCGATTATACATTTTTGTATTTACAGAGAAAGTGTAGGAGAAAGCTATCTAAATAGTTGGAGTATTTAGCACTAATGCAGGCAATCAATTTTGTACTTACACTTGTTTCTTCTCAACGGTTTCGCTATATGTATAACTCACTTGAGATCTTATTACATATTAATTTTAAAATAAGCAGAAATGTGCGGTGTTGGTTAACAAAAATAAATTTAATTAATTAATTTTTTTGCATTTAATTTGGGAGTTTTTTTTTCAAGTGTTTAGGAAGCGAACGCAGCATGTAACAAGATTTGTAAATGGTTTAGGTTGTTGGTTAAATAAAATAAATAAAATAAAATAAAACTAAATAGAATATAATATTTTAAAAGTTTTTTGATCTGTTCTACATATTAACTAGAAAATTATATATGCATGTATATAGATATACCAAGTGGGAATTTTTTTATACTCGACATTTGGTATGCGAATATGTATATGCATATAAGAGTTGCTGTAAAGCTTGTAACTATATCTTAAGAGTCAATCGAGCTCGAAATTTGTAAAAAGTTTTAATATTAAAATTTACACAAATTCGAATAATGATTCCCAATTGAATTTCAACTTAACACAGGCGCCAATATAGATGTAAAAACTTTGAAAATGTCCTGATTTTCAAGACTTATTTCGAAAATTAGACCATTTATAATGTTGAACCTCTATATGTGCTTCGTAGTCATTATGTAGAACAGTTAAAAGCTTCTGTGTACAAATAAAATTTATAAGCATCCAACACTCACCTGCCGAATGGAGTTTGTTGATTCCAGAAAGGACTTTGTGCTTGTCGCATATTGCTGAGCAGACGACTGGAGTTTGGAAATTCGTTATTAACATTCAGACGATTTGTCAGCGCGCGTACCTGCAAAATGAATAAAAAATTTTATGAAAATTTGAAGAAATATTTAATAAACGTAAAATCTACCCGCTGCAATAGTGTAGAGAATAAATTCTCAGCTGTAAGAATTTCAAAACCATCATCGTCATCTTCTTCGCCGGAACTTTGTGAATCATTGTCTTGACTGATTTTCTTTACCGGCCGCGAACTTCTATAAATATAAAGCAAAAGTAGTTATATAAGCTAAATATTAAGCTGATCCGTTAACTTTACCTTAGTCTGTGCAGCGTGAAACGCGCATCATCATCACCGTCACGTGTTATCGAAGCTGTGCGCATCTTTTGGAATGGTGAACCTTCCTCAATGCCGGCATCGCTGAGCAGGGAACTGTCATAATGTGTTAGTGTTCATTAATATACTTATTTGTTTAATTCCATCATATGCAGCCGCGGCCACACTTACCCAATGCGTCGCGTTGGACGTAAACGACTGAAAGTTGAACGACTCGAGGCGGTTGTATGACTTGACTCAGAAGGTTCAATGCTGCCTTCACGTGGCGTTATGAAACCACCACCTTCGACCGCAATTGGTATAATAAATTCGCGTGGACTTTTCTTAATGGGCTGTGATGAGCCAGTGATGGTCGATTGTGAGACATTTGTTGCGGTGTTTGTATCCGATTCCGATTCGATGGTGGATTGACGTGATAGAGATCCAGAACTACAAAAAAGAAAATATAATTTAATCAATTGATTGCTGATTGTTGTTCATGTCACATTCAATTACACTCACCGCGTTGTTGTATTGGACGTGGTACGTGTGTATGCGCTTTGAGGCGGACGCTGTATGGGTATGATATGCTCCTTTGGCTCCAGACTGGTTGCGCGCGCATTTAATATCGTCTTAATGGGACTGTAAGGCACGGGACCTTCCCGCGGTGGCGCACTACGCAAATCAGCGACAGGATGCTGCATTTCAGTCGTGAAGCGCATTGATGGCTGTTCAACTATGCGTGGCTTTATGTCCAATTGAATTTCAGTTTTCGCGGTGTTCTTACGGCGTGGCAACGTCGCCGATTTAAGTGTTATCGATGCCGTTGAAGTTTTTACTGCACCAGGCATATTAGGATCGCCACCAGGTGAAGCTAAATTTTGTGCAGAAAAAGTAGTAGAAAATATATGATTTGAATTGGCTTTTAAAAAGTGTTGCCGTTGTGAGGAAGTGTAAGAACGTAACAATAAAAGCAACAAACAACATGAAAAGTGTGCGCAGCGGTGTTTTGACAATGAGTGTGCGAAGTTTTGCTTGTACTGAGGTGGATGGATGATGACAGTAATTGAGTTTAAACAAGAGAAAGAGAGAAGCCAGCAAGAGCAATATGTATATTAAACAACTTTTAAAGCTTGAAGCATAAGCCAGAGCGCATTTGTATACACTTCACACAATATGGAAGAAAATATGTTACCAGTAGTTGAAAATATCCCGCCACAATTCCCCAAAATTAGTATATATACTTGATCAGATTCATCAGTTTTTTTTTTAACATTCAACTGAAATTTTGAATGGATACTACCTATTTCTTAATTATTTATTATTAACGGTGTTCATTATAAAGCCTTATATAATATAATGATTCAACTTTTCTATGACCTTCAGCTACAATTTTGATGTTTCCAACAAAGATATTTGATTATAGATCTATCTTGATCTAAACTCCATCGCCTCTCTGGTTCTCTTGATTACCATCGTCTCATATGTACGCTGTGCATTGATAAAATCCTCTTCGCATTTCGACGGACGTCAATAACTAGACAATCTTCATTGTTTTATTTTCAGCAATTTGTAGATTTGTTAAACTCTTGGATCACCTTCAAAACTGCATAATACATTTTCTTCTAAAAGTATTTCAAGCTAACAAATTTTTTTTTTCTAAGTATTATAACTCTGTTTTCTACATATCAAGCGAGGTTTCCATACCCATAGCTCATATAAAAATCAATCAATCTAATATTTAGACTCCATACAATTTTGTACTTTTACGTCGCATGTGTGAAGGGTATAAAATCTCCGGTATTACCGAAGTTAAATGTTCCTTTTTAATTTTTTCAATTTTTTTCTTTTTCTGGAAAAAGGTTGGGATCATAGTCCAGTTGAAGTATAAATATAGACGCAGTTGAAAAGCGCAAAGACGGAAACAGAAACTTGAGGTAAATACATTAAGAGAGCACTACAAGAGTAACAAACAACTAGCGACAAAAGCAACAACAACAACAAATATCAACAAGTAGCGGAAGGCAAACGAACAATCAAAGACTCTAACAAGAAAGGATCATTAAATATATATGTATATAGAGCGGAATAGAGGCGGAGTTCAGTGGAGCAGATTTAAGGTGACAGTAAAACGAACGAGCGAGCGAACGAACGAACGTAGGAACGAACGACAGCTAAACTTACATTTCAGCCACATCGCCGCAGGCAAGGCAGAGTCTTGAGCAAGGTGAAATGTTCTTCGCGAGTTATTGGAATTGGCATTGGAGTTCGCTTTGGCGTTGGTATTCAATACAGCAGCAACGGCGGCGCTAGCAGAGGCGTTGGCAGTGGCGGTGTTGGGGAAGGACGAGAAGGAATTGTTGGCAACGGAAGCGGGTATAACATTCAATGGTGATGTTGGTGTATAAAGATTACTATGATTTGGAAATTTTCTAAACTGATTGATCTGTGGTGATTGAATTTGCATTTGCGCCGGTTTGGCTTCAGTGCGTTTTTGTTGTAATTGTTGTTGGATCATTTTAAAAGGATTTGCATTGAAAGGTACTGGCACAGTATTGACATTCGGATACAATATACTATTATTGCTATGCTTTTGATGCTGATGTTGATGATTTGAAGGTGCCGATTGTGAATGCCGTTGTTGTTGTTGCTTTCGCTGTGGTACAACACCAGCACCAACTGCAAACAAACGCTCCTGTATGGTTTTCTTGGCCGCAGCAAGCGTTAGATGTGAACTGGGCGTTAATAATAATGGCGGCGATTTCGACACCGGCACAGGTGGTGCGCTTTGCGACATTGGCAACTGTTCATCATCAAATCTGGATGTTAATTGCGCGGCGGCGTTGTAATCGCCAATGTAACTGCCACTGACAGCACGCATCTGTTTAAAACCAGCCAAACCGCTGCCATCTGCTCCAACAAACCCAACGGCGCCGCCGCCGATGCCATACAACGGTGCTGGTCTTCGTATAACTAAAATTAAGATGATGAATCAATGTAAATGATAGATGCGAGAGAGATTTGGAGTCAGATATAGAGAGTAGAGACAATTACACAACTAACAACACATGATGATCATTGGTGTGGCATTGCGGTGTGGTGTATGATTGCATGGAAAGCATTGTGTATGCGCGAGTATAGCAGAGATTATATTGAATAACTGAGAAAGCAATATAATCCATGCACTCCATGTCTTGCAAAATGTTACATACATATTCCAAAAAATAAACAAAATGGTCAAAGTGGCATAACATACAATACAAAAGCATCGATAGCATTCAACTTACCCGGCTGTATGGCATTTCCGATGATGGCGCGTGCATTCTTCAACTTACGCTCACGGTCCAATTCCCCTGCGGCTGGCGGTTCACTTACACCGATGCTCTCGGTTTGGGCACACAGTTGATCGACTTCCTTGGATGATTCGTTTTGTGCTTGGCGCAACAGTGCAATGGAGTTCTCCATAGACCGGCGTGCTTCATCAAGTGAAACTGAAGCCACTGAATTCTTCGAATCGCTAGACTCTAGTTTTGATGCAGCTGCAGCGCTTGTTCCTGTTGGTGGGGGTGTTGCAGGTGGTGATGGCAAGGATTCAATTTCTTGCGCTGCTGCTGCAGCTGCAGCAACTTGCTCCAAAGCGCGTCGCTCGCCTGCCGTAGGACCCTGTGTCGGCACTGTTGTTGATGCTTTGCGCTCGAACTCTTTTTTAAAACTGCCTACGCTGACGCCGGGTATGACTAACTTTTTAGGCTTCTCAACTACAGGAGCTGGTGCACCATTGCCTACAGTAGCGGCTGCTGCAGCGGCTGCATTCATTTGCTGAAACTTCTCTGCGGTCTCCAGTATGCGCGATTTACGACGCTCAGCGTTGAATTTGTTCAGTGGTGCCTCGTCTTGAAGACTGCACTTGCGCACAAATGGCGGCACAGGCGCTACTTTGTTAGCAGATGTCATCTGTTGCTGTTGAAGTTCGCTGCTTGTTGGTGCCGCTTGCGTTATGGCGTTGACTAAATCTGCAGTTTTATGCTTATTAACGAATTTTTTAATAACTTTGGTAGCATCTTTCTCTTCGGGCGTCTCTACGACTGCATCTAATTTGCCCGCAGTTTTTTGGCGTTGCACCTGATTCGTTGTATTGGTTTCGCTGCTGTTTGTGTTGTTTTTATCCTGCATTAGCTGTTCGCAGAGATCGCTCACTTGTTCCATGTCCTTTTCTGAGAACTTCGTTGCATCTGCGCCGGTTTGAACTTTAGTTGGTGCAGGCGGTATTGGTTCCTCGATAATAGCATCCTCCGTCTCCATTGGCTCCTCAGTTAAAGGTGCCGCCGTTTTACTTATGATAAATGAACTGTTCGCAGGTTTTTCCTTTTTCTTTGCCGTTGTGCCCACAGCGTTCTCCGTTGAGACTGTGGGCTCCAGTTTGCGTTTCGTTTGGACGGGACTCTGAGCAGGTGTAATTGTGCGTGTAGGCGAGGGCATAAGCGCTGCTTCTCCACCAGCTGTACCAATTGCAGGGCAATGGCGTCATATGAAAGAAAAATGTAGAGTAAAGGCGGGTTCGGTTTAATGAGCATGGTTAAATGGCGTTTCAGCAAGTTTAGTTCACTTGAGTGTGTAGAAAAGTGGCATGGTATGAAGACAGTTTGTAGAAGATAAACGGAACAGGATTGGTTGTGCAGCGCGCGCGCAATTAGTGTGGGCATTGTATACAACACAGTTAGACAAATATACAAATACATATATACACACGATATTATGGGCAAGTGAAATGAAAATTTGGGTTCGAAAAAAAAAAATAAAAAAAAATGTTTTAAACAATAATTACCAGCAACCATATCGAGTATTCTGCGCTCCGCTTCTGTATTGGCAGGCGCTATATCACGTATAGATCCAACCGAATGACTTCTTGGCACACGTTCATTACCCTTGCCCGCCGCGTTGTTACCATCGGCAGATGGTACTACCAACTGATCGGCCGTTATGGCGGTTGGCGTTAGTGACAGCAGTACATCGAGACGCACTGGTGTTTGATTGGCCAAGTCCTCTGCCAAATCCAGACACGAAACATTATCATTTTCGTTGACCCACCAATGCGCACAAATCTGTTCGATGGTGGCACGTTTGATCGGACACACCGTCAGCATGTCGCGTATGAGTGAGGAGGCGCGCGAAGGCTTCTTTGGCTCATAGTAATCGCCTTGGCTAATTTGTTTGACAAGTCTTTTGAAATTAGAGCCATCAAATGGCATAGATCCATAGACTAGAGTATAGAGTAGTACACCAAGAGACCAGCAGTCAACTTCTGGGCCCTGGTATGGCGTGCCTTCGACAATTTCAGGCGATGCGTAGAGTGGAGAGCCGCAGAATGTGGCCAGCAGTTGTTGTTCAGCGAACACGTTCGATAGACCAAAGTCAGCAATCTATAAGCAATTTAAATACAATTTTTAATTAGGTTACAAATGAAAGCGTCACTTGTACCAACCTTGGCATTGCCCTGCTCATCTAAGAGTATGTTTTCCAGCTTTAAATCGCGATGGCAGATTTTGTGTTTGTGACAATAGTAGACAGCGGTTGCTACCTGGCGAAATATTCGACGCGCTTCCTCCTCCGATAGCACCTTACGTTCAGACAAGTAGTCGTACAGCTCACCGCCAGCGGCAAACTCCATGACTAGCACCATTTTCTCGCGGTTCTCGAATACTGCAATGAAACAAACAAAGATGCATTGCAGTGTGCCAAGCATTTCATTTTAATATTACCTTCGTAAATGTGTATAATGTTGGGATGCTGCACGGAACTCATAATCTGCACCTCACGCCGTATACGCACCAGATCAGCCTCTGCTTCGATTTTACATTTCTTGATAGTTTTGATAGCAACCTCCTGACCGGTTTCCTTATTAATACCTAATTGTACCTTGCCGTAGGTACCCTGACCCAATTTCTTAATAATATCAAATCTGCAAATTATGATTTAAATAAATCATTTAGTTGACTTCATTCCGTTCTATCCTTACCTTTGTCGTAATTTCTTGCGGTGATTATTCATTTTGACATCGCCCGTATTCGCAATGCCACTCATAATATTGTCTATTTTATCCTGCGGTATGCCAGAAGGATGTGCCAAACTATTTGCACCGCTCGCACCAGCTGCAGCAGCGCCGCCATTGCCCGCGTTAGCCGCGGCAAGCACCTCCGGATTACCTATAACCATATTGGCGGCTGCGTATATGTGTGAGGTTGTGTATGGCTGAATGCGTTCCGGCGACTGGTCTACGTGCTCCTAGTCGCTGCGAAAATAACTGTAATGGAAGGAGAAAAACATTGGCTATTAGTAAATTGTAGACTACATATGCTGCTTAGAACATTCATCAATCGGCTGGCTAACCATCCGTCCATCCATCTTAATATCTTTCTGCCTGTCTATGTAGTTAGCTAAGTTTGTCTACAACACTCAGTGTAGCAATGTATCTAAGCGTTGCTGTGAAACGATCTATCAATCAATTTGCCCATCAATTAATTATTGCCAAAATCCAAAAGCATCAGGTCAGGCACTCAAAGCCAAATACAGCGAGCAACCCACACCGAAACACTAGTAGGAGATGTATTGGCTGCCTTTGTCGTTTTATTTGCCAGTCGTACAGACTCTGACTCTGAGTGATTGGCATCAAAACACACTCGACCCAGTTTTTAATTATGCCCAAGCAACAGCAGTGGCAACCATTCTAAGCGTTGCTCCAATGGAATGCTCACTCGCTGTGCCAAAGTTTAAAGGACATTTATGCAATTTTAATGTCGTGGCCAGCCCATTCACTTCTGCTGTGCTGTGCCAGCTAACCCGCATCAGCGGCAGTAAGTGCGCAACACCTTCTTCAACACGTCGCAGCCGCTGCTGCATATTGCTTGCTCTCAGTCATCCGCTCGATGCGATACGATGTTCCACTTTTGCAGCACTATTTGCTTGTCATACTTTAGATCCTTAGTGTTCGCTGCACCAGCAACGGGCTGAAGTGGCTGTTGCGAAACATACTTGATTGCATTCTAAGTGAAAGTGAAGTGGTCACTTGTGCCGTAGCGCATCTCACTCAGCTCTTTTCAGTTTACCACTACCCCATTCACTGTCAGCTGTAATTACTTGAGCTGTCAAAAAAGACTTTCGGATTTACATAATATTCAAAATTTAGTTTCAACGTATCTTCTCTCGCCCGCACAGCAAAGAACAAATAGCATCTATTAAAATAATATTTATTTTGGTATAATACATAAAGTCACTATATAATCGAAAAATAGATTAAATTTAGATAACTTATAAACACAAAATAAGACGTTACTTTCAGCAAATCCTTTTATAATATTTTTGATAAGCTGCTATTCTCGGAAAAAGTAAATTGATCAAAGCCTAAATTATGCAAAATACATATATACAAAGTAAAAAGGTCCCAAACAAGCCGTTCCTAGTGATGTCAACTATTGAAAGGTGTTGAATAGGGGGTTATTAAGCCGGAACAGACTTTCTTCTAAACATTTAATGATGTAAGGCAGGTTTCTTGAGGCTCGTTAGGATATTAATGATGAACAATATGTTGGAAAATCTTTATTCGTGACCAATGCTGTCAACATTGCTGGTCATCACTTCAACATTCGAAAGACATAATCAAGACATAATTCCAGACAAACTTTGCAAAATTTTCTTTTTATTAACGAGACAATATAAAATGAAAATGGATCCAATAAAATAAGATCAGCTCTGCTGTTCTTAAGAATTAAACGTTGTAAAAGTAAATCTATGAGTGATGATGCACTTATATCAAAGCCCGTGAATATGGTCAACCGTAGACTGAAATGATAAAAATGCAGATTCAGAATGAAGATTCAGACTATGCACCTCCTGACAATTCAAACATTCATAGAAATCTGGAGTGCATATGAGTTTATAAATCAAGCGAATGAACTTGGAGTCTTCATCCAACAACAACATATTGGCATCATGCTTCTGAGTGAGAATGGACATTTGCTACGGATCTTACTATAAGCTGCTGCGATCTCCACACTGTAACTCACCCTGATGACAACAGCCCACAAAAATCATAATTTGTGCTCTGTCAAAGTAAAGTCACCGAAATGCAGTTTAAAGACTTTTTAAATAGCTTGCTCCCAAAATTCTGGCCGCTGGTGTTTTTGGCATTCCAGACCTGCAAAGCCGAAGGTTCAATCGCTGTTTGACTGTACCGTCAACACAAATTTAGAGTTACTGGCAAGAGGAGCACTGACGTACAACCTGTATGATGAAAACCGTCATCCTGATGCATTGGACTTTGCAGTATAGACTAGTCCATCCACCCGTCTGTCTATTACCGACTCTATAAATATCATTTCGGACCAATTGCCGCTTATTGTTGACATCAGATTTGCATGGGAATTGAATCAAATGAAAAAGCGTTGCGAGTCTTCGAGAGATAGATTCTTCGCAAGATTCTTTGACCAATTGGAGCTGGCAAGCTGTATAAGCTATTCTATGAGGTTGGCATAGTTCACCGTATAAATTTCCAGCGGCTACTAGGGTGGTCAGCTTATTCGAATGGACGAAAGAGCTCCAGCATGCATGGTGGACAATGAAATAGAGGACGACCAAACCCGTTTCATGCGAAGTCGAAACGAGTAAGAATGTGTGGTCTGGGTTAAAGTGACTTCTGAACTGAAAAAGTTTTTGTATGAGTTGCGCAATGACTTCTATGATGTCCAGTTTTGCAATGTAGACCCCAACAGCCATTGTGGCACATACTTATTAGAGATGCCAATAACATCTAGTGACGCAGGGATAAGAATAGCTTGTGTATACACTGCTTAGTCCAAAGAAAGCTTTACTCCGTTTGATCTAGCTGATGTAGACGCTGTATGAGAAATGCGAAGCTGCCTTAGAGACATCACTCTGTTGCCATTTAAATCCATCTCTTCGCAAGTGGTTAGTATGCAGTTTAAACATCTCGAGAAAAATAATATAACAGGTGTGACAGAATTGAAGACAGTGTGGTGAAAGCTTATTAAAAAAAAAAACCAATTAAGTTCTTGGTGCCGCGCTTTAATACCATGGTTCGCAAGCAACACATACCATCCCAATGGAAGTGCGTTGTGTTTGTAATATATACCGTAATCCTGCAAGCCAGAAAACCTTCTGTCGTTTAGTGAAGTGCTAAAACTATCTAACATTAGGCATAATTTACAATGCTGCAATTGAATTCGGTTTCATAAATGGTTTCCTGTTTATGATTTATAGTGTGTATATTTATATTATTTATTTTTATTGTATTTCCGATACAAAAAATATGGCATACAGTTAAAATCACATTATAGATACAAATATCTATTTTATGATTGCTTTGGCATATGACTGTCAACATATAATTACTTATCGCTGCACTTGATCACTGGCTGCCCAAATTCAATGAGCATGTGCAGCGCATTGTTTACACATATGTACGCGATATAGATACGAAATTGAAGTGTATCTTGCAAAAGCATTAAGCGACACAAATAGATACAACACCACAGACACTTATGTACGTTTGTTCATCCATTGAGGCTCGCATAAAACGGCAGCACTCAGCTGTAACTATGTGTCTGTCCGTCTGTACGCCGGCCAGCCTGCCTGCCTGCCTGCCAGGCACGTCTGGGGCGTACTTAGTTTGTTTCAATATAGGATCCCCGGGGAGCATACAAGTGAGCGACGAGTGCGGGCTTTAGCTACGTTTATAGCTTGACACGAGCCAATCAACGCTGAGTGCAACACAGCGCAACACCATCAGCTGCAGCAAGCAAACGAAAATAAATTTTAAGTAACGAAGAATCTTTCATTTAGATCGGCGATTTATTCGAGTAGGCCGCGCGTGCTCAACACAAATAAAGAAATTAATCTTCACACGCAACAGCTTCGAGTGCATTATTTGCTGCACAGGCTGGCGGCTGGTTGCTTCGTGAAGAAGTTTACAGCGAACTTTAGAGTGTGGGGAGTGTGTCTGCCTGAGCGGTGGGGCTTGTGAATAACATGTGTGCTGAGCGAAATGAATGTATCTGTGTATCTGCTGTAAATAATTTCATTTCGATTTCCGAGGCAAAATCTTTTCGTTTACTTTTCAACAACACAAACAAAAACAACAACCACAACGCGCAAGCAGCACAAAAATCCAAATAAATAGATACAAAAATTGTTAAAAGTGCGCTGAACTCTCGCCTGTACGTGTATGTAGTATCTATCTCATTTTACGTACGTTTGCTTATCCGTCCGTAAGTCCAACTGTATGTCTGTCTGTCTGTCTATCCGTACGTCCGATCGTTCATCTGTCTGCTCTTGTTATTGATGCTGCAACGCCGTCATCATTGTCGTCGCTTTGGTGCTGCTGTGCTGTTGTTGTTGGTACATGGATATTTAGTTGGTATTTACGGAAAATTCACTTTCGCTTAAAGTATCTTCTGCGAAATACGCACTGTATCTTTCTAGTGTATCTGCTCTGCGTATCTGCCATTTGTCTGACTGCTGTGCCAGTCGGCACGGCTATCGTACCCGGACATGGGTATTGGCAGCGCCAGACATCGGCATGCAAGCAACTGAGCAGCAAGTAAGCAACGACTATGTACAAGGAAAACATATTGAAATTTTTTTTGTTACTTTTAGTTTGACATTTTGGAATTTTTGTTTGCCATATTTAATTTTTGTATTTGCTTATTTAACTTTTCATTTCTTTTTTTTAATTTTTTGGCAGAAAGATACTTTCCTGCTGTTGGGATTTGGCGTATGTGCGCGTGCGTATGTACATAAATATGCTTAAGAAATGTTTTTCTGGGTCAAGACGGACGACATAAGACAACAACAGTTGTTGATATATTTATGAAGCGATGAATCGGTTTAAAGGCTTTGCACAACAGATACTTTTTGTGGGAGGTGTGCAAAGTGAATTAAATTAATTCTACTTTACTTTTTATGAAAACTATTATATTGGACTTATAAGAGATAATATTTTCTCGATTACTGAATAATTTCTTTCTGTCTCCAAGATAATCTGTCTTTGAGGTTTGTTTGATTAACACGTCTAAACTCATTAAGCCATAATCTCATGGTTGACATAGACAATGGCAGGTGTCCATAATATTTCTCTAAACAAAAAAAAAAAACGATTTACGAACCATTGTTGCTGTTTCATTTCAACGAGAAACACGAAACAGCTAGCTTCCAAATTAAAATTAAACGACTTAGTCTGAAAATTACAATAGTTTTTAGGTTTTATAATAGTTAGAGGAGGACGACGGTAACTTCAACTTTTAAATTCCAAGAATCATGTTTCAGACATACTTCATTGTGGACATGGAACAGACGATCCAGTATTTTATACGATCCACCACAAATCGGAAAAAAATAAAGAGAAATCATTAACTTCGGTGGAATAGTAGCTTTTCTAGCTGGAATTTTGTGTTTTTAAATATTCTATGTACTTGGAAATACAACAACTCGAAAGAATGGGATGGTGGATTAGTTTGTGTAGTGACTAGCCCTTATAGTATTATTGGTGGTCTCATTTAATATATTTTACTTTATCTGATTGTGAGAAGAGCTTAGTGGAGAGTAACTATTCAAGTTTAGTATACTCGTCTATGGCAGATGTCGAGATTTTGGCTTTTATAATACAAAACTGAACGGTATCGATAAAATATTTTAGAGAATTGTTATACAACCATGTGCTTCTGTTTCTCTGTTCAACTGTAGCGAAATTGTATAGTTCTATTTTATGAAAGAATAAATCTTGAGATCTACCATAGTCTTCAAGTTTGAATATATTATTCTTTACCTTAAGCAGAACATCCACAAATGCTGCGGTCGTAAATTGAAGACTTCGCATAAAATAATTTAATGTTGGTTTCAACGAAACTCTTATACTATTTACACGAAATTTCAACCATAAAGCCCATTTTTTTGTTGAAAAACTTAAATAGTTTTTACCAAAACAAATAAGGGCTACGTCAAAAGGTGTCACGCCTACTAATATATGTGAAGCCGTGTCCATAATAAGCCAGTATATTCACCTTTAAGCAGAAATATACTTAATTAAAAAAGTTTTTCATACAAAAAACCAATAAGGGGTGATGGTTTTGTATGGAGGCTACTCTAAAATGTGAGGGGATACGCCTACTAGTATAAGTATTTGAAACAGGGGTCTATAATAAGCCAGTACATTCACCTTTAGGCAGAAATATACTTAATTAAAAAAGTTTATCATAGAAAAACCCATAAGAGGTCGAGATTTTGTATGAGAGCTACATAAAAATGTGAGGGGATACGGATACTAGTATATGTATGTGAAGCGGCCGTCCATAAGAAGCTACTATATATACTTTTAAGCTGATTTTGACTTAAATAAAAAATTTGTTCATACAAAAAAAAAAAAAAAGAGGTGGTGTTTTTGTATGGGCGCTACCCGAAAATGTGAGGGGACAAGGCTAAAAGTATAATTATGTGAAGCAGGCGTGCATAAGTAGTAAATAAAGAAGTTTTTCATACAAAAATTCATTATTCGGCGTTGACTTTGTATGAGGACCATCCCAAAATGTGCGAAGACATGCCTATTATAATGTGCATATAAAGCTGAAGTCCATAAGAAGCCAATATATACGATTTTAAGCTGATATTGATTCAATTAAAGAAGTTTTATAAACAAAACTGCATAACGGTTGGTGGTTTGTATGAGAGCAACTCTTAAATTTGAGGGGACACTCCTGAGAAGCCACTACTATATACACTTTTAAACTGAAAACGATTTAATTAAAGAAGTTTTTCATACAAAAAGCAATAATTGGTACAGGCTTTATATGGCAGTTACCCCAAAAATATATGGCATATAAATATGGATACATTATCTGCTTACAGCAAAAATAATTCTATACCTATTCCCAGATATCTCAAATTTGCAGCAACATACATATAGATCGACTTGACTTGTCGAGCTGCTCTGAAAAATACTTTCTGAGGTCTACATTGTTTTATTTAATACGTTACAAACTTCCCATCAAACTGCCTTTGCACACTATATATGAATGGTTTATAAAGTTAAATCGTTAACTTCGATACATGTAATGCAAGTCCTTAAATGTTATTTCTATGATTTTAAGATTTATGTCTAGCCCAAGAACATAATAAGTCTCCATACCCAAATCCAAATTCAAATCTTAAAATCCGAGCGACAAAATTTTGATTTCGACAGCTAAACAAATTCCTCCTGCAGTCTTAATAAATAATAGCTTAAATTCCAAATAAAAAACTGTCAAAATTCAAGTCGAGAAGGGTCAAATTTAAAGTCAAGTAATTAAATTTCTTTATGCAATGTAAAGAAAAAAAAAGCATATTCTTTTTATTGGATGCTGCTGCCGCCGTTAGGAAAAGCGTAAGTTAAATAAATAAGCGACTTGTTAAGCATTTCCTCTGCCATGTCTAACACATCTACAACAAAAAATATGTATTGGTATACAATATATACATACATATATATATATATAGATATAAAACGCACACACAATTATCAAGTAATGCCAACAACCGTCCAGCTCGTACTGCCCCGTACCGCCCTGGTACGCCCTAACATCATTCGCTTTATGTTGCTGACAACAAAATCTACTGTGAGGCGTATTCAGCGCGTGTGGAAAATTGCGCTCTTTACCGGTAAAATGCTCTAAGCAAAAGTTTTTCTTTCTCTAGTAACAAAAAAAATAATACAATAAAAACCGTTCGCAGCAGCGAATTTTTTATTTTTTTTTGGTTATTGTTGCGCGACGAAATTTGCAAAAAGGAATCCTTGAATTTTCCTACAATTTTCACTCGCAGTTCAGTTGACGTCGGCGCCTACGTCAGCGTCGGCAGCGCTGCCAGCTTTGGCGTTTTTGACCTACACCGCCTTTTCTCGCTTAATTCGTTTGTTTCACATAATTTTTATTTCTTAGTTTTTCTTGTTTATAGTTTTATTTCTCGCAATTTTTGTTACACTTGCGGTTATTCTTTTTTTTGTTGCTATTTTTTTTGGTTGTTCTCTTTGTTCAGTGGGCGTTTTTCATCAGCTTTTAGCCATTTTCTTCTTGGTCAAAACAACAAAGTGCAGCGTTGCATTCGTTTTAGCGTTTCATGTGACTTTGTCAGTTGTCTGTCTGTCTATTTTTTTTTCACGGATATTTCATTCGACCAAAAGCCAACAACAAACGTAAATGTCATGCTTGATTGCCATTTGAAAATTTACACACACACACATACACACACCACCTATCACATAAGAAAGTTTCTTTTCGAGATCATGCGTAATGCATCAACCTATAAAAAAAGAGGTCAAATAAGTATCCTAAGTGGTATGTAATACTTAGTATAAGCGGTTTTAAGAAATATTTGGATAAGTTGAATCAAAATTAGAAAACTCGATGTCTCTAGCTTTTTATATTTTCGGAGATCTGATATGAATGGACATACGGTCATGTCTATATTGCAGCAGCTTTCAATTGATAATTAAAGAATATATATGAGGTTCGCTGGGCCTAAATATAAAGTCCTGATAATGAACAACAAAGTTGCCCGAAATATATTGGCATAACTATAAACGAGTTACCAGACTTCAAGCTTACTTAAACTTAGGACTGTTACGAAAACAAAGGACTATTACGAAACCTCTACCGTTCATTTCAAATTGGCTGTATTAAAAACTGGTTCTATGGAAAAAAAATAATAGATGGGCATGGTATGCATGAATTACCTATATTGGTAAAATATCCAACAACCGGGAAATTATAAAAAATTAAGAAACCTTTTACAGAAAAATTCCTTTAACATCGAAATTTTTCATCCCACACATCTACAATTCTGAACTGTGTGGGATGTATATTATCGATATTTGTAAGTTCCAATCTGTGCGGTTGACGTTTATTAGTATTTAGATGAGACAATTTTTCTGGACTCTAGATGAAAGTCTGGTTCTATTGAAGGATAAACATTTGAAAACATAAAAGGTTATTCTTAGCATGAGTGCTTATTGAACAATGATCGTCAAAACGTATATTTACGGGCTGTTCCCAAGAGACAATAGGTTCTAAGCTCTTATATTCCGTTTTATGGTATACCTCCAAAACAAAGTTGAGATCCTTCAGAAAACTCGACACAAAACCAGCAGAATGTAATAAATTGCTTAAGCGAAACTGTTATATAGAATGTGAAAGTAACAAGATGGGTAAAAAGTCTTAAAGAAGAAGTGTAAGCGGTGGGCGATGGCCACCGCTTTGGACGATTTTCAACATGCTAAACCGATGAAAGTGTAGCACTATGCATGATTAGTTGCGAAAGCTGTACGTCGAGATGCTCTCGAAATATTTTATATATTAGTTTTTGGCAAAATATAACGCTGCAGAGGCCACCATACAGTCTTGATTTATTTCTGGTGAACTATTTGTATATACGAGTGTTAAAACGATAAACGGACAAGAAAGTACGCTGCAGTGAAATGATCTCGACTACGAGATACTCTGTTCCTAACAATTTGATCGTGGGCTACACCTTCTAGTGATCGGATCTTAGCCTATATGGAATATTTTCTTCATGCAAGATACACTTAACTTGACATTTCTAGCTAAATACACACAAAATATATAAAATTGTTCTCAGATAGGTTAGACAGATTTATATAGGAGCTACTCCTTTTAGTGTTCCAATTTGGTCCAGACAGTTGTACATTGTTCATTGAATACAAGTTATCTGAAGATTAAATTAGAGAATGTAAATATTTGTGAAATTTACATATGGATAGCCAGACCGCCATGTCTATATTGACTCTACGTTTGATGCTGATATATACTTTGAGTCTCCCACGCCGGGTCCTTCTGCAAGTTACATATGTACAAACTTAGTATATGTACCATTTTTCCCAATGGTAACAAGTTATAAAACTGTGTATATGCTTATGGAGTAGGTTAACAAACTACATCTGATAATTGATAACTACTACATCTGCCTCACTTGACATAGGACACAGGAATAGAAAATTGTGCCTTTGATAGTTATTTTCATTACGAGTTCACAAATGAAGAAGGAAAAGGAAATTTTATAATTGCCGATCGTACTGTGTACATATTTTTTTTACCTATTAACGATTACCTAGCCAATCTGTGTAAGTTTAAGCGTCAGCAATCAGGCATATGAATTAATAATTGTTAAAACTTCTTTGGAAAATAAGACACAGTTCTTCATAATAGATATTATATAATAAGCAAAAAGAAGATACAATATCACAGCCAAGTGAACTAAGAAGAATTCCAAGCGGCATTCGAAAAATGTGTTTCCGTTGTTTTATAATCTTTGTTATTTAATAAATTGAAAGGCTTTTGATGAATCTGCTCTGTCTGGTGTAAAGCGTTCAAGAAGACATTCTTCGTTTTGGACGGCCTTCAAGTGTGGCCGTCGTTAAAGTGAAGGAAATAGTTTGCGGAAAGTGAGCGTGTGAGAGATCGATAATGTATTGGAGATATCTCACGAGAGCTTATGTATGATTATGAACGAATAACTAAGTATGCACGATAGACTTAAATTTTCTTCAAAAAAGTTATCGAGAACAGGTAGTTGCAGACAGGCTGGAATCGAGCCAATTCGGATCATTCTTTCATGGAATGAAGATGTTTATGACGATGCCTACCCTTGAATCGTTGAATTACTATAAGAAAACTTGTCGGCATAATGGTTGGTCAAACATGCGAGACTTACTCAAAATAGTCATAAATGATGACGAAATATGAGAATATGTTTATAATATCGAAGTTCGGTCTTCGATTACAATGGCATGACGTGGCACGTAGAGCATTCTTGCTAGAAGGTCGCACGGTTAATAAGGAATACTGCCTTAAAGCTATGCACCATTTTTTGACGCAATACGAAGAAAAGCCCCGTATTTGTGGCGAAACAATTCACGAAATTTGCATCACGTTAATACACTAGCTCATACATTGCTGCTTATTCGTTCGAATTGCTTATTACACCGTAGCACTCTTCAACTATTTATCTGTTTCCAAAACTAAAAAGGCATACATTTTGCCACGATTGAGGAGCTTAAGGCCATACCAAAAAGATTCGAGGATGAAAATAACATATAGGAAAACTTGCCTCAAGCCAGCTCAATATACGCACCCTGTATATTAATTTTGTCACAAACTTTGTAACACAAAAAAAAAAAAAAAAAAGAACAGACGACATTTCTATGTTCCATCCAACTATTAGTCTAATACAGAAAAAATCCATTATTTATACAATTTCTATTTCATTTTTTTTACATTTGAAATTTTTGTGTTTGTGGCAAAGGCAGGAAAATGCTTTGAAAATGTTGTACATTTGCAAATTTTGGGCTTAAGATCGAAAAGGCATAAAAACGAAGTGGTTTCACATCAATAAATAAGGGATTGGCTGCACCAATTATTTGTGGTTAAGTTAAACAGGCATGCAACAGAAAACGCTTTCGCTTGAATTTAACTTTAATTTTACTTCACCATGCCACAGACCAAGATATTAATTTTATTTTTTTTGTATTATACAATTTATACAATACTTTGTTGAAAATTTTTTATATATTATTCCATAAAATAAAACCTAATTAACAACCTTACAGAAAAGTATAGATTAATTGTTTACAATTCAATTTTGTAGCCCAGCATAATATTTGGTGTTTAATTAAAAGTACTTAGAGCACATAATATATATTTAAATTAAAAAAAAAAATACTTTCGTGCAGTTTTAGCTACTAATGAATATTCTTGCATAATTTTAAAGGCAACTATCTGCTTTTTTAAAATAGACTATATCTATGGAACTTAATGTAAATGCCTTCCTACGAGCAGCTACGCAAAACTTTAATGAAACTTGAAGCGAGAGCTTACTGGATGATTCCGCTTGCATGGAAAATAAAGGAAAAAGTTTCGTTTTGTACGAATGGCTGGCTAGGCTAATGGAAAATATGTTTCAATGTTTTTACAAAAAAATAAAGAAAAAAAAATTGAAAAACTGTTTCAATGTTTTAACAAAAGTCTAAAACAAATTGTGCTAATTACCGTCAGTGTCTGAGAGCAAAGTAGTTTTAATCCACATTTGTAGTTACATACATATGCGCGCATGTAGAGGGCGAAGGGGTTAGCCAATTTTCCGATATCTCACGTTTGTACAAGGCGTTGGTTTGGTTTTATTGTAGTATATCGTCACCGCAGAAAAATACGCTTATATAGTATATTTGACTGCCCACACACACACACACACGCACGCACACAATTGTTATACACTCACTTGTATACTATGTATATACATACATACAATCAAGTACATATGTACGTATGTATTTTTATAAAATAGTTCGATGTTGGCGAGCGCGCTTCAACTCATATCGAAGGAAGTGCGCAAAATTTTCAATATTAATATTTTTCAATATCTTTTTTAACACAAATATTTTTTTTTTTTTTTTTTGCTTTTATACTTTTACTTCCGTTATCATTACTTCCTTTTAGCCACTTCCTGCATGAATATTTTTTTTGTAATATTTTTTCGATTATTTATTTTGCTTGGCCAAATTAGCACAGAACACGAGAAATAGTTGATGAAAAAAAGGCTGCTCGAAGAAGAATCAGTAGAAGAAGCTGCTGGCACAGCCGCTTCGCTTCTTGCTGCACTGCGTGATAAATTTCAAATTAATTGAGTATTCACTTGGGTGCATCAACAGAGCAGCAAACGCAAGCACAATTGGAAAACTGTTGCAGTTCGCTGAGATTTTTCTTATTGTACAACTTGCGACAGCGATGAAGAAAACGACAAGGAAATACGATTTTCAACGAGACACGACACGGAAATTCGGCATTAATGCAACAATCTGTTACAATTTAGTCGCCCAACGAAAAGTGATGTTCCAAGCGGCAAGCACGGGAGAGAGAGCGAGAAATCGAAAGCGAGAGGGAGCGAAAGAGCGTAGGAAAAACGATTAAAAAAAAAAAAAACAACAAAATAACAAAAATCTATCGTAAATGAGGAAAAAATTAAAGATATTTTTAAAAATAACTTTTAGCTAACACGCAAGAGGAATTTTTATTTGAAAAATCGCTCGCTAGTTTAACGAAAAAAAAATAGCACCAAATAGTAGCAAGCAAAGACGTCGTTGACGCCGCTGACGTCGTCGCTGCAGCAGAACGCGTATCCGTGCGCGACGTTCTGACAATATGCCCGCCTGCACGCCTAACACACCGTCGATCACAGCCGTACGTCGCCCTGCAGATCCACCACAGTACGCGACGCAAGATCCCAAAGATAAAACTCAAGAAAAAGTATCTGCTGTTGATGCTGTTATAGATACATACGCGCCCCGCTAACGCTTCCGTCACCGTTCCGACGTTGAGTTTTCCTACCGCACCCCATCGCACTCTACCGCACCTTTAATTGATGATTTTTTTTCTTTTTTAAATATGTATCTGTAGACGATTTTTGGTTTAGTCGCGGCGTTATTTAATGCATTATTTGGTGTGAGATTTGCCTCAAATGACAGACAGCGCAAAAGTTGAACAAAAAATAAACCGACAAAATATTTCGGCAACTATTTCACATTTTTCACTTTTCATCATTTTAATCTTTCTAGAATTTTGATATTTGCACAATTCGCTTTGCTTTCACATATATTTCTTTTTTTTTTTTTTTTACTGCTTCTATTATATTTAGTATCTCTCATATACTAGATATATGTGTATATATATAAATATATATATATATATATATATATATATACATATATATGTATCTTAAATTCACAAGATCAAGCAGTTTTCGGCTTGTGCTGCGCGATTTTCTTTTCCAATGTGTACCGTTCACTTCGATGCGCTCGTGCTTTCTGACAAGAGTAACCAAAAATATTTGAAAATTTCGCTGAATACAATTTTCCGAAATCTTTCCGTTTTCTTTAGTATTCAGCAGAGCGCACCATGAGCGATATGTCTTCAACAGAGCGTAGATATATCCTAAAAATAAAATCGTGTATGTGAGCATTTGAAAGAGACAGATACGCGTGCCATGCCTTTATGTAGGGGCTGATTTAAATAATCAAACTATACAGATACAGTCTCTAGTTAAAATTTTCAATAACTGGAATTATTATCAAATTTAAATGGAATAAACAACCCCAACAGCCTATAGATATGCTACGATTTTATTTCTTTTTATGCATTAATCTTGCAGCATACTTCGGTTAGGTTATTAGAGAAAATGGTGAACAACATTATCGAGGCTAAATACTATGCATATATATCTGGCAGATCCATCGAAACTGCACTATACCAATTGAGCTCCACTATCTAAGACGTATTAACAGTCATAGAGACAGCCTTTAGCAGTTATGAATATAGAAGGTGCTTATAATAACACATCAAAAAAGGAATAGATTCTATGCCTACAAGTAGGCTACCTTAACTACTAAACTCGAGGATAGTTGTGACTTATATTTCTGAAAAAAGTCTTCCAAACAAAATTAAAAAAGAATGCGCATAGTGGGTGTATTAAACTCTCCTCTTTTGTAGAGTTTTGTAGTTCACGTATTACTAGAATTCCTAACGAACTTCGAGCTCCAAAGTAGGACTTAGTATTAATTCAGCTAATACCACAATTGTTCCTATTACAAGGAAATAAAATGAAATATCACAATCCAATATGGGCGAATTGACCAATTTCCAATGATGTCAAATATTTTGTAGTGATTTTACACCAACGTACCACATGGAAGCTTCACGTTTAATCAGCTGTATTACAGTTGAGTTCCTTACATATGACTACTTTAAATTGTTAGGGCAATCCACCAGCATATTTCAGATAGAAATGTATGCCCAATTTAACCTAACTATGGGTACAAGATTCAAAAGATTGCTTTCCGGAAATTAAGAAGTCTAATCAAGGCTAAAATTGCCTTAGAATGCATAGGTATACTAAATAACTTAGGAAGATTTAACAAGATTGTTCTATATCAGGAACCTAGCTACTGCGGACGCAGACCAGGTACATTCAGAATATTTTTAAAAGAGAAAGAGAATTAAGCTCGGGTACATTTCTGGGAGAACTCCGATGTCATAAATCAGGAAAAACAGCTGCTTAGCCCATGCAATAAAGATCTGAAATATGTAATGGTTTCAAGTAGAGCGATCTATGAATGATATCAGGTTTCCTGGCTGGATACTGCACAACAAAATCTATGACGATACGCTGGAACATATGCTAGGGTGTTCAGCTTTAGCCATACCCAGGTATGCATCTTGGCAAATAAGTGATATGCAGCGCAGTGCGTAATGGCTTTCTTCAAGACGACTGAGTTGAATGAAGGGCTGTGAAATATTACCGTCAGGGCACAACATACCTGGAATGGTCGCAATCTCTACTATCAATTAATATTGATAATAGGTTGTAGTGGCTGGATGAGCATCATTTTAACTGAAAATTCTTCGCCTCAATCTTAAAGGTTTAAAGATTATTGTCACGCTGTCATTTTTTACGGGAAGGGATAGAGACATTGAACTTTTTAATAAAGAAAAGATTATTTAAGATCGAAATTGGTTGAATTGTTTCTCAAAATATACTCCATGAAGTTCAATATCTTCTGTGTTTTATTCAAGGGGAAAAAATGTGTTAATGTACTAAAAAACAGATTTAAACTAGCTTGTCTAGGTATTAAAAAACCCAAATGCTGGTCCAGAGATCATTGCTAAAGCTAGACATCGTTTCCTTCTTAATCAACTATAGATATGTATGCTTCACAAGATCAGCATATGATAATAAATTTAATATTGCATCGCTATCACCGACAGAAGCAGCAGCAAGACAATAGTCGCTTCGTACCTATCACAAGCTTCAGTAGTGGTATAGAGTTGAAATAAATGCAGAGCATTGGGGATGGAAAAGAAACAAGCACGGGCTAATTCCTGTGAGCACACACGCGCCCCCAGCTTCGAAAATCACAAAAAAAAAAGTGTTGAGGAGAAAGAGACAGAGACTGTTTTCGAGAAAGCGTATGATGAAATCAAGGAAGAAGAGGATTACAACAAAGCCCTTAATCACCATTGTAGATGATGTAAAACAGATGATATAAGAGACGATAAACTCACAACACCTAGTCCATCAAGAATAGTGAAACGAAACAGCATGCGCTTAGTTTTGTAAGAGTGTTTTGCATGTGAATTAGGATTAATGAAGATAACGCGATAAAAAAATGGACCACTTACGCTACCTCTTGTTGGTGTAAAAGTGAAATGTCGGGGGTGTTTATTTAAAACTCTTGTTTTATTTGAAGATGGAACAAATAAATATTATTTGTACCCTATAGCGCACTCTTACAAAGGAGACAAAAGTAATGATACCTTATATGTAAAAGTCCATAAAGTTTTTTAGGGTACAAAAGGGTGCTGTATAATAGTAATATATACAAACACACAATCCGTGGTACTCTCAAATTCGTTTATTCGATTCACATATGGATATGAAGACTCTAAATGTCCAAGTGGTGTCACTAGATTTTGTAGTCCCTGAGATCTGTTGGCGAACGGACGGACATATTAATATTTACTCAGCTTTCAATGTTGATCTGCCACGTTTCTTTTAAACTGTTTTGTGTATTCGCAAAAACTTATTATAATCTGTTGCTTTGGGTAAATAAATGAGAAGATTTTTACAATACATACTTCTATTCTATTATTTGTCTGTCATATTTTTATATTTGTTGAGAAAAATGCGAATCTGGTATCAATGGCAAAATAGTTCGCTGAGTAGTTAATAATGAGACTTCAACAGAGAGTTTCATCAACTATTATTGACGTTCCTACAGATGGCTGGGTCTACACTCCAGACCAATTTTCGTAGAGAAATCAGCGCTGGTAAAGATTGTTCTCCCTTCTAGCTCAATTGGTTATATCACCCTGGAAGGTTATGGTATATACTCGTTTATATGCCTTTGGCACATCGCCTTTAGGTCTCTGCAAAATTATTCAACGAAAAACAGTTTTTTACAAAAAATTATTATTCATTGTAGAACATTCAAATCGAACCTTGTATAAATGATATGCAACGATTCTGTTTCACAGAGAAACCAACAACAGCGCAGAGAGAAAATGCAGCCATCTAATAGTAGAGCAACATAGTCCTTCTTTATAGCACAATGATTTATATATATAAAAAGTGTGCGAGTATCGGCGCAATCTGCTCATTAGCGATTTTTTAATGACAGATAGTTTACCGAATATTTATTGTTAATTTTTACTTTTTCTCACTAAAAATACATACGTATGTACACACGTACGCTACTTGCGAGCACAAACAAATACCTACATTTTGTTTTAATTAGACCACAATCAGTTGCGGCGTTGTAAATATTTATTTAAGCATAATTCGGATTTAAATGTTTTACAAAACCATAAACAGAAATTTCAAATAAAAATTATTTTCATTCAATTTATTTTGAACGAAGACCACATTTTGAGCTTGATTAAATGTTTACATGAAGCCGCCGCCGCCGCCGAAGGTGTAAGAATAATATTATTATACAATACAACACGCCCATAAATAAATAAACAGCGAGAAGGCATTACTAAATTATTCAATCAACTATAAATTTATACTCTTTAAATAAAAAGAAAATAAATATAACCGTGTTTCATGAATTGAATATAAAATTATGCTACATACTCATGGAACAAAGAATCAATGAACGATAAAAAATTGCTATGCATTCCAATTTGTAAATTAAGTGGAAATATATGCATATTTACGGATATCGATGTCCTTTTGCTTACTATGATTGCGGTAGTTATTCTTTATAAATTGAACCCTATAGCTGCAAAGTACATATAAACATTTTGGCTAGCAACGAAACTTCTAGGCGCTTTAAAATCATTTCGAAAAATGGTGCTTTTGTTAAGGTTATTTAAAAAATGTGGTGGATCAACAAGCTTTATGGAGTTGAAATATAAAAACAAAAGTTTAAAGAACGCTGCAGTCTAGTGTGCTCGATTTACAGATGCTCTGATGCCCATCGAAGCTAGAATTTTTATAGGGAATATGTTTCTATCTAGATCTGCAATTAGCAGAAGATACACCAAATTAGTCCTTTTTAGCTGAATTAATAACAACATATTTTTTTCATACAAAAGTCCTGAAACGTGAGTAGACCAAAATAGGTATTTCTAGCATATTTACTCATTTCAATAAAATTTCTACATATAAAAAATCAGAATATGAAGTAGGTTCGCATGGTAAGACCCAACTCCCCATTTAGGGAGGGGAATATGCACATTCATTGAATACAAGTTATCTGAACAATGAATAGGATAATCCAAATATCCAAATTTGAAGGTTCTATCTATTATAGTCTCCAAGACCTCGATATTCATACGGAGAGCCACACAATCAGACAGACGGACAAGTCTTTATCGACTCGCTCTTTGTTGCTAATCAAGAATTAATATGCTTAGTGGGGTCTGCCTCGTCTGCGCTAGAGTATAGCGGATATTTGAATTTTAGAAATGGAGAAAAAGAGGAAAAGAGAGAGGCGGTGTAAAAAAGAGGATGAAAGAAAGATTTTGGAAGTCTTTAAGCCCAAAATATTTAATGAATATCTCTAACAAAATGTATTAAGTTCATTTGCAGATGGAAACGTTTCCAATGGTCCACACATGTCCTTTGCCTATCAATAAAAAATATTACAAATAGGTACAGTTCGGCCACTAAAGTATAATAAATCTGTGATTTAAGATCCTGGTCTACTTTAGACTTTTTCTATATTTTTTAAAAAAATCATAAAAGAAATGTAGAGGTTTTTTTTTTTTTTAAATTTTTAGTTTATTTCTTGAAAGGTGCGTGGAGGCCACTCGCATCGGAATTGAAATTTCTTGAGGTATGGAAGGAATAATGAATTGCAGGTTACAGAGGTCTTCTACAGTGAGCTGCGCGGTAGTGGAGCGAAGCTCGGCGGCAAACCTGGCACCACACTTTTCTTGTTCCAAGTATACTTCCACTCGAAATTCCGTCATTAGTCACTAATAAGAATACTCTCGAAAGCAGTTTAGGTGAACACCATTATAGCTACAGAACGGTCGCCTAGTGAAAGAATTCTCTATCGATTTGCATGGTTCGAACTGTGGTAAGTGAAAAGAAGCCAATGATTCTCGAAAGGAATTCTTTCTCTGGGGCGACTGGGGCGGTGTGACACGAGCGGAGTAAGAGTGGGTTGGCGTATGAATGTGTTGGTACCTCTACCACACTTCGATTTAAAACACAACAAAGCCGTTCCCGTTTTCGTCCCGTTTCACGCTTTCATTTAGCCGACTTACTTCAAAGTTTATTCACAAATTCCAAATTCAGTGATACCCTACGCAATTAATCCAATTGTACTAAGACTTGATCACAAAATTCTGCTCGACGACAGCAGGAAAACACTGCAATAGAACGTTCGCATTTTCGTTTTGTGAATTTCGTGACACGAATTTGGTTTTACTTCAAAAGGAGTACTCAGTCTGGACCATTGATAAACTAATAAACGATGCATACTTTTAGGGCAATGTGGGTGAGCCTAAATGTATGAAATGCTTTGCACTTTTATACAAAACAGCACTAAAAATATGCATGCAAGAGTATGTCGTCGTCCCCGATTTCGTAACGTTTTTTTTTTCATTAATCCTATTTATTCTACTGAACCTGAAGAAATTTCACTTTAAAATCAGTTTGTTCCCAAATATATGGTTCACAGATTTGGGTCTTTGCCATATAGTTAAAAAAAAAGAGATAATAAGATATTTAGCACGATATCAGGACTTCGAAAAACTATATAAGATGCTTGTTGCATTTAAGTGTACAGAAATGGTGAATACTAATCAGACACCATTTAGAGCTTAGTGGAGAATTCTTTATGAAGCCTCGTTCTACCCTTACGTAAGTCACAAAAAAATTCAGTAAAGTATGCGACAAATCATTTTCACCATTTTGTGACATGTCTGGTAGTTCACGAATATACCTTTGGAGGCAATACTTATTTGAGGGCTGCTACTAAATATTATAAGAAAGGGTGAAGAAATATTAGGTTGCGTTGTTTGTAAAATGGGTTGACAAGTTCAAATCGCGCAAATTACCTTTCAAGTTCTACTGCAAATAACTCAACCTAAAATCTTATTTGAAATATGTCTTCTCATCTTTAAAATATTAAACAAGTTCCCTCCCATCCGACATGCACAACTGGACAAAACCCATAACACAATACTTGTGAAGGGTACAAAAACTACATAAAAGCTATACATATATTTTTTTTCGAGTGTGTTAAAAATGGCAATATTTTCCTAGAAAACAATATCATCAAAGCAAATAGGAAAAAATAAAAAAAAAAATACCAATGTGAAAAATTGTGAAAATATTTGCGATTGACCAAACCAAAAAAAAAAAAAAAAAACTCAAATGTGCTTGTATTGAGTACTTTTAGTGTGTAAATGGTTTTCCATTTGTATGGCGATACGAGTAGTAATATTTTTTGTAAGCAAGAAAAATAAAAAAAACAGACTTTCAGTTCAACGAAAAAAAATTAAGTGTTATTTAAAATGCTTTTAATATTTTTTTCCCGCATGAATGAATGTATTTGAATCAACGATTTATGTATCAATTAAGTTTTATATGCATTTTATTTCTGAAGAAAATTATGGTTTGAATTGCTGTGCAAATCTGTATGCAGTAGTGAATTCCTATATTTTGTCAATAACTGAGTAAATTAATCTCTTATAAATAACTCAAGTAAAATGCTTTACAGTAAATTGCTCAAGTTAAAACATTTTCAAGGACATTTTACTGCAATTAGCATAAGATTTATTTCACACAAATATTTCTGGCACGCATTTACAGTCTTTGTTTGTGAATTTCAGAACAAAGCATTTATGTATATATGAAAATTTGTTGCCAAATTTCCATTTCACATTTACACGCAAAGCGAAAAATATTTTGATAAAACGCATGCGATGTGCATTTGCATAAATATATCTCGCAGCAAATTCTCGTTCGTAGATACATATTTATATAGAAAATATATTTTACGAAATATTAAAACAAAAAAAAAAACCAAAAAAAAAATAAATAAATTTGCATAAAATTCTATAAACATTAAAATTTTGATAAAAACAACAACTAAATATTTATTATGTAGATACATATATGTAACAACAAATGCAAATGCAAATAAAATACTATTTTAATTTCATGCTGCATTTAGCAGCAATTTGCAGCAGTTGATGTTCAATTTTCGTGATACAAATTGAGAAATTAAAGTTGTTTGAGCTGTCAACAAAATTTATAATTTAATTAAGACAACTAAAGTGAAACAAATTAGAAAAATTAGAAAAACACAGCCACACAATAGAAAAAAAAAAAAGCAAAATATATTATGTCCGACGAATGAGAGTAATCACATTTTATGTATTTTTGGTCATTAAATAGAAAACTATAAACGAATCGGCCTAGCTAGCGTTTAAAAATTCGTAGCAATTTGATCATATAGCCCCCATAGCAACGAAAGCTAAATTTTAGTATGACATCTCAGTAAAATGAACTTGCTTCTCTTTTTTTTTTGGAAAATCGTGGGGATGTCTTCTTTAATCAAGCAACTCGATAGCCAGACAGCTAGGATGATTATGGAGGCGATCCATCTATTTTTAGGCCCTGTACCGAAGGTACAAGAGCCTATTGGTTTTGTGCAAATGTATGTAACAGGAAGAACTAATTGTCGGAGACCCCCAAAGTTACCCCCATTATGGTCAGGAGTGATAGAGGAGTGGTAATAGCCATGTCCGTCCGTCTGTATGAAGGAAAGGAAACGGTAATAGTTAGAGACTTCGTGTTTTTTGCATTCGACTAGGACTGCTCCGGAATTTCACAAGTTTATTTTAAAATTTTGAACCCTCCCCTCCCCCCCTCAATTGAATTTGAACGACCCCGCTTTTCTTTTCATTAATATTCGCGCAGTGAGAAGTGGTCATGTGTTTGGTCATATGCTCGGGAAACATTTAATGTGTTTGTTAGGCGACCTGAACTGGTACAGGGCCTCTTACAGTCGGTTACGCCCGACTGAAATTTCCTTACTTGTTTTACCTTATAAAGAACTCCTTTTTAAGAAGATGGCAGAGTAATATTGTCAGTGTTCCTGTGCACTGTTACGGACCCTGGAGCAACAGTGCTCTATCAAGAAATACTTTGGAGAAAACTGGCAGCAGGACATAATACATTTTTTAAGGATTCCTAGGTTTATGTAACATCACAATCTTACAGCACTTCAATTATTAATTAAGGGAACTGCTAGATACGAATCATAGCATTAAAAATCATTGTCAGGAACAGTATTCCTTTTTTGGAATCACTTTAAATACTCTGCCATCAATACCATTGAAGCTAGACGATTTTTTTTGGATAAAGAGATTCGAATTGCATTAGAACCTCTTGCGGAGTAACATGAGGTATAGGCAAGTTGTATGAAGTTCTCCACTTCAAATATTTCAGCAGTTGTTGCAGTATCAAAATTTTGCAATTGTTGAATGCGTTGCAAAAGCTTCAACCTTTACTTTAACTGATCTGTTGTTTCCATCTTTGATTGGAACTTGTGTACGTGTAGGTTCTTTTAAGCCTTCTGTAGCTCTTCATAAACTAAAATGCTGAATAAAGGGGAAAGGGGTTAAAATTTCTTTGGCGCGAGAAAAGTAGACGCATGGATATTGCTTTTAAAAATCTCAATAGCATCATCGAGGTCTCTACTTCTTTATTCATAAATCGGGACTCTGATAAATAGAGAGTAGAGAAATAGAGGTCCTATGAGTTAAAGCAACGTCCAGGAGATCAGGAATTCTAGGAGTCCGAGAAATCATCATCGAATAATAACGTTTTAATGGTTATAATTATAAGTAGAACTGAAGAAATTAATATTACGTGCACTACCAGCTCCAATCTATTTCTTCGTGAGTTTTTTCCTGGTCTTATGCAAACGAAAATAGCGCACATTCGTATTTCTGTCATCCAGAACCTTCTCAGATATTATTCTGATTGCAAAACTTGGCTAATAATATCCTTTCCGTGAACCTAATTTTTATACATTGATGATGGGCTATAAAACCAATGCAAGAAAAGTATTTACTTATCAATAATAGTACCCATTATGCAGTTGAGAGAGATTGGTTTCCAAAATGATACTCATCGAAACTATATTACGTACTGGAACGTTTTAACCATCTAAATGGATATTAGATCAATATATCCATGCCTGTTTGTTAGGTTCTCCGACTAACCGATAATAGGGAACCATAGATCTTGGACTACAAAAACGAATTAGTCCTTATTCATTGCTCTTCGTGGTTAGTCTTAAATTGAGCCAGAGTTCAGAGCTTGCGGAAGTTTACAAACTATCATTTGAAACATACCCACAAAAAGAAGTCTAACCGGGAAAAAGCGGTGGCCAGTTAAAATTTACATACTTTGATACTAAATGACCAGGAAAGAATGACTCTAATAAATTGATCGTAGGATGGCATTGCACTTCAATCGCTTGCTTTCTAAGAAGTACAGCCCAATCACATATTAAAAAAAAAAACCAGACGGATACTCTTTAGTCGTAGAGAGTCTCAGCGTGAAATATTTGTACTTGGATGTATAGCTGAACAATTGCAAAGCGTTCGGGGGTGGGTATCCATTCCTGTTAAATATGTATGGTATCCAGTCGGTCTGGTCACATGTACGAGGTTATGACCCATACAGTAGTTTTTAGTTTTTTATTTTATTTTGACATTAACCATACATATACAAAAATTCCAGATCGGAATACTAGAAGTGGTAGCTCCATATAAATCTGCGCATTCTTTTAATGTTTTTTGTATGCAAAAAAAAATTTCCTTTTGTTGCTATAGTTGATAGTTGAATAACTATAAATTGGTGTATTTCAAGTCATTGCTAATAAAATATTTCATAAAGGTCCAAATCGGACAACTAAAAGAGGTCTTCAATCTACAAAAAGTCGAGTCCATATAGATATGTCCGTTGGTCTGGCAGTCCAAATAAATAACAACAACTAAGTGACTATAAATTATAGTGCCTTCAAATTTGTATATTTAGTCTCTTTTATTTCGTTTTCAGTTAAGTAGAATTTAAACAAAGAGTCACTTCCTCATTAAGGGGTAGACTTATATAATGAAGAAATTAATGTTGTCTTGATACTAATCGAAATAAAAAAAACCGTACGGATCCAGATATAAACATATCCACCATAAAAATTTCGGTTTCAATAGGGATACAGAGTATTGCTTTCTTGTTTACCATCCCATCCTATAATCCTCTTTGAGATCAGTAAATCAGAAAGCGCTATAGATGAGTATTTATTACCAATCATTTTCAATTTGTATATAAATGAATTTATATTTATTAGCCATTAATATAATTTCACCATGGTGTGGTGAGTATACAAATAAAACATTTGAGCAGTGCTGCCAATTGAGCATTTAATCAGGCTAGATCTGGCCTTTTTAAACTGACTTTGTTCAAATTGAAGAGTGATTTTGTAAGAATTAATACAAATTCGACTGAATCGTTATAAGTTAATTCGATTCTCAAATGCTATTCATTTATAATTAATATATAAAATATCAACTCACTCGATTTGCTTTCTTTAAATACAACGCTTATCTATGTATCTTCATTCAACTCTGATGACTAAACCAAATAAAAGCTAAATTTTAATATGCATTATTTAATTTGAATGCAAAATATTTAGTTATAAATTATTTTGCTTTTCAACATGGTGAATATTTAATGATTGTGTGTAAAAAAACATCATAAACAACAAACTAAATAAACAAACGTAAAGCGGCAAAGTTACACTGAGAGAAAAAAGATGCCAAATTAAAGTACTAAGCCAGAAGGCATAAAATGAAAAAATTATGAAATTTTTAAATTTTTTAAAAAAATTGTTTTTTCTCTTTTTATAAAATTTTTTTTTTCTTGCGAAAAAATAAATTTGACATTTTCTTGATTTGAACGCAGTTGAACAGACTGACAAGGAAATATCGTTTGTATATATACATATATATACATAAATTTATATGAATATGTAAATAGAGCTGGTCGAATGATTTTCTTAAATGAAAAATGACTGAATTTATTGTTTCGAAGAATACATTTGCGAAAAATGGCATTTTGAGCGCCTGTCATTCGGACGGAACGCTTCACGCCACTTGCATGTTTAAATACCTCAAGGAGCACTCGAACGCAGATATATGTATGCGCAGACATGTATATATCTTGCATATATATATATATATATATATATATATATATCGTACGAGTATTATTAATGTAGTGCACTGCACTTTATATACTTTGCAACGCGTTTTAATGAGCGCTAAATTTTGACAAAATGACATCAACGTCTGCAGCATATGGCCTATTCTTCGCTAATAAGAACGACCAACTGACAGCTCACTGACTGACTGACTGACTTGACTCTTTTCGAATAAGTAGGGTATATGGCGACAACAAGAAGGCATACTTATATAATAGATAAATTTTATGAATGAATAAACTGAACTTAAACATGACCCACTTGAGTGTCATAAATTTCTGTGATTTGTAGTTGAATTTATGCCAGTTATGCAGATTTTAATTTCTTATTTTTCACCCTAAATGCCATTTATTTTTCTCTCACTGTGCTCATAATTATGAACAATAATTAGAAGTACCAACATAAATTCGCGAATGCGAAACATTTAACGAGAAATTTTGTCAACGATGCGTATAAATCCAATATGTGCAGCAGTCGAGAACGAACGGTTGGATTTGTTGCCTCAAGCCGCTTTGAACCTCTACTACAGTCGCAGAGGAGAACAGAGCAGCGTAGAGCAGCGGAGCCAGTAGTCAGCCCGCATTGCAAACTGGTGAATGTCCGAGCAAAAGTTTTGCACTTTGAAATTTAGCAACGCAAATTTTGTGCAAAGTTTAGTTAGAGAGCGAAAAATGGTTAGTGAAAATTAAATTGTAGACTTTGGAAATTTGATTTTAATTCAACTTTTGCCTGGTGTCTGTATTTTAAATTTAAATTCTATACTTTTAATTGGCCAAATCATAAATGGCAGTTACTCAGCACGCCGCACAAGATATTGTTTAAGCTTAAAACTTTGGTGTTGACAAATATTGGTCCATTATTTGGTTTGGCTTTATATTACAAATTTGTTATACATTAAATCTATTAAAGAGAAGAATTATGTTTGATTGCATAATTCACGCTAAGTTTTGATATAGTTGAACAAATTTGGAAAATCATTATGTTCCATCCCTTACTTGGGAAAGAAAAACAACCACAGATTTTTTTTAACTTTCTTAAATTGTGTATAGCAAAGCTGCTATAAACCGAACGAACAAGTTTAAATCGTGACTTAAGTTAAATGAAAAATGTTCAAATGTTCATAACGATCCATGGAGTGGAAAGCCTTTAATTTCGACCCAAAAGTTGGTGAGAAAAATGTTTCTGAAGACAATCGCATAAATTTCGGAGATCTTTCTTACAGATAACTAGTTAAGTGTTGGTAGTCGGAAAATTATTCGAAAGATTGGTTAAAACAAAAAAGAACGCTGCAGTCGAGTGTGTTCGACTTCAAGATCAAGTTAACCTTAACCTTATATGGGCCAAATATTCCTATCCTGTTTCGTAGTGTTATTTTATTTGCTTTAGTACAAAGTACTAGGCTGAACCTAGAAAGGCTGACTAGATTTGTATAGGGGCTATAAGGATTAATATAAAGTAGAACAAGTTTGGTGTTTTTAGCAAAATTGACAACATCAACATCATTTTTTCTTACAAAAACTCAAATGAGAGATGGCTCTATCTTGTATAGCCTCGAAGATGTTTGCATACGAACATCCAGACAGACGGACATGGCTATATCCACTCGTTGATGCTGATCAATAATATATATATGGGGTCTACCTCTTTTCGTTCTATCTGGATTGTTATTGGAGATAAAGCCTTTGTGGCTTTTAGCCCCCTGTGACAGTTGTAAAAGTAATACCACCAGTCCATCGTAAGCTCAATAAATCGTTTGTGCAAATCTTTACTTTTTCACACAAGCACGCAGAGCTACCTGTATTCGGAAAATAGTTCTTCCAACTAGATGGGACACAGTTCTCAAACTTTTTCCTAAAATATTCATAAAAAAAATTTTTAACATGATCCATTTAATATGCTTCTCTGATTATGAGTCGTTTAAGGTTCAAATAGCTTACTGAAGTGATAGGATGTTCAGCACATTCGTCACAGCAATTTTAACTAATAATACAAGATGGGTTTGTATGAGTGTTACATTTATTGTTTGGTTGACATAGACGTTTGGCTTCAAATTGGCCCCATAGAAAAAACCCAATGATATAAGGATCCAATTCTGAGCACCGATATTAGTGAATAAACGACCAGAAAATGTAATTGGCTTGTTTCAAGAGATGTGTGGTATATCGTATCAAACCATTCGTCGTTCATATCAATATGTATTATACAAATTAGGCAGAAAGAAATCGCTTTTTATCGCTTCTGCCTTTCCAGACTATCAGTTTGAGTTCGGGCAATACCATGGTAGTCCGGATCAAGTTAATCAAGTACATATATTCTTGGCGGCTTTGTAGATAGCCAGAACGGTTTGGATGTTCAGCCAGCATTTGATTGCGTCTGGCATGAAGGATTATTCTACAAACTTCAGTCTCTTCTCCTTTCGGCTTATGCTTCAGTCTTATTTACTTCGCCGTCATTTTATGGTCGAAGTTCGATATTATCATTTGTATCTCAGGGAATTGTTCTCGTTTAATGACGCTTCCAGCACAAAATTCGGACCAAAAAAGTGACACAATGTCAATGCATTGGTTTTTCAAAAATCACATTTGGGTTCTCCGAACTCCGAATGTGGTAATTTTGACGATAAACCCATCAATGTGAAAATGAACTTCATCACTGAGCATGATTTTGCCGGAAAAATATGCATAAAATTGTTGTTATTGAATAATCCATTCAATGAACTCTCTTCGCTGTGGATGGTCTTTAGGCTGCAGTTTCGGTCATCTCAACTTTGTTTGCATGGAGGCCGAGAAGGGGCTATACACACAAAATTAAAAATTCTAGTCCACGAATCGATGTTCCTGGAATTTCACCAAGACACGTTACTTCGATATTATCTTTTCAATTGCTTATTATTAGTGTGTTTAGCGTCCTCAATTGAACAAATCTTCCTGAATTATCTTTAGAGTTGATGAAGCTTAATTAATATTTCAACGACGAAATTTTTAAACTTCTGCCAAACTTTCATTTTTTTTTTAAATATTGTACAGCCATGAAAACCTGTTGTTCTTTCGTGTAGTGCTCCATTTTTAGAAGCCTAACTTCCTCAAAAAAATTATAAATAATATTTTTACAACTGCTAAACACTAAACTTCTATAAAATATTGGTTAAATTGAACACCTTTTCATAAAACTTATTCAATTAGAAGTTCTTCAAACTACAATTACTCATTACTCAATTAGCAAATAGCCAACATTTTTACATCAAATTCAGCCTGAAGTTTTATGTTCCATTTAGGAAAAGAGTATAAGAGCTGCAGCATTAGTAGTTACCATGTCCAACTACATATATTCTAATCAGCAACAACAACATTATTTTTCAGAATTTTTTTTTTCTACAAATTGCTTGCGAAATCCAAGGGAAAAATATATCATATTTAGTCATGTAGAAAACACGAGTTCAGCCATTAAATTGCACAATACTGATGTACGATGTACCATATATATTTTGCTTCCTCTTCTATTTCGCTCAACGCTCAACTATGCTTTTTCTTTAAAATAAATAACAATTTGGCTAACATTCTGCTATATAATAGTTTAATACCAAATACCAAATTGTTCTTCTTGTTGCTCTTCTTGTTGCTATTACGCAAAACTTTTTATTAATGTTTGTTGGCGCTTTGTGAGGCGCCATCCATGTCCGACTTTTGGCGCTTTGCGAACTTTTCAAACAAACTTATTATTTGTGTTGTGTATTGTGCTTGCTTGCAAGCAACGCAAGAAGAACATTGCTCAATTTTCGTTTATAAATCAAAGTGCAAACTTTGCTATTTGCGAAAAAATATTTCGTTTAAATAAAATAATAAAAAATTGCAACCTTTGTTTTATTTCGCAAGAGTGGAGCATCAAAGGAACGCTGTTTGCTTGCGGTGAGTTCTAGATTTAAAAAGGAGTAGCATGTGATTTGCATTCATCACTTTCGATTCCAATAAAAATATGAGGCGATTGTGATGCTTCCGATAGCTGGTAAACCGAAGAATCTTGTTGGGTTCTACAGATCAATCTTCTCTAAGTTATTTGAATGAATCTTTCTTAATTAAATGTTGACAGTTCTACTTGTGCTGAATGACATTTGGCTTCGGGCAATACCACACAATACTCCAACATTATACGTACCGAATATTTTCCAAAAATTTTCACATTTTTAAAAACTTTTTAAATCACAAAATAAAAAGAAAATCGTATAAAAAAAAAAAAAATTACCTCACTGTTTTAAATAAAATTAAACGATTGAATTTTTTATAAACCGCAAATAAAGTTAAATCAACAGAAAAATTATTTAAGCCGCACATTTTAAGTGAAAAGAATTTAAAAAAAAAAAAAATGAAAATGTGAAAACGATAATAAATACATTTCACTTCGATTAAGCGAAGTGTTGTCCCAAGCAATTTCTGTACGAGTATCTTTTTGAAGCGTTTAAGTTTGAGTAGGATGACTACTACTGAGTGAAATAAAGTGAATGACTTTCAGCATGTGTCACTTAAATACGGACGGACAGATGCCTCTCATACGTACACACAGACAACAGACAAACTGACAAGTGTTGCACAATTTCAGTCAGCAGCAATGACAATAAGTACAACAAACTTAAGAGTGGCTACCACAACAACTACAATAACAACAAAAACAACAACATACACAGCTACAACAATTACAAATGAAGACAAGTATTAACAACATGTATATAGGTGGTGTACGTATGTATATACATACATATTATACATCAGTTTGTAGAGCCTGGCACAATCTACTGCACTGTTGACTCCAATTTCGTCGTTGACAAGGAGACAATTACAAGCGAAAATTATGCCAACAAGGACTATAGTAGAGATATGTTAAAGGATACACCTTTTGACAAGAATATACACATATACAGAGATAACACTGGTCAACAATGAACAATATTGCAGACATTTTTTAATCGTTTTTTGGTTAAATTAAAGATGCTGATTATAAAAAAAAAACCATACCAGTATAATGCTTTATTTTAAAGAATTATTTTTATTCCGTCCAAAACTGTCTCTTAAAGGATATTCTTGAATGAAGAGCTTGCTTTATATTCCAGTAGTAATCTGCCATATTGAGGATGTCCAATCTTTCTTGGTATCGTTTTTCAACTATTCGTATACATATTCTGGTGAAATCTTACACCCTACTTATTCACCATATTCTCGAAGATTTTCGGAAAATAGATACAAATATGAATGCAAATAATCAACTTTAATGTTTATGCTATACCCAAGATCTCTTGAACTAATTGTACATAGTCTTATGTGATATATTATGAAAATTTTGGTTTACAAAAACAAATTATATTCGAGTTCTTTTCTTTTAGCAAAATTTTTACAAGCTTTGTGAAAAGCCTTAACTAGTTGCTTCATAATGCAGTGTTTATTATGAAGTAGTAAGAGATCGTCGTATATGACAATGGCTGATCTTTCCCAATTGTCCCCATAGTCTTAGAGATACAACACAACAGTGTTTGGCACCCATTACAAATATTCATCGCAAATTTAGTTTTTACGAAGTCAATGATAGATTTACCGTATTGTGTAAAGTTATATTTACCAAAAAATATTACCAAAACTGTTTGGATCGTTCGAATAACTTCTCCGACTCGTAGACATATCGAAAGTTACCAAACTAATGATTCAGTGATTATGACTGCACATAAAGTCTGAATAGAGAATTATTCAAGAGGAAGAGTTTTTAGAAAAAAAAAACAAATCTCACAATCGATATCAGGGCATTCAACAAAATCTCAAACTGCAAAAATATCTGAGGAAAATAGCAGAAGTACTTTGAACCATCCATTGTCTAGCATCTTAATTCCTTGGCTAGATTAGTGTATATTTTTGAGTCAATTCCTTGACAACTAAAATCGAGAATTAAGAGCAGAAGCATCAAAATCAAATGTCATATAGATATAACATTTCAATGACGATTATTTAAAACGGGGCAGGCAAAGTCCAGACACAAAAATAAGGCAGACCACTTCTATTAGAATGTATATGTATATGAAGTGGTTGGCAATAAAAAGTCACCGTAATGGCTTTTAAGATAATAGATACATTTTTCATACAAAAAATAAGAAGTTTCAGGTGGGTCTGTATGGGGGCTAAACCAAAATGTGAGAAAACACGTCTCTTAATTTATGCATATGAAGTGGTCGTCCATAAGAATCCACCATATCGACTTTAAAGCTGATATTAACTTAGATAAAGAATAGTTTTTTATACAAAAACCCATAAGTGAGTGTTGGGTTTGTATCGGGGCTCTCTCAAAATATGAGAAGACAAGCCTTTTAGTATATGTATGTGAAGTGACAGAGGATAAGAAGTTACCGTATCAACTTTAAAGTTGATATCGACCTAAGTAATGATGTTTTGCATACAAAAACCCATAAGTGTGTGGTGGCTTTGTATGGGGCTACTCGAAAAAGTGGATATCGTAATCAATATGAATATTTTATGCATTAGAATTTAACCAGATATTTGAGCATTACTATATTGTCTCGTTGAGCTAATCAATATTAATTAATTAATACTTTATAAGAGCTGCAAAATTTTTAATGCGTTATAGACTTTATCAAGAACTGATAATACCATTTCTTACTATGTATGAATGCTATAAAAAAAACTTATTATATTCAGAGAACATAAAACTACTTACATACCAATTTTATCCGAAAAATTTCGTTTCACATGGACGTGATTGTTGTAGTCAAAAAAGTCAAAGTTTGGCTGAAATATAAGAAAATAAAATTAATAAAATTAAATATAAAATAAAAATAAGAACATTAAATCAATAAAACATTAAATTTGTTTTCAAGTAGGTTGCCTTAATACAATTTTTAATTTGGTTGTCATATTTAAAACCTATTTTGACTTATATCCAGTTTTGTATGGTTTTAAACGAATAGAACAGTGAAAGACCGAAATTGTACAAAGACGCAAAATTGGTAGCTTTATTGGATAAAGATTTGGACCAAACGCAGGAAGAACTTGTTCTTAAATTAGAAATGATAAAACAAACTTTACAAATTATTGGGAATGATTCAAATGTAGATATATAGTTGGATTCCATACGCCGAGTCACATTGAATGCCGATTTTCCACATGTAAAATAATATTTTAGTCACTGGTGCTAAGAAATATATGAATGTTCAAGAAAGTTGGGTTTGTATAGTAGAACAAAAAATCGTGGTCGTCTTAGTAATGGTTATAATGGCTTGTTTCACATGGTAGGTACTAAAAAATTCGTTATTGGTCTTGTAGAAAGGTACTTAAAGAAGATTTAGAAAGCTAAGGATGGGAATCTTGAATTTGATTTCGACTATGAAAGAATTTAACATCAACAATACTCAAGCAAACAATTTTCGTATTGGTGTAAATATTTACTTAATGATCTTCTCAGAAGTTAGCTTACTAGCTCAAATTTTTTTTCCCGATATCAATAGAACAGAAATTTTTTTAATATTTATTTAAAACTAGCTGTACCCGGTACGAAAAAAAAACCACTTAATAAATGTTGTGTCTATGTATCTATGTATGTTCCCTATAGACAGCTAAACAATCTCCACCTTTCCAAAGGATTTGTTTCTCCCATTTATATATTAGATTTGGGTGAGTATTGAGTTTGCATACATAGTTCTTTTTGATCAATTTCAGTTTTACTGTTGGGATGTTTAGACTATTGTATTAGCATCGCAAACATACTGGAGCACACCGTTTAGAGTTCTCAGTATTTTCAATTGAGCTCTTTGTATATTTTGTAATAGGCTTTATTACAGAGTTTTAAAGGAGGAGACTTTGTGGTCCAAGCTTAAGGGGGGACTGCGAATTTTTAGCCTTCGAATTTTTAGTATAGGGAGTTGGATTTTAACATCATTGAGATCTGCCTAAGATTGCTGTTTCATTGGCAAAGGTGGATGTTGTAAGTCTGTGATCAGTTGGTATAACTGTTGTGTACAGAACAAAGGACCGAGAACGCTGCTTTGGGGTATGTAGTCAATCTGTCGTACTGTAAATACTTATTTGCTGAGATATGAGTCAAAAATTTTGTGTGTATTTTAAGGAAGTAATATGCTAATTTAAGTCCATCGAGCCAAATGCATGACCTACATCGTGAAAAATTGCGGAGCAATACGCTGCTTGTGTTTTATACCTTCCGTGTTTCAGGATCATGACTATCACCGATGAGTTCAAAAGTGTTCACATTTAACAAGTAACAACAAACACATTAAATTTTTCCCTAGCTTATGACCTAGCAGTGTAAAACAAAAAGGTAGGAAATTAATAAGTAAAAATGGTACTAGCGAAAAGTATTTTGCTCTTCCCACTTCTCACTCCACGAATAAGTGCCTTAAAAAATATTTTTTTATTTCTGAAAAGAAAAGGGAGGACGTTCAAATTTAATCGTCATTTATTATCCGATTTTAATGAAGTTTTGCCATTTTGGCTTAGAGAGACGTTATATCTAAACTGGCATATTTGTGCCGAAGGGGGAGGTTCAAAATTTTATAATAAATTCGTAGTCTCTATCTATTACCGATTCCGAGATGCTTTTGTTCATACTAACGGGCATGGCTATATCGACTTCTCTAACACTCCTAACCATAATGGGGGTGAGTTTTCCATTATTTCTACCTGTTACACACTTTTGCACAAAATCAATAGGCTCTTGTACCTTCGGTACAGGACCTGAAAATATAACAGCTGGGCTGGAAAGCTCACTGATCACTTTAAATCATGACCTGCAGGCTTTTGGGAATTAGGTAGGCTTTTATCATTTTGTGTACTTCATTGGTGTGAACTCTGAGGGGCTGAGTAGTTTGTAGTTGTAAAAGAATGAAGAACGATTGCGAACGGATTGACGGATTTGACTAAAAAATATTTCTGAAATGAGTTGAAAACTTCTATTTCCGTAGGTGGTCTAATGTCCGCTTGCGCTCGCCATAACGAAAACTTAGAACTTTTTGGAACTACATATATTATTTTCAAATATGGTTTAGTCAACACAGTTTATAAATGTTTGACTTTGTGCTGATGCCACTCATTGGAACTCAAGTAAAATAGCAATCATAAAAAGCAGTTATACCGTCTACATTTGTCTTCATAGTAAATTCGCCAAACCGATATACAACAAAACTAATGTCTCTCAGAAATTGATGACTAATGTTTATATATTGATGACTATATTTTCTTGATCACCAGCAACCAAAAGCCGCAAATGACTAACAACTGACTGGCGACCAGACACAAAAAAAAAAAAAAAAAACAGTAGCATAAGAACAACTCAATTAAGCGCGTCAGACAAACGTTCCAAAAACTAACCAACCAACCGACCGACCTAGTATGCAGCTCAGACAAGACAGACACTCACATACTACAATTAATTTCATATGAAAAACGAAAAATTGTAATTAAATTACATTTGAGCGACAATTAGCAATGCTGTTGCATATTTCTGTGTCTGTGTCTGGCTAACAGACACCAAACAGCCATGCAAACACACGCGTGCCCATACATCATGCGCTGTGCACAGTCATCAAATCAAGCAGAGTCGTTCGTTCGCTTCAAGAGGGGAAAAGTTTGTGCATCATGAAAAGTCAATTACGCACTGAGAAACTACTAAAAAAAAAATACACTAAAATGGTTAAAACTACATCGACATAGAGCTACCTACAAACATGCATAATGGTCTCACACATATATATATATACAAGAGTGGGCGGGGCGGCAAGCACTCCAGTCCACCATTTTTCATTTTCATTTTTGTTGGCTGCTGTATATGCAAAGTTTACGCTGCAAAACTATTCACGTGTAGTAAATGAATGACTTGGTTGCACGACTGTGTCTTTGTATCCTGACTGACGACTCTGACTGTGTGTTGCATGATAGTCTGTATCCGTGTGTTTGTTTTTATGCCACGTGCGGAATCGCCAAGTGCTGCTGAGAGCCGGAAAACTTATGCACAATTAAAAAAAAAAAAAAAAAATTAAATCATTTAATGAAAACGCCGCCCCATCAAGCTAAGTACGGAAAAACAGTCGGCAATAATTGAGTTGCGAAAAAGAAAATAAAAACAGTTTTGAAGATGCAATGCTGAAAACAAATGAAGAGAAAAAGTTAAGTGAAGCTTTAGAAGTCTTTGCATGACTTCAAAAATGTATACAGTAAGAAGCAAATTTTGATTTATTTGTTGACAAACTTATACAGTACATGTTAATGTTAATAAGGTATTTGGTTATACTTCATATAACCACCTAACTAACCACAATAGAGAACGCTTTAAAAGCTTTTGTAGCCTTCCACAATTGAAAGCCAAGAATTGCGCTGTAAGACAGCAGCTATATGCAGATTGGCTATACTAAGTCAATACCAATCTTCAAATGGTACAAATGTGTTTTGAAATGCGCATTAGAAGCGCTTAACGCTGTGAAGTGACTAAGAGAGTCAATCAGCAGATTAACCGTACTTACTGAACGCACGGAGATACGTGATTCAAGGCATAACTGATAACTGTGTGAGGTATTGTTAACAAGCAGAGTAGACTAGGCATTCGATCTGCGCTTGACTATAACAATTTCTTCACCAAAAAGGATATACTGAACTACAATATGGAGTATGATGTTTTCCAAAAATTCTTACATAGTAAAGCATCTTTTCCATTGACGGTTTAATTCAAATTTTTGATCCAGTGTATTCACGATTATTGTACTAACAAGAAAGAATGTTGCAGTGAAGTGTGTTCCACTTCGAGAGACCCTGACCACCATTGATCCATAATTTTGTAAAGCAAATATATTCCTATCTGAATCCGTGTGGAATATTATTTTAGAATTAATGAAACATACTCCACATTAGTCCTTTGAACTAAACCTTAAAAAGATGTTTTTCTTAAGAGAACTCGGAAAGGTGCACAAATTTGTATGGGGACTCTATCACTTTGACAAATTTGTATGGAGACTATCCCTTCTAGTCGTCCGATCTGGATCTAAATTAAATATTTTATATTGATTAACATAAGTTAGACAAAATTTGGTGTTACTAGCAAAATTAACAAGAAATGTTTTCCTTCAAAAATTCAAAAGGCAGTGCAGGTTTGTGTGGTTAGTGCCATCGCCACCTAAGGAAGGGTTGGCACATGTATTGAATATAAGTGATCTGAAGAATGAATAAGACAATCTTAATATACAAATTTGAAATCTCTATTTATGTTAGTCTCCAAGTTCTACTTATTCATACGGAGAACCAGATTGAACGACATGCCTATAGCCATTCGCCTGCTTCTGTCTGTTACATATTTTTCCACAAATCTAATATACCCTTTAACCTATGGGTACTGGGCTTAAACAATAAGATAATCTCATTGACTAGAAAAGAGTTAGTCATAAAAATGGGTGTACTAAAGGCCCTTGATCGTTTCATAGATCGGATCGAAGCACTTCATAGCGAATTTTTTCTAAGCTTCATGGAAAAAAAGAACCAGAAACTGTAAGTAATCTTCCAAACGACTGCCACGTATTTTGTAAGAGACGTTAAAAACTATTGAAAACTTGATCTCTGAAGTAGGTACCCTTCGAATAATGACCCTATATTCTTGTTCAACAACTTTACTAATTGGCTAAATTAAGAGAGGAGACAACATCCATGTGGAATCACAATAATCTCATTAACCGAGATTAATTTAACAGTCGCCCATTTTTGCAGGCCTACATTAAGAGTTCCACGGATGCTCAGTCGTAAAGTCTGGCCTTATCGGAGAGCACTGAAGTATATGAATGGCTATATCTTATCTTTAAAGCTGATAACGAATGATAGTCGCACGATTTCAAAGAACGGGTACCATCTTTCCAGTTTGGATTCCGGAAAGCCCATGGGATTCCAGAGAAATTAAATTAAGTGTTTAAATTCATTATAGAATGTTTTGAGGCCAACGAGTGCGAGGTGGCGGCAGACTTAGATATAACGTAGGCTTTTGACAGACCTTTGTTGCTGCCCAAATAGTACTTAGTACTGCGGATTTATTCGTGGAATAGAACCCTTTTTGTTGTCCTGGATGAAGTAAAGTCGAGTGATTAAGTCATCCGAGCTGAGGTACCTCAAAGAAGTGGGCTTGGTTCCACGCTCGCTCTTCTCACACAATATGCCTACCGGCTCTTTAATACCTATGGATGTATCTCATATATGAGATACATTTACCGACGACTGTCCTGTTCAGAAGTACTGCAAATGTATTTATATGATATCGGACAGAGAGCAAAGAAGATATATGTATCAACTTGAGCAAATGTGCTAGCGTCACTCACATCCTGCGATCTTCCTCCTAGATCAACTGGCTTCGTCAGGCTTTGAGTTACATGGAGCACCTGAAAAACCACCCCAACCGGTTAGCTAGGCGCCTTCTAAAGCAACACAGATAGTGGAGAGTCATTATGACGAAACGACTCCAGATATGCCTTGCCGCCAGATGTCCTGTCACCTCATATACTGTTAAATAACAAACATATGCTTCTTTTTAAAATTTTGAAGAGTGTTCCTGGCTAACAGTAGCTTCCTAAAATTTAAAACCATTTGAGAACTCAAAATTTGTATCTCTTTGACTTAACTTCTATTTGCATTGCAATTCTTGTTGCCTTTAGCTACTTGAATCGTGACATACAGCATACAGTACATCTCAAGAGTAAAGTTTTTATAGGATTTTCCGTATTACGCAGCTATACATCAAAGACGGTAGAAGCACGATTGAATGGTACATACAGCATTTAAGCGAAAGGTAAACTTTGTATGCCACAACGACTGAGTTTGGCCACTTGACAGTTAACGAACAAACTACCAAACGACCAAAAATTCAAAAGCCAACGTTTGAACCAAAAAAAAAAACTACGCCCACGACTGTCATTTCCGGTTAAAATGCTTGCACGCGTTGCGTCGAGTTGTATTCATCGTCGACGCGCTTTCGTCGTGGGAATTTTGCGCCCAATTTTGTATGCATGGCATCGGCGAGCACGTAGCGCCTTCAATACACTGCGAAAAATCAATGTAAGTGAATCATTCAATGTACACACCGTCGTCTATTCAAACTTGCTGTATTATACGACTACGACTATATATACAAAATAATATTATGTGGAGCAAGTGCGAGGCACATACTCCAAAAACTATTTATGGCACTTTGCTGGTAAAACTTGGCCACTTTAACTTTCGCTGTTGTTCGCATTTTTTTGCGGCATATTTCGCGCATTCCAATTTGGTGCAAAAGTAAACCTATTTACGACATGGCGCATGTTTCAGGCAGGCACACCAAGGCAGTCAAGTCAGTCAGTCATTCAGTCAACCAGGGAGATAGGCAACGTTCAAGTCGAGTCAATAAGCCAAGTGTGCATGCATGTTAACTGGGTCGCAACCAATGGCTTTCGCCTTCGCCAACATCATCATCGCAGTCATCATTCTCCACGACGACAACAATGGCGTAAAAATGGCGTGCGGAAATTATATAAGCTCACTTTACCCCATGCGCTGCGTTGAGAAGAAGGCATACAGGTTAGTGGTTCAGGTTGCGCTTCCAGTTGCGCCTTTAGTGAAAAACTTTCATTTGATTTTCGTAAATTACATTCAAGTATCGTCGTCGTCAGCACTGCAGTCATCGCACCTTCATTGCCTCAACTGCTGCAACGCTACTTTATACTTCCGTTCCGCCATTCATTACATAAAGCATCTTTCCGTGCTGCACCTTCTCGTGCTAGGCATATGTGTAGACGCTGCCGCCATCAGTCATCAGCTAAGGCTATGGCAGCGTCGTTTATTTCTTGATTCCTTCGTTCGATATATAGTCCAGCTGTCTAGCGTCAACAGTGCCACCGGAAATGAGCGCACCAGGCGGCCTCATCGTTGTCGTCATTTGGCCAAGAAGACAGCTTGGCATTTGATAGACTCGACGACCTGACTGACAGTCAGTCTGACTGACTGACTGACTGTATATCCTACTATTCTTGCTCTGCTCGTATCCGCAAATATTTGCTTTAGCCGACACTAAAAGGTGATAAAGTTGAGCTAATGCAATATTTTAAGTCAAGTATTTAAAGGTTATGCAACTAAAACTAGTGCGCCACATTATTAGACCGGAGGAAGCATGGGTGGTGGCACATTTGCTAGCATGCAACAAAAGGTTAGCAAAGTTGAAGCGCATGTTTGGCCCATGATAAGCTTTAAAAAAATTTACCTATGAGATGCCATGCCTATGCAAATGTGTCCTTCTGGCTTGTGCAATTTTTATTTCATTTTTTTACTTGTTTTTTTTTTTGCTGATAGGCTTAAATGGTGATAAATTTAGGTCGTATTTGTTTGCTTTGTTGTTTGGCTGGTTGGTTGGTCGAGGTTAATATGATAAATGTGCGCTCTTTTAGAATTTGAAATTAATAGTTACAGTTGACTCTACGGCGGACAGGCGGACAGCAGCACTTAAAAGGGCATGAAAAATTACATGACGCTAATATTAAAAGCTATATTTGCACTTACTGATAAAAATTATTGCACACTTGAAATAGGAGGTAAGCGATTTAGTGGCTACGTTTTGCATAATACAGGCAGCATTTAAGTAAATATTAAAAAATTGCATCAAGTTTATATAGTGGAAATTGCGTTTTGTTAGACCCCATTTAAATCCCAGGAATGGACACAGATTTGTATGGGTGCTACCCCTTTTAGTGATCTTATATGTATTAACATGTATTTAGATAAAGCCAAGGCTCTAAAATTTTGAGTACATGTAGTACTCAAGCTAAGGTATATGTTTCATTGCAGTGACCGGAGGGATTCCCTCTTTACAGGAAGTCAAAGTTCCTTGCATTAAAAGGATATGTCTACATTAAAGAATGCATAAATCAGAGATAAATATTTAGGTTTAAAAAATAAATTGATTTTAAACGAACAGCAAACTCATCAACTCTTTTTCTAAATAACCTTAAAAAAAAAATGATTTCCTCACCTTTAAAATGATCCATAAACCAAAATGGGAAAACATTTTTTTTCCGAAGTTACAAGACATTGTAGCAGGCTATAAAGCGCGCCAGGCTTCATAAATGAGAATTATAACACTACGGCGTGGCAATTATAACACAATGGCATGACAATTATAACACAATTAAAATTTCAATGAGCTTGGAATAAAGCAATGAAGCACAAAGAGAAGCTGAAGATTATATAAAACACTGCATATCGGAATTCTTCCTCATTCTCTCGCTGCTTAAATTTTGCATGTTTTTAGTGTCGCTTTTTTCGTTTCATAAATCATCGCAGTTGTTCGACAATATTCTGGAGAACATGGACATAGATTTAGATACCAACTTCGGTATATGGAAGCTCACTAGAAATAGACGAGGACACCATATTCGACTTGCTCGCATTAAAAATGCTTTCGGCCACTGATGCCATTCTAAGCAAGATGAGGCCGATGCCTTTGCGGAATTTCAAAGAGCGATTTCGGCCCTTCGATATATCATCAGACGAAGAGATAGATGCTACGAGACTCTCTCTTTCTCAGGTTTACTACAGCTTTGACCTGCCAGAGAACCCATTTGCTCCTGAGAATGTTAAAACCATAATAAAGCGTCGGAAGCCCATTTGAGCCCCGGAGCACCAATACATTTGTAGTTGAAGGCACTGTCGGCGAGTACTGCCCTTACTATGGAGTCGATTTTCAATACCGTAATGAGATTGCAGTATTTTCCGACTGTGGAAGATAACAGTCATCGCAATGATTCCCATTCCGGGCAAACCAGTGATGGAGCCTGGGTTCTATCGTTCGATTTGTGTGTTGCCTTCAATTTCGAAGGATTGGGAAACACTGGTCATTGGTAAGCTTGCGATCATTGCAGACTCCCGGAGTCTAATACCATAAATTTCATTAGTTTAGTTTCCGCTTTGGTCATGGCACCTCCACAGAATCACCGACCACATATTGCGATTATTCGACTGGCGGCAGTATTGTAATGCGTCCTTCGTGGACATCGAGACGGCATTCGACCGAGTCCAGTTCTCCTGCGAAAGATCAAGGAGAGTGCTTTCGCCATACTTTGCTCTGATACGGTCATACCCTCCGTTGGTGGTTCACCCTCAACTGAACTGAATACTGTCCAGCAGAAGCAAGCTCTCCTTGCAGAACAAACGCACCGTAATTTGCGTTGGGTTATGCAAGCCTGGGGCACTGCTGCAATGTCGAATCAACAAAAGGCGCAGAAGCTGAAGAAAAATAAGAAAAAATAACCAGAAAAAAACAAAAGTTTTTCATTTAAAAACTCAGAAACTCAGAAGGGTCAGATTTTTATGAAAACTGCTTCATAGAGAGGGGTTGGCACATTCATTAAACACTACCTAGGTCAAGATACAGAGGTTAGACAATAAACAGCTAATCTTGATGACTCTATCTTTTATAATGTCCAAGTTCTAGTTGTTCGTAGCCAGACAGACGGACATGTCTATATCGACATGACTTTTTGTGGGGAGGCGAACCTCGATTAGTGTTCCGATATTGACCTTGTTAAATGTAACTAATATTATACTTCATATAACGGTAAATAAATATGTTTAAATTTAATAAACATAAATACTTTTAGACTTGTATCAAATTTAAATTTCTAATTCCAAAAGCATGAAGAACTTCATAAAATAAAAATGCTACTTGAAACATATTTTTGCGCAAAAAATCATTGCTTTGCTTCTTTAGTACATACTCGTATCAGCATAAAGATCTAAACTGCCACAGAGGAGGTCCTTGAACGCAAAAAGAAACGACGACGACAAAAAGATGAAGCTCAAGTAATTTCCTTGGAACAAGCAATATCAGCAAAAATTGCGGTGCCAATCGAAAACACAAAAAAGAACTCATACACAGCAAACGAAGAAGAGAAGACACAAATTCAACGCAATACGAGAGAACTGGCCTAAATCGCAAAAAGAACGCAAAATCTAAAAAGCTATTACAATATCTTTGGCTTAGTTTCTTTGTTTGCCAAAATCTAAAATAAAATCAGAAGCAAGAAGAGAAATAAATCCAGAAAATAAATTTCAAATAAAAATATGTTAATTACCAGTCGACAACGGCGATGAGACGATGATGTCGAAGTAAGTAAATGCAGCCAGACTACTAAAAGCTGCCTCCCGTCTCCCCGTATTGTGTATACACAACAACACGCTGTCATTCGAATTCAAAAGACGACAACACGACATGTATTCGACTGCAAATTTCGAGACAATGTCATAAAACTATTTTATACAAAAACAAAAATTTCGACTCTTTAGTTAAATACAGAAGCATGGATGAGCGTAAGGGGATAACGAATGGCAGCACAATGAAGCAACAAAGAAAGCACCCAGCAACGGAATGGGTACACGAATGGGTGGTAACAGTAGTACAGCAATACCCATGGGGAGCGAATAAATAAAATATTAAAAGCCAATACCCAACGAACAAAACAACTATCTACAATGAAAACGAAAATAAAACAAAACGAAAACTTAGAAAAGAACAACACACGAACTCTGTTGGGATCTCCAAAGTTGAATGCGAATTCATACCTAAATGAATTCGTATTCACACAACAGTCTGCTCGGACATAGAACAATGCTTTATGTCAGACATGCAAGTTAATTACAAATTTTTATTTTTTTATTCGGAGATGGAGATATCGGAATCTTCACTTCATAGCATTTATTTGTGGTAAATATAATTGATAGTTTTTGGGCTTGTTGGTGCAAAGAAGTGATTTCCATTTGGTAAATGGATAGGACATAGCTGCTCTAAAAAAGCCTTTTGTGACATGTACTATTGCAGACCATCGAAGCGTTCTTAGCCACACTCTACCGACTGCTCCAGGAAATTTTTCCCTTTTCTCAAGATATGTGAGTAGTGGAAACATATCACCCGTTCCATGAATAAGGCGAACATTGGTTATACAAAACTTATGACTAATTCTTGGTACGACGAGGAGTTTCGCAATGCAACTGCAGAGAAAAACACCTCCCATCAGCGAACTCTGCATTCGGGAGCTACGTCGACAGAAACGGAGAGAAGAAACGCCTTTACAGATGCAAGAAATAGAAGCATGCAAGGCGCCAGTATGAGGATGTTGAGAGGTTATGTGACAGTAATGTAGCTTGAAAATAATTAAAAGGTCAAGCGTCTGACCGAAGGTCTGGTTACAGATGCACAAGAATCACTGAAATTATGAAGAAGTTATTTTTCGAACTAAATTGGAGGCGATTATGCATGCGGTACCCCCGATAGAGAAAGTACACCAGAACCATCAGCTAATAATGGCACTATAGTAGAGCCACCGGACTATACCGAGGTCGATTTGGTTATTAAGAAGTTAAAAACTAACAAACTCGAAGGCTCTGATTGGTTGCCAGCTGAGTTATTTAAGACCGGCGGCGAAGAGTTGGTTAGCAGTATGCACCAACTTTTATGCAAGATATGTTCCGACGAAAGCATACCCAATGACTGCAATCTCAGTGTTCTCTGTCCTATCTTTAAGAAAGGAGATCCCGCTGTTTGCGCCAGTTTGGCTTCAGATCAAAAAGGTCGACCAATGACTAAATAATCACATTACGACGAATCTTGAAAAAGACCCTTGAGTTCTACAAAGATACACACCATCTATTTGTCGACTATAAAGCCGCTTTCGAGACACCGATACGAACGAAGTTTTTCAACATCCTGTCTGCACTAGGTATCCCGGCAAAGCTCGTTCGTCTTTGCATGATGATATCATCGGCACACAGGAACGGCGAGTCAAGAAGGCGTTCTCAGAGATTGAAAAACAGTCTCGACTCATGGGTCTACCTGTGAACAAGGACAAGACGAAGTACTTGGTGTCTTCTCGCACACCGTCATCGAGTCTTGGACGGTCAGTGACGGTTAGTGTTGTAGAAAACTTCGTCTATCTTGGATCCGAGATAACCAGCAACAACTACGTCAGCCTGGAGATCAGGCCAACAATCTCGCTTGCAAATAGATGCTTTTTTTGGGCTGAACAAGCAAATGAGAAGTAAAGCCCTCTCTCGAAAGACAAAAATCAAGAAAATTGGAATTCTGCGAGAGGAAGATTCTTCGCAGGATTTTCGGTCCTATTAGAGTCGGCGTCGAGTTTAGGTTCCGTATGAACCGCGAGCTGTACGAGCTATTCGAAGAGGTTGACATAGACGCATAAAATTACAGCGGCTGCACTGGGGTGGGCCCCTCATTCCCATCTATTATATGCGAGAATTTTAGTATGTTTGGAAAACACAAAAATAATTTCAATCTGTTGTTGAAAGTTTATAAGTAAGCAATGAAGTGGTTGAACAAAACCAATTCCAAATAAGTAGGAGAGAGTTAGGTGTGCGTGTCTCTGCATTCGTGCGTAGGGCGTATTCAAAGTGAATGAGGCGCAACGAGTTGCTGTCAAGGCAAGCAGAACTTCTTCTGCTGCTGCTGCTGTTGTTGCTTGTTGTCGCCTGCTGTCGATTATTGTTGACGCCAAGTACGATGACGATTGTGCTGCTGCCGCTGCCGCTGCCACTGCTGCCGAAGACGACGACGACGACGTTCTTTGTTTGTGTTGACAGTTTCCTTAACAGTTTTTCCAGCTGTCAAACATTTAAAATAATTTCACTTTATTTTTAAATAAAACGAAAAGTTGGAAGAACAAGAAGCAGAAAAAAAGCGCAAAACTGACTATAAGTAGTAGTAAGATGTTCTTCTGTACAAAAAAGTGAGGGGAGAATTGTATGGCGTGACTGTTGCGGAGGTGGTAGAAAAACAAACTTTTGACGTTGTTGCAAGCAAAGCTGTGTGGAACAATCAAAAATCATATGACGTGCAAAAGCATAACAAAAAAAAAAAAAAACAAGTGAGCAGTCGAGCATATGCGAACATGCGATACACTGCACATATGCGGAGAACACATAAGAAATATGGAATTCATACATCCTAAATAAATATGCCTTAGGCCAGTTTATATATTCAAGCACTAAAATATTTTGTTATTCATATACAGTCCGACCGACATATTTTGACATGCGTTGCTAACATTTGCACAAACTTAATACATTCGTTTATCCTATGGCTATACCGTAGCGTATAACATTGGCGGAGCTAACACAAACGGGGAACAAATGAGAAAGAAGGTGGGCATAGCGAAGCTGTTCCCATCAAGTGTTGGCGACAAAAAAGCAAAGCGTTCAAAAGCATTTCACTCCAAAGCAGCAATTTCGAAAAATGTAGGTCAGTCCGAAAATAAATTTTAAACCAAAATAAAGTAAATAAAATGAGGCAGCACAAAAAGGCGACGACGACGGCGACGACATCGTCGACAATATTGTCGAAGGAAAAACAGCAGCAGCAAAAGAAAAACTACCAGCAGCAGCAATTGCTTTCTTTAAGGAATGAAGGAAAGCATGAAGAAGAGATTGGTAACTTCATCATAATCGAATTACAAATACGCTTCGCCAATACTAAAATGTATAACAAGCGAGTATACATATAAGTTTATAGATATAAAGAAGTTGGTTGCACAAATTTCTAAATCAATTTTCATAATAATACAATTTTCTATGTGAACACTATTTTGATATTTTAGATATAACTGTTTTTGGACCTTTTTGTTATGATACATAATCAGTAGGTGGTTGCTTAAATAATAAAAGTTGGCTTTTGAAATATTGCAGGCTGCGTACTTATGTCCACATATGTTGACATGATTAGGCTAGATTTTTAAAGGTTTTGACTTGTTTTTGTGTCACTTCCAGAAATAATTTCGAAGAATCTGTATTAAATATAGTGTGGAAAATTAAGATCTTCAAGGCACTTAAACTGTGGCATTTAGTGAATCTACTTGGATCAAAAAATAAAAATGCTTCCAAGTGGTACAAGTTCTTCACAGAAGGCCAATAAGATTTTAATTACTATGACCATTCTTTACGCTCCAACAAAAGAAATCTTATATGGAGAAAAATCGAACCACTTTTAGAAAAGTTGCCATGAATTTTGTCGGATGTTTTGGGCATAAAAAGTGTGGTAACGAAGTTGGTACCGAAACCGCATGTGCATAGCTCAAAACTGTTGAATGACGTCAACACAGCTTCATATTTGCTCAAAAGGATCATAGCTATTGACAGAACATGTATTGTATATGGTAATAGCGCCGAATACAAAGTCCAACCATTCCAATAAAAACGGCCATCGCACATGCTTTCCTGAGACTTTTACCTTTTCTCAACTGTTCAAGAGAAGAAGACCGCATCACTGGAATACCTAAAAGCCTTAATAGCTCAAAAACGTGAAGGGTCGACAACGAGATGTACTGATTCTAACGAATTTTATGACGGACACCGCTTCTAGAGGTCCGATCTTAACCTATATGAAATATTTTCTTGGTAATATGCAAAATGCACAAAAATATTCTAGCTAAATAAACAAAAATAAATTTTTTTTTTTACAAAAACTCAGAAAGATTTTGACAGATTTGTATGGGGGCTACCCTTTTTAGTGGTCCGATGGAATATTTGATAAGGATTAACGTAAGCCAATATTGGTGTTTCGAGTAAAACTTAGGACATCAATAAAATTTTTTCCATTGTAAAACTCACAATAAGCAGTAAGTTTGCATGGTTGTGGGGTTAGCGTGTTCATTGAATACAAGTTGTCTAGAGATTGATTAAGAGAAGCAAATTTTAAGGCTCTATCTTTTATAGCCTCCAAGATCTCAATTTTCATACGGACAACCAGACAGATGAACAGATGAACATGTCTATATCAACTCGACTTTGAATGCTGATCAAGAATATATATACTTTATGTGGTTCGTATGAGCGCTTACAAATTTTTTACATCGATGAATTGAAGCATTGGCATAGACTTCTAGAGCTCAACAATCGTCTCACTGTCCCCCTGTCTATGGTTAGATGTAATTATGTTCACCTACTAATGACCTGCTACGCAAGCTCTTTGTCTTCCTTTTGTATAGGTGAGGCATCGCAGAGAATAAAAATTTATCTAGAAGCTATAAATCAAAGCCCAGCATATTATATTCAACTCATTCTTCCCAACCACATTTTGTGTGGATAACGCGCTGTCTGATCATTTACATTCTCCTACCCATTACAATACATCTCTCAGCACCCACCTCACGAGTGCCTGATCCCACTAACCTCATTACTGTCACCTTCCCCGTAAACTTTACTCCCCTCGCAATATAACAACGAATTATAATGGTTTTATTGAAACAAAAATCGACTTATCTCTCAACTAATCATCGGCGAGTCAGCAAGGCGTTCTCGGAGATTGAAAAACAGTCTCGGCTCATGGGTCTAGCGGTGAATGAGGACAAGACGAAGTACTTGGTGTCTTCTCGCACTCCGTCATTGCGTCTTGGACGGTCAGTGAAGATGGAAAATTTAAACTTCAGTGGAGAACGTTGAAGTTTTTATGGAAAACTTGCTGGAAGTGAAGCAAGCCAATTTTCTAAGCATGCGGAGATCAGTAAAGATGGGAGTGAATTTGGCAATGCTTTAGCAGCCTTTATAGCTGTTAGCGACAAAAAACTTTAAGTGTTGGTGGACATCAGTTGCTTCGGGTAACATTATAACGACAGAAGATTCTGATAAGGTGCAATATATTTGGCAATTTTTGGTGAAGTGATTTGCTGAAAAATTTTAATGTTGAAGAGCTTAGAGTTGAGCAGGACTGAGTAAATGTCTATGATAGTAGCTTCGCTATAAGAGCAGATCTGAACTGAAGTTCTACAGTAATAAAGAGTACAAAGTATAAACGTATGTGTGTACGGATGAAACCAAAGGACATAAGCATACTTCGTATACTTTTGTGAAAAGGTTTTGCTCGAAAAGGATTCTTAAACTTCTTTTAGAAACATAGAAATTATACATTTTAATAAAACTAACTTAACTATTTTTTTTTTAAACACTTTCAACAAGTATATCTCCTACTTTATGCATAAAAGCACAATCTTAAGAAGTTTTTTAACGGCGAAGGGTATTAAAAACGACATTCATAAAAAACCAAAAGAAAGACTTTTATTGCATGGGCGCCTTCTGTTGCACGCTTAAAGAACGCCTTGGGCGTGGCATGGCGCAGTGCAGTAAATAGATTAAACAGCAAATGCACGCAGCAGTGAGACGCAAATATTCTACGCAAAATATGCAAAAAAAAATTGAAAAAAGAAAGCGAAAAGAATATAGTAAACCGCAAAGAAACTAAAATCCTTGCAATAGATATAGCACCAACAAAAGAATAAGAAAATAAATAGTACGGAAAAAGTAAAATCAAGTCAGTCGTGTAGCAGACAAAGATGTCTTTGGCTTGGATTACTAACGGTAAGAAGTTTATAAACAAGTGTTGATAGCAGTTCTAGACGGACGGACAGACAGACAGTCAAATGGATATACAGATAGATGGTAGACTGAACTGAACTACTCAATGAAGACACAACAATACAATTGCAGACAGCAAGGACAACAGCAGCAGCAGCACAAGGAGATGCTTTTCGTTAGTCAACTTACTTAAATGGGATTACAAATTTTGTCTACAACAACAGCAGCAGCAGCCGCCATACATAGCATTTATTTTGAAATGCTGCTGAAAGCACAACGATTGAATTCTGATTCCTGACAAGAGACTTCAGCGGAGAAAATGGCGGTAAGCATTGCTAAAGAAGATGCTTTCTGTAGTTGTAGGCAAATCTTAATCTTGCTATTGGCTTTTGAGCTGATTAACGTGCAAAAGTTTATTATATGCTCGTATACTTGATTTATTTTATTTAATTTAGCATTTTATTCTATTTATTAGAGTAATTTCCGTTCGTTCGTTTTTGTATAATATATCTTAGAGTACTTAAGTTAGGTCTTTGTGCATTAAGCATTGCTTAACGACATTGTTAGGGAGAGAGAGGAGAGGGATAGCGGCAGCGTAAAAACTTAACACAGAAACTTGATTTGGAGTTGATTCGTATTAGTTCACTGCTCTAATAAAGGGCAAACGGTCTTTAAGTTTCAATCAACATTCCATCTATTTCAATACCAAAATTTGTAAAAAATCCTCTGAACTTGAGTCTGCATCCATATAAGTTGATGTTGGCACAAAAGCATTGCTTGGCTCGAAAATTTGCTGATTGAGTGTTCATACAGAAACAGAATAAAGTGCTGAAAGTTTACGTGTGGCTCTTGAAACGCCACAAATAGTTCCAGTCCGGTACTGCAGTATCAATGAAACCTCTTGAAAAATGTCGAAGCAGCTACGTTACCGTTAGCCGCGGTGGTGCTTAAATAAAAAAATTTGTTTTCTTTTTTGCTTCCTGGCATAGGACACATTTTTACACAAGTTTTATACCATATTTCACACAACTGAGGTTCTTTTAAAAAAAACGGATCATATTGTTATAGCCTTGGCAACAATTGCATTGCAGAACGTCATCTTATCGGCGTGAAGCTTCAATCTTGGAGACCACTTTGTCACAGGAATGGCATGCCCAGTATACCGATTTGAGTTTACATTATTGGGAGCTAATTCGGCTGGATCTTTCAGCAGGAAATAATGCTGCTCGCTTACACAAGAACTTGAAGTTAGCAAGGCCTTCTAAGAGTTGGCAAAATAGTAACGACGACTCATTAGTTTAGTAGGATAAGACGAAGTTCTTGTGTCTTCTCGCTATTTATAATATTTTACCATTAAGACATCCACTTTTTATCTTGGTCTAATGAGGCCAGAGTTCTAGCCAGGCTGATAAAAAAAAAACGTATTTGGCTACGATACCCCAGATTTGAATTCCGTATCTCCAGATGGCGTAAGAAAGTGCTTCGCTAGCTAACTAGCCACTGTATCTTCTTTATTTTGGGCCTGCATGTTTGAACCGTGGTGCCCATATGTTCTTTAAAAGTGTGCCTTCGGTCAATTAAAATTCCACAATACTTCACCTTGAGGAAGAGGTTTATTATTGAAATTCGGTGGTGGTATATTGCCTCGTCTTAATGTGAAATACGTTATTCTTTGTTCCAACTGCTAGACCATTCCTCTAAAGCGTAGCGGTACTCTTGCATACCGTCTTCCGCTTCTTTATCTGTAGTAGACATATATATCAGCTGCATAGGTTGCGAAGTTGTAAAAGAAGGGGCCAACGTCTACCTAGGAATATAAATATAAATAAAAAACAACAATAGCGTCAGCCTGGATATCAGACGAGCAATTACGGGTAGAAACATGGAGAATAATAAAATCGGATTAAAAGGCTTTGCAAGTGGGCTATAGAAAGCTGTTTCATAAGATTTTTTGAGTTATAAGAGTTGGCGACCAGTTTCGTACCCGCATGGGCTGCCTGCTGTGTGAATTATGGCATGAAATTCTAGCCGATTGCACTATGCTGGTCCCCTCATTCGGATGGTCAACAGAGCTTCAGCACACATTGTTTATATATGAATTCCAACTTAATTGATGTAAAACTTAATAGAGGTCTTGGAACGAACAGGTATTGAGAGTTCTCAGCATACTTGGTATAAACAACAACCGACACCAGTGCGCACAAGTACATAGCGGCTGTTGCGCCGTCCTAAGTGCAGCAATGCCTTAAAAACGTTTGTAGGACCATCTAAGTAAATAAAACATTTTCCGTTTGAATTTTGATGCAATACTTGTTTTTTTTTTTTTATATTAAATATCCATAAATTACATTCTAATGGATCACCAAAATATTGAAAACTTTGATTATGCAACATTATTGTGGTAAGAAACTATACAAACACTTCTTTCTGCACAAAAAATTCAGCAGCAAATCAAATTTCCAGCTGTTTGGAGCTACACTCGTATGCAATACTATACGAGTTGAGTTTGTTTGTTAAATGTATTCAAGCTAATTAAATTCACTGCTTTGCAAATAAAGTTCTGCTATATAATATATCACTACTGTTTTTTTAACGAAGCCTGCCACACTACGCTTTTCTATTTGCTACTTTATATAATTTTTTTTTTATTATTTTCTTTTTTTGCCGTACGTTGTGTTGCTTTTGCGGTTGCAAATGAATTTCAAGTGAGTTTCCGCGGCGCACGTTGCGTATGAGTAATTTGATTATGACATTCATGGTTTGAGTGGTTTTGAACTGCGACGAGTTGAGTGCGAGTTCAGTTGGAGTCGACTTGAGTGGGTAGCGTCAGTCAGTTGGTTGAGTTTTTGTGGCTGCAAACGAGTAAAATGTTGCGGCTGCGGTGTAAAATTCTTTGTAACTGTGGTTAATTAATTTTGTAGCAGCGGGTAGTATGAAAAAAAAAAAAAAAAAAAATATAAAAAAAAAACTTAAATTAAATATGTAAAATGAGCAAGCAAAAAAAGTTGCAATTAATCATGAAGCTGCTGCTGCTTGCTTTGAAAATTGTTAATTAAAACCTTTTTTTTTATGAAGTGGAGTGAAAAAAAATACGCTTTTGAAGTAAGAGAGAGAGAGAGACACTTTCAACTTAACACTTTGAGTGGTTTGTATATTTTTTTTTTTTACTATATATCATATTTGCCAGTTAATTGTTACTTAAAGTGCATACAAAACTCTTGACAAAATCTACATGCCAATGGTCTGCACCCTCTAAACTGAGCGCTCTTGTCAAAAAATCAACAAAAATCATTATCCACCACGGCACGCAATAACATCCTTTATCACGCAAACCGTAACGCGCAATTGGCTGAATATGTTTCCATTTAGTTTTGTTTGCGCAGTCCTTGACATTAAACGCTCGCTCGTTCACTCGTTGCTGCATGTAAAAGGTTTTTCACGGCGAAAAATCAAAAAAAGCAGACAACCTGCAGCGAGTACAAATTTCGTTTCCCCCCTTTTTTTTTTTTACTTTTATAGGTAAAATGACAGCAGTAAAACAACAAAGACATTAAACTTTGTATGCTCATCAAAGTGTTGATACAGTAGCGTCGTTTTTTTTTTAGTTTGTTTTTAAGTAGCGTACACACCCACACACAGTTATACACTACACTGTACTCCTACATGTTGCAGCAGCAAGCAGCACTACTAGCTGTGACAGCCTTGACCGATTTTCATTGCTGCTGTAATGACACACAAGCACATACCAGTGCAGACAGTCAGCGGCACAGAAATAAGACAGCATATTTAAATATAAGAAAATTAAAACTAAAAAAAAATTTCAATTCTTATAAGAAAAAATATTAAACAAAAGAGAAATTAATATAAAAAAATTATATAGTTTGCATTAAAAAAATTTTAAGTTTGCATTAATTTAAAATTAAAATGAGCCATGAACGTTTTTATAAGAAAATATAATATAAGAAAATCGGTGGAATATTTTGGGCGTAAAAGAAGTTACCCCCTCTTAAATAAAAATATTATAGTATATTAAGATTGTAAGATTAAGTCTATAACAGAGAACATGAGCGCTAACTCAACCCGAACTGGAATTTATAGAAAAAGGTCCAGCTATCCTTATTAACTATCGACCTTAAGCTTGGACAAATAAAGCGATGAACGAACAAATAATGCAAGAAAAGGCGTGAGCATCCAGCAATGCCGCACCTTCAGCTATAAAACGCTAAACAAAGTCAAAGAGTCCAGTGGGTAAGCAAACTAATGACAATCTAATGGAGCAAGTGCGTGGAATGTGTCGCTGCGTTTCTCAGGTTGTGCGTTAGGAGTCAGTGAGTTGACAACGGCGTGTTTGTGAGGTAGCCTTGGAGGACACATTAATGGAGGCACAGCGGTTACACGCAGCTTCGTGAGTGATAAACTTCGGTGAAGGTAAGCATAACTAAGACTGTGGTAGTAGCTGATGAGATCAGACGATTTGTCGAAGATGTAACTAGGAGGAGTTTCTTTGTCACAAGAATCAGGTTTGAAAAGAAAACCGTTTTAAGTGAAGGAACCGGTGCAGACGGCTTTATGCAGTAAAGCGTAAAATTGGTTAACTTGAGAAATGCAGGGGGAGGCAGCATAGCATCAAATTAAACAATTTTTAGATGAGAAACTAAGAAAATTTAACGACCTATTCGGTACTACAACCATCATGGTTCATAAAATTTAAATGAAGGAGGACAGGCTCTTAAAACAAAGATATTTCTGAAGGTACACAGCCATGTTGCAGTCTATTAATAAGGAGATGGATGAGCTAATACATAATGGACGCATAGAGCCGTCTAAGAGCATCCATACTGGCAAATTGACATAGAACTGGCAAGCAGTCGTACACGGCATTCACGGTGCTAGATAGGGGACTGTTCTAGAGGAAAGTAATACCTTTTGGGCAGCACACAGCTCCGGCAACATTTCAAAAGCGTTGGATGGAGCTATGGGGCGTTCGTATTTTTATTATCATTTTACATTATAGTCGCTGCGGAATCATATGATTAATCTTAAGGTTTTCGGCAACTTACGGAAAAATAATCTCCGGATTAATCAGGAAAAATTTTACTTTTTCAAAAAAGCAACGGATCTGTTCAAGGTAGCTGCTAATCTCTGCAACTTAAACCTCCAACACATTTTAGGGAATTCACACAGTTCCTAGGAGTTGTATTCCGAACGCTAAAATTCACTTAACCGGACTGTTTAAAAAGGCTAAGTATTGGAAATAGAACACCAAGTTTGAATATTTAGATGAACTTGCCAAGCCCTTACATAGATGTTGATTTTATTCAAACCTATCCTTAGTCCTTACTCAGCAATTATTATTAATTTTGTAAGAACTTTTTGTTGGAACACATATTTGGTTTCTATCTAGCTGAAATAGATTGGTCTTGGGTTCTATCCGTATTGTAACCCTTTCGGAAATATTTTTGCTATAGTAAGACTTACAAAAAATTTTTAAATTTGACAGTATCCGAATTTTCCGAACTGTTTTCGGAGAGGAGTCCATAATTTCTGGTCAAATCTAATGGTGAAGATTAGAACGAAGCAATTTTTTTTTTCAGGTTATATCTTAAATTATTTGTTTATTTACGGATTTTGGGTCAAAAAGAACAGATTAACAGATCTAACATTTTTTTCTTTGTAATTACGGAAGTACATGAGACATTGAAGATTGGAACAAGGGTAAATCGGAAGATGCAATACCTAGTGATAGTTTTTTTTTTTTAAAGAAATTTCCTTTGAGCTCTATATAATATTTAAGCAATTTATTCTATTTATTTGAAATTTTAGGATTTCTCAAGGCCCTCCAAAGCAACATTGGTTTCAGAGACTTATTCATTCGATGCGAATCTCTTACCGGTTCAGAATCTAATAGTCACAGAGGGGAACAGACTGTACACCAGTGCATCACGTTTTTCTTCACCAAATCAATATGGAATCTATACAAAAACTCTAAAAAATATTCGTCTGTGATCGTTTGACCCTTTTCAAGTTAATTAATGAATTACACCGCTAGTCTAGGTTCAATGTCTTGATTGTTCCTTGGATGGACTAATCCTCATCCGTTTATAGTAATGAAACGTCGCGAGTACTGAGAAATAAACTCATATACCAATTTCTGATTTTTGTTCCAAAAACTCTATAAGCATGTTTATATGAACTTACATGATATTTCAAGTAACTAACTTACTTTAGGAATGCGTTTTTGGCATTTTGTAATGAAGCGTTGATTATAAGGGAACTTACCTGGAAAGAAAAGCAATAAAGTTATATTAATTTTATATAATCAATAATTTATAATATTTTATAATACATGTACATATAAAAATGCTTCACCTTACTGACTCATTCATTTACCATCAAAACTCAAAAGGAAACGCTGAATTGTTCGAACTTGACTTCTGAATAATCCACCCGGTCTAGCCAGCGGTCTAGTCATGACTGGACATGGCTGATGTGGAGTCCACACACTGTAAGCTTTACAAGCAAAGGTAGAGACTGTGCATCAGCAGCTAGGACTAGTCATTCACTAGATCATAAGCGACTTTTATGGGTCATACAAATTACACTTTGAGTATAATTTATTGCTTCAGTCGTGCCTAGACCGCTGACTAGATTAGGTGGGACAGTACTGCATTTCAAATATATATTTAAAATTAAATCTAAAAATTTTTAGTGTAACCCTATTCCATATAATATTATGTTCAAAGTTTTTGTTATATTTTTATGTCCACAGCTGTATTTACTCGCGTGCTTATGCATGGCAATGAAAGAGTGCATTATACTCGAGTCTTGTTGAACGAGTTGAAACTAATGCCTTAGCATAGCAGCAGCAACAGAAGCAGCATCACATGCCATCCCATCATTCAACATCATCAGCATCCTCGCCGTCGTCATCTCTTGTAGCAGATTCAGCGCTTCAATGGCAGCACTTCAACTTCGCTTTAACAAACTTTCGGCTTAAAATGTCCTTGTCCTAGCAGAGCTAACAACAACAACAACAGCAACTACGAATAGTAACAATGTGCAAGCAACAGCAGCAACAGCAGCAGCAGCAGCACTCTTGCTGCTTTCAATTTGTTTTTCCTCTTTTAATTTTTTCTATTTTTATGTTTTATGTACAACATTATTTGCTGCCATCAGTAATATTTTATATGTTTGTATGAAATAAATAAATAAAAAAAAAAAGGAAAAAAAAGGAAGGCAACGAGCTGAAGTGGCAGCTAAAGAAAAGCGAGCAGAAATGAATTTTAACAAATGGCTTCAAATTGATTTCGCTTCGCTAAGCATTTAGTTTTAATCCGTTGCTTGTTCATTCATTCATTCATTCATTCGCTAGCTACTCTTATTGTACTACAGTGCAGGCCGCCTTGTGGTATGCAATACTCTTTAAGCAGTAAACATTGCGTATACGTCATGTTGTCCTGAATTGTTGTTAAGCGCTCAGTTGGTAGTTCAACTTGCTACTTGATTGGTTTACGCGGCTGAGTATGTGTCTGTGTGTGTGTGCGGGAATTGTCAGACACTCGTTGTGGTTGTGCTTTGTTTTTCATGAATGTTACAAAAAAAAAAAAAAAAAAAAAAACCCCGACATTGGGAAATTACTGCGGAGAATGATTGTGGTTAAGTGCATGCTGCGCTGCGTTTGTTGTCATGACAACCTGCACGAATTGCTGCTGATTCCACTTTATTCATCTACATCAATTTTCAATTTCAACGAAGTTTTGATGAATTTTGTGCAGACAACAACAAACGCTTTGGGTTTTATCCGTCGGGTTTTATATTTATATATCAACCACTCTGCTACTGCACAAATTTTTGCAAAATAATCTTTTAAGTCTGTCTGTCTGACTATTACACATGTATATCATTTCAACAGCACTAATTAGTTTATAGTAAAGCGTTAACAAATAGAGTTGCTCGAACTTTGCTGGCTTAAATGTGTTCACCATAAAACGTTTGAATTAAAATTTATGCAGTTCTCAATGTTTCGGGAAATTCCGCTTATCTGTCATGGCAACTTGATGAAGTTTGCGATTCGATTTGTGTTTACATGCGAATTAGATGCGGTTGACACAAGAACTAAGCCTGAGGACTAATATTCTCGCGTGAAGTTTGCTGTTTGTATATGTTAGAGGTGGAAATTGATGCTGAACTTCATCTAGAGAAGAAACATCTCAAATGAGTTGCATTGCTGGCTGAATGGCTTCGTAATCATTTGGTTGATGCAAAAGTTCTGTTAGTGTTTAAATCGGTGAAATTGCCATTGAACAAATATTAATAAACGAGGGTGGTTTGATAAGTCAGTAACGCTTTGAATAAAATATATTTTGTTTTTCGGCAAATAAGCATTTTATTGTCAAAGTAGGGTCCTAAGCTAGATACATATAAAGCAGCGTTCTTCATTTTTTAAAGCCTTTCAAATAATAGTTTTCTCATGGTCCTAAAATTAGAATAGAATGTTCTAGAATTAATCAAGCGAAGGAGTAAAAGTTGTACTGGAGTTCAATGGTCTATACAGATAAAAATCACATGAGCTGAAGATTGAAGTCAGGTACGATCTTAGCTCGGAGCATCTTCTCCTAATCCCTATCCCTATAGATCTGGCGGCAACAAGCTAACCCCACGCTGTGACACTAGTATTCAGTATTCACAAGTTCAAAGGGTTTGAAATTACGCAAAGAAGTCGAGTCCGTATTAGACTCCAAAACTGCTTCAGATGATGCTTTATCAGAGTTTGTCAACCATAAACAGATCGCTGTCGCCGAAGCTCGTTGTCCAAGACCACAATCCCGCAGGCACAACGACGGCATGTACAGACTCACACCTCAGCTCTCTTCATTGGTACTGAGCCGCTGATCAGCTTTACCAGCTACACTATGGAAGGTGCTTTGGCGATATGCATCAAAGAAGCGCCTTTTGTTCTTTATAAGGCCAGCAGGACTTTCGATAAGCGACATTGCAGAGCGCTAATGGTGTTTGGTGTCATTCAGATGATGAACAAGCTAAAGTGTTTGTTGAACACCTAGCAGAGTAATTTAAGCCGCAGTATACTACTGACAACTTGGCTATCTTGACGTCACCGCTGCAGATGTATCTGCCACCGACACCCTTCACTATGGAGGCAACTACAGCCACCATAAAACAACAAAAATCTAGCCAAAGGCAACGACAACGTATACAATCGAATCCTTAACCCTTTACTGGAGACCGCGCTATTGTCATTGTTCTTCAACGCAATACTAATCCGGAGTCATACCGGCTCATTAGTCAGTCTACTGCCCTCGCTATCGAAAGTATGGGACAGACAAATCACCGCCAGAATTGCACGTATCGCAGAGTCCTGGAACCTCATTCCAGAAAAAACAATTGAACAGCTTTACAGAGTTTTGAACCATGTATTGGAGGTCTTTCAGCAAAGAATTGCACTTGGACGCTGTGTTTGCGTACGTTGCTCAAGCTTTCAATCGTGTGTGACATGCCGAAGTACATTATTAAGTTAAAAATGGTCTGCCATCGCCAAACTTTGCCCTAATACGACACTACTTGGAGTATCGTACTTTTAGGGTTAAAGTAAAGAGACAGAGCTGTCTCTTGTTCTCTGGGTTTGAGCTGGAGTACAAGTCAACTCCAGATGCAAACGTGTGCAAGACCGTTTGAAAGCAAGGAATTTTATTTAAATAAGCAAAATTTTGCATTATCACAGCCAAGCGGACTCATGTGATTTCGGATCGGAATTCGAAACAAGTGTCTCCGTTGTTTTTTAAATTAAAACTTGTTTTGTTTCGAAATAAGTTTTAATGATAAAAATATATTAGATGGCGTTAGCACAAGAATAGCAAAATAAATGTAACTCTGTGCCGATTTTAGTTTAAACTGTGTTTCAAAAAAACAATAAAGTTCAATTTTAATAGAAAATTGTTTAAAAAGGGCAGAGATCGATTAGAGCTTTGCACTTGCAGTTATTAGGACATTTATTATTTATGCAATCCTAAGCAAACAATGAAGTTTAAGCAACTTTTTAGAGTACACAAAACTGCGAAACTTCTTAGTGACTAAAAATTTCATGAGTGCATTTTATTCTCAACAACATTTGACACTCTTTTCTCTATCATTGCTTATGCAACTAGGAAAAAATCTTTTAAATCCGAAAAGCTAATTCAAAAAAAGCATATTTTATGCCACTATAGCATAGTAGAACACAGCAAACAGCTGTCAGAATGTAAAAGTTTTCCGCTTTAAGAAGCATAAAATATATAAGAAAAGAAGCGTTGAGATACAAAAGTATCTATGTACATATGTATATATAAAATGCATATGTATGCAGTTATTACTTTATATAATTTAGCACAATGCAGCAGCAGCAGCACATCAGCTACTCAAGCGTACTCCACTGCTGCGCAGCATCAAAGCTCCAAGCGAAGTGGCAAACATATAGCAGCAAGCTAACAGGTAGAGCCACAGCTAGTCATCCAAACAAAACCAAGCAGGAAGGCAGGCAGGCTATCAGGCAAAGGTACAAAACATGATGACGGAGCTACTTTCAAGAGATTTACGAATTCCAGCTCCATTACCGTTGCTTTGCTGTGAATCCTTTTGCCGTCATATGCCATAACAAAGCGCCAAGTGAGTGGTTTGGGTGCGTATGTGTGTGTGTAAGTGTATCTGAGTTAGCGCATTTGCTGGTGGTGCAGCTGCCACGCCCATTATGTATGTTGGTTTTTGATATTTCAAAGTGCAAGCTAGAAATATTTGTATACATTTATATATATTTATTTTTAATAAAATGTATGCGTTTTCTTTTTTTTTTTCTATAAGCACAGGTGCTCGCAAAATACATGAAAGTATAAATGTAAACATACAAACATAACTGTATAGTTTGTATATACATATGTGTGTGTATGTGTGTGTGTGTGTTAGCTATTGCTATTTAGGTCACTAACACGGACCGAAAATCCAATTTGGTTTTATTTGTTTAGTGTAAAAATGCATTAAAAATGCAAATCAACAAATGGCAAACAAATTTGCGGCTGTCCTTTTTCTAATACGCTTTATGCGGAGTGTTTTTGAGGTATTGCTGTTTAGGTGGTAAGCTTGCATTGTTAAAATGGTGTAAAGACAATATAATGGAAATTTATTTGATCATGTAGACCACCTATAAACAATATAATTATCGACAACAATGATTCACATTATTTTGTATTCAAAAGGCTTTTCAACAAGTAATACAGTGGAGTCTCGCTAATTCAATTAAAAGCGATCCAATTCGGTTTATGAGGGAATCTGAATTACCAAAGCATCATTAATGAGAAGGAAGAAAAAATTTTATAATTTTAACATCAACGCTTATTAGCTGCATTTCCGATGCATGACTTGATTTACAAACAACTTGTAAACCAATTCTCGAAAAGAGTTGAAGTCAACCATGCTTTTTTTGTCCAGTAGAATTAAACTGATTGGTCGGTGCAGTTTTTAAATGCTCTGAAAATTTTGGCTTTTCCAATAACCACTATTTAAGCTTATTTGTTCTATTATCTTTTCAATAGGTAATATCCTCGCTTTCGAAATTATTCCCCCTGAAGCAGCTCTTTCTGTAGCAGATACAAAAAAAAAAAACGAAGTAATTTCCAGAAATATGCTGTTTCCTTCGCATTATATATTTGAGTCGGTAATATAATCGGCTCATTAATTTTTAACCAATTTCAAAAAGTAGAAGGTTCTATGTTCGTCTGTACGTAATTGTTTTTCTTTATATATGTTTACCGATTTCTGCGTCAATTGTGGAACGGTTTAGACGGTTTTTTTTCGAAAGGGTATACTCTTGAGTTGGTACCATTGTCACCAAGTCAAGATCTAAAAAATGGATCCCATCGAAATCGAGTGGAAATCCTCAAATTTATCACAATTTGGCGTCTGGTTATCACCATGAAGTTTTGGATGCGTAACGGGGTTTGCAATTCGGTTGTGGATTAATATCTTTTCGAGTAAAATTCATGAGGAAGACATAAGGATGATTAATTTCGATCTTTCATGATGGATGAAGCGATATGAAGACAAACTTATATCAGTTCACCAGGCCTACGATGTACAAACTGGAGATATTTGTGCTTTTTTGGGTCGTAAGCAATTTGTACCCTGCTAACAATTAACTTTATTACGGAGCCTTACTGATGGCTCACTCAGTACCACGGGTAGTCAAGAAGCTCTATTAACTTGGGTTCATGTTGACTTGTTGGTTGAGGTACCTAGGCGCTGTGGAGGTTGTTGGTTTAATACCCAATTGCGGGTAGAATATTCGTCTCGATATCCATTGTAGAGTTACATTGCAACCAACGCTGTCTTATTATCACAACTCTTATTGTTATGCCATTGTCGTAGACCGCAGGAGTTTAAGATAGTCTCCAATCTCTTTAACAAGTTGAGAGGTTATGACCAAATAAGCATGACCTTAAAGTTGGTACCTACAGAAGTTCTTATTCATTTATAATCTTTACTATTTGCTTAATCATTCTAGGAGAATCGCAGCATGACGACATCATATCGTATATAGGGAAGCGTGCAATTAAGCCATCATGGCTGGAGTAAACTCCGTAAAACTGATTCGGACTTAATCGGGGATTCCTCGATCTTTAGGAATGAGACAAAGTGCACGCAGAAATAGGCGAAGTAAACGTATGAACAAATCATAAAAAGTGTCTAAGCGAATTTACGGGAATTACCCGTGCTACGTACTCTTGTATGGCAAAAACTTGTTATGCCAATATTGTGGAAAGTATGAAATAAAGCTTAAATAGATTAAGGCGCCATAAAGTGTATAAACGAATATCAAATAAAGCGTGCAATTAAATTATTGATCTTTGCACTTTATAACATGCGATCGGGATTTGCGAAACTGTGAACAATCCGGATTACAAGGCACATAATGCAAAATTTATGTTTTTATTCTGTCTGGATAAGATCCAGAGTAGGGCATATTCGAATTAGCGAGACTCTACGGTAATTTTAATGCCGTAACTTGTAGAGGCAAGTGTATAAAAAGTTTGTGAAAATGAGTCCAATGACGAAAAGAGGAATGATGCAGCTCACTATCGAAAGTTGAATCAATATAACCATGTATAAAAAAAACATATCTCCGAAACTAAGAGGAATAGGAAGATTTTAAGTTTGGAAATTTGATTTCTTAAGCCATAAAGAGATCAAATTTATGAAATTTTGTGGGTTCACGCTCACTTAGAGACTAAAGCCATGCATAACTTAAGTGTTTAAAAAAAAAATAAGCACGAAGCACACTTTAGATATGTTGAACAAGCAGATCAAGCTTACACTTGAAGCCAACATATAGCACTGCAGGTTGCAACCTGAATTACATGATTAAACCGCAACAAACATATACAGTAGGACCTTGATTATCCGAGATTCGATTAACCAGTAAGGGCGATTATCCGGGAAATAAATATATGTAATTCAAGTTTTTTGTTTGCCTGTATTATCCGTAATTACCTCTAACATCCGGGGTTAGCTATATGGAATTCAAAAATTTAATGCTCAAGGAGAAGAATCTTCAGCTGATTATGTAGCTGCCACAATGTTTGTGGATGAACTAAATTAATTCATCTCAATGGAAAATCTCACCAATGTGCAAATTTACAATGAAGATGAAACAGCCCTTTTTTGGAGGTGTTCGCCTGCAAGTAGTTTGGTTTGGCATAATAAAAATTTTAATGATGGCCATAGGTTGTCAAAGGAGAGACTCACTAGCTTAGTCATTAGTTTTCGCTTATGCTGCTGGTACGCACAAGTGCAAAGCGTTAGTTATTGGAAAAAGTGCTCGATCAAGAGCCTTAAAACAGTGTATGAGCTTCTCTTAATTTATAGGGCTAACTTAAAGGCTTGGGTAACACAGAAAATATTTTTAGAATGGTTTAACAATAATTTTGTACCAGAAGTAAGAGACCACTTTAAGAAAATCGGTCTTAAAGAGGATAGTAAAATCCTTTTGCTATTGGATAACTATGTACACGGCATTGCATGATATAAAAGCTGAAAACGTTGTTGTGAAATATTTTCCACCGAATTGCACATCTATAATCCAACCAATGGATCAGGCTGCAATATGGAGCTTTAAAAGCCATTTTCGCCAAAGCGTAGTGCAAAAACTAGTCACGCATAAGAATAGAAAAGAATTTAATAAAGAATTTAACAACAAGAAAGCAAATGCGTGGAATACTGTCACTTCTACAGTTTTGAAAAATGTGTGGCACAATTTGCGCTGTCCAGAAAATGATGGTGTGTAGGCACATGACTGAATGGAATAAATTCATTTCATTCGCATGACAAATTAGTGCCATAAACCTGTGTAAGAAATTGGATCTGAAGAATCTGATGAAGAATTATTTATTTATTTTGAAAACCGCTTTACAAGTAGCCAAACATGAATCCAGAGCATTACTCTTGGTAACACTGGCAGTTCCGGCATTACAGAACAAGATAAACTTTACAACTTTACCGAATCCAAGAAAAGCTTCTCAAAAAAAATATAAAATGAAAATTACAGAGACAAATAATATTGCATAATTTTTTTTAAAGAAAATAACTAACATCATTGAAAATAAAATACATAAAATTAAAAAAAAAAAAAAAAAAAATTGTACCTCAATTAAACGGGAAAATTGATCATCCAGAATGCTTTCGGTACCAATCATCCCAAAGAAGCGAGTTCCTACTGTAATCATTTATGAAGAGTATTAAAATTTCGTATATATGTACCTAATACATATTGCGTTTTCTTGCCAAAGCAAACAAACCACATAGATTTAGAAATCAAATTAAATTTAATTAAAATCGTTGCGCGTGTTAGCAATTTTATTGACGACGACTTGGGTGGCAAAAATAGTTGAATTCCAAGCATTCATGTGCCATGAATCAGCATACTTTATGATAAATGTATGTAGGTACATACATACATGCATACATAAGCACATATGTATGTATGAGTATATAAGTACATAACAGTAATTAGTTAAGTATGCGGTTGAATTGATAAGCGAAACAAGAGCGTCTTCGATTACAAATATATATGCGGCAGCGGCAAATTAGTAATTTAAAACGCTGAATTAACTGCTGCACATTAAATGATAAGAGCGGACGCCTCAACTTTAGTTAATAACTAGCAACGGCGGCTTGTTTTCGTGTGTTTGTGTGTCTTTATCAATGCATTTGGCTGTGCACAAAGTAAAAAAGCAAACAGCTATACACAAAGCCCTGCACTAAAACTACAAAGTTAAATGAACCGCAAACAGAAACAACACAAATTGAAATTGAAAGAAAAAAAGAGAAAAAAACAAAGTTGAAAAACAATTACAATAAGCATTTTGCACCTTATCGCACGTTTTTTATTTTTGCTCTTTATTGCTTGAGATATACACACAGGTAGAAACACACACACAAATACAGAAAACCACTCACATGCAGCGGCGGCAGCGGCGGCGGTGTTGTCGGCAACTTGAGTTTGATTGTTTGTTGAGTCAGCACGCCGTTTTTAACAACCCACTCATCAACCTCATCATCATCATCATCATGATCAACAAACAACATCGACATTATTATCATTGAGAGTAATTGCAACAACAATAAAACTCATCAGCAGCAACACACATACACACACAGGTGAAAGAGACCAATACCAATGAATGACTATGTTCAATTTATATGTGAGTATGTATCTGACGCCTTCAACCATATTTTGTGCACTGTAAACGACAGTTGAACTCACACACACACACACAGCTTCAGCCATTACAACAGTTTATATGCATGTGTAGAGCACCTCAAGCAAAAGGTGCAATAAATTCCATTCCTGCATTTTAATTGCTTAAACGGCATTAAATTCGCAAAGTGCGAAATGCACAACAAAAAAATAATTATTTAATGCATTTTTTTCGCTCTAAATCAGGTCTTTATAATTTTTTTATAGCTCTTATTTCTTGTTTACCGTAATTAAGCATTTGAAATGTTGTCGATTTCGGTAATAGTTTATAAATAAATTCTGTAGAAAAGGGGCAAACAAGTATGTATTTTTCTTCTTCATAATACTAGCAACTTCTACAGAAGAAATTCTTTCACTTTTTATTCTTGTATAGGGAAGCAGCCAACATTGTATACCCTGACAGACGCGAGGAATTTCGATATTGATGTAATTTAAAAAAAAAAAAAAAAATGATTTTTTTAACCTAAAAATGTGGTTTTTTACTATGAGGGCTATCCCAAAATGATTGGGACAAACCTAGTAGTATATAATAACCAAAATAACAAATTTTAATTTGATATTATAATTTTTTATATGGGAGGTACTGAATAGACACGTTTTTCGTATAAAAATCTAAATATAGTATCAGAAGTTCTGTATGTGGTATAATATGCCTATGAGCATAAGAAGTCCGAAGTTCGATATGTTTCGTTTAAGGTATTACAAACTCAGTGACAAAAAGAAGATTTCCCTACCAGACCATCGCCGAAAGAGAATTTCTTTCAACTCTGTCTTATGTCAGCAAAATGGAGCCACTTTACAGACAGCCTTTTACGACAGATTTACAAAAATAAGTTTTTTTTTTCAGAAACTATACATTCCACCAAGGTCTTCTGATTAGATAGCAACTAACCAAATCCCAGCAATGGGACAAGCTATTCAGTTCTTCTACGCTCAGCAGCACATATCAAGTGTCATAACCTTTTTTTGTCTACAAAGCGCTATGGGCCTATAACCTGAGCATCTATTTGACTTCATCTCGGGTAGTCTTACATCGAACTGTTGAAGAATAGAAAGACCTCAGGTGATGATGGCTTCTGGAAGTGCTACCAGTTAAAGCGGTTCTCTTTCTGGTATCTTTTTTTTATGCTGCATTAAGATTTGGAAACTTCCAACAACTTTGGCCCATAGGTCTGAGAAGAGTCTATAAGTTAACTTAGACCAACACATCACACTGTTAATGTCTTTTGAAGAGGATACCACCCTTTCAGTTCAGCTTCAGTTAGGCACAAGGAAGCGCCGTGCAGCTAAATAGGGTGGTAATCTTTATTCTAGAAAGGGTTCAAGCAAAGGAGCGGTTTATCTGGACATCAGTCAGGTATTTGAAAGGGTATGGTACGACCTCTTTGCAAATTAAACGAAATCCTCCCACATCAGCTGTTTTACTCGTAGCTTTTCTCACCGACAGAACCTTTGAAAGGTTTTGAATGGTGTAAAGTCTAGCACGAAAATTATCTGCGATGTTGTTTCACAACTTGTATACTCTCTATACTTGGAATATCTCCACTGGATGTACCATGCTGAGGGATGGTATCCAGAACTGCTATATTTGCTGAGGCATGGCTATACACTCCAGAGACGAGTGCGTATACCACGCCACTGACATGCTCCAGCTATACCTTTGATTATTTTCTTCTATTGGAGAAACAAAAAAGAAGATTACTCGGCTCATTAAAAATCAATTTGGAGATAACTGAGACTTTGCATGAGTCAAGCAGGCATCGACACAAAGAGAGTATCCCAAGTGTAAGCGTATGAGTGTGCTCTGAAGGAAATGTAATAATAAATTGTATAAAATGGGTCACGTAGCATAGGTTTGTTCCCTTACAAGCAGTGAGGCTTGAATTCGGTAAGTATTTTTGTGTGGTTACTGAAGTCTTTGGGTGTAGAATACTGATATAATAGAAGATCAATAAAAGAACCAGGAAAAAATGTATGGTATTACTTTTTGATCAAACAAAGATCATATAATCCACCATAAAAAATTAAAACTCTAAGAAGTCAGTTAAATTAAGTGGACTGGAAGCTTGTTTTCCTATTGAAGTAACTACCAACTTTTTAAATTATCTGCTCCAACTTCTTTTCTTAAAAAACTAAAATACTTTCCAATTGGCATAATTTAATCAAACGCGGCGCTAATTAGAGGCAACACAAAATATCATGGAACATTAAATCGAACTTTGACTTGATGCCAAATTTAGCTATATACGAATCGGTTAAAAAACAAAAAGAAGAAAAATAAAACGAGAAATAGATTCAAAGTAGACAGCGTCGTCGTCTAGCGGCGCTGCGAGGTTCTTGTAATGAGAGCGCCTTCTTCTAATTGTCGAACATTGAACAATGTCGAATTGCATGCCTACAAAACTTTCGTTTGGGAAATTCAAATGCCATTTTGCAGATAGGCGAGGCGAGAAAATCGAGCGCCACGCGATAAAAAACACTCCTTCATTTTAATGGCTACGGATCTACCAGCAGCAGCAACGATTTTCCTCAAATTTTTCTCTTTTTTTTTTTGCCACAAATTAAATTGAATGGTTTTTTAATCGAACACTGGCAGGCAGCAGTCGGCAGCCAGCAGCAGCAGTCAGTAAGTAGTGGCAAAGCAGAGGCCGGCATCGATTTCATTTACAGCTTGGCGCTGAGATTTTGGCAGACAATCGATTTACAGAAACATCTTCAAAAAGTTCTCAACTAATGAAACTATTCGAACAGCTGTCGTTTAAAATTCAGAAATAAAATACTTCACACAAGTGGAAACTTGGTTGATTGAGGCTGTTTATTCTCCAGAAATAGTTCCATACATTATAGATATACAGAAGAGGTTTAAGTTGAAATGTTTGAGCTTCTTTACTATGGACTATGGAGAAAATATAAAATGTATCTTAAATCAAAAAGTTAACCATGGAAACTTTTGCTACACACCTTGTATAATCTTCATACGTTGTATGTGTAGTATTTTAATTTTGTCAAGCAATTTGTAACGCAACCAAAAAAAAAAAAAAAGCATTGGGCAACACATAAAGAAAATATTTATATTCCGGCTAAGATGGAAGAACCAAACTAGCCATGTCCGTCTGTCTGACTCTGCTTTTTCTGTATAAAACCAAACAAGTTCCGCAGTATAATTTTTTTTATTTTACTAAAATTTTTTTTTAATTTTTTTTTAGAAGAGTATTTAAATTTCGCTACAACCCAAACATTTACTTTTTCTCTTGTTTTAGCCATATACTTATACATTTTTTGGGTAAATGTTAACGAGACGCTGGCAGATTGCATGCAAACCGTTTAAAAGCCGCCGCTACTACTACGCCACACGGCTGATGAAATGGCGAGGCACATGAAACGGAAACATAGACAACAGCCGGAAGAAGCAGGGCTGGGACGACGGGCCTACAGCTGCAGCAGGCAAATGCTAAGACGTAAAAAAAAAAAAAAACAAAAAAAAAACCAAAAGTGTTAAAAGAAAAAGTTTTCAATTTTATTGGCACAAGGTTAGATACGCCATTGCATGCCACTACTTTGCTGCCCCATTCCTCCATCTCATCATTGGTTGGCTTAATGCTCTTCTACGCGCACGTCAAATGGCAAAGTTTATGCTGCAGGCGGCTCGGCTCGGTTGATGCTGCAACGCTGCAGCTGTTGCTGTATTTTCTGCCGCCGCTTTGCTGTGTGTTGCATTGTTTTTGTAATTGCAACTTTTTCAAGTGAGTGTGCGATTTCGATTGAGTGCACTTCGGAATGAGTGTGTGTGTGTGTGTGTGTATTTCTTTATGTTTGTGTGTATATGTGTGCGCCGTTTCATACGCCGTGGGCGCCAACCAAAGTGCAATGAAATTAATACGAAATTCAATTTTATGCATTTTTTTTTTTAGAATTTTAAATGAGCAGCAAATTAAGCAAGCAGAAGTAGAAGAAGTGAAAAATGTTTATAAAATATCTTTTAACTTGCAATAGTGGCAGAGTTCAAAATTAGGAGGCCTTACTGAATGGAAAAGCAATCCCAAATCTTCAATCACCGATACAAAGAAATTCAAACACTTGCACAAAAACTTGAAACTGGGTTGGCTCATAAATCATTAGATCGCACAAAGTGACTTTCTATAATAATAGGATTAGTTGCAAATATTTTAGGCACATTGGAAACGTAAACATGGACTCAAACTTAAGCCTCACATCTGGTAAGGAATGCTCCAGACTATGACTTATCACTGCGAAAGTCCTTAAGAAAATTTCAGAATGAGCATAAAGAGCTATAACTCAGTTTTTTAACGCTATTCTGCGTTGCGAGCACTTTCCGGTTAAGGGCAGATTATTTTCAAACCAAAACCAGGCAAACTTTTAGAGTCGGTAACTTCGTACGGACTGATAGTTCTACTACCACTCATCTCGAAAGTATTTGAAAGACTTTTGTTCATAAGAGTTAGGCCAATCATTAAGAGAAAGTAACTCATAAATTCGCACTAAGTCTCAAGTCAATCCTGGCATGCTTTCTAAACTCAAACGATGTCTCCCTCACCACGCTTATACAATTTGAAACAGAATTGGAGTAAATAAGTTACGAGGTAACGAAAGGCTGGTAAAATTCCGCCAATCTAAAACTAAGTGGGCTTATGGAATTCAAGCTGGATCAAGGTCTAACTTGAGAATCCTCGAAATATTTCAGGCGAAAATGCCGCCGCCTTTATGTAACAGCGCCACAGACATAAATTTGCATCACATAGGCGTTGGTGTCGACCATTACAAGAGCCCTGGAAACAATGCTAAGCGTCTAACCATTTAGGTGCGCCTGCACGCACAAAATTTAGTTGGTCGGCAATGTAGCCCGACTACCAAAACCAAATTCAAGCAAATACCAATAATACTGGCACCAGAAGACTGGCGCAAAGAACTGGACCAACAAGCAATATACTTATTCTTAGACGAAATAAAAATAGATTCAGTATTTTCGCAGTATTCTGAATTACTATCCAACGAAATGTTGGATGGTATAGCAAAAGAAGGCATCGGGTAAACAAGGAAACAATAGATGTACCAATATATCTAAAGAAACTCTATAGCAAACTAGAGAAGGTCGCCTGGACAGAAATGGGAAAACAAGGTGCAAAGAACCCAATAATGAATGATGGCAATACCTACTGCCAGCAAAACGCCCAACCAGTATATTTGTATGAGATATTTTATTAGGAATAGCATTTGTAAGCAGGGTTTATTATATAAATAAGGAGTAATCGGTGACCCTATAATGTATTATATACATTTATGATTCGATTTTTATTAAATCTTTTTTAGTTGCATTAGTCCAACGATATTTTGTATTAAGAAAGATTGTCAGAAGTCGATGACCACTTACAAGTATGGAGACAATTTTCATCGAAAGCACTTAACATTTGAGATAATATTTTGCTCTTGTACTAAGGCACCGCAACCCTAATCGGTGAATATCAATACAGAAGATGAGAGATCCACTAAAAGTGATGATTTCCATACAAATCAGTCCGACCCTAGTTTTTGTACGAAAAAAAAAATTGTATTTTTATATCATATCATATCCAGCCCACTTTTGAGACTATATCCCATACAAACCCACAACCATTTTTTGAGTTTTTGTATGAGAAACATCTTTGTTTTAGTCAAGAATTAATAATATCAATAAAAAGATTTCTGCATGTTATTACGAATTTCAAGTAGATATTTATTACACATACATTCACAGATTAACATTAAAAGCGTATTTTATATGAATCTATGAACACTCGTACTTCGTACCCCCACTAACACGCTTAGATTTCCCATTTTGCTTTCGAAAAAAAAATTTGAAATGACTTCGTCAGCATAATCTGCTACTGTGGGAGTCGTTGCTTCTGATTAAGCGACAAGGCATGCAAAAAGTAATCAAAAAAAAAAAAAAAAATGTAATTCAAGTCAGGCTGACTAATTTTCAAGTCACAAAGACGGCAGCGTGATGAGCATTAACACCGCCAAGTGACAATATCATGCAGCAAAAAAAGTATATATAGAAAAAAAGCTGTTTTTCAATCGAAATACGAGCGAAATGCGAGTGAATAATGCCTGAGAAACGCAAACAAATAAAGGCAGAGGCAGTCAGCAAGCAGTGGTGGCAGCGGCAGCGGCAACACCTTTTCCTCCGATTACTAAATAAGGTAAAAACCAAGAATTCCCCTTCAAAGATTTATATATGAACACGTATAAAAATTGCACGTAAGACGACTTACGTTAAGCGTTAACTTATGATTACGTGCTATTGCCAAGTCTTTGAAGAGTAGCTAAACAACTGTAAATTCCATGACATCACTGATTTTGTGTATAGACAGATAGAACGAGAGAGTGAGTGAGAGCGAGCGCAATGAAGACTCAGCAGTAAATTAAACGCGTGGGTGAGCGGCGCACTTGATGCATGCAATTGGATTTGAACGCGGCTTAAATGTGCGAAAGAGATAGAGAGTTAAAAATTTCGTAGTAAACCGTAGGCGTTGCGTTTAGCCACTCACTTTTTTGTCGTCGTCACTAGTCATGTTGTTGTTGTTTTTGTTATTATGTGCGATTTATTTTGTCGTCTTTTTGATTTTTTTGTACGGATTGTCGGATTGTATTACGTCAAATTTTTTTAAAAACATTCTTGTTTCACGCATTAAATAAAGCCGAAAAGTGACAACCATATAAGAGATGTGGAAGTTGAGGCGGTGTCTATGTTGAATTCAGATAATTGCTTCCGCTTTGGAAGTACCAACCTAAAATTTGGTATATAAATAATGCAGATGGCGCTACGGAAATATAATGAGCACAATAACAGTACTATTAAGTGGAGTTATGGAGCCAAATTAAGTACTGAAACGTGGAAAATGTCTATAAAAAATAAGTTTCTGGAGTTTCCCACCGTCAGATGTTTTTCACTTAAATTCTAATGAAATATTTCATATACATACATAGATCTACAACCGACCACATACAAATCTATCAGCTGTCTCGGGGTTTTGTAAGAATCTTGATTTTCATTATTACATTATTCGCTCGCTTTCTTCTTTAATAGCGTCTCTACATCATCGTGTTAACCCTTTTAATTTCACTGTAAAATAAAACAACAACAATTTATGGTTTCTAAAAACTTTTAAAAATATTAAACATTCGAATAAATGATTCATCTTCAACAAATTTTCGCATCAAGTGATTTCTTTTTGATGCCATTTGGACTTCTGGCGTCAATAAATGTTGAGCTTGTCGCGCAAGAAGAATTGCATTCAACTTTATGGAGAATAATAAAAACGCTTAACAAGCTCTTTTTTTTTGTATATAAAATGCCATTAAATTTTTGGTAAACCCACGCATGTACATATGTATGTATGCATGTATGTGTGCATAAAATGTTTGTTTCTAACGAAGTACTTAAAAGAAAATAGTTTTTTATGCGCAGAAGATCGCGCATTAGATGAATCTATTTGAATTTTTTTTTGGTATATGTGTGAGTGGGACAAATTTTATTTATTTTTTGTATGTGTGGGCGGCACGTTTGACAAGGTTGTTGCAATGCATATAATAGTTAGCTAACAACAACTACAACAACAACGACCACAGCATCTACAAGCAAGCAATAACAGCTGTCATTGGTGCTTGTTGTCGCGCTCGTTGTCTTTGTTTTTATTGTTGCTGTAACTTTTTATGTTGGTGGCTGGCTTTGTTTCTGCTGCTACTGCAGCTTTTTCTATTATTTTTCTTCTTTTTTGTTTTGTTTTTGTAAAAGCAGAAATTCCGGCGACAAACAAATGCAATGCACGTGGGTGTTGCTACAACAACAACAACAACAACGACAACAACGACAGCAAGAAGAAAAGCAACTGCTCTATGAATGCAAATCTCAGCTTGAAGAGAATAAGAGAGCGCGAGTGAGATTGCGAAAACATAAAAAGTAACAACAATAGCCGCCTAACGTTAACTTTAACGTAGTTGTTGTTGCTGCTGCTGCTGTTGCTGCGATGCGCTTAAAAAGCAAAACAAATGCGGTTTATTTTCTGACTTATTCGCGCACAGTCACAGTCTCATTCAGTTTCTATCTCGCTCTGCTACTCTTTGTGAGCGCAATGCGCAAGCAAAGGCATTGTTGAGATTTGTTTTGTTGTAGTAGTTTGCTGTTGTTTTTTTTTTTGTTCTTGTTGGTTTTGCTGGTTTTCTAACAAATATTTTCCACAACCTTGCAAAAAAAAAAATAATAGAAAAATCACAAAAAAAAAATTTAATTTCGATGTCACCTTTACTTTAATGGCCTTCTCATAAAATTTTATATCGTTTGATAGCTGTATACACTCTGCTGCTCACTTGAATACCAAAGCATCGAGAAAATATTTTTTTTTATATTTTCTCACAAAGTAAGAGAATGATGGTCGTGTTTTCTATTGTCACCCACAAGGTGCTACACATATACCCCAAAAAAGTACTTTTGAGGGTTTCCTCCTTAACCTTACGTGCTAGAGACTTTCACAGAGTCTTAAATTTAAGCTTGAAACGCTTGAAAGTGTAAGAACCGTAAGCGAAATACTAAAAAAAAAAATTAAAACAAATGGATTTTGGGAAGATCGCTCTACCATGTCTCACCTTTTCCGGTCGGACCTTAAGAATTTATTGGGTCTTTACCCGCATTTTTCTCAAATTGCTGACATGATGGACAATTATTGTACTCGGACATAGGAGTAGTATACGTGTCAAGCATTAATTTAAGACCTTGTCGAAGTTTCTAACACGTCAGGTTAAAGAGAAAAAATTGTAGAAACCCCTTATAAAAAAAACAAGTTTTTCCGGCACTTTCTCCCTCTTTTTTTGAAAATTAGAAACCATTCTTTCAATTTTGCGAAGAGGAGAGGAGGAGGAGCGAAGAGGAGGAAACCATATTTTCTCATATAATTTTCTTTGTTTTATTGAATTAGTGGCTATTATTAGTAGATGGGTTCCAAGAATCCTTATGACTCTGGAATTTTATAAAAAAGTCCCCCCTTCGAGGACAGCTGACCATAGGTCAGAAATGCTATGAAATGAGCACCAACTTGGTTACCTTCACATAAGGCAGCTCGGATTTAATTTGCTTTGAACCACTTGGAAACTTCGTGAAACTCTATAAGTACTTTTTAACACATAATGTATCTGAAAGCATTCTTTTTTAATTTGTTAATTTTATCTGAAGAAAAGAAACATAATTTGATGATACCGATGCATTTCGATGCGATTGGAGAGATTTTAGAAAAATAATGTTTATACATATATTTTCTAAGCAAAATTTCGGTGGAGAATTCGTTTAATGGTGTGGGGTGATCACTGCACTTCGTATATTCCAGAATAAAGACCTCTGAATATATTGAGGCGTTGGATCACAGTCTGCTCTTATTTAAACTGAAAATAGGGAACATAGATACATTTTTATACATGACAAAGTCCGAATCCATACAAATTGTCAGACTTGAAAACACGTTCGATGGATATTATAGACTGTTTAACCTGCTCAACAGATCTAAATCGTATAGAGAATATGTGGAAAATACTAGCCAGGTTTATTGACGATGTTAAAAAAATATTTTAAAGTGTGGAACAGTTAAAACTTGACATTTTGTGCTTGAAGGAAAAAAAAAATTACGTTTCCCGAATTTCAGTTCAATTAGTTCAATAAAGAAACAATTTTTTGAATTTTAAACACAAAAGAGCAAAAAAAAAACAAAAAAACTTAGATTTAAACAATTGTGCAAACTTTCATCGGATCATATTGTGAATAGGATCCTTCAATAGCTCAGCTGGCAGCCCAGCGAAGCCCACAATTAAAGCTTTAATTTTCAGCTCCTTTAGAACTTAGTCGCCCTAGTTATGTATTCCAGTGACTCCATAAAAGATCACACATCAAATGGTGGTTCTGTTCACTACTTTATCTTCGGTATTCTGTCTTTACTCCCCCAAGTATTTTCGAGAGGTGGCTTCTCTATATTCTCAGTGATTCCTGCTCATATATTCATCCTTCATCCAGAGAAGCGAGAGCACGAATTGAAAATCGCAAAACACTTCCACGAGCCAAAGGCTTTAAAAAATTTTTTAGCTTGCGGAAGTGTTTTGCGATTCTCAAGAGCGTGCTCTCACTTCTCAAGAAGTAAATTTTTTACAACAAGAATTGTTCAGTTTTAAACTCCCTTCAACGCATTACAAAACTAACTGAAAAACTGATCAAACGCTTTTCACACGTTTTATGAAGGGTGTCAAAAAAGCGAGAAAAAAAGCTAATGCGCTGCAAGCAAAACAGACAGTAACTACACCAACAACACCAGCAACAACAATTACATTAAAAACGGCAACAATAATAAATAACAAATTATGACAGTAAGTAGCTTAACGTAATAAACTACAACAGGCAACTAACGCCAGAAACACGCACACACACACACACACACAGATACAAACAAACAGAGAGCCACCACACAACGTAAAGTGAAAATTCATTTGAGACACAAAAATGGTGGAAAAAAAAAAGAATAGTCTATAATTTAAGCCACATAAATTCATTTTATTGCGCCAAATGCTGTTGGCCGCTGTCGTCGTCGTCGCCAAGCGTAGCAAAAAATCGAAAAGAAAAAGAAAAAAAAAAACGTAAAACAAGAGCACACCAAAAATTGCGGCTGTTCATTAACGTCAACGCAACGGCGACAATGAACACAAATCCACACACTTTATTATACACTCACACACACACACACACACATAGCATGCCCCAAACGAAATACATATTGGCCAAAATATTTGCGAAAAATGTAGCAAAGAAAACATAAAGAAGCATAACAGCAACAGTTAAGGCATTGCAGCGGACGGAGACAAAGGAGCGTGTAAAAGTGAGGACAGTAAAAAAGTGATCGAGTGGGAGCATGTTCGCAGGCCATATTTGTGTGGGAGCAAGCGATACAAATATGTCCGAAAGTGCTACAGCTTTTTAGAGAGCGAGAGAGTGAGAGAGCGCGAAAGCTAAAAACAAAAATAAACAGTGAGCAAATATACGAATTGGCCATTGATACAATTTGACCAAAAGAGTGAAAGGTAACAGCTGAATAGAAAAGAAAGCGTTAGCTACATTCTGTTGGAAAAGTATGACATTAGTGACTAAAATAAATAAAAAAAACCTTAAATATACAATATAAAATGATTATCAAATTTGTGTATCAAGTACACATTCTGACTAAGCAAATATGTATAATAAGTGTAGTATACTAAAAATTTCTGCAGAAAGTAAAAAATTAAAACACTAAATAAAGAAATAATTGGAGTCCACTTCCTGCTTAAAGGTACTTAATTGCAAAAAATACCAAAAATGAGTTTCTGCGAATAATATTCGTAATAACCAAACATTACTACGAATGCAAAAGTAAATCAATTCTATGATTTTTTATTGTTTTATGTTTCACATTTTCTCCCTCTAAGAAGCTCTAAAATTTATTAATCAATCTTTAAACAAATAAGTTGAATATGAAGTTTAGTTTATTTGTTTTTCTTTAATTAAAAAAAAAACAACAACAACAAATTATTGTTATTTGATTTTTGTCTAGACATGAAATTTGATTCTGCCAACATTCTTTAACATTATAGTCTAGACTGATTCATATTATTCATAATTCATAATTGTTTTTAAGCTGATTCACACAAAGGAGTTAAATTTTTAAATATAAACTGATAAACATTAGTCACTTGCCTTTTGTTGATAAGAATGATATAAATAATATTAAATTTGACATCAATAAAGTCGAATTAATGCGGCGATAAATAAACTGAACGAAACACCTCCAAAATAATGAACTGAAAAGAAAGATAAAAAAAAGTATAACGAGCTGAAAATAGTCTATGTCGAGAAAGAACTTTATATATACGGCCTAGTCTATGCAAATGAGGTATATGTGCGAGGGCAAAACTTCAAGAAAACAGCTGTTAAAGGTAAAATACTCATTTTCACCGCGTTGCCTGGTACCAACACTTGTTTGGTCTGCTGGGAATATTATCGTAGTTAATCGCGTTAAGGATTTCTATTGTATCTGCAAATGGTGAGTGGCTAGAGGACTGAACAAAACGATTTTTTTCAATTTCGAAGTTCGCAACGGATTGTTACTTTATTATTTCCAAAGCTAAGTACGCAGTCAGCGACAGCGACACGTATGAAGATTTACTGAGGTAAGTTTTGGAAGCATCGAATGGAGCTGTATCGTCAGAGGAAGTTTTTTCAATAGAATAATAATCCAAAACACAGCGGCAAATGCGCTTAAGATTGAATTGCATCTGAAAAGATTCATACTGAGTCTCTGAATTTTAATACAATTAAAAAGTTTATGGAGAGATGTTAAACGAAACGTTGCTACGGCAAATCTTTTATGAGGTGTATTTTTGTACGAGATACCGTGATCCTAACGATTTGTATGAGAGCTTACCTTTCTAATGGTCCAATCTTAGCCTATATGAAAAATTTTCTTAGAAATCATGCAAGATACAGAAATTGTGCGTCTCAAGTTAAATAAAGAACAAAAATAAAAAATTTTTCACATAAAAACTCAAAACAATTGAACAGATTTGTACTTTCAGTGGTCCAATCTGAACCTAAATGAAATATTTGATAAGAATTTCCGTATAGTAACACAAATTTGGTAGTTTTAGGCAGCTAGACAGACGGACATTTCAGTGTACTTGAATTTTTGTATGGTGTCCCCCACTCTTTTAATGGTCAGATTTGAACACTTATGGAATAATTTATTAGGATTGACAAAAAATTCAGTGTTTTTATCCGAATTAACAACAACAAAATACTTTTTTCATACAAAAACCGTGAAAGGTAGGACAGATTTGTATGGTGGCCACCATTTTAGGTCCAAATACCTAAATGGGATATTTTTTAAGGATTAACGAAAAGTAGACCCAATTTGCTATTTCCTAGAGTGTGTTGTATTATGAGTCCCGGTCAGACGATCATTGATTTTACAGCTCAATATATACAACTCCACTACTATTTTCGTGAGGAGCATCAGATATATGTAGAAGGAAATAAGCTAAATAGATTTAAAAAAGAATTGGTTGCTCATCTGTCAACATCTGTTTATCATAAAAAGTATTTTAATTATAAAATTTTAGTTAATATTTAAATGAAATTAAAACCTTTCTTAATTATATATAATAAACACTCGTTACTTTTCAAACAGAACGTATGATGGTCGACTAAAGAACTGCGGGTGCGTGAGGTATTTTTTATTTCTTTTATTTGCGTTTCTTTGTTTATTTTGGCCAACAACAAAAACTTTTTGGTATGCGCATTCGCTGCCAACAACGAAATCGCTGTCGACGTCGCTGCGTCGCTCTTTGTTGCTGTGTCTTTGCTACATATACGAATTTTGTTTCTTTTTTTTAAGGTATTAAATTGGCTGGCTAACAAGATCAACGCGACTATAACAAAAGCAATAATAAGCCAAAAACATAAAGAAAACATTTGTAAGTAAACATTTAAACTTTAAATTGAAACGCAATTATAATTAATTAAATACAAAACAATTATTTATGCATGATCTTCATTGCAACTTCAAATTTAAAATTTCTAATGTTTCGCTCAATTTACTCCAACAAGTATTATTTTGGGTTTCGCTCTCTCTCAATTAACGCACACGCAAAGTTTTTGCTGCAGGTGTATTTGTGTGCGTTTGCGGTGAGTGGGTGGCTTCATGTTTAAATAATTCAAAATAAAACAAGTAAAATAAAAACGTGAACAGCGAATTACGAAAAAGCATAGAAAATGTAAATATTTGCAATTAATTTTAATAAAATTCATTCATAAATAACTAATTAGAGAGAGAGAGAGAGAGAGAGAGAGAGAAAAAAATGACATCTATGAGGACGCTGACTTTGTGTTCAAACAATAACAACAAAGTATGAACAACTACAGCAGTAAAAAAAATTAACAAAGCCAATTGAAACAAAAAACAAAAACAATTGAAATAAAAAAAAAACAAAGAAAAAACATGTATAAAAACAACAAAAACATATACGCACCTAATAAGAATACACGTAATGGCAAAAAAAAGTAACAAACAACAAAAACAGTTGAGCCGAATATTGAATACTCTTCACATTCAAATATATAATGCTGTAGATCATGCTACAATAAAACAATGTAAGTTTGCTTTGACGGTGCTAGGCTTCGAGATACCCATTTTAATCCAATGTTCTTTATACCAACTGATTTTTATAGGGGAATAACCGTATAATAATAGTCAGATCTATGCATGGCGGATATTTTATTGGAATTGAACTAAAATACATCATTGTTGGCGTTTCTAGCTTAGTTAACAATAAAAAAACCAAATATTGGCCAACAATAATTGTTCTGCAAATGGCCCAAGCAGCTGATACCATTCTTTAGGCCATGTAGCTCTTAGGTAGTCAGCCGTTTAAAAGCTAACTGTGAGAAGGTGACAATCACCTCCCTCTAAAAAAGCATCCTGTGACATTTACCATAGCTGCCCTGAGACTAAGCACGAATTTTTATGCAGTTTCGTGGTGACTAAAAAACTACGTCTTTTGTATAGCCGTGATATGCATCAAGGCTAAATATTTGAATATAAACCTGATTTTTGTGCACGCTCCGACGGAAAAGAAAAGATGAGTACTATGAGCGGTATCAAAATCGTGCTTGGCGATTTCAACGCCAAAATTGGGAAGGAACCGTCGAAAAATTTGGCAAAAGCATGAACCGTGATGGAGTCAGACGAAACAGCGTTGGAGTCTTTGAGAGAAAGATTCTATGCAGGATTTTTAGTCCTATTAGAGTCGGCGATGAGTTTAGGACCCGTATGAACCGCGAGCTGTACGAGCAATTCGATGAGGTTGACATAGTCCAGCGCATAAAATTCCAGCGACTGCACTAGTAACCTCATTCAAATTTAAGAAAGTCCTGCAGCATGGATGGTTTACATGGGAGATCCAAACTAGATTGGTGGACAACGTAATAGGGACGACCGGTTAAAAAAGTTTTACTTTTAAAATCCACGAAACTTAAAAGGCTTCAAAGAGGACGCTCCTGAGCATTTTCAATTTTACTGTCCATATGAACCGCCTTGCCAAATAGTGACGATACATATTGTAGATAGATTAGAGCAACATAGCAACATTATTTAATGGTAAAGGTTCAAGATAGTATATTCGTCGTCCACATAACAAAGAATACCATAGTAAGTACATCAACAAGTTTGTGAGGATTGATGTATGAATGGATGTTCCGCTCTTACGCATAAACAGCTCTACAAATTGGTGTAGAGATAGATGGGACGTTGGAAAAGAACATAGGCTACTTTTTGTCAAATAAGCGATAAAAAAATTGCCCATATATTTGCATCTATTTGAGGTTAATTCGATAGATAAGTAAATGGGATAGGGAGAAGTAATCCTGAAAATTTTTGTCCAAATGGGACATCGCGATGCACCGTCGCCCATATAGGCAAAAATTCGTCATAGCTTTGAATCCATTTAGGTACAGAAAAGAGGTTTGCGTGAAGGGAATCGGGGGAAGTATTCCTGGTAAGTTTGGTCAGAATTGGAGATGGCGATTAACTAAATTTGTCATATTTTTATATTCATTTGAGGTGCAGACATGAAATGTAGTACATAATAGGATCGCGAGAAGTAAGATTCATTGGTAAGATTTATTGGATTGCATTTAAAAATCTGTGTGATGCCATGGCGAGCTCAGTCTGCGGATCTTAATCCATTAGAAAGAATTTTGACGAGATATCAAACAAATCGTAGCATAAGACATGAAGCGTTACAAGAAAATGGTTAACTCTATGCAAACCAGTAATAAACAATGAATGATTTTTTTTACCTAATATTAGGCCCTCCTAAGGAAGGGCGTACCATGCTTACAAGTTGTTTGAAGAAGGAATAGGAGAATCTAAATATCTGCTTGTCATCTTTATTAACCCAGAATTTTAGTAAATAATATGAAATGATAAAAAAAAAAATGCACAAGGGCCTCTAATCCGTGCCCCTTGTCCAACTCTTCAGTTCACCTCTGTGTCGTATGGGCTCCATTTTCAATGAAATAAAAAATATTCATTTCATCAAACCAACCAGAGACTACATATTTTCAAACCTGTTTAAAAAATCAACTAACAATACTCCAACTTCATGTGTAGTGTATTAAAAAAACGTATAAAACCAGTAGGCGTCCGTGCTAGACAGACAATTAAACGCAGAAGGTAAACGAGTAAAGAATCGAAGAAAATCATTCAAATAAGAAATATGATCACAGTTAGCAAATGAAAAAAATAAAAACAAAAGCAAAAACAACAAATGTAAAAACATAAACAAATCAAAGAAAAACTTTTGCTTTCATTCAACAGCAAAAACAAAAGAGTAACATAATGAGTTAGAGAGAGACAGAGAGAGAGCGCGCGATGGTATAAGTCAATTATGTAATTTGTTGCTTTAAAAAGGAAAAAAAAAGCACAAAGCAAACACAACAAACACAAAAGCAAAGAAATGCAATGACGAATTTCCAATTGGAATTTGAGACGTTTAATATGTTGCTTCAACGTCGGACATCCGCGCCTATATTTGCTGCTGCTTTTGCATTTTCCGGCAGCCAAAAAAAAAGAAAAATTAAAAAATGAAAAAACAACAACAAAAGCACTTGAATATTATTAAAAAAAATATAATTAGGCAATAAGTACGCCGCCCACCTCCCACCATAACTCAAACAATGCACACACCCAACTGTTTTTTTTGTTGTTGTTGTTTTTTGCTTTTTGGTCATTCATTGTCGGCGTTTACGCGCGCCTTTCTTTGCACACACAAACACACACACACACACACTCATACACATGCATACGCCCCAACAACACCCCCGCATATAATACACGAAGCATGACTTACCTAGTGTTCACGTATTCTCGTTGTTGTTCTTGTTGTTGCTACTATGGTTGTTGTTGCTGCTGTTATTGCTTCTGCCAAATGTTTCCATTACATTATTATCCTGGCCTCCATTTGCCGCTAAACCGGCAAAAATCTATTGCAATGCCGTCGGCTTGCATAAAATAATAACACTTTTATTTTGTTTTAGATTTAAACACTCGTTTTTTATTAATAAAAAATATATTAATTTTTCCTTTGCTTTAAAATATATTCAATTCAGACACGCTAATACACTTGTGCATCTGTATGTGTGTGTGTGTTCATATACATTTTGTTTTAAATTTTAGTTGATTATTATTTTAATATTTTGTTTGCCTTTTCTTTCGGTTTTATTTATTTTATAAATTTAATTCGAAGCCGCTTTCGTTGCTGTCGTCGTTGTTGTTGTTGTCGCTGTTTTTAATTTGTGTTTGTTGTTGCACACAATTTGACACTTTTAATTACACTCACTGACTCTGTTGAACTTTGACACAACGCGTCGCGGTTTTTTATTTTTTTGCAACTATTTAGTATTTTTGTTTTAGTTGCTTATTTTTTATTGTTTTTGGCAGCGAAATAGATGCAAAGACGACCTTCCGCAACCCAACCGTCCGATACGACCACAAAAAAGCGTATAAAGCGGTTTGGTTTTGTTTTGACCGATTTACGTTTGTCTGAAACGGGTTTTGTTTGAAGTGGAGTCATTGCCATCTAGCGGGTTGACAATTTTAGCGACATCTAGCGCGTATGTAATGAATAATCGATAACATGCATATCGGTCGTGTAGTTTGATAATTTTGCGCGGTTTCTTTACTTTAAAATGTTTTTAAAGATGAAACTATAAAATTAAATTGTTTTAAATTAAATATTTAAATATAAAAAAAATTAATTTTACACTCTTTGTGAGGAGTATAATACAATTTAAACACAATTAGCAAAAAATAACTAATTTAGAATATAATATACGAACAAAAAACATCTTCTGTGCATTTGCTGATGACTTTCACCTAATATTAATCTACCACCACAAACCTGAATAAACTATTCCATAATATCCAAACATGATGCCTAAATAGTATCTCACATATTTTTACAGGAAAAGCACTTATCCAAAGCCAAACTGAACACGGCAATATAACAAAAGAACAGCTTAAGAAAATACAAACTATTTTAAATACATAACTAAAATTCTATGAAACTGTTAAAACCGAAACCATTAAACCCAAATAAAATCAACAAATAATTATATGAAATTCAAATTCGACACTTTTTCACATTCCGAAACTGTAATTTTCGCATTCGTCTTGGGCATACGAATCCCTATTTGAGCGATCTCTACCAAAATGGTGTGTTATATTTTAAACACGAATCACTGTCGAACTTTAAATCTTTCATTTAATTTATAGAATTTAAACAATACTACACACACCTCTTGTTTAACTAGTATATGATATCTATAAGCATTTCTCTATAAGCATTTCAACTCGCACTTCATATATCGATGCCGCATTTTATTATGTAAAATTTTTTTTTCAAATCTTTTAAAGAGTTAAATCGAAACGTTAAACTAAAAACTACTACATATATGTATTTATAAATCTTTTTAGTAAATCGCGCACTTAATTATCGCACAGCATACGCATTACATCATATACTTGTTATTCTTCTCGGAAAGATGTTTGGATGAGCGCTTAGCATCCAGAAACAGTGATTGTACATCATTTATATCATCCTGCGTAATCTGATGACGACCATTGACCTTGCACATCTGATATGCCGGTGTCAAGAGCTGCACAGCATAACGCAGTGTTGAACTGCAGCCTATTTCGCTCAAACGTGCAAAGGCAGGCTCCTCCAGCTGCAGGCCTTCGGTCTGTGCGCGTAGTTTGATAATTTGTTCCATTTCAGTAGTCGAATATGGTAGCGTACGTATGATGAGCAAACGATCGAGTAAATCAAGTGGAATGCCATGTGGAGAAATGATATCTCTGGTGCCGCTGTTTAAGATATCAAAAAAAAAAATTATTAATATTTAGTTACCATAGTACACAAAAAAAAAAAAAACAATGCTTACCGTATTTCACAGCGTCCGCGATTGGTGGCAAAGATGACTATGGGCGCAATGGGTGACTCCAGCGATTTGTGTAAATAGGTAAATGTCTCCAGATCGAGCATGTGTATCTCATCAATGAACAGCACACCGGGCACCAGCTCAGCAATGCCCTGATCAATGTATTTGTTTACAACTTTATTTATTTCCATGCGTAGCTTGTCTGTTATTTCGGTCTTTTTTGGCTTCATCAGTTGACCCATCATTGAGAGCACATCCTGACCACCCTGTGGACGTGCATTGGCTACATCCAAATCGTGCAGTGTAACATCCTGTATGACCTCTTTCTTCTTGTGCACATCACCCTTGGGCAGCGGCACATATTCCTCGGTCTCCAGATCGAATTCAGTGGCGAATGTATCACTGCGTCCCTGACGCTTGACAGCGCCGCTATTTGCCTCAATGTAGATGACATCGCCCACCTCCACTTTTTCCTTTTGCAATGAATCGAAGATGCTGGGATCTAGCTTTAGTTGTTTTGTGCCCTTCGCGGTCTTAAGTCCAATTACAACATTGCTAATGGTCTTGCCATAGCCGCCCATGGGATTCTCTGTTTCGACTGGTGTCAGTTCCGTTACTTCGCCCTCGTACACTTCTTTCGTTTCGCGTATGCGTAGACCAATCGAACGTCGAAAATTCTCCATGAGCACCTCGGTCTTTTTTATTTCATTGCTGAATACCTCTGAGCCGACCATCGGACAGAATGGCACCTTGTTGCCCAGCTCTTGTGCAATGGCAAGCGCTATGGCGGTTTTGCCGGTACCCGGCGGACCAGCGAGCAGCAGTGCACGTCCGGCCATTTTCTTTGACTTGATCAGATCCACAACAATGCCGGCAGCTTCGCGTGCACCTTTCTGGCCAACAAGTCCGGCGGCAATTGGAATTGGTACACCGGCATCGTCCAGACCGAGTCCTTTCACGTGGCTGTGCGCTGCAATGCGCTGTGTGCGCACTGTGCTCTTTACCTCCTCGATTTTCATTTTTTGATGTGTATTTTTACAGCGGCGTCGAAGTTGGACAATTTGCGAGGAAGTATTTTTCAAGCACTATGCGGCGTATCGATCAAACGAAATTAATATTCTAGAACGCGTTTCTAAATTGTTTGCCGCAAAGCATGCCCCTCTAGCTTCTTCTTATTTGTTCGATTTGACAGTGCCAAATGCTTCTTCTTTAATTAATCCGCAGTTCAGTTGTAGCTGCTTATCGATAAACAGACCGATAAGCAAAATACGTTTGCGCGCTAATATCAATTTAAAAATAAATCTGATTTATAATAATTTCAAACTTCTTTCTGCGAAAATGTTGAACTAAATTTTATTTGAAGTATTTATTTAATATTTTTTGCTGCTGAAATAAAGCTATTAACAGATAAAATCTTCTTTAATTGCCTCGAAACGATTTTTTTTGTGAAATGTTGAATATTTTTTTCGACATCTCATAAAAGTAATAAATTTAATGGACATGTTCCGCTTGCTTTTAGAAATAATGCCCCACCAGATCCCTCGAACATTTTAAATGTTATGGTAAATGTTTAACATTGATTATTCCAATAGATAAACGATTATGTAAATTTAAGAATTTATTTATTAAACGAAACAAAAGTACAAATGTCATAAAGCAACAATTAAGTATTTACACACTACAAGTCGGGCAGTATGGGTGGACATGTGCAGACCAAGTGTTTGTCGCCATAGGCGTCATCGATTCTTCCAACCGTTGGCCAAATTTTAGATTCGGGTTTCACAAACAACTGAAAAATAATAGAAAAGAATTTGGTACAAAAAATAGACTCCATTGTGTGCTCTTTTTAACTTACCGCTGGGAAAGCCGCTTGTTCGCGGCTATACGGTCTATTCCAATTCTCGGAAATGACTTGCGCCTGCGTGTGTGGTGCCATCTTTAGCGGATTCACTGATTTATCCATGCGTCCGGCCTCGATTTCAGCAATTTCAGCGCGAATGGAAATCATTGCTTCACAGAAGCGATCTAATTCTTCCTTGTCTTCCGACTCTGTTGGTTCAATCATCAAAGTACCCGCCACAGGCCAAGACATTGTTGGCGCATGGAAACCGTAATCCATCAAACGTTTAGCTACATCGACTGCCTCAATATTAGCGGTCTTCTTCAGATCACGTATATCGAGTATGAACTCATGTGCCACCAATTGCGATTTAGGATCTTTGTACAACGTCTTGTAGTGCTGCTCCAAGCACTTGGACATGTAGTTCGCATTAAGTATCGCCACCTGTGTGGCACGCTTCAAGCCGCGACTGCCCATAAGCTTAATATACGACCAGGAGATGGGCAGAATGGCAGAGCTTCCAAAAGGCGCTGCGGAAACAGCACCGAAGCTGTGCGCATCATTCTCCAAGGGACTAATAACTGGATGGCTAGGCAGGAATGGCGCTAGATGTGCCTTGACAACAATGGGACCCATACCTGGACCGCCTCCACCATGCGGAATGCAGAAAGTTTTGTGCAGATTCAAATGGGAAACATCGCTACCGTAGTCACCGGGACGGCAGAGTCCGACCTGCGCATTCATATTGGCACCATCCAAGTACACTTGACCACCATATTTGTGCACCAGCGTGCAGATATCGGCCACAGTCTCCTCGAAGACGCCCATAGTCGAAGGATATGTGATCATAACGCATGATAACTCATTGGCATGTTCCTGCGCCTTATCACGCAGATGCGCCATATCAATGGAGCCATCGGAGAGTATGCGTATTGGTTCCACTTTCATGCCAGCCATTTGTGCCGAAGCAGGATTGGTGCCATGTGCAGAGATTGGAATCAGACAAATATTGCGGTGCGCCTCGTTTCGATGCTCATGGTAGCTGCGTATGGCGCGCAGTCCAGCGTATTCACCTTGTGCACCAGAGTTCGGCTGGAAAGAGATCTTATCATAGCCGGTAATTTCGCACAAATCGCGTTCCAGCTCTGCAAACAGCTGATGATAGCCCTGTGCCTGTTCAACCGGCACAAATGGATGTATATCGGCAAAGTGACGGAACGAGCAAGGCATCATCTCTGTGGTGGCGTTTAGTTTCATGGTGCACGAACCCAACGGTATCATAGAGTGTACCAGCGAAATATCCTTGTTCTCCAGCTTCTTCATGTAGCGCACCATGCGCGATTCACTGTGATGCATATTGAAAATGGGATGCGTCAAATAGGATGATGTACGCAAGAATTTCGAGTTCTCAATGGAGTTCTTTAGTATATCCCTACTCTCAAGAATCTCATCTAACGTATTGCATTTGAAAATCCACAACAGATCATTAACATCTTCGGGACCGACTGTCTCATCCAAAGCAATGCCCACAGTGCCATCATCAAAGTAGCGCAGATTGATGTGTTTCTCTACGGCGCGTGCTTTGATTTGCTCCGCCGTAAGATCAGCTGATGGACGCACATGCAGAGTATCGAAGAAGTTCTTATTGATAACCTCATGACCGGCACCAAGCAAACCAGTCTGCAGTGAGAGCGTAAAGTGATGTATACGATTGGCAATGGCCTTCAAACCCTCCGGTCCATGATAGACGGCATACATGGCGGACATGTTAGCCAACAAAGCCTGCGCTGTGCAAATATTGCTGGTTGCCTTGTCGCGGCGTATATGCTGCTCACGCGTTTGCAACGCCAGCCGATAGGCATCATTACCATCCATGTCACGTGTAACGCCAATCATGCGTCCCGGCATGAGACGCACCAATTTCTGTTTGCAAGCAAAGAAACCGGCATGTGGACCACCATAACCCAGTGGTACGCCCAAACGTTGTGACGTGCCGACGGCAATGTCAGCGCCAAATTCAGCAGGTGGACGTAGGAGAGTAAGTGACAACAGATCGGTGGCGACAACAACTAAGGTCTATAACAAGTTAGTTTTCAAGAGGTCATTAAAAAAAAAAAAACCAAAATATAAAAATTACTTACACCATTCTTATGCGCAAGTCCAGCAATATCCTCGAAATCTTTTACATCACCAAATGTATCCGGATATTGTATGAGTATGCCGGAAATTTCACGACTAGCCAAATCAGCTTTCTCTATGGCACCAACAATAATATCCAATTCCAAAGCCTCAGCACGGGTTATGACACAAGCCAATGTCTGCGGATGTACTTTGTTCGAGATGTAAATCTTCTTACGTTTGTTGTGACTGTGTAAATAAAAATATTTACAATATTATAAATAAAAATAATTATTAGCTACAACGTACCGCGTTGCCAAGCACATAGCCTCCGCTGCTGCAGTGCCCTCATCCAATAGCGAAGCATTGGCCACATCCAGTCCAGTCATCTCCGAGACAAGCGTCTGATAGTTCAACAGCGATTCCAGACGACCTTGTGATATTTCCGGCTGATATGGCGTATACTGTGTAGTCCAGCCGGGATTTTCGAATATATTACGCGCTATGGTATGCGGCACGTGGCAATTGTGATAGCCCATGCCGATGTACGAACGCCAGAGTTGATTCTTCAGTGAGATTTCGCGTACACGACGTATAAGTTCATGTTCATCTTATAAAAAAAAAAGTCAAGGAAATTGTTGTAATATAAAATTATAAAACGACGAGGGTGGACTGTTAGGTTAGTAGAAATAATAATTTGAATATTGGCTTTGTAGTCTTCGAAAATTATTTTTATGCGGAATTGTTATTTATTTATTAAAATTTTGTTAATCGGTGAAAAACTGAAAAAAAAAACAAACAAAAAAAGCTGTTGATAAGGTTCTACGGCTGGTTCGAAAACAAAGCTATATAGTTTGTCTACTGCGCCTATTATTTGAAGCGTGTGATCACCTCATACTCTCTCTTACTTATAAAATATTTTAAATACATATGTCTAGATCAGTCCACAAGAAGCAATGGTTCCCATACAAAACTGATCCCTTCTGGAGTTTTGCAAGAAATTTTTTTTTTTATGATTGTGTTTAGCTTGAAACCACAAATTTGGTGCATCCTAATCCAATCAAATTTCCTACACGGATCTAGATATGAACATATTTCCTATACAAATTAAATTTTCAATGGAGGTACAGAGCATCTCAAAGTTGACCACACTCGACAGCAGCGTTCTATCTTGTTAATTACATCATTTTTTTCTTCTAAAAATCATTTGAGCTGCAGAATGGTTTAGATTCACTTCATAAGTATTTATAGATTTTCTAGACTTCTTAAGCACCTCTCGCATGTTGTTTTTCGTATTTATTTTTTTTAAAGCCCGCCTTTAAAAATAGCTATATGTAGTACTATAGACGTAAAGAAATTGTTTCCACGCGTGATCGTACGTCGATCGAGACAATAAAACAACAAAAAAACAACTGATAAGCGAGAACATCTCCTGACCCGCTGACCTTATAGCTTATCACTTTCGTTAGTAGCGAGCACACTTGGGGGTCTGTCGACTGTCACTGATACTATGGAAAATTAAATATTTTCCCTTGCACTGCGCATCTTCCACCTTATAAATATCTGCCATATTAACATACATAAGTACTACTCACTCAAAGGTTTATCCAATTGCAAATCACGTTCAAGCTGTATACTCTTAGGTACGGCTCGCTCGGTTAGCTCGCCGAGAGACTAAAAAAAAATAGCAATTATTCAATCATTATTTTGGCTCTAATTCTTTTATATAAATTTTATCTATATACATTTTAATTACTCCATTCGAATATCTTACCTTATAACCCAAAGTGTCCAACATGGCAACAACATCCGTCTTACGTGGTCCAATGTGACGACTTGGAAAATCAGATTTTGTTGGAAATAGCACATCTTCAACAGGTTTAGTAGCCAGCGCACGTAGTGCATTTGGTTTCAATCCTTGAAAGGCATTTGCGTGTAGCGCATAGCTATAGCTGGATCTTGCAAGTAAACGTTGCATTATAATGTCTTTTTATTTCTATTTAGTGGAATATTTTAAGATCGTTTGTGGGAACGTCTGAGGAACTGTGCAGAGCACCGTGCACCGTAGTTGGCGAGTTTCAAACGGCGACTGATATTTCATTTCGTTGAAGTTTATCATCACTTATGCGGTGCCAGACCAGACGCTTATCAATGAATGGTTTGATTATGAGCAATTCAGCTTAGATGCTATTATCAGTGTGTATGTGTGTGTGTGTGTGTGTGTGTTAAGTGAAGCTGCCGAGCCGTGATTATTGAAGAGAAAGTCACTTAAAGAGTACTTAGGGCGAAGAGCGTTATACAGTTATCATATTTTATTTTTATACCCTGCAGCAGTAGTGTGAAAGGGTTTGTTAAGTTTGAGCAAATGTTTGCAACAGGCCGAAGAAGGCGAGGCGGACTCAATAAAGTATGATTATCATAAAATAAATAGAGTCGATATATCTTATGATAAAAAAATATACCTTAAACGGTTCTAACAGTCCATATATACATATCTAAGTTACAACTGTGTACAAGGTATCTCAATGTCGATTATACTAGACTGAAGCGATTTTCCTGAACTAAGCCGTAGAAATGTGAAATAGGAGTAAAAAAAATATTAAACCGTTTGATCACAAGAGACAATACAAATCTCAGCTCTTTCAAGTTGTCCCAACAAATTCAGTAAAGTAGATATATTCTTGATCAGCATCCAAAGTCAAGTCTATATAGACAAATCCGTCTCCCTGGCTAACCATAAATATTTAAGTTTGAATATTTAGATTTTACTATTCCTTCTTCTTCTCTTGCATTCAATAAATATCCTAACCAGATCGTACCAAACTGTTCTACCTTTTTGGTTTTTTGTATTGAAAAAAAAAAAAATCTGTTTTGGTAATTTATGTAGAAATGCCGAATTGCATGTGTGTCCTTTGCATCAATCATAATAAAATTTTTCAAAAATGTCGAGGCACCACAAGAGGAGCCCTATAGGTTGATATAGACATGTCCGTCTGTCTGTAAATGAATTACTAGAATTTAGAGACTATAAAAGATAGAGCCTTCAAGTTTGGATATTTAATGTCTCCTGTACCTTCTTCCGGTAAGTAGTATTCCAGGACTGGTGGTGGTAGCCCCTATACAAATCTGTCCACCTTTCTTGGGTTTTGTAAGAAAAACATTTTGTTGTGATTTAGTTTAACTTAAAACGACCAAAATTGGTGCAGTTTATGCTAGTCTCAATAAATATCCTAAACGCATGCAAATAGGAAGACATCTCGCATACAATTTTTAAGGTTCAATGGGAGTACAGGGTATATCAATGTCGAGCTTGAATGCAGTGTTCGTTTTTGTTTATGTATTACAATAAATAAAACCCACAAACTTTTACGTTAGTCGAAAATAAATCTTAAAAAAATTATAACTTTTTACCGGGATGATGAATTTGATGCTCATTTTGGGCTTGTTGATCTACGGTCTACAATAATTGTTGTAGCTTAATATTTGAGGTATGCGTATATACTTACATATCTACAGATATATATGGTATGCATATACATATACAGTTATACGTGGGTGGCTTGATAAGTATAGTTAAAGGCTATATAAATTTATCATTTTGACTTCACCTCAGATAGTCGCAGCAGAGTAGTACTAAGGGAACTGGACAGCACTGGTCAACTGGCTTTCCCAGCCAATCTCATTACTCTCAAGTAGATCCAGCTAATGAAGTTAATCTCGACAGCAGGACTTTGATAGTGCTACCGGTCAAAGCGGTACTATTTCCGATATTTATTTTGAATGCTGCATTGAGACTTGGGCACTTCCAATCATATTGGAGAAAGACCCAAATCTTTAAATTTCATAAGTCCGGTAAGAGCCCGTCGGTCGTTGACCTATATCTGTCTGCTGTCGTCTATTGCAAAACTATTTGAGAGACACAACCTTTTCACTTTGGCTTCAGGAAGGCACACGAAACCCATGAGCTGATGAATATGGTGATAAACTCTATCGTAGATGAGATCCAGGCGAAAGAATATACAGTGACGGTTTACTTGGAAATTCGACAGACTTTATGTATGGTATGGCACGAATTTCTACTACGCTAGTCCATCCCTTCTCAGCTGTTTGACATGTCCTATTCGGTAGTTCTAGACGAGTGAGTCTAGAATGAAAAGAATCCCCAAATTGGCTAAAAGGTGTAATATGGGTATAAACTACAGCAACAGTGACAAACATACTCACACTTAAAATAAAAACACGTCTCCTTCCTAGGGGCCTAAATTTAAAGAGGACTTAACATATATACTCCATCCTCACTAGCTCTGTAGGCACTCTAGAGAGTTGAGGACTACTTCTGCGCACTTAATGTGTCGAGACTAATGGATGATTAGACTAAAACCGTATTCGATTTTGAGTATGAAAAAAAAAAATAAAAAGCCATTAAGGTTATAGAGGATTGTTACTTACTTTTTTCTGTTGTGTTGAATTTCACTAAAGGAGGACACCCTTCGTTCTCGTATGTACAAGTACTACTCTGGAAACATTCAGTTTGAAAAACGTGCACACTTCTGGCTGAAGGAGTACCTAAAACGACTATATGTGAGACTTTAAAAAGAAATGACATGCTTTTCTTCAGCCAGGATCTGGTTGATCCAATAAAAAAAAAAGGAAGAAAATCAGTCGGGCGTAACCGACTGTAAGAGGCCCTGTACCAGTACAGGTCGCCTAACAAACACAATAAATGTTTCCTTAGCTTATGACCAAGCTTATGACTACTTCTCACTGCACGAATAAGTGCCTTATAAAACATTTTTGTATGTATGAAAAGAAAAATGGAGGACGGAAGTATCCTAGGTCGTTCAAATTTAATTGCTGATTAAATCGTCATTTATTATCCACTTTTGATGAACTTTTTGGATTTTGGCTTAGAGGGACGTTATCTCTATATTGGCATACTTTTGTACCGAAAAAATTTTTAGCTTGGGGGTGATTTTATGGAGAAAAAAATTTAAAATAAACTTGTAAAATTCCGGAGAAGTCCTAGTCAAAAAATACGAAGTCTCTATCTATTACTTTTTCGTTCATACAGCAGGACAGACGGACAAACGGACATGTATATATCGACTCCTCTACCACTCCTGACTATATTGGGGGTAACTTTGGGCGATCACCGACCATTATTTCTACCTGTTACATACATTTGCACAAAACCAATAGGCTCTTGTATCTTCGGTACAGGACCTAATGACTCCAAGAATGTTGTGTATCCTGAAGCGTTAGTTCAACAAAAAGGATAAAATGTCACAGCGACAAGCAGCTTATAAGCTTAGACATTGTGTGGCCGACTTTATCAAAAATACTCAAAATGCTCTTGGATAATCGACGATGAATCATATTTCACGATCCAATTTTGCAATTACTTGTGTAGTTATTTAAAAAACTGCATTAATGAGCGATTGATTCCATACATTAGAGCTAACTATTAAGCCAAAGTGGTGGAACAGCACTTGGAAACAGAGTTTGGTATTTTATATTTTCAAAAATAGTTGTATCTGCTTTACGAGAACACTACAGTGTTGAGATGTACTGAACACTGAAGACTGTGCAGACTTCGTTCGCAATGTATTTTAATAAAAAAATACTTCAATAAAAATTCGCTCATTAAATGCTTTAAAAATATTCATTTTATTTTACAACAAAATATAATATTACAACAAATAAATATAATTAATTAATTAATACCATATGCGACTTTCAAATATAAATGAATAATACATAATTTATAAAAAAAATAATAATACAATTGAGTTTTAAAAAAATATATGTATAAAAATTCGAATAAATTAAACGTTTTCTTTTTTTTGCTAATAAAATAATTTTTCGTTTTTTTGTTTTTGTTTTAACAATTTGCCTGCTTCGCATTCGCATTCGCTTAATTAACTATTTATAATACAATGTTCTATAATCCTTTTTTGATTAATTTTACTCGATTTGCATTTCTTGAAGCGATTATTTTTTTTGTTATTGTTTTGGTTTTTGAACGTTTTGCTTATATAATCGTTATTCAACAACTGCAATGTAGATAATACAATAATAATAATAACTATCGTCTTTGTTTTATTTTTTTTTATTTTATAAATTTAATCAACATTTTCTTTTTAATATTTAACTAATTAATGTTTGTATTGTGTCTGTGTGTGTGTATTTGTGTTTACTTCAGTCATTAACAATTCAAATTTTTAACTACAATAGATAATTTTTTTTATATTTTTAATGTTTATAGATCGGTAAATCTTTTGAAATTTAATTTAAATTTTAAAGAATCGTATTAAGTTTATTAATTTAATATGTAGAATATGTATTATTGTATATACGAATATTTAACTAATTTCTGCTTTAATATGGTATGCAAACCAGTAGAAATAATATTTTGAAATATGAATCAGTATATATTATACTAAAACTAGTTAGTTTGCATATTAATAATATAGTTAGTTAGTATAATAATTATTTAGTTATAGGTGTATACTTGTATATCGCAAGGCTGAAAAAGAACTTTTTAGGTACAATACTATTTATGTAGAGTATATAGTAAGTGGTGTTGCATATTGAAGTCGAAATTTTTATACATTACTTCAAGCTGCACAACACTCAATGAGAATTTCAATATAATTGCACGTTAGTCGCATGAGCAAAGCCATTTGTGATATTTTTTCGACTCGAATTTTATTATTTTTTTTTTAAATATATTTTTTTTACTTTATATGTAGTGCTAAGAGTAGATGAGGTATATATGTAAGCCAAATGTTTTGAGGTGCAGAGAGTTGATTTAAAATTTTTTTAACGTGTCTATATATACGTATAGTTCGATATACATATATATATATATATATATATATATATATTCATTTAGATTTTAATTATGTATTTTCAAAGTGCTTCATCGATTATATATGTGTATAGATATATAAAGTTAATTCGAAAAAAGTTTTGCTTAAATATTGCTTGACTTGTTGAGTAATTGTTTGCTTTGAGTTAAAAATGTTATTTATTGAATATTTGATTTGTATAGGGTTCTGGGCATATTTCTTAATAAATCATATGACGACAACATTTGGAAAATTCATTGAATTTTTATAGTACACACACGAACGCACCAACGCTACAATATATATTACTATATACGAGTATATGACGGTCTTAACTCTTTGCTAAATTCAAACGCTTAACTAACTGAATTCTTTCTATAAGGCCTTTTTTTAAATCGTTATATATAAGTATTACTAATTCAATCAATATTGGCAAGAATTTGTATTACTTTATGGCATGGTTATTTAAAATATACTAGAATATGCTTGACGTCAAGCAGATTGTATAGTTTTGCTTATGAGTCGAATGCATTCATACATTTGAGCTTGATGAAACGTAAAAGTGGCACTTAAAAGAGAGAACCAAACACATCTATAGAAATCAGCCTCCGAGAGAATGAGCTAGAATACAGACATAGTGTTTTTAGGCCCTGTACCGAAGGTACAAGAGCCTATTGGGTTTGTGCAAATGTATGTAACAGGTAGAAATAATGGTCGGAGACCCCCCAAAGTTACACCCATTATGGTCAGGAGTGATAGAGGAGTCGATATAGACATGTCCGTCTGTCCGTCTGTATGAACGAAAGGATCTCGGAAACGGTAATAGATAGAGACTTCGTGTTTTTTGCATTCGACTAGGACTGCTCCGGAATTTTACAAGTTTATTTTAAAATTTTGCCCCTCCCCCCTTCCCCATTAAATCACCCCTTAGGGTAAAAATGAGAACACCAGTATAAAGTTAACGTCCTTCTTAGCCCAAATCAAAAAAGTTCATAAAAATCGGATAATAAATTACGATTTTATAAGCAATTGAATTTGAACGACCCCCCTTTTCTTTTCATTCATATTTGCGAAGTGAGAAGTGGTCATGTGTTTGGTCATGAGCTCGAGAAACATTTAATGTGTTTGTTAGGCGACCTGAACTGGTACAGGGCCTCTTACAGTCGGTTACGCCCGACTGAAATTTCCTTACTTGTTTTCAATTATTTTCGTCTCCACTTTTTGCGGACCTCCTTTATCCCTAGTGCTCATAGATAACATGCATAATCTCAATACATCACGTGCAAAACTATATTTGTTATTCCCCGTTCTTTTCTCAGATAATGTATTAAATCTGCAATCTTAAGCTGTCAATAGATTCGTTCATTCGTCGTCTTTATTGGAAAGAATTGAGCCAGATTTTTAATGGGTCCCGGTTCCGCCAATTAATAGTTGTCTATTGCAATCCTAATACTCTTACTCTAAGAGTTTAGTTTTCTAAAGGTTGCAAATGAAATCAAGCACGTCTATTGAGATCATTCTTGCATTTCTCTCCTTGTTATACATTTCTACGCCAAAATCGGTGAAGATAGAAATGTGAGATGGACGCAACGGGCAACTCTGTTATGTTTTTTAATATTTCTTTCTCTGTATTTGTTGCTATTGTGCTTTTTTGTCATGTAACTAATGCATTAAAGCGGTGCATAGCGCTAACAATTAAATATTTTTAAATAACGACAATGTTGAGCCTAGCTTTTCTTGAATGCTTTGTTAAAATAGTTCACAGTGATTGGGACCTCTAGAATTTATTATCGACTGGTAGAAAGTTTCCAGCTTATAAAATCTGGAACGAGAGGAAACGGTACCTTTGTTTCAATAATCTTCAGAACTGCATTTGGCTCGGCAACGCTTTAAGATAACATGGCTAACTCAGAAACGTGAGACTGATTTGAATGGGGGTTACTTCTTACAGTGATCCGAATCGGACCTAAATATAATATTTTATAGAATTTATATCAAATTTGAAGTTTCTAGAAAAATTAACAACATCAATAAAATTTGTTCATACAGAAATTTAGAATGAGTAGTAGATATGCATGTTAAGTGCCAACCATTCCGCGAGGGAGTTAGATTATTCATTGAATACAAGTTATCTAAAGGATGAGTAGGGCAATCTTAATGTCGAACTATGAAGGATTTAGCCATTATGGTCTCTAAGTGGAACATATTAGGAGTTTCTATTTGACTACAGTAGGAAGCCAGAAATGTAAGCATCCCACTGCTAGCTATAATTCCCGCAGATCACGCATTTCAATAAATCAGGACGAGACAATTTTAAATTCTGATTTCAAAGTATATTAAGCGTGAGTTCTCAATGTTCGATTACAAGTTAACTGTCAGTTTTACGCAACTGATCGGTAGTTAAATTTTAACTGTACACAAAAAAATTCGAAGTACTTAATTAATCAGTTTAATCAAGTAATGCCGAAGATACTCACTTTGCACTTGAGCCTAACCTTTTCGATTTGACATTAACCTTCCGATATATAAAAATAACCATGCGGTTTAGTGCTAGTTAAAACCAACTGATTGATTGATGAATATAGCTAATATCTAAACACTTGTTTATATCTTCGGTTCATCTGATTTCAGATAACTACTAGCCACAGCACTGCCACTGCTATACTGGCTCAGTAAACTGCTGGAACTTTCCAGTGGCTGGCGCAGCGTTAGGGACATAAGCGGATTGTAAACGCCTGTGGCATATGAAGTGGTGTTGTTTGTGCTGTTGAGAGCAATATTCGATGCAGCGTATGTGGTGGTCGTGCTGTTGCTGTTGGCGGTGGTAGTGGTTGCTGTTAAATAGTTTTTATAGGTATCACTGAAGACAAACGGCACTTGCGTGGTGGGCAAAGCAGCGGCGGTGGTTCTAACAGCGCTGCCTGTAGCAGCGCTCGGTGATATTGTAAATTTGGTGTTTGAACTGGTGCTGTTCACCGGTGCTAGGGATGTTAAGCCGGGCAGTGCAAGGCCGAATCGGGGCGCAGAGCTTGAAATGTTTGTGGGCGCTTCGGTTTTTGCTTTTAGCTGCATGAGTATGTTCTCGCAACTGCGAATGCGCAAATCACTGCCATGCTCTGTGGTAGTCACAGCTAAATGCGTGTCGGCAGCAGAGTTTTTAGCATGAAGTGAAGTGGTTGGTGAAGTGGAAAGATATGAGCTGCTAGGCAATGAGGTGCCTGTAAAACTGCTAGCCATACCTAAATTACCAGTACCAAGAGCACCGTGCGTGGAAGTTGTTAGCCGGTTGGCAGTAGCACTGCTGCTGTCATAGTCACCACGTGCTTTGAGACTGGCCTGTGGCAGATCACTATAACTCTTGGATGTCACTGATGGTGAGATTACCGGTGAGCGGCTGGGTGGACGTGTTAGGGATTTCTCGATTTGTTTCTCCGTCAAGAGGCGATCGTAAAAGGTCGATGTGACTGTGGTGTGGCGTATCTCTAGTTTGGCTGGCGTATAGACTGGTGTATTGGAGCGTTTGTGTGCATCATAGCCGAGTAGATTGTTGTGTGTTGGTTGACGGTATGGTGAAACCGGACGATCGACATCCAGGCGGGGTCGACTACTACTGGCTGCTGCTGCGTTTGTTGTGTAGTTGGAGTGGAGTAGTGTTGTGGTGTTGTTGTTGCTGCTTTTGTGCAGCGCTGGTTCCCTCGATTCGTATGGCGACATTAACGGCGATCTGGAGGCCGATCTTGAACTTGATCTTTCTCTGTCATCATACTTGTATGGGTCTATGGGTTGTCTATCTACTTTATGAAACTTAGTTATACTACTATAGCTACTTATGGCGCTACTATTATCATGAGCATAATTTGGCAATATATTATCACGTCTTACCCTACTGCTTTCGTACTCTTCACGTTCCTCATCCCGGCGTCGTCTTGGTGAGATTTCCCGGCGTAGATCACGTTGCGAGCGATGATGCAGCGGGCTGGCAGCACGTAGCGGACTGGTGGTGCGTATAGATTCTGCTGAACCGAGCGTACGATATTCTGAAGACCTTTGACCGGTGACTCCGCCGCCCTGTTCGGCTGTGATGCGTATGGCTGGCGTGTACTCGGGCGTGCGTCCTCGTCCGCGACTCTCGCTGCGACTGTGACTGTGTATATCATCCATGGATGGTTTCTTGTCAGCAAAGTGCAGCGAGTCGGAGAAAAGCGAATCGATATAACGTTGACACTTTTCCTTATGGTAAGGCTTTTCCTCACAGAGCGAGTCAATCGATTTGATGGTCTCCTTGATAGAGCTCAAGCGATCATTGATGTTTTCGCCAGTACGAAGAGGCACGCCCGTGTGTGTACCAGTGCGTCGCAATGGCGAAGTTTCCTGTTAATGGCAAAATTCATAATCTGTTGGTTTTTAAATGCAAAAGTTGACTTCACTCACCCGCATCAAACGTGTGCCCAGTGCATCAAGGCCTTCAGTTGACACTGCTGCAGCCGCTGCTCCGCCTCCACTGCAGCTGCTGTAGATGCTGTTGTTACTATCTGCAAGAGTCTTCTTAAGAATTCGTTCGAGTATTTTAGTATTCTCCGCAATTATATCCAAAACGCCATTCTCTCTGCCCACCATTCGTTCGGTGCTGCGTTCAACGGTGTCGAAAGATCTCGACTTGGGTCGTGTCTCCTCCTCATAGTACTCTTCATCTTCATCACGGAAGCGTATAACTTTTGGACTTGTCGGGCGGTAATAACTGCTCTCATCACGTCTGGTCGTCTCGGTGTCATAGTCGCGCAGCGCAGATTTGGGTGTTGTGACGCGCTCTCCACTACGTCGGGGGCTTTGTTCACGCGATCTTGCTGCCTTGAACTCTTCAAAGGATAACGATGGCGAAATGACATCCTTCAATTTCTGATTGAATTCTCGGTAGTCTTTTTGTGTCTTGAAGTCGAATTTCTGGTCTTTCTCCAGCGCACGCATGCGTGCCTCCAATTCATCGACAGTGGGTGGTTCGGGTTTGCCTGGCGACGAAACTAGAGTTTCCAAGTTGTGCACCGGCGTCTTGGGGTGCTGCCGCTCTTCCACCATTTTCTTACGCTTCATATCTTCTATAGTGGGTGAACGTGAGCGTGACGTGCGTTGTGATGGTGATTTGACCTTGTCATCCAGCACCCGTATGCGATGCTCCAGTTCGCCGGTAGTAGGTATGAAATCTGCATCGGGACTCGGATCAAGTAACATTTCCAGCGGATGTATGGGTGGATTATTCGGATCGATTTTCTTCTTTGCCAATCTCTCCTTGGATCTAGAACGTACCAAATCGAGCACACGATATCGATATTCCAAGTCCTCACTTACCGGTATCGCATCAGGATTCTGTACGCGTCGTGCAGGCGATGTGTAGGGACTTTGTTTCTTTTTTAACGTGCTGCTGCTGCTGTTGCGTGCTGGTGAAGTGTATGGACTGCGTCGACCATCGGTCTTGTCACGTGTTGGTGATGTGTGTGGCGTCTTTTGTTTAGCAATACGCGATGGTGAAGTGTAGGGTGATTTGTTAGCCTGTCGGCTGCGTGCGGGACTACGTGAACGTTCAGCTGTTTCTCTGACAGGTGTTAGCTCAACTGATACATCATCGTCCAGCCCCTTGCCCTCACATAGATCCAAATACTTGTTCAGATCTGTTTCGTGTGAGAGTGAATATTGCAATTTGATTTTTCGTTCGATTTCAATGAGACGTTGTTCTACATCGATTGCTTCCACGTCTTCCAAGAGTTTGATTTGTCGCTCCAGTGAGCGAAAGCGCGCTTCTAGTTCTTTGGTTGAAGGCAAGTGTACTGTTCTGCGTTTCAAATGATGTTTTACTGGATTAGGACCCCAATCGTAGTCCTGCTCTTGTGCAACTTGCTTTGGCTTCTCCGCCTCTTTTGTCTTCTTAACTTCTTTTGTTTGCTCCACTGCCTTCTGCTCTTCGCCACTGGTGAAATCTTGTATCTGTTTTGAGAGATCCGTAATGGCTTTGGATTCTTCGGTAGTTTGTATTTCAGTGGGTTTACTATCTGCGCGTACTAGTCTACCATCTTCAGATTTTACAAGATTACGTTCACTTATTTGTTTCTCAAGAGCCTGGAAAAGTCCTTCAAGTTCTTCTGTATTGGCACGTGTTAAACGTCTAACTTTGACCGCTTTTGGTTCGTTATCCATGAGTAATACTAATGTTTTATTATTGGGATCGACTGGCCCGATTTCACTTGTATTGATTGCCAAACTTGTGGGTAGCTCGGGCTTTGCAACGGTTTTATTACTTTCATTTTCTATAGTTTGAGTAGCATCTGCGGTTGTAGCATCGGTGCTTGGCAAATTTTCTACTGGTTTGGTTTCTGTATCTTTTGAAGTTACAACTGCTGACAAGTCAGCAGCTGCTTGAGCTTCCTGCACGCTAGCTGTAGTTGCTTCTTCAACTTTCTCAACTGGCGCTATTTCCTTTGTTGCTACATCTTTTGGTAACTCGGCCTCCTCTTTTAGTACAACCTCCTCAGCGGCAGCTGTCTCCAACTCTTTTTGTTCGTGTACATCTGCTTTGAGCACTTGGTTACGTTTATCTTTCTCAAGTTTTTCATTGTCGTCAACTTTCTCCAACTCCGCCTCATCTTTGGATGTGCTAGGCAATATCACCACTTCATGCATCTGTTCGGCATAAGAAGCATTCTTTGCGCGTTCTGCGCACAACTCCAGTTCCAAGGCCTCCAAACGTTGTGTCAGCTCCTCAGTGGTTGGTAGATTTGTGGACTTCTCTTGCCGCTTCTTTTCTTCACCCTCCTTGTTCATGAGCAACTTAATATTAATGCTGACATTAATTGGTTTCTGATTATCCGCGTCGTCTAGTTCACCATAGTGCGTATAACGCACGAGCTCTTTGCTGCTGGCATCGATGGTTTCTGTGCTCAGTCTCCGTGGTGAGTCGCTCTCACTGCCGGAGCTCAGCACAGTCGTCGCCGCTGCTTTTGCACGCATAGCCTCCAGCAGCTTCAGGCTGTTCTCGCTCAGCTGTTTCTCGAGCGCCTGCACTCGTTTCTCCAGATCCATATCAGCTTGATTCGATGTACTGGGCGTTGCATACTCGTTTGCATAGCCGGCGGCGTTGGCACGGCCTCTTGATGCTACTTCGGAATCACTTGCACAGCGCTGCTTGTAGAATTTCTTATATAATTGCTTCTCCAAGAATTGTAAACGATTTTCCAGATCAGATCTTGAAGGTAAATCGGAGAAACGACGAACCATTCTCTTCGACGTTAGCCAAGGTTCGTAATTCTCCGATCTATAGTAAGCGGTGTTTGCAGGTGCTTCCGAGGTTTCATCGCCCATTGGTGCCGGTCGTTGTGCTATACGGCGTGGCTTGCGTTGTGGATTTATTGCGCTGGGTTTGAGGTTCTCCTCGCCAGCCTGTTGGCCCTTCATCTTGCTCTGAAGCTCCTCAATAAGAGCGCGCTGTTGATGTCGCGCAGGATGATCAGCGGCGATGCTTTTGTTGAAGGAAACTTCAGGCAGTGGCGGTGGCTCAGGTATGTGTGCTTCAATGGCAACATCGACGCGTTTTGGAGTCGTTGACTCTTTGGCGATTGTCTTCTTCTGCTGCTCAGTTGGTCTTGCTATTGTTGACTTTGTTGGTGTTGGCGCAGGTGTTTGTGACTTTGTTGGTGTTGCCGCAGGTGTTTGTGACTTTGTTGGTGTTGCCGCAGGTGTTTGTGACTCTTTGGAGTTTGTCTTCTGCTGCTCAGTTGGTGTTGGTATTGGTGACTTTTTTGGTGTTGTCGCAGGTGTTTGTGATTCTTTAGCGTTTGTCTTCTTCTGCTGCTCAGTTGGTGTTGGTATTGGTGACTTTTTTGGTGTTGTTGCCGGTGTTTGCGGTTTAGCTGCAACAGTTTTGCTAGTCTGTTCTTGATCGCGATGCAGTGCCTCATAACGACTTTCCAAATCTTCAGTTGTTGGTAATGATTTATGCGATTGGGGCGGGTTTTCAATGTCATCCGCTACTTCTCCAATTTCAGCGATAACTTCCTGCTCAATTCGCTCTAAAGCTTCGTCAACAGTTTCTGATTTGCTAGAGTCTTGACGTGAATTCAATGTGTTTCTGCTGCTCATGCGTCGCTTTAACGTTTCATAACGTTTCTCTAGATCCTCTGTAGATGGTGGCTCAGATGCGCGACGTTTGTTTAAGTCTTTTGTCTGCGGTTCTTCTGGTACTTCTGTTGCTTGAGCCTTTGTTGTAGTCTCTGCTTGTGCCTGTGCATTTTTCTGTTGCGTTGAAAGCGTTTCATTCACGCTACGACATTTTTTTTCAAAGGATTTAATTGATTTATTTGGTTGGTCCCCTGCGGAATCAGAGCATTTATCAGAGTCCGTGCATTTTGTACTATTTTCGGCATTCGTTTTGGTTTCTTTAGAAGTCTCTGTTTCCTTAGCCTGCTTGGCTGCGAGTTCCACATTAATTGTTTGACATTTCGCCTCAAAGGATTTAATGGATTTTTGGCTTTGCCTGGCTTCTTGTTTTTGTGCTTCTGCTTTGGGTTTCTCCTCTACAATATGTTCCATTTGCTGCGCATCTTTCTTGGTGCTTTCAGTTTTAGCAGCGCTTGTAGTTTTTTCTTCTTCTTCTAATAAGCTTGAAGCACTAAGTCGTTTTTCCAAGGCCTCAAAACGCTTCTCAAGCTCTTCTGTGGATGGCGGTATTTTGCGTTTTAATTCCGGTGATGCTTTAATAGGCTCCTCTGCTGCTTTTGACTGCGTTTGCTGCTGAGATACACTGTTTGATGATTCTGTATTGTTGTCATCCAAATCCTTTACTTCACTTTTATTTTTAGCTTTTGGACTCACTTGTTTTGCCGGTGATTTAAGCACTTCTTTGGGCTTACTCTTTGGAGACACCTGCTCTTCGTTCTTCTTCTCTTTATTGGCTTCGTCAGGTGGTTCTTTCTTGGACTTCGCTGGACTAGTTTTTTGTACGCTCATTTTGCGCTCAAGCGCATTAAAACGATCTTCCAACTCCGCAGTGGATGGCAGCTTCTTTAGCTTTGGCTTTTCTTCAGCTTCTTTTGCTTCAGGTTTATCGCTTTCATTTTTTATCTCAGTGTCACCTGCACTTGATTTTGATGCTGTTTCAGCAGCTTCAGCTTTCGCTTGTTTACTTAGCTTTGCATCATCTTTTCCATTATCCTTCGCGTTAGTTTCTTTATCTTCCTTCAGGTCTATAGGTTCCTTCGCTTCGCTACTACTCGCAGACATTTGTTTTGTGAGCGCATTAAAACGATCTTCCAAATCGGCTGTGCTGGGAATGCGTTCATTTTTAGGCTTAGGCCGCACTGTCACATCGTCTTCAGATGATAGAGTTTTTGGTTTGCTCTCCATTTTTTGCTTATCTGTGCTGAGCTGTTTTTCGAGTGTTTTGTATCTCGCCTCCAAATCTTCAGTTGTGGGTATACTTTTTGTGCTCTTCTGTTTCGTCGGCGCACTGTGCATGACATCCTGACTGAGCCTACGCTCAAGCGCTTGGAAACGCTCCTCCAGCTCAATTGTCGAAGATCTCGTGAGTGTGCGGCGTCTAGGATCTCTGCGTTTGCGACTGGCATTGCTCAGGGCAGACGGTTTGCTTGCTATCGTCATATTTAGTGCCGCTTTGTAGTCATTCTTTTTCTCATCGGGTATGTTCACATCTCGTATCTGAGCGCTTGCCTCCACTTTTCTGCACTGCTGCGCTTCTTCTTCTGCATGTTTTGGTTCACAGCACTGTTTTGTATTTCTGTCAGCTTCAGGTAATTCCGAGTCTTCAGCTGATTGCTCCAATAATATGATTTGTGCTTTCGACTCGTCAATCTCAGCAGTATCAGTCGTTGCACCCTCGCCTTCCATGCGATATTCATAGGCATTTCTGACGCTCTCCTCCTCGCTCAACGAATAGAACAGTTCCAACTTATTTGGTCGCTCCACACTGTTGACGCGTTCGAAATACTGATTCGTGACGCCATCGTCATTCACATCGTACGCCTTCTTGGCTTCGCCTTCGCCATCGATGCTGCCCAGCGAATTGACAGAATCGACAAATAGTGGTTTCGGTGTTGGCAGTGGACTTATCGTCGAGCTATTCAGATACGTTGCTATATCTGGCAGCGGTGACAGCTGACTTGTGCTTGTAATGACTAACGGCAGTTCCAGTATATCGCTTGTCTCGACATGCAGCGGTAAAAGTTTACTCGAAGCTAAATCGCCAGCTATAGCCGAATAATTGGGTGCAGCCCACTCTAGATCCTTTATGAAATTATAACTTAAATGGCCGCTCTCCGTGGCACTATCTTCGTCCTGCTCACGCTTTGGCAGCTGCTCGTAGACAGTTTCAGCGCACGCAGCTTCAACTTTCTTCTCATCGCCACTGTGCACCGGTGAATCGGAGGTCATGAGCACAAATGGAATTTCTTGCGTTGTTGGTGCCCAGGATTTTGGACGTCTACGTTCGATGCTCGAGTCACGCGAGCTAACCACTTTAAGTTGAGGCACATCTTTTAGTTTACGTCCTAGCTTTGACTTACGCTTAGGACTATTCTCCACGGAAGAATTGCGTGTCTTATCACCTGATGCAGGATCATCATCGCACAGACTTGTATCGGTACTGGAACCATCATCAGCATCGGCACCAGCTACGACTGCTGCATCTTCACCATCGCTATCCTCACTGTACGACGAGGAATCACTTTTGCCAAAACGTGTGCGCAACTTTTGAGATTTTACTGTGGAGTGATCCAAACTACCGTCACGTAGCAGTGCAGCACGATCTGCTTTGATCTCTTTCCAGGTTAAACTATCACGCCGACGTCTGCTCAGATCGGTATCGCGCCAGTGCAGCGTCTCACCACGGCGTAGCTGCTTTGATTCGGCAGGTCTAGTAGATTGAAGCACTGCGGGTAAGGAGGGTTTACGTGCTGGTGGTATAGCGCCCACTGGTGCACCAAACCGTTTGCCCTTATTCGTTACTATGGCGGGTCGACCCATTAGCAATTGATTGACCGCTACAGGTGCAGTTGGTGCTGTGGCTATGGTGGGCACATTGGGTGTCTGACGTGCCGTAGAGCAGGCGGTGGTCAGTATAACATGTGCTTGCTTTTGACGCTCACGCAGACGATCATACTGTTTCTTGAGCAATGATATATCCAAAGCTAGACGTTCTTTGTTCTCTGTGTTTGGTTTGACGCCACCCACAGAGCCGCGTCTACCCCATGGCAAACCCCAAACCGTGGCAACAGCAAGACGTGATTCCTCATCGGAATGTGCTTCCTCGTCATCGTAGTAGAGTCTATTGTAAAGAAAAAATTTGATACTTTGGAATTTGATTTTTAGCTTTGTATTCTGCTTTACTCACTGCAATCCTTGCTTATTATGTAACGGTGCTATACTGTAGAGATGTTTGTTACGCAACTTGTTTAGATCTGCGATTGGACCCAATTGCACAACACGTTCGATCAAACCATTCGAATCGATCAGATGTCCGTTGAGTAATTCACTGGAAAAAGAGCCCATCTTGCCATAGAACTCATCAGCGGAACGTGTACACAGCACGCGTCTGTAAAAATAAAAAAAAAGAAATAATGAAATAATTACACAGCTAAACTTATTTAATGGAATTTTAGCGGCGGCACAAAAACTTGCAAATTGCATTTGGCAGTTGTCTGCCGCAACAGCAAAACTAATGCCAAATGAATTTAACCTTGTTGCCTTCTGCCTGCTGCCTGCTGCAGTCGACAGTGCCTTGACATAGTTTGTGCCGAAAAATTTCATACTTACTCCTCCAACAGCCCCCAAAGCACAATGGCTGTGCGCAGCAACACATCGCTGCCCTCTATCAGCACCAGATCCCATACGCGCAGCACACAGGACATGGGCAGACAGGTGCAGAACATTGTCAGAAACCATTGCATGGTGAAGACGTTCGTCAGCGGCGGCTCGTAGGCATTCTCAATGGGGCCTTGTAACTTTTGCAAATGCTTTGCCAGTCGCGGCAATTTCGTTTGCATTAGTTCACGAAAAACGCCCATGTCCGCCTGCAGACCGCCCATTGAGCCACAAAAATAACCGGCTGGTAGTACACCCTCAACGAGATATATCATGACCTTCATCGATTCAACCTCCTCCTTGTCCATTACTTGCAGTATAAGTGCGCCGAGCATGTTGAAACCCTGTGGATGAATGTTTGTATGGTAGTTAGTGTGGTGAGTATTTTACATTTTGTTGTTGTTTAATTATTTTGTATTAGGGTGGTCCTTATTTGTAAACTTTCTAACAGTTACTTAGTAGTTAGTTAGCATTAATAATGTATCAAGGTAAAAAGAGTTAGTCTACTTTTTGAAGGATAAGTAATTTCGTTTTCAGTATCAAAAAAGGCGATAAAAAATATATGCTTATACCGGCCTGAGCATAGAGAGCCTGGAGGCCTGGGTATCCATGCAAGTAATGACTGATTGGAGCAAGTTTTAAGTGATTCAAAGGTTTCTACAAAACGGATATAAACCTAGATAGCCAGTAAAACGGCACTCGGATATAGAGTTCAATCTGTTGCCGAAGCAGGTAATACCAACGAGCCAAAAGAGAGCCCACAAATATGGAGTGTGAGCGTGAGAGGGGCTGCATACGCAAAACTTTTTAGATATATTCAAAAGTATAATTTATCGAGTTACTGAAAGATACGAAGCTTTATTGTGAATAACATTAAGAGTTTATTTGATCAAAAGCGACCACCAGAATTAAAAGCTATTAAGGTTAAAATATAAATTGAATTTTTAAGCTTAAAAATTGCTAAACACTAACGCTATTCAAACTGTTTGCTAGCCTATGTCATATGTGCTACTTAAACTGTACGCAATTCAATTGCCTCAAACTGTATACATAAAATGTTTCATTCTTGGTGATGCCTCAGCTATACAAAGGGAGGACAAGGTAGAAATCCTGCTTTAATACATTGTTTTTTAACTTCCAAATCCGCCAAACATTGACCTACATATAAGGGCCACCTTATTGTGTAGTAAATAACATACCTGACAGTAGCCCACTTCCGGATTATAACGTGCATAGCCAAGCAGTATACGTTTTAATTTGGCCTGATTTATGGAACCTGCTGGACCAGTACACAGATTTGAGCCGGTGCGATGTAAATCCTGTTTTGTGTTGAATGTGTAAAGATGGAAATTTAATAGTATTTTGCAGATTTGTGTGTTTAATTGAATTGTAAAATAGTTTTACCTTGACAATTTGTATGCCCAACTCTTCGTCATCCTCGCGCCATGCCTCGCTAAAGCATTTATCCTGCTGCTGTGACCAGTCAACATTTTTCGATTTGAGATATTTATCCGAAAGCGAAAGCCAGAGCTGTATAGTTTGTTTGGATGTTACAAAATGTAATTTTAATAAGTGCAACAACAACAAACATTTCCGTTACTTCCGTCGACACTTACCTTACGCCGGAATTCCGGTGGTGTACCGCCGGGTAGACGCGCCACCAACTTCATAGCATGCAACCATTGATTATAGTCCGAGGCAGCGTCATCGGCATCGGCAAGAGCAGCGGCTTCATCTCCGCCGGCAACACTGGTGCTACTTGCGCCAACGCCACGGCTGCGTCCCAGCATGTTGTTGTTGTTGTTGTTGTTGTTATGGTTGTGTTTGACTTGGGACTTACTGCTGCTGCTGCGGTATTGTTGTACACCGTGGTTGTTATTATTCTTGTTAGTTTTAGAGTTGTTGTTGTTGCTGGTGCTGTTGCTGAAGTTGATGATGGTCGTTGTGGTTAGTGGACGCTTCTTTGTTGTTTGTATTGTTGTTGTTGTTTTAGTCTTCGGTGTTGTAGCTGCAGCTGCAGTAGTTGTTTTTGTTGTTGCTGACTTAATTGGTGGTGAAGGTGAAAAACTGAAACGCATTTTAGGATGTGCATCATCTAGTGAAGAGGTTCCAAAGTGCATTATTGGCCGAGGGAGAGAAAGAAAAAAATAGAGAATATACATTTTTTAATATTAGTAAAAGCTTGAATAATTTGCTATTGCATACTTCTGGGCTTAAGTATTTTTATTTTATTTTATTAAAATAAGTAAATAGTTTTTGATCTTTTTAATACTCTTCACACGTAATAAGTGGTTATAATAAGGTATATAGACTCAAAAATTTGTAGGAAGCTTGTCAGCACGTCGAATGCGGCAACAGTGTATGCATAAAGTATTTAATTAAAAGGTTATTGATCTTCAAATTAGTCTTGTATTGTATTGTACCTATTTAAATATTTTGTTTAGCAGCAAAATAAAGTCAAACCGCCAATCCACAATTCTCTTGGTTAAAATTGTGATGTCTAAACTAACCAAATAATATATGTTTCTTATTTATACTCTTATTTTTCTTCTAACAATAGTTCGTGTGAAGCGTATTAAAGCTTCGATTCCACCGAAGTTAACCTCAATTTCTTCATCTTGTTTTATGTAAGACTTACAATATCCGTGCAGTATGCAAACTTTTTGTTTATATTTTTTAAAATTTATATTTGAATATTTGGTAGTATTTCGTTGTAATAAATTTTTAGTATTTTTTTATGTTTCAAAAAAGAGTTGAAAATAGAAAAAAAGTAATAAAAAGAATGGAAAAATATAGAAAATATAGACACATTTTAGTCACATTTAAGTACACAGAAAATTCATTTAGACGAGTCGTTTTTTTTTTGGTTTTTATGCATTTGAATTCTTACATCTTTTATCTTTCTATTTGCTTGGGTTTATGATTGCGAAATGTCAGCGAGACGTAATGAATTGGCGCAGACAAAATGTGACTTGAAATTAAAAAAGAAAAGAAAAAGAAAACGAAAATATAAAAGCAAAGTAGAATAGTAGAGGACATGCAGCAGTGGTGGTGTTCTATTTTGAAAGTAAGCACCTACATATATAAAATTATATATTTATACATTATTACATTTGCCATTTTATGTTACGCGTGCAGACAATCAACTGACAAAAAAAATATTCTAAAAGCAGCAGTTGTACATTTTTTATTTTTACTTATATCTAAATATGTACACAGAACAGTCTGTTTCAAAAGGAAGTAACTAGACTCTTTTGTTTAAATTTATAACTCGATTAACATTGTCAAGCTAATTAGAGATGGACGACCTACATTTTAAATCATTCAGAAGTTATATCTTGTATCAAGTCAATCCTTAAAACATTCTCCATTACGATTTTGAGTAAAATAACTGTAAGCTGAGAGATTAAATGCTGTAGATACAGGCAGAAAGATTATAATTAATACATAACAAATGTAAGAAAACGTTATTAAGCCTCCTTTGGCTTCAATAATTTTTTTGAGCGAATCTTGGAACTTAGACCATTAAATTTTGAAAGACCTCTGAGAATATTCAATTTCAAAGAGAATTTGATAGCCTCATTAAAATTTTTTTTTTTTTGTTGAGCAGTACTCAAAGGAGTTTTTATGCGTCCATAAAACGCTTCTTCAAAACTCGTTTGGGTTAAACAGATGCTCCTTTGCGAATGTCAATCATTTAAGCATGTTCACCTTTGATATGTAAGAAATGTCCTTAGGTTTGTATGTTTTGAAATCTTTTTCTTTTAAACGTCGCTTCTCACGGATTGGATTCTTGGCAGACTTACACCATTGATCTGCAGCAGCTTTTTCTTAAATTCTCGTAGAAGGATTCGGTCTTCTGCTTGCATTTTTATCAGCAGAAAGTGAAAAGCAAAAGAAGAAGGAAAGAAAAGGCAAATGACAAAGTATTTGGCCGATGAAAGGTCCGATAATCACAAATACATAGATTTTGTCAAAATAATTATGCCGACTAGTGTAAGCAATTTTTTCAATTATTATTTTTCAGCGAACGGAGAATGTGAGTAAGTTTGGGTCAAGCCTTGAATCGAGACTGTTCCATCCAATACACGAAGAAAATCTTGGAGATATATATATCTAACGTCTGGTATACAACGCAAGCCGCCACATGAAACGGCAGTTCGACAATATATTGATCATTTGAAATACAACCAAACGGTTTCAATCTTTTAATCATAGCTAAGAAGTGTAACAAGTCAGTTGAGAAAACACATCTCCTTGTAAATTTTTTAACCAAGGCTCAGCATTCACCAATCTTCATAGCATCGAACTAGATACTTCGAAAAGCCATCAGATTGTTTCCACTATATAAGGCAAGATGAGATTATATCAGTCATACTACACACCATGCAGAATTTGGTTATTTCATGGTTTACAACTCTTTTTTATGGCGGTTTTTATGGGGGTTATCAGAACTATCGTACTGCCTATTTGAGCGATACGCGAGTTATAGCGCTAGCAATGAGGGAAGCTCGATGAGTCGTATTAGGGACGGTTTAGTACAAAGACTTGGTGACAAGAGAAGTGGGCTTCTGCAACTACACCTACGCTGTCCAACCATAGCATAGCTTATGCAAATTATGATTCAGTCGGTTCTGAGCGCAATGCGACTATGCAATAGAAAGGTAGTCTTAAAATTTGGACATTGCCAAGCACACAAACAAACAACAACATAAACCTATTTCGATCTAAATTTGATGGCACTATGGGTAACTAAAGGACTTTTCATACAGCAATAATATTGGTCACAAAGAACTCATGCTTAGAAACTAAAACTCGTCTAAATCATATATGGCAATAGATGCAAAGGAATGCTGAATGGAAAACGTTCGAAAGCATTAGGTGTTTCAGAATTTTAATACTACATATTAAAATAGTTTCTAGCTGAACTGTCTCATCCAGACATTAGTAAAAGCTTCTACTATATTATATTTGTAAAGGACTCAATTTTGTATGCCATAATTTTTTGTTTTAATATTCCTAATTTTTTTTTTTTTTAGCACAGAATGTAACTTATTCAAACCTTGTACTTTTTTTTCTCTTTTTTTTTAAATAAGTAATCAAATTTTTTTTAGATTGCGGCCGTATTTGCTGCAAGGACTATGTGTAGCATATATTTTTTTTTTTTTTGCTACATATCCACTTCTTACACTGCTGTCGCTCTGTGTGAAATTGACCGTGACATTTATTTGTGCACATGTTAGTCGTATATACATGATTGCTGAACATTTTCCATTGAATAACAAGTTACTCTGTGTCCTCCCCATGGCTATAGAATATGTGGGTGTTGTTGAAATTGTTGCTGGATTTTTATATAGAACAAATGGCAGATACTTTTGCATTTAATGCGTACGAAATGTATGTCAGTGTGGAAAATGTGCCTACCAGCCAGACCAGACCAGGCCAGCAAAGAATGTAATGCGCATATAAAGTTTTTCGAATTTTTCCTGCGGCTGATGTTTCTCTGTCCATGGAGCATAAATCAAGTGCTGTTTCGTTTAAAGGTCAATTTGATAAAAAAGAATTTCGAGTGAAAAGTTTATGTTTTAGAAATGAATGCGCAATGCTAAAAGCAGTCAGTTTATCAAGGTTGAAATGTTTAGCATTTGACGACGAACGATATATATTTATATTTTTAAATTGTTTGTGAAGTTTTGCACATTGCGTATTGCCACAGTTTACGCAAAATAAATCGAATCACTTCTGTTGCTGTCATGAAATCAAATTGTTTCAGGCAGCAAATGCAATTTTATGAACGAACGCACAAACGCCTGTGTTATACACAGATACACAATTCCATGATGCCAACGCACTTTGGGAAGCCATTAAGCGGAAGTTGCAGCGTTGCGGCATAACATACACTCACACATGCAAACAAGTAGATACAGTTAAGGACTCACTTGCGGTTGAAAGCTCTTTAGCAATATAATACATAGTTACAAAAACAACAATGGCAACAAAATAGTTACGAGATATAAGCAGCAACAATGCAGACATTAAAAAAAAAAGAAAAAAAAAAAATGATGTGTGTTTTTTTTGCGAGGATAATCTGAACAGTTTTGAGCTTAAATGGAACAAATAGTTTTTATGCACTTTGCTGAAGGAAGAATATACATAGTTTGTGCAAAAATAACACACAGAGGCATGAATACTCTATAAAGAGATCAGCATCAAAAGAGAAGTCGATATAAATGTATAAAAGATGTGTAATAGATAGATAGAGTCAAGTCATCAAACTTAAAAGCTGTTGAAAGTCATCTTCCAGATTGGTCGCACAATCACAGCGAAGCATTGCGAATTATAGTTGGGGTCTATGACAATGGGATGTATGGTGCCAATCTATTGCCATGTGTTCTGAATACACTAATGTATGATCAATTGTTACAAGTAGGCAGCGCTGTTTATTTCGGAAAAAATTCTTATAGACGAGCTGGTGTTGGAATATTGCATGCTATCAAAATTGTTTATCGGGCAAAAGGCGAAAGTGCACTAGATTATAATTAATGTTTCTAAAGGAAGCATGCACCATTTTCGGCGTATATCCTAGAATACTTCATGCGCACTAATTGTAAACTTTATACGCAGTTGGAGTTTTACGATATCAGCGTTGACTCAGCTCAATTATCATTCGGAGAAATTTTGGAATGCCACAGAACCATATGAAAGAAATGCATCCATTTCAGTAATTATTTGATGCTATACATGTTTATAAAATCAAATGCTTACTGTATTGTAAGACGTCTCTGATCGATAGTATTTACCTAGCTGGTGGCGATGGCTACAACCTCAACGTTGGTGTTAGGGTGTAACAGACTGTTTGGTATAGCAGTGTGACAGAGTGCTTCTGTGACTGACTGGTCTTCGTTGCATCAATATGTTTTGACGCTTTGGTAGGCTGTTCGTGCCGATATCCTATGTGGAATTGCATTATTTTATATTCTTAGATAGTCTCCAATCTCTTTACTAAGGTGAGAAGCTATGTACCCACATAATTTCTTATCTATTACTATTTGCCTAATAATTCTGTGGAAACCCCGTGCAATTAAGCCAATATGGCAGGTGATTTCTTAAACTAAGGAGTGGCACAGCGTCATCTCAGACGAAAAAACAATAATTTTTTGTGTTTTTACGCCTACGCTTACTACTTTCATGATCTTCGAAAGGAGCAGCATAGCATAAATAAATTACACTGCCGAGTTGATGGAGTGAGGATATGGGAAGCCATTTCATATTACTGCAACACAGAACTGAAATTTTTGACATCTCTTATGAACTCGATAATATATTATAATATTATAAAAATCGCTTTCCCTGAAGTAAACCTTTGGAATATCTGTTACAGCAGAAAAGCGCACCGATTCACAATGCTGCGACTGTGCATCTTTGAAGCTGGCCACAGACAACGAGCTGCTCGCTTGTTTTTTTTTCTTTAAATGCTCGTTTGCTCTGTGGACATTTTTGTTTGTCCCATTGTTCCGGCTAGTCTTCAAAACGACTGGACCGATTTTAATGACACTTTCGTGGCTTATAGCTGATGTTATATGGAGTTCCTAAGACTACTTTTGCATCGAAAAAATTAGAATGCCTCAACTATACAAAAAGAATACATAGACAAGGCATAGTATCTCACGCTGGTGAGTTAGTTGGAAATAAAATCAAAATTTAATCATCCGTCTGCACATGTTCACAACGATTCAACTGTTCAAGGCTTTTCATAATAACCTCGTGAGGCTAGCATTTATATACTCCACATGTAGTGTTAGAGTGTATTAATTTTGTCACACGAAAAGATACTTTGTGAACAAAGCATTAATTAATAATATATAATATTAATATATATTAGCGCTGGTCTCTACCGCAAAACCCCCATGTAGTCACCCCAAAGACGACCACTGATTGGTTGGTTCGCAGCCCAGATAAAACTATATTCGTCAGATGCCAGCTACTATATGAAGCGGTTTAAAGATTCTCGGAAAAAAGCGGAGAAAATGGGATCTGATGATCAGCCTCGCCTAAACAAGAGTAAAACAAAGTCTATGTTGTCTGGTTTAAGAGAATCAAGCTCAGTAATTGAGAAAGCAAATAGGTACAAACCTTCTTTACGACATATTAGAAACATTTCAGCTAACATATATGTAGAGTATTAAGCTTTCGGTTATACCGTAATTAACAAGCCAGCGGAATTGTATAATCGACACTTTGAGTGTTTGTCTATGCGGCTGGCTGCTTCTGTGCCTGTGTGAGTGTGTGTGCCTTGGTGCGCTGCGTTGTACTGCGCGCTATTTACTTGTTCCCAATTGGGCAACCGGAAGGCGGCAGCAGCATCAAAGCTGCTGAACTCTGTTGCACTTAGCAGATACATAATATATGTGTAAGTGCGTAGAAATATTGTAGATGCAGCAGTATTAAAGTAAAGAAAAAAACCAAACAAAAAACCACTGCATAACATGAAAAATTTATGCATAACTAGGTTACGACCAGCATGAACGAGGTTAATCAGACAGCTCGGACAAAGTAAAAACGTTTACAGTGCTTAGCGGCGGCCAATTAAAAACGAAATCGAGTGTAAGCAGCTAATGGTGGCAAGTGGTCGCCGCTTAGTGGCAAGTATTAGGAAGTGATGAGATATACAGCAACTAAGTAGATTAAGTTACTTTTGACGAGAGTTTTTTTTTTATTTTGTTTAGCATGTACGACAATTTGTAGACTGCCTTTTATGCAACAAATATTATAAGAACATTGAGTACACCACAGGACATAAATGCTACAACAAATTGACAGACAATCAGTTACAGCAATAGCTTGGCTAACTGCTGACAGAAACTGAAATCAGTTGCACAACTCTCTTAAGCGACTTGAACGACTAATGCGGCACGACACGCGCAGACATGTCGACGCGGAACTGTTCTTACAGCATTCACAGACGCAGCGAGGACTCTTGCTCAAATATCAGTAACAGCATCACATTAAATCCCGCAGGATAAGGCATTCACTGTGCTGCAGCACACTTTATGCAATCAAGCAGCAGCAGCAGTCTCAATACACAGTGCATTTGCAGCTTAAGTGTGTCTCTCCGGCTGTCTGTTTGACTTTTTCTTTTGCCCACTCAACATACACTGCAATGCAAGGATAACTGTCATAGCTAAGTACCAAATTATTCTTATACATTTGGCTCATTAAAAAGTATATACAAGCAGCAGTAGGAGCGACGTAGTGTAGCTGAAGCCAAGGCGTCGCATTCGCATACACATTCGCCAGAGACTTATATTTGGTACGTGATTGTTTAGCGACTAGCTCAAAATTTACTTTTCATTATTTGTGTGTTTGCTCGTTGTGCTTTGCTTGTGCCAAGGACGCACGGATATATATTTCGTTCGGTTATATAACACTTCTACTGCATTCCTTCTAATAATTGCTCTCGCACATCCTTGACATGTACGCAACACAAGGCATTCCACACAGCAGCGTAGTGTAGCGCTGCGCAGCGCAGCGGAAGCGGAAATGTCGCCATGACAGTGTGTCTAATGGCCGCCATCGCCATTACTATACTCCTCGCTTTTGCTGTTATATCGTCGCCGGTGCTCAAGTCGACTTTTGATGTGCCGTTATAAATAATTATGATTGTCACTATGGCAGCCAGGAACGTTGGTAAATAAGTTCCATCTCACTTGTTCGCATTCGTTTTACAATTTTGCGGCCAAGTTTATATTTTATTTTTATTACGTGTATTATTCTGTTTGCTGTTCATGTTGATTTGCTTTGTATACGCTGCAACCAAATGAAAATAGAGTATATTCGGTTGTTAGCAATGTTATGCAACAGCCTAAATTGGTGTCATGTAGCCATTCATATCTTCGTTCAAATGCTGACATCTTAATAATCGCTTAAACATGATACAGTGATGACATCTGCACAATTTTTAATGGTCGAACTATTGGGCTTTCAAAAGATAATTGTTAATGGAACTTTTATAGGTCGATCATTTTAAGCCAGACAAATGGGGCTTGAAAATTTTTACTCGTGCAGGAACATCGGGATTAGCTTATAATCTTAGGCTGTATATTGGTGAAGGCAGGTATCCGTCATATGGAATGGGAATATGTTCAGATAAAGATGTAGATATCTTTCCCATGGCTCTCTATTGAGTAGTGTATTCGCAAAAAAGAAAAAAGTGCAACTTCTAGCAGAAACTTTCAGACTCACAGCGCTATGATAAGGTGGAACATTGCGAAGTATTTGGGGAAAGGGTTGGATGTTGTATAAGACAGGAACATCTATTTCCAAATTTCTTAAGTGTAAGTTTCATAATTGCTGTAATTATTTAGTTTTTCTCCTCGCGTACTGTCGCACAGTACAGACTCACCAGCACCTACACAACAGATCTGTCAGTCTGGACGGTTGATTTTGCGGACATGACTACTCAATAGACTATCTCTAAGATTGCTGCCAATATTTGGAGAGCATATTTGATGTCGTCAATCAGGCAAATGTCTTAGACTTTAAATGTGCCATTAGCTTTATTAAGTACACAAAGGGTGAATAGTATCGAAAGATCTAGGTCCCACAATAATAATAAAATATGCAGGATCAATAAATATGTTAAACTTGTTGTACCAAATGCAGGCTAATTATTGCATCTTCAACAGCCCAGAAAAAAACTAAACTTTGGATAAAATATTAAATTAATGAATCTTACATCAACCACAACATACATTTGGACCAAATTATTAAAGTATCTACTCTTCTTGTAAATCTAAGTTTGAAAGAGAAACCTTTTAGCTGGACACAGGAACACTAAAATTCGCATACACTCGACTGTCATGTTCTATGTCTATCTGAGCTATTTTTTTTGCTTTTGCTCGTGTGTAGCAATTATTTATGTCTGTTTGTGGACCATAAATCTGTCATAATGTTACTCTGAAGCTTTGACTAAAGAGTCGCATGAAAAATGCATGCCATGCTAAATGCCAAAGTATCTTATTCGCTGCTGGTGGTGGTGGCTGTAAAAATATTAACTTCAAGTGCAACGATGCGAATGTGTGTGTGTAATTTGCACTTATTAGCTGCGAGATTAATTAAGTTTTAATAGCTTTGTATATGAGTGTTTGGAATGGCACTTTTAAATTAATGAACTGTAAGTTGTGTAATTGGAAGGAACCTACCTAATAGGCGTAGAGAGATGTGCGAGTTGTATATATGGAATACTCGTAGCATGCTTTTATTTTGTGGAAGTCAACTAATATGTTTATGTAATTGAAGCTTGCTCATGGATGTTTAACTTACAATGGATCTTTAAGGGATCTTCTCAGAAGGTAAATGAGCTCCGATAAACAAGATGCGTTTTTATATCAAGACAAGAATGGAGAGCACTTTCAAAACAGCTATCGTAGCTCTAGTGTTTTCCAAACTCAAAAGAAAAATCAAAATGATTGGAAGGAATGCCATCTAGTAGATCCAGAGCTCAACAAACTCAGCAGGATCGACATCACAATTGGAGTGGAACTCTAACCCAAAATAATTATGGGAAGGGTCAAAACTGTTGATGAAATGCTGGGCAAAAAAAAAAATAAACTGGGATGGATTGATTACTGTCATATATTTAGAGCATCCAAGAAGCAGATAGTAAGAGCAACTAACCACTCAGTTCTCTGGCTCCAAGATACAGCAGAAAAGTACAGACGAGTGTTCTGCGGAAGTCATTAAAAAGGATTTCTGATCACTGAAGACCATACCAGTTCAGAGCTGCATACAAAAACACTTTCGGAGAAAGCTGGCATGCATTTGCAAAATCGGTGATCAACCATATCAATGTACTACCGAGAAGTGGGTGCACTTAAGGGCTAGTGTATACAATACTTTTATAAGCTACTTAGACCTCTTCCGTGGATTAATCAACATGAAATATAAAGAATAAATAGCTCCAGCTTAAGAATATAATAAATCACCGAAACTAATTACATATCGATAACGTAAAAACTGAGAGAATGGATTTGAAGCTCACAGAAAGGAGACAGACAGACAGTCAGACAGACACACAGACGGACAAAGTAATATGATACTAAAGTATGATTGGTATACAAGTATTTTAGTGTTAAATTTATATTTCAAAAGTAAGCAACACATTTTACCAAACACTAATTTGCAACAAAATTTAATGTAAAACGTCAATTTAACAGATTTAAAATATCTAACAAATGCAGTCAATAATTTATTTACTAGCAAACACAGAAACAATTTGCCAGATGAAATATGATAAATTATTTATTTCTAAAAAGAAAAATGCATCACTATTTTAAATTAATGTAAACAACTTAAAGTAATCAATTTCAATTTCTATTCTAATCGATAGTTGAACGAAAATCAATCATACGCCACGTGTATACAACTAAAAGCGACTAAAATATCATTTTTGGTTGATTATGCAATATGTAAAATAGCTTTTCAATAATATTGTACGGAATATAATCCGGATTGAATCCCTTCGTTGTCATAAATTTACACAGGAGCCGCATTTAAAGCTGTCAAACAGAATAGGACACCTGAGACTAAAGTGTAAAATGAATATTCTGCAAAGGATACTCGAAGTTCAAGTAGAAAGAATTCAATGGAGCGCAACTTTTAGAATGTTTTTTGAGCTTTGGCACTTTACGCAGCAATTTTTGCATAAAGTTGGCTGTCAAATGAAAATGAATTGCGTTGGCGAGTTGCGTTGAGTACACGAAAAAACGAAAAAAAAATTGAAGGAAATGGAAAGCTATTGAGGCAGTCGTTAGAAAAGCGTTGGCGGAATTTCAACGCTTCTGAGTGCAAACACTAAACGAAGCGTATGAAAAGTAATTAAATTTTAATAACAAAGTGTCAAATGTGTCAAAACAAGGACACGGGCAAGGGAAATATTAAACGAAAATCAGCGCTCAAAATGAAAAAGGCAAAGCAACAGGAAAATGCTCAGGAAAAGGGATGTGCTGGGAATGTGTGACTGTAGCAAGTGAAATTGGTAGGTTGGACTGATAAGTAATCGAACACGCTTGATCTTGCGAGTGGGAAGTCTAGTAAAAGAAGAAAAAAACAAATTTCAAAATGGCGAATCTTTAATTTTCACTTATAGGATTCAAGACAAATTGAATGAAGTTCTGCTAAGAACAGTCAAGCAAAAAGAAGGACAGACAGACTGTCTATACCGATTTGCCTTTTGATAGCGATTCAGAATATATATACTTTCTGAGGTCTATCTTACCTTCTTCTAATTGTTATACATTAAACTAAAATATGTTGATGAGTTATAAACTCAGCCCTCGTATACAATACATATATATAAAGCAACAACAATATTTACAACAATTACAACAACAATAATAATATTAAAACATCAAGTCAACGAAATGTTATACATCCTTACATACATTCATGCTGAATTTCCTGCCTTCCTGTTTTCAACATACTAGGAGCGCGCATGCAACAGTTGGATGTGAAAAATCAAAAGAAATAAACTAAAGCATAGAAATAGGCGCAACAAACTGTATGTATACGTTTGTATATAGTATATGTATGCATGTATGTTCTATGCATAAGTGTATATGTATATGCACAAATCTAAGAACCTTTTTTAGTGCCATGTTAAGCCATGTGACAGGCGTCAGAAAAATGTTTAAAAATAAAAAACAAGCATATAGAAAAGTGTGTGAGTGTATGTGTGTAGCTTCAACAAAATACGCATCAGTGAAGGGGGGCGAAAAGTTGCAGTTAAATGTGTATACAAAAATTTGAATTTACGTTTAGCAAATAAAACCAACACAAAAAACCAACCAAAAAGGTCGTTGAATATTTATATATTTTATGCATGAGGCGCATTTTAATGAGCGCTAAAATTGTTCGGAATGCTAATGTTAATTATGGCCATTATTATTATTATTTCAATGTTCATTTTGAATGTTTAGCGATGTACAATACTAACTATGTATGTGTATGTATGTGTAGGTGGCAGTTGTGGCTCTGAAAGGCGTTTGGTGCATGGACAGACAGACAGACAGACGGCTTATGAAATATTATATGTGCATGTACGAGTATGTAGGTGTTTGTTTTGCATACTTATACAGTATTATTTACCTTTTTTGTTGTAGTTGTTATTGTAGTTGTTTGTTTTATTTTTAACGTTTAGCATTTAGTTTTTTAGTTTTTGTTAGTAGAAAACAAAAAAATTCATTTGTATATTTCGTTGGCGCAGAAAAGTAGAAAAAGTAAATTTAGTTAAAATTTAAAACAAATGAAAAACATAATTTTAAGAAGAAGATTTTTTTTTTGTTAGTACATATATTAATTAATTAACTTTTTGTGTAGCCGCAAATTAAAGATTTCCACCAAAAAAAAAAAAACAAAGGCGATTAGTAGTAGGGTAAGTACATTTAGACATTTACACAATTACTTGTACATCATAGAATGTCTGTTTCATATTTTTAACACATCTTTTATTTATTTATTATTATTCAAATAATTTCCACTATATGTGTATAACATATTGTCTGTTAAAACTTATCGCTAATAAAGGAAAGTTACGACCACTTGCAGCTGTTAGAAGATTTTTTTATTTGAACGCCTGGTGCACCAACTGCCATGGAAATGTTCACTTTAAAACCACACCATTATGCACACCTCACGACTATGGTGACGGGTCAAATAGTATTCTTTCGTTCTTATGTCATGGAAGTAGTAGTTGAATCCATTTGATCCATCCAAATTAAAGAATTTTTCATCAGAAGAAACGATTTGGAAGCACTCGGTCTTGCATGTCATACTAAAGCTTAATAGAAATAAACAATAACTGTAAAGTTTTTGCAGCCAACTCTTATCTTTTAAAATTTTGTCTAATGCACTGCTCAAAGAAAAATCACAAAGAGTGTGGTGATAGCTTACTGCATAAAAGAGAAAATATATTTCATTGATTGACATTTTGCTATCAGTCTTAGCGATTGGATATTGATTCTTACCGAACACCGTCTATTGACGGAATGCATTGTCTCGATGGTCTCAAAGTTCGATTACAGCACAATTGTCATTTCACTGTGATCTTTATTAAACTTTCTTCACCCTTACAAACACTGTTTTTGTTTTCAATGAAAAAGACCTAGGGAAATTGCACACAAAATCAATGACGACCCTTGATTCAAGCGGCATATGGAATTTTGTGGTTTGAGGTTAAATTATTGTTCTCATATATATTATATATATCCATCTCATATTCCTGATTTTCCTGAATCTGTTTGTGACACATTGTAAGCATCAAATTTACCAGTACATATGCGTCCTTGGCATTGATTGATTGCCGCTGATGATTTGAAAACTTTTCTGAGTATTTTATTGTTTATAAAATACTCAGAAAAGTTTTCAAATCATCTATGTCGAATAGAAAGTTATGAGCGTTTGAATAGAGGCGAGTAGAGCCTTATATAACTGTGACCACTTCTGAACTGAAAGACAACTCAAGTGTAGGGTGATAATTAATAGAGAAAAACTTAATTTTGAAGAAACGGTAAAAATAAACTTTTAATTTTAGTTTCATATTTTTTACTTAATTTAAAGTCAAAGTTTTGGTGGTGGATCCAAAAGTCTTTTTCTGGGTTTTACATACATTAGGCCCTTCAGGACTGTGCATGAACAGAATTCATATAAGATACAACCAAAGTTTGTGTTTCCAGCTAAATTAAATTAAATTCAATTAATTTTTATACAAAAATATAGAAAGGGGTTGTCATTGATATAGGGCTATCCTCATTGTTAATTTAACTGTAAACTTTAGAAATTGGTGTGGTTTGAAAGACTGGACAAGGAGTTCCCGGCAGGCAGAACGAGCTTCCAATCTACAGTGTTGGTAGATGTGTTGGCATCTTTTCAGAGAAATTGCCAACGCAGCTTTAACACTGCTTGCACAGTGTAACATGTTTCAGGCAGATAGGAGTCTGGCAGTCGGAGAAACTGATAAGCATCTTGGTGGAAACTCGATGCAGCATATCAATCTATGTCGACATTCAGGCTGCAATAAAGGCTTCGTCTCTACAAACCACAAAACATATCCAGAACGTGTTAGCAGCACTAAACGAAGCTCAACAGTCTTTAATCAAAATGGTTGCTGTCCATCTAGCATTCCAGGTAATGACATGGCGAACGAATGCGTTATGACTAGATCAGTGCTGTCAGTGACACTTGCAATAAAATTTTCAACAGATCCTTTCATGATTAACGAGTAGACATTTAGCGATTGCTATCATGTCGCAAAAGCACTCTAGCCGGCATATCAACTGAAGCGGACACTTGAACTTCTACGCTTTAATAAGAATAGAATAAGGATGTAGACAGGAGTTCTAACAGAACATTGTACCATTGGCCCACCTACCGGGAGTTTCTTGCTTCATAGCTGTGATAATGAAAAGTAAAACACACTTTTATAAAACAGAACCGATTTTTCGTATAAATCATTCTTTGAAGTCCTATTAAGTCGCACAAAGCTGCAGCTGGAGGATCTGACACTTTTTATTGACTTTACGGTATGGTTCGAAACCAATAAAGATATCCATCACCAAACAAGTAAATACAAACTAGAAAAACTAGAAAAAGTTTATCGGATCATCGATCACCGTCTTGTTAAAATCACATATTGGCCACATCAATATAAACCAATTCCTGCAAAAATATCTGTGTAAGTATAGCTCGACAGCTATCGAGCACAGGTAAGTGACTTTTACTGCTAGCCTCATTTTCAAAAAAGTATGATCCAATGATGCCTCCAGCCTAAAATACGCATTTGTTTTTGCTTTATCGCTTAGGATGATTTTTCTCGAAAATTCAACATCCACTTGTTGATGTTCAATAATCCATTTAACGACTTGTCTTCATTGAATTAATGTTCTGAAACTTAGATATTGACATTGGAATGACATATTTTTGGACGACATATCCTTGACGGCTTTTAAAATAAAACTATGAATATTCAGCCAGCATTTGATCGCGTCTGGCATGAAGCTTTATTCTACAAATTTAAGTCTGTTGTTCCACCGCCTCATTAGCTAGTCGTACTTTATTCGCCGACATTTTATGTTTGAACTTTGAGATATTCGATTGCACATACGATTTTTTTATGCGTAAAAATTTAAAATGTTCTGCTTTATTAACTTTTTCACTTAAAACATAGCATAAAGGCATTTTGTCATGAAAAAACTTAGCTGTAAATGGTATTTAATTAAGTTCTATAGAAGCTAAACGCTTAGCATGTTTTTACGTAGAAAGCTGAAGCTTTTCTTTTAATGAGCAAATTGAATAATTTTTCTGCTTAACAGATGCTGCTGCAGGATTAAATAAAATACTTCCTACACGTATAAAATACTTCGTAGTCGTATAATTGTTTGGCGTAATTGTGCTATTTCTTTTTTTTCTATTGTTTTTTTTTTTTTTTCAATGGAAGTCGTTAATTAAAAGGCTTGTGCTATAAATATGAAACAGTACTGCGTACTAAATTTAGTACAATTAATTTTATCTATAAATATTGTTGGGTATATATTATATTAATTTACATATTAAATTATAGACGCTGCTAAAAATACAGAAAAATAAAACTCAAAGAAAATATAGATAGGAAGAATTGGAACAGGAATTAGTAGAAATAGAATAATAATACATAGTTAATTTACATATTTTTGTGTAGGACATATTTACCCATGTTAATAATGCGTACGCCTGTTGGTATGCAATAAGTTTTTCTTTGTTCGTTTTTTTTACGATGGCTCGCTTTAGTTGAGCTTAGCAGAACGTTTAAATTGTTGTAGTAGTAGGAATAGTAGTTGTAGTAGTAGTTGTTATTGTTGTAATTCTTGTTGTTGTAATTTATATTTGTTTTCTACATTTTGTACAGCTTTTTTTATAGAGCATTGTTTGTTATTTTTTTTTTAATACCATAGAATTTTATTATTTACACAAGATGCACATAGTTATTTTATATAATATATATATTTTTTTTTTTTTTGTTGTTGTCTATAGTTGAAGTATGAGTAGAAGTCGTAGGTAATATATATATTTATAAATAGTAGAGGAAGCTTATATAACTTTTAACATTTAACGTTGTCTTTGTTCTTGTAGAAGTATTTGTAGTAGTTGAAGTAGTTGTTATTCTTGCCTATATATACAAAAGAAAACATCAACAAATACACACACACACGCACATTTAAATTGGAGTGGTTTAATAAAAGTTCGTTTGGAAAGTATATTAATGTAGCTTGTTATATAATAATTTATTTTTAGTAATTTTAGTCTGTAGCTTAAAGATTTTGCAGGAAACGTAAGGATTATAGTTTTCAATATGAAATAAAAACTATTTAATATATTTTTTGGTTTAATTTTAAGGCCACCCTACGAACTTTTATTTACCAACTCGTATGCATAATATATATAGCAGCTATATAGAGAGACGAGAGAAGTAGAGCACAAGATATAGCATAATACAAACACTTATACATACACACACATACAAATATATATACATACATAATCATGGCATTGAAAACTATTTTTACTAGCGAATAAATCGCATAGAAAAAAAAATAAAAGAAAAAAAAGTTATCACAGTAGAAATCTTAGCAGAAAGTAGGTAAATACTTATAAGACAGGTAGCGTCAGCAAAGAGTAAAAAGTTAAACAATAAAAAAAAAAAAAAATTGAAAGAAGTATTTATTTAAAGTCACTGAAGAAGCAAAAATTGAACGTGTGCCTTCGCATTATTTGGCAGGCCAATTAAATATCGAGCTAAAAGAAAAAATTGGAGGCCAGCAGCAGCACACAGTAGCCACAATGGCGTCAGCGGCAATATCTAGCCGTAGTATTTATGGCGACGCTGCTTAGGTAAGCCTTTTGCGCCTGCACTGTATGCTAAATTTTTTTCTTTTGCGGTTTAACTAATCGTTTTCTGTTGACTTTTGTTGTTGTTGTTGTTTATGCTCTTTCTGCTGCTTTATTGTTTTTGTTTTGTTCGCTAGTTGTTGTTATTGTCTGTCTGCCTGCATGTGTGTGTGTGTGGCATCGATTCTTATTTTGTGTCATCTTTATTGTACTTTTTCTTCACTTTTCGTTCTCTTTTTAATTTTCTTGACCTACTTTTTAGTTATTTTTCTTTCGTTTTAGTTTGTTTTTTTTTTTAATTTTTTTTATTTAACTTTAGATTTGTTGTTGTTGTTGTTTGCATGCAAAAATTCATAGTCGAACGATTTTTTTTAGTTTGTTTTTTCTTGCAAAAAAAAAATTATATATATTACGTATACGCCACACATGCTGCTATTGAATTGTTTGGAATTGGATTACGCGCATAGTAAAGCAAAAACGCTAAAGACGCATCTGCTTGACATCGAGATATCCTATAACATTTACACCGAAGATTTGTATGGCAGCTATATTCCGATGTGGACTCATATGGCATATATTCTATTAGGATTAATGGATGATATGAAAAATTTGACGTTTTTAGATTAATTCGAGCTATGCCTTATAGCTCGTACACTTTCTTTACTTATAAATAGAGTCTATATATACAAATCTAAACTTCCCCTTTGTCATATAGACTGCTAGACAGCCGAAACAGTTGAACAGATAGGCATGTCTATATGAAATATACTTTTAAAGTTAATCAATAATTATATATTGGGTATTTTAAGAATCATGTAGACGGTTACAAACATTGCCAAAAACTTTATATACCCTTTTCCTTTCTAAGAAAAAAAATTGAGCAAACAACAGACGTATTGGCGAAAGTGAATTTATGCGGCTTCGCAAATGCGTGAAGTTTTCATGATTAATATACGTTTTATGAATTGTGATGAAGCCGTACGCAGTAATAGAGAGGTAGCTACTATTTATAAATGTATATTATATATTAAGAAAGCAGTAAACAAATATTTTTGTAGCTATATATACCGCTGTGTCATCAAAATGTCATATGCTATATAAGATTGTGTTCATACTTCCAAAATATAATCCAATATTAAAAAACTAGAACAGTTTTAGATTTTCATATTTATTCTTATTATTAAAAAGCAACCATTTTTCTAGTTAATTTCATAAATAGTATGTAGGGTATTGGCAGGTGTTATTTTGCAAATAATTTGACAATGACCTGTCATGTGGCATTAGTGTCAAATTGTTTTGCTGCCGTAAAATGTGTTTTCATAATAACGTGAGGAACACACTCGCTGCTATATCTTATCCAGACAAAGTGTGCTTTAAAAATATTAATTTTGTTATTTTATGCAAATATTCGCTTATAGCAACACGGAGATTTGCGAATGTCTATGTTTAGGCAGCAAATACATTAAGCGACTTAAAGCCCATGCCAGTCAGTTGGCTGTGTTGTGTGCAAGGAACACATGTCGTAAGAGGCTGAAACGGTCTCAGCACAGAGACCTATGACATTGCTAATGTCTTAGTTTATACTCGTTAAGTAGACGTTGTTCTAATTATTTGTTAGCTTAAACTGTACGTTAATATGTCATTGCTACCCTTTACTCCTTTTATTAAATTTTAATTGATTTAGTTAGGTTTAGTGAGTAAGAATCGCAAAGTAATATATGCACGTTACAGCTTATTTAAGATGAACCCTTTTTAAAAACTGAACTAATTAAAATAAGAACGTTTATAATAACATTAACTTCGGTGGAATTGAAGCATAGATATGGCTAATACTTGCCTTTAGCTCGGCAATGCTAGAGAAATTATGCTAGATAGTTGAGCTAACTAGGCCTCAACTTTGTATAACGTAGAGTTCATCTTATATGATTTTTAATTAATTTAATTAATAAACAAACATATTAAGGCACCATACGCTATTTCAGATTAATATATTCAATTTGAGGGATTAGCTTGCATACAGATAAGGCAACATACAGATAGACGTATGTACATATATCTCGTCCATATGAGCTGCTAAAGTAATCGAATCAGGAAAGCAATCGAAAATATTCGAGTCTATATACCATTATTCAATAATAAGAAACCGTAAAAAACCTGTTTCTTTGTGAATTAAAAATACTTGCTACATTTTAGAGGTCGACTTAAACTTTTTTAATCAAACCTAGCGTTGCCAACCCGCTAACGGCTGTGAGAAAATCCTACACCAGCTGTTTACTATAAATAATTTTGCTATAGCATACCCACATAGTTTAACCTTCAAACTTCCATTCTTGATTTTTACTTAACTAAATAGGCCAATAACGCTGAACAGATGATCATCGAACTACTTTCCAAAAGTTAGTATATTCAACAGCCAATGTTGATTTAACAAAGAATTAATACTGAATACCAACTATGCGAACTGTAGATTCTTTTAATCGTTTAAAATTAGCACCAAGCATAGGAAGTCCCTAAGACCAAATTAATGATATTGACTCAGGAATTGACTGAACTGACTCAGGACAATTTCTGAAACTACTGTATATATCACTTCATGTCAATATTACCAATTATATATACATTTTCTGAAGATTTTCGTATATAAATTTTACGATTTTTAGGTATACGAAACAATGGCAGAACGAACTGGATTCGTTACAGAGATCCACATTCCAAAGAAGAGATTAGAAAACATTAAGAGGCGATTAAATCTTTAATTTTTCAATATAGAAATAAGAGATGTATTGTATTCCTATCAAGTCTTTCGAAAGATTCTTCAAAGTTTTAGAAGATTTATAAAACAATTAGGAAGAAACATAAAATTATTTCTACTCTAAAAGATAATGGCTCCGTCTACTATACTGAAAGCAACAAAGAGAAAATATTGGCTCAAATATTCATATTCAAACAATCGATTTCTGCAGGCCTAAGCATCCAGTGTACTAAGTAAGAATCCATTGAAAAACTCGACAGAATCGAAATGCAAAGTTCGACTGATAATACAACAAATAATCAAATCGTTGCAAATCAAAAACGCACAGGGCAATGACGATATCAATAAGCTTTATTTAAAAACAAGTAAAAAAAAATTACAGTCGGGCGTAACCGACTATAAGAGGCCCTGTACAAGATAAGAATCTAAATCCTTTCTTAACAAACACATTAAATGTTTCCTTAGCTAATGCACCAAGCAGCGCAAAACAAAAAGGTAGGAAATTAATAACAAATATGGTACTGACAAAAAGTATTTTTCTCCTCCCATTTCTTAATGTATGTATAAGTGCCTTATAAAATATTTTTTTATGTATGAAAAGAAAAGGGAGGACGGAAGTATCAATTGCTTAAATTGATGAATTTTGACTTAGAGGGACGTTATTTATAAACTGGCATACTTTATTTGTTTGTGGCGAAGAAATTTTTAGCCTTGATGGTGATTGTATGTGGAAGTGGGGGAGGGGCAAAATTTAAAAATACATGAAATCTGAAAGTCATCCTTGTAAAAATGAAAGCAGTATGGAAAAAGTCACTAATGATAATGGAATTTCGAAACTTCTAAAATTTTGTTTTTGGTCTGAGCACAACACTATTCACTCTCTGATGAAAAATTATACAAAATGCTTTAATTTGATATTAAGGTAGCCTTTGATTCAATATAGCATAATAATGAATTCGACATAGAAGCTGGTTGTTCTCAAGGCTGGTGTATAATATTTTCAGCTCTGAGTTTCCCTATCTACTAACTTTGCAACTCATCACAAGTAATAGCCAATAGTAATAGCAAATACTCTTCAAGATGCAGGAGGAAAATTATGATAAATATATCTCAATATATCATTTCAGCAGAAAGAACAGCACCCGATATCTGCCTCTTATTAAAATGGTACAAACATATAAAGAAAATCATTAAATTAATTGTAAGCTTACCATGGTTCTACTCAACTAAGTCCCTGCACTCTCTTGCAAATGTGGCGCTGGTTAATAATCTATTAAATGTAATAAGTGATACATTTTTACTCATAATGCCTTGAATCTGCGCACTGCTATACCTTTGATATTTTGTCAACATTTTACAAGCTTCAATCTACTCCTAGAAAATACAACAAAATATTTTTTGAAGCCAGTCATACAAACTATATCAAACAATTATTAATAAATGTTTGATGATAATTTTTATCCCGCTGTGGTTATAACATTTTAGGAAAATCTTGTAACAGTTCAGAACAAAGAACGTTTTATTCCGAGAGTTTTGTGTCGCTTAGTCTTCGCTATTCAAAGGAACTATCTTGCAAACATACAGACGAATGAAGGGACATGGCTAGATCAATTGGATAAGGAGTCCGCATCACTTATATTTATATGTGTTCTTTATGAAGTCTCTGATATTTTTTCGCTATGTTACAACCATTTTTAAATATTCAAAATTCTAAATATTTTGGATTATTACTAAAGCGATTAAAAATAAAACTACTATGTGATATCTTACAAAATAAGCACCAAAGCACTTCGTATCATTCAAATATAGAAGCGCTAAGCGATATAAACCACTCTATTCGGCTTTTGAAAGCCAAAAGTATTAGAAGAAGGGTGCGTTATTTCCCATTTAAATCTTCACCATTGTAAAAGAACTTAAAACGATGTTACCAGGACCAAAACATGCATAAAAAATTCAACTTCTTATGCCGTTGTCCATCATATCCGATTGTACACTAACTGCACAATTGCTGGTTATTTTCCAATAGAAGTGAAAATTGGAAAATAAGTTTATAAGAAAATAATATATAAACTAAAAGTTGTTGACTCTTCAGTATTTTTAAACGAAATCATAAAGTTGTACTTTTGTGTATAATATTTGCAATGAAATTAAATTATATTAAACTAAACTAAAACCCACTCATAATATTTTTATTCAACTATAACACAATGCTGCTAATATTGAAACAAAATCTGGAAAATCATTAAATTTTACTCCAACTATTTCGCAATCGATTTCTTTGAATTTCAGTTGAAATATCATCATAAAATGGCAAACTTGATATACGTTTCGTATATAACTCAATTCAATTTGATTTCGTTACATTTGAGCATACGCTATAAAGTATTTGAATAGAACATCAGAACAATGACTTAGCACGAATTGCTTTTATATGACATGACATAAATTTAACGCTTCAGCGAGAATATAATAAGAAAAGCCAAAATGAAAAAGGCAACAATGAGCCAAATAGTAAAAAACTAAACAAATACTGCAAGCAAAAGTGTATAAAAATTTGCGAAGAAGTATATAGAAAAGTTTCACATGATGACGTATATATTTAATCATGTGCCTGAAAATGAGCACACTGCCAGTCAATAGATTTGTGCCATTCATTCATATTGAGTTCATTTTTTATACACTTCAGACTTTTGTGCGGAAATGATAGTTTCAATTTATAAAGTATGTACATATATATGTAGTTTGTAGAGTAGTGAAGAAAATGTTGAAGTGATATTAAGATAGATATATGTTTGAAAAGGCTCACTTGAGAAACGATGTATCTAATAAACTGCCTCTTCTGCCCAATCAGTATTTTCAACTACTTTTAAGATTTAGTGCTTAGTTTTTGTTTCAGTGTTTGTTTGAGTTCTTATTTCACTTATCACAGCACACTTTTGAGCAGCTCTATGATATATAGAGCCCAAAAATAGACAAGTTGTAAAATATTTATGGCAGAGTGCTGTAACATAGCGATTGAGAGGTCGTTCAACTCATAAACAATATATATGAGGCCAAAAAGGGATAAGTAAAATAATTGAACTATTACTTAAAGATCATAAACTAATATATGTTACAGCTGAAAATAATAAATATATTTTAGGAAATGTTTTTAACAAGTAAATGAACAAATTCGAGCAAGTAGATATTTTTTAAATTTTGAATAGCTGTGAATGTCAATGAGTTATGCCCAATTTTGATTAAGATTTAAGTAAGCTGCGTCGGTTTATGTATGCGGCCATCAGACATGACCAACTGATGCACTTGATGTAATACTATTCCATTTGGTCACCGAGTTAATTGCAAATCAAAGAAGTTTCACCGGAAGTAACTCAACAAAATTTGTTAGATCACACAATCACCAGATTTATTGAAGCTCACCCACATGCTTTTGAGAAAATTTTTTTCTAAAACGATAAAACAAATATAAAAGCGAATTGTAAATGGGTCTGCCATGACAGTCGTCATTCTTCCATATATCGACCCAATTTTAATGATGCAGAAATAGATTCGATTGACCAATGCTTGTTAAAAACAAGCAAATTGACAAATAGCAAGCCTTCTTCAAATCTTTTTTGTAAATTCATAAATCACTTTGGAACTGCGGGCTTGGTTCGTGTTGAAGCAGGCAACATATAATGTCAAATTGTCAATATTAAGTAAAAGACCATAAAATCGTTTAAAATTTGTCATCAATTTCATTGATTGATTGAAAAATCTCTCGCTTTATTGCGGTATCATCATCTCAAAGGTGTGGTATTTGTGGTGCATGACCCAAAGTCATAAATGACTTAATTTATATTAAAAATCTTCCTTCAAAAGAAATTTGTAAAATGGTAAAAGAAATTGTAAATGGAATACAAAAAAATTATATAATTACAGTAGATGCTAAGGAAGGAAATATAGCTTTTGTTTGATATTTCTTTGGCAGGGTTTGATGCTACAAATAACGAAAACACAGCTAGAAAGTTTTTCCAATTGGGCAGCTCTAATAACCGGCGTTAATGAAGAGTTGATTTAGCGATTCTGCGAAATCTTGCATGATGTTACCTACTTCTTATAAAAACTTCCATATATGTAGAAACATATTCGTGGTTATATATGCATAAACTTTTATAAACCGGTGCTGATATCATCAACAATGAGTCCTTATCAATTGGTATGATGTCCAAAGAGGTCCTGGAAGTTCGAAAAAAATATATTCGTATTTTCCATCTTTACCATGCTAGGAAAAATTCCCGCATAAATATAGTAAAGAGAGATCCTCATATAAAAGATTTAACTAAAAAGTACTTCTCAGTCCTCTACAAAGAATGTACATTTTAGTGAAGACTTTACCAGTCTTATTCTTGAACAGCTGTTCTCGGACGGTTACTCTGCTGATTCAGAAGTCGAATTTTATTAAGTTCGTCAACAAAATTAAGAATTTATATTATAAGCAGAAGTAATAATTACACTTTTGGTGGTGCTTTCAACAGTAGACACCACGAGTGGAGATGCGTCAGATGAAATTGCTTGAGAAATTTAATGGGTAAAAATTTGGCATCATAGGGTTTTGACAAATTATTCCTATTTGAACACATTCATATGGTAGAAAAGCTTCAACCCACCATATTTCCTTATCAAATTGTGTGCTTCTTTTGCACTAAATTAATGTAATAAATGAACTGAGTTCTGATCACCTGCATATCGTATATTCATTAATTTCTCTATAAAAGTGCTAACTTCAGTCATTACTTGAGATACATCACGGCGTATCTGCCTTTGACCACGTTGAACTCTGTTCAAAACACGGACCAGATCGATGCAATGATGCTGATTATTAATAATAAGGTTTTATTAACTCTTAGGTAACAGAAGCAATCCAAAGAGAAGATTTCTTTCCGCACAGAAACCATTGCCAATGTAAATTTTATACAACATAGAAATTGCATCCGTCAGAACTGGCCACGATTAATAGCTCATCAAGTTCATTCAATAGGGTAATTTACTTTTAACGTTGTAAAAACGGTCTTCTTCCTTTTGGAATGCAACAAACATTCTAAAGAAAAAACATCCAATCGTTCCTACGCTGAAATCAAACTCAACAGTATACTTTACTGCTAATCAGAGAAGTGCGCTTCTTGGACAAAATTTTCGTAGAAAACACAGTGCCTTCGCTCAGCTGAGTAATAAAGCCACTTCGTCTCTTGTTCATAATAATATTTTATCACTAAATGATACGGTTCCTACTTTTAATAGCGCGTATTACATTAATACATCCAAAATATGTAAGGTTTCAAAGAGTCTTAAATCTGAAAAGTCTTTTGGTGACGACAATATAAATAGCAAATGACTAATGTCTTTTAGCACCCAATAAGTTTTCTTTCGTCAATTAGCAAAATCATGGAAGAGGTTATTCTGTATTTTACTTCCAACTCAGCAGTTCAGTTTTCGCAGTGAACTAGTACAGAACATCTAGTTACAATTGCGTAGCCCATCAAGCAAAACTTTAAAAGACTTCAAACAACATGCACCTTGCTAATGGGCATTAAGGCACCATTTGCTTATGCATGGTATGGTGGGCCCTTTAATAAAAAGGATAAATTTTATTTTCAAATTGAACTTATTAAAATCTCTAAAAATTGTTTAAAAAATTGTTCGTTTTTAAGTAAGAAATATTGATATACTAGATGGGTTGACACTGTTACACAGGACAATGTGAAAAAAATACATGAAATGGTGTTGGCCGACCATAAAGTGAAGGTTCGCGAGCGCACACGCTATATTTTGGGCGAGATTCTGCATATGGGCATGCTGACTCCGGACCAAAAATAAGAACGCGAGCTCACTTCAAAGGGTGGACTTTAGGCATTGATTAGTAACTGTTGATGAAACAGGGATTCACTATTACACGCCATAGAACAGATTGAGTGCCCGGCAATGGACTGAAGCCGGCAAGAGTGCTCTGAAGCGGCCGAGGGAGGCTGTATGGGTCGGAAAGGTCATGGCGTCCGTTTTATGGGATTGTCATAGCATACTCTTCGTGGACTATCTCGAAAAAGGAAAAACCATTATTGAAGCAATTGAAGGCTGAAATCGCTGCCTCACATGAAGCGAAAAAAAATTTTGTTTTTGTAAGACAATGCGCCGGCACACAAGAGCATCGCAAGCATGGCTAAAATTCAAATTTAGGGCTCCAATTGCTTCTTTGGAAAATTATCTCATCCCAAACCTTAAAATATGGCTCAAAAATAAAAAATTCTGCTCGTGCGAGAAGATCAAAGACGTCGCAGAGAAGTATTTTGCAGATCTTCCGAAAAATTTACTTTTCGGATAGGAAAAAAATCGCTGGAATAACTGTATCGATCTAAAAGGGGACTACATTGAATAAAGTAAAAAAAAAAAATGTTAAAAAACATTTTTTCTTTCCCTTTTGAATGGCGTGTGTTTTCATCTATTTTTACTTAAACTCGCTTTTGAGACTTTGTGCGGTTGACATTTGTTATGCGTTCCAACACTAAAACTTAAAATAATATTCACACTGTGCATAATTCAGTAACGGAAACTTCAAGACCACATAACCATATTCTTGATCAGCTCGACGAGTGCAACTAGCCATGTTCATCTGTCTGGCAGCCTGAGCAATGCACTTATATTAATGGACATGTCTATGTCTACATTTAAGCGTAGTCCCCATAAAAACAACAGCCAATTTTGTTGCTTTTTTTATGAAAAAAATATTGTTTTACAAGTAATATTAATTTTATGACTGCTTCTTACAGACCGGAGGCTTTACGTTTATATTAATGGCTATAATACTCCTAATTTAATTATTTAATTTATGGTTTAATTTTTTGTTTTTCTTATAATTTTATTCGTTCTTACTAATCTTATAATGTTAAGCTTGGTAAACAAATGCATACAAAATTTTAAGTTCATAATACAATCGGTTCATTTTGTAATTAAAATTAAAGAAGGTCACATTAAAACTTTGCTTTTGAGTTGCTTCTATAAAGGATATTAAAGAAAAAGCTTCAGTTTCAATTTAGATTCATTTTCCATTTCATTTTAACTTAAAACCGGAAACGATTCAAAAACTGACAGACTGCCGCCAGCAAAATGGCGTTTGTGCTTTGTTATTTTATTTTTATTTTTTATTTTAGTCATGCAAAATGCTGTTGTGCGCCGGAAGTGTGCCTTTGAAATGTGCTACTAACTTAAAATGTATTTAAATATTTTGTTGCGTTTATTGTAAATGACGTAGCTTACTTTGATGTCATTGAAAGAGCTGTTCGAAATGAATTTTGCGTATGAATTTGCATATAAGCTGCTTTAAATATTATAATATAGCAATCGATAATATTGCTTGTTATATTTTGTTTTAATTCAAAATCTTTTCTTTTCATTTTTGCACAAATTATTTTGAGAATTATATAGCAGCAAACACAGTCAATGCACGCGCGACCCTGAGCTGCTTTTTGTATAGAATTGAGTCAGTCTGCGTGAATGAATAACATTTGTTAGAAAACCATGCACACTTATATTATTCCGCGAAAATCAATTAGAGTTTAATTCATATAGCACGCAAAATATGAAACACGCAGCGCGTTTAATTTATTTATTTATTTTATTTTTTTGTTTTATTTTGTAGCAAAGCGTAGCCACTTTTCCACGCGCGTCGACGTAACACATTTTCATAAGATACGAAAATACTCGAACGAATATCAAGGGTAATGTTTGTCATGCATATACTAACAACAACAACAACAACAAGCGCGTTTCCCACACACACACACACACGCATACACACGGGCAATGAAAGGCAAACAAGATACGTATAGTATCTATGTGTGAATATATTTTTATATATGTATGTATATAAAAAATAACATAAAAGTTGCAAGCATGTACTTGCGGAGGCCAACACGTTTGTTATTTCAAACCAACAGTTATAAAAAAATGTAATGTTAAACATGCGCTCCACAGCAATGTACCTTGCTACAAGTATCTAGATACATTTGTATCTATGTATATTTGTCAGCATATATGCAATGTTATGCTATGCTGATGTTGTGTCGTCATCAATATTTTTTTTGTTTTTTTTTTGTTATTATGTTTGAGTGGATTTTTTAAACACTCACACACTCATACACGCGTTGTCGCCTTTACCTGCTTGTGCTACTGTCGCGGTCAACGCTTTTACACAATTTTCATTGAACGAGCACACGAATGAAAAACACAGATAGTCTAACAGACGGACAGACAGACAGAGTGAGTGAGTAGTAGGCAATGAGAGCTTTCTCGATTGCAGTTTTTCCGCTATCCGATTTTTTTTTTTTATTTTTTGTCAATCGTTTCCACGTTTTCTTTTATTTTTCCGCGTTAACCAATTGCCACCACGTGTTGTCGACAGCTGTAGTTTCCGCACTAAACTGAATCGTTGTGGCATTGCAGCAAAAGGTTTAAGCTCAATCGGCATAGCTTCTGCAATTCTGACATTTGTGGCAGTTGCGCAGTGTGAAAGCCACTGCATATAACTGAATTTCGATTACACTGCGAGAAAAAAAGGAACATTTTCTAATTGAAGTATTCGGACAGGACTGGACATATACATTTTAAAGCGTATAAATGCAAAGGAGAAGATACTAAACTTTCCTCATTCTATTTTTGAGCTATCCATCTGAAATTTGGATTTAGTTGCTGTCCATTTAAGAAACAACTCAAATTTATGCTTAATAAAATCAAATTCTACTTACAAGATTCCACAGTGAGTATAACAAATGCAGTAAGTACTTCCTGATGCAGTTTCATGCGTTCGCGTATGACTAGTACGCGTTCCAGAAAATATCCCATCACCGTAATTTCCACTTTAAGTATGGCGCATACATCCAGTAGCATTGGCACGCTGAGCTTTTCTAGCTGCTGAGGATCATCTATAAGTTGTCTGACATTGCTAGCACAACAGCTGAGCGCTCTAAAACGTTTATGGCATTCACTTTGGTATCCGTTTTCATCTGCAGACTTTGTTGCAACTTCGTTCAGCGTATTAACCGTCGTACAATTATTGCCTTGCATTGAGCGCTGATTTTCTTGTGCACGTTGCTTGCCGTAAATTTCCCAGAGCAATGAATCCAAGAGTTGCTTTACTTCGCTATTTAGTTTGTATAAAATTTGATGTTGGAAATTAAGTCTTATCAACGCCTTATGCTAATTTAGCTTACCTCATTTTGCTTGTTTCAATGCTTTACGTATGGGTGCAACTTTTTATACTTTAAAAGGTAGCCTAGTATGTGGTTATCGCGAGCTGTGTTTTGTTTGTGGCTTGTGAGAACTTGTTTTGATATCAACTGAAAATAATTGAGTATAACAAAGTAATTTAATGCACCAAAATTTTTGCATAATCTTCACACGAACTATATAAGCATAGATAAATATAAAATGGAGATAGCCAGTAAAAGAAATTCTTTTCAACAGCCCTTTATTTTAGTTTTAAGTAGAAGAAATAGACATATATTTGGGTTAAAGTTCGAAGTTAAATGAAAAACTTCTGCTAGCTTTCGAAAGAGTCTGTGACGACTGCTTCTTATAGAAGCTTTAAAACTGCTGTCACTGCTTTACGTTTGTTTTTTTTGGTCTTAGCTGGAAGGGCGAGAATTTCAGATTATAAACTGTCAGACCTATTCTGCCCAGCCGTATGAGAGTTGGAGATTGTTACTTTACTCGCTGATCTTCCTATACGTGACAAGGCTTCCTCTCAAACAATCATTGCGACTTACGACTAACGATTTGGCCATTTTATACAGCTCAAAGAGTCGCATGGAGGCAGAGATACCTCCGCGGCAGCTTGGCCTAGACGATGTTATTTGAAAAAGAATACAAGTGATCCATGTTTTACGCTTAAACGCATGACCAGTCCAGCAATTTACATATAAGCTGAATAACTGCAGCAGCATTCACTGGCAAAAACTTTGGAAGTAACTTTCAGGAACATCTAAAAATATGTTGCCTGTGCATGACAAAACTCAGGAGACTGTTTAATGTGTATCCCAAATACATTACTCCAATCTTTTGGGGAATCAATTCAGCTGCAAATTGTTACATATTCGGGTGCTGCAGAATCGAGTTTTTACACAGACTACTGACTGACCACGAGCACATAGGCTTGGAGTAGATCTCAACACTTGGTCCTAAATGTCAAAATATTTAATGGATTGTTTAGGTATAGTTGACAGCTTTGCATAACTCGTATTGCTATTCACACAGCTATACTTTTAAAGGGTCAGCAAACCGGAACTGTTTGCAGATTCGATTTGTCCTAGTTTACGAGAGTTCTCTAATGCTTTAATCTCTAATTAGGCCCTGTACCGAAGGTACAAGAGCCTATTGGGTTTGTGCAAATGTATGTAACAGGTAGAAATAATGGTCGGAGACCCTCCAAAGTTACCCCCATTATGGTCAGGAGTGATAGAGGAGTCGATATAGACATGTCCGTCTGTCCGTCCGTCCGTCCGTATGAACGAAAGGATCTCGGAAACGGTAATAGATAGAGACTTCGTGTTTTTTGCATTCGACTAGGACTGCTCCGGAATTTCACAAGTTTATTTTAAAAACTTGATCCCCTACCCCCCCCCCCCCTTCCCCATAAAATCACCCCCAAGGATAAAAATTTCTTCGGCACAAAAAAAAGTAAGTATGCCAGTATAGAGATATCGTCCTTCTTAGCCAAAATCCGAAAAGTTCATCAAAATCGGATAATAAATGACGATTTTATAAGCAATTGAATTTGAACGACCCCCCTTTTCTTTTCATTCATATTCGCGCAGTGAGAAGTGGTCATGTGTTTGGTCATAAGCTAGGGAAACATTTAATGTGTTTGTTAGGCGAACTGAACTGGTACAGGGCCTCTTACAGTCGGTTACGCCCGACTGAAATTTCCTTACTTGTTTTTTTTTTGACAATGTGCTTGTGAACTTTTATGGGAACAAATAAAGATGCAACTTTCTCATTGTACCAAGCGCAGTACCAAGCGTAAACCAACGTGACAGTCTTCACTACAGGACATCAATGGTCAGTGGTGTAGGTTTGATATCAAACAGGCAGACGTCTTCGCACAACACATCGCAGAGCGCTTTAAACCGTAAAAACTAACTTTAATTAATGCCGTTGAAGCTACAGAGGCTTTCTTGGAATCTCCACTGCATATACATATGCCTATTGCTCCCTTCACTCTGACAGGGATGTCTGATTCCAACGAAGGTATTAAAAACTACAAAGTCCGTGATCATGATAAAATCTGCTACGAAACGCTAAAAACCCTGCCAGTAAATGCTCTTCTATTATTGGTTATTCTTTTCAATGCTGTCATGAGGATATACCAATTTCCAGGGACTTGGAAAACAGCAATGGTAACAATTTTATATAAATCCGGTAAACCAGAAAGCAATCCTGAGTCGTATCGTCCAAGTAGTCTACTTTCACCCCTCTCCACTGCAGTTTGTGCAGCAGACTCTAATCGATACATAGTTTCATCAAGTCGTATATAATATTCTCGACGAATTTGACAAAAGGAATATTTCAACGCTGAGTTTGTCGACATACAAAAAGCCTTTGCCAAGGTCTGGCATTTCGGTAGATATATTACCTGTTCCATTTTATTTGATGCTACGTTTATACCTGGTAGGGAGTCAGTTCTTTGTTAAAGTTTACACAAAATAAAGCTCCTCCCAAATGGCACTTAACGGTTGAGTATTTTAACAAACTTCAAAAACTCGTTGAAGGATTACATTGTAGATACTTTGTGAACAGGGCTAAGACGCCTTCTTCACTAGTTTTTGAAGAATAAGAGAAGATTTTTATTATGAAACAAACGCTTGATTTATGAAAAATAAGCGAGCCCATTTGGAGACACGGCATTCAGATCTGGGGAATTGCCGTTAAATCTAAATGCAAATCATGCAAAACAAACCACTAAGAAAAATCACAGTCTGCTCTTGGTACGTCTGAAACACTACCCAGAGATCTTGATATTGCTTATGTTGACGACCGCATGCTTCACCACCAAAACCGCCTGGTCAGGCATTTGCGACGCCTCAAGTGCTTCCATTTTTGGTTATCTTAATTAATCACCTTAAGATAATCCTTCATATTTTCTTATTTAAAAAGATACATTTAAGTGGATCTAGCCATGGGTTACCTAGTTTTAGCTAGATATAATTGTTGAGCTCCACTTTCTCCTAGCATAAGTTAGATGTAACATAATATATTATGGTATAAGCCAGATGACTACTCTAAGCAGATTTGCTAAGGGTCTACATAATACCATGCCACACAGATGTTTTATAAAATTCTGAGCATTTTAATTGTACTTACCATAAAAATATGAAACTTTAATTACATGCGTAGTTTAAGGTCAAATAATATCCGCGAATTGATAAATTTAAATATTTTGATAACTTTTTAGTTTTTGTATATTTTTTTCGTATATATTTTTTATAATGTCAAATGGGAAGTAAATATGAAAGGTAATTAATTTAATATTTTAAAACTTTGTTTTAATAAAAAGCAAAAATATTCGTTTGCTTATTTTGTCATTTTTTTATTTATATTTTGAACTTTAAAATTTTTTCTTTAAAACTATGAACATTTCTCAGAAGATATTCCATTGATTGCATAAAACATCATTTCGAAGCGTAAAACTTAGGAATTACTGATCATACGTTTAAAATTTAAAAATAATACATAAAATTTCGAATTCTTTTAGAGTTTTTGAATTCCGAAAAAAGTTGTTACTTTGTTTTATATTATATGTTCTTGAGATTTTCGTTATTTGATTAGTTTAATGTGTGGTTTGAGGTTGTCGTGGTCAGTGTGCATCATTTCAGTCGTTAAATGAGCAAGCCAAGAGGCTTGATTACTATTGGGTTTTTTTTTTTGCTATTAGTAGAAAGTGCGATCCATGTGTGTATTGAGCGAGAAATTACGATACATGCCAAAACGCACCACCTCATTGGAAAAGTTCTGCGGCAAAGGGAAATGACGCTGCGGAATGGTGTAGGCATTGGGTGCGTAGTAGCCATACTCGGAATTGCATGTGCGGTACATAATATTCTGATCGTTCTCGACACCGTAGCCCTTGAAATTGTCTGAAAAGTAGGAAAAAAATATTTATTTTTTAGTTAGTAGTTGTAACGAATGTAAAGCAAGACAGCAAGTGATCAGTTAAGAGTAGGCGAAGAACCTGCTGCACATAGCCAGACATTGAAAAGTGGATACTGCCAGCAGTATCCTTTCTTTTGCCAAATATGCTACTTACATGGACACTTAATATGCTCGTGCTTCTGTATTTCTCCATACAATTTCGCGGTCTGCACAACTGGCTTACGCTTCAGAAATTTTTGAAACTCAACCTCCGGATTGAAGGTCTCCAAATCAGCACAGACTTGTTCGCACATTTCGTTTTTGGAAATTTTTGCACTTCTACTATTTAGCGTATGACTATTGTTGTTTTATATGAAAATTCTACTATAATATTTTCTACTTTTACTACAGCCTTTCCGTGCTATAAGAACTTCGACGTTGTGTAAATGTAGAAAATCTTTTAAGTATTGATAAAACTTAATTTTCAGTGGTTGCTAAGTTGCCTTTTAAATATTTTGATAAATTTTTTTCTTTGTTTATGAAGTTTAGCAATTTCTTACGTCTGTTAGAATTTGAATTTCAACCCCCCCTTTACAATTTTTCAACCTTTTAAACTTTGACATTTGCAGCGCCTGCGCATTTGAGCTATGCATCTGAACTGTCAGCGGTCGATTTTGACAGCTCGCGCTGGGGGTGTACACAAAGTTGCTCTAATTGATATCGAACGAAAACGAAAGTACAACGAAAGTTTGTCAAACAAAATGTGTAAAGTGTTAAATTTTGTAAATTTTATTATTTGTATTGCAACATTTAGTCAGACTCTTGATGGTAGTATGGCACTTAAACGTGGCCCACATCATCCGCGCAGCGAGCCGACGAAAACGCGCAAAGTGGATCAACATTTGACGCACGAAGAGCAGTAAGTAGTGAAGAAAAATACAAATAATTTTATTACCTGTTTATATATTAAAAATGTTAACTAATTTCATAGTCCCATTGAGGATGATCTGAAGAGTATTAATGTCAATGTTAATCTGGATGAGATGAGCGATGAGGAGCGCACATTTTACTTTTTTAAGGTGAGTTTTTTTTTTTTTTTTTGCAGCATTAGTTTTTGCTGAGCTATTTGTGGCGCCTTAAGCTATATTAAAAATTTTTCTAAAGTAAATATTTAGCTCAGTTCTATCGAATGTCTTTAAGATTATATTGGCAAAGTGTATAATGCATTATTGTTTGGTATAAACAGGTATATTTTGTAAACAATTACTAAGCATGCCATTTCTTATTCTTTCTGCTTCTAAACATCCCCAAACATGCAACTGTGCATGTTATCATATAATAGGTTATATGATTACAATATGATAACCTGCATTCTTAACAGTTAAAGTCTTTAGTGCTAATATTTTGGTAGAAACTCAAAATTTGGTTTACCTTATATTAATTTTTATAAAATATTCAATTCAGGTCTATATTGGACCTGCATAGTGGATGGACCCCATTCAAATTTGTCCCACATTTCTAAATTTTTGTATAAACAATTTCGTATTGTTGTTGTTTATTTAGCTGGAAATACCAAATTTGGTTTATACTGCTTGATTCCTAAACATGTATTCGATATAGACCAACATCGCAGCACTAGAAGCACTAGGTTAGCCCTCATACATCTTATCTGTCCTTATTGGTCTTTATATTGGACAGCCTCACCGCTGTTTTTTGGGGACATTTCTCCATACTCCATAAAGTATCTCATAATTCTTACAACTCAATACTAAGCACATCTTTATGGGATTATTTTAAATACTTTGAGCTTACTGATGCAGCAATGCAATTGTTCGGTATAAATCTTAATTCCTAATTCGTCAAATTAATCTTATGGAATATCATATTTAAATCCTACAAATAAAGCTCGATATATTTAATATGTCAAGAGCTTTAAGACTGCTCAAACTCAAGGATTGATTGCTTCTTTAATTTTAATAGTCCCAGCTAAGCATATGATGACATTAAATATGTATACATTCCTTGTAAATGGGACAACATGCGTTCTAATACAGATCGATGTCGATTCGTCTATTACTTGGTGGATGAGCTGTTTAGAAGAAAGTGTGGGAGCAATAGCTCTTCTTGGGCCCAAATTCATAAAACTACAAATAGTTTTCAATAATTTTCAAATGCTAATGTCACTCTAGACTGAATGCCAGTTCTGGTTATACTTGCAGAGTGTATAAAATTTCAAAAAAGCAATTCAGTGGACCACACAGGCCGTAATATGGAGCCTTCTGCTCTATATGTAGCTTGTAGCTAAAAATATGGTTCCTCATAAATGGAATTCAGATTTAAATGTACAGAATAATTAAAAATATTCCGCTCCATAAAAATACTTTGCACACACTTCGATATTTTAATCCATAGTTCCAACTTTATATAAAGCAATAACAGCGCTGTGAAGTATGTGGCCCCCTTCTGTTGGAATCACATGTCAGCAATTGAGGTTGGAAAAAACTTTTAATGACTCCAATGACTCCGCAGGACCAGACATTAACTCCAATTTATCTCATATACGTACCCATTCAACCAAAAATTCTTTGGAATATCAACATCAAATTGGCGGACCATACAATGGTCGTTTGGCTTTAAATTATGCACAAGTTGAATCTTAGAGGATTTTAAGCCAATATCCTTTCGTAAAATCTTCCATAAAGTGATTGGATACAAACCCAATTGTTGAGAACAACGACAAAATAATGAATTTGGGTCTTCTTCAATGCTTTGCTATAAAGCGGCTACAGCTTCTTTGATACGCACTTTTCGGCTTCTTTCGAAACTTAAAATAATAGCAGCTCAAATTGCACTCTGGCTGGGTTATGGTTGAGTTACGGAAGACAAAGCTTCTCAGATGTAATAACCATTGCAAAATGAACAAGAGACTCTACCATTGGAAGACTCAATTTGGGGTGAAAAATTCAAGATGACCTATCTATATAAGTGGACCACTGACAGTTTGAAGCTGCTTTTCTGCACCAAAAGTTCTCACATAGTCAGAAAATCGTAATTTTTTTATATTTTTCAGTCTGTGAGATAACTTCAACCTGAGTTTTTTTGCGAGCACACTTCGACTTCAGATAGTTCTCAATTATCTTTTATAAATGGGCAGCGATATGGAGGGAATTGATAAATTTCATCTAAACTCTGATATAGGTTATTTCTTCAAAAAATACGGCTCAGTACCGGAACATCTTTGCTCTTATATAGTACGCAGTACACAGTAATATAGCTAACATGAAAAAGCCGTGCTGCTACGCATGATATATGCAATAAAGTGGAGGGGTCAGGGCTTTTTTCTAGCAATTTTTTTTAATACTCTTTAATTCTTAAATTGAATATTCACAAATTATTTAGGAAGAAATCTGAACAAACAAATTTTTAAAGAGTTAGATCTTTTGCTGTTTCAATTCTTTTATTTGGAGTCTGGTTAGTAAAATGGTATTGAATCGTGCTCAAGCTTCTTCATAGTAGATTTGATATAATCACGACAGCGGTTCTAAGAAGTTTCCTCAATATGAATACTTTTTTTTATCGATGTCTTAATAATGTAATATAATAATGCACCAAAAGACATTAAACAATATCGTAGCTCAGCAATCTTCTATGGAGATATTTTAAATATAAATATTTATATTACAAACAATCCTTAGAATTTTATATTTGATAATATTTTCAGATATGCCAAGCCACACTTTGTATACAAATCTAAACCAAACACTTTAAATACTTTCAGGCACACGATAGCGACAACAATAATGCACTCGATGGCCTAGAACTGCTACACGCCGGCATGCATACACATAATAACCAGGATAATAATAACAATAATAAGAATTTCAATCAGGATATACGTGACAACTATATCGAAGAGGCCAGCGATGAACTGGAGCATATAATTGGTAAGCGTCTTCTTTAGTTACAGCCATTTTTCAAATTAATCTTGAAGCAAAGCATCTACACTTTCCAGAGGTCATTGATAAGTTTCTGCAAATTGCGGACTCCAACAACGATGGACTGTTGCACTATGCTGAATATGTCAAAGCAGTGAATGGCGCATCTGAGGAGCAAGAGGCGCTCAATGAAGTCTGAACTAGATGAGAGACATTAATCAACTCCATTTTAATAAGCAAATGCCAAAAAATTAGAAAAAAGAAATAACATACCGAGACACAATAATAGTAATACTAGCTTAGTTTGAATTTTTTATTACAAAATGCGAAACTTTTTTATATAAAAAAAATACTTAACTGTACAAGTATATATATATATATATATTTATTTAGAATATATATATATATATGTCTGTACTAGGCAAATAACACCTGCACAATCGAGCAAGTGAACCATTAAGACTGTAAATAACACAATTTTCTTCTTTTTGATTACAATTTTGAAATAAGTTTTCGATTTTTTGAATGTTTACTTTATTTATTTTAGTCCTTAAACCAAATGTAAAATGATATGAAATGCAAATGTACTAAGCATAATTTTAGGCGCATAGCAATAAACTTTGCTCAATAATTTTACTTAAATTACAATACTTTAAATTGTTTTCTTTTTAGGGAATTTGTTTAAATTAGCGCAAACTAAAGTAAGCCATCGCATTTCTGTGTTGTATTGCAGCTATTGCCGCGATATCCGTCATAGGCAGCGCGTTCCATTAGCACAATTAGATCGTTGTAGCGCGGTTTCTCCGTCGAATTGCTAAATAAATAAAAAGAACAGAATTTAGTGGAAAAGTAGATAGCATAATAATTTATTTAGTATATAAAATATTTGGAGAAGATTAATAAAATTAGACTTAATATTATATCCTACCATACAAGTGGAGCATCATAGAGGAAGACTTTGAAAAGGCGAATATCCCAGCAATGAAAAGGTTTTGTAGAGTAGCGTTAAAAAAAAAAACTGACCAGTGAATTGGTAAATGCTGATGTTAAAGGTAATAAAGATGCACGCTGATATTAATTAATAGACGAACTTATGCCAGTCAAACTGAAAAAACCACTTCGGAGAGAAAAGCAGGCTGGTTTACACCACAACAACTTTTGAAACCGGTCAACATCAAGTCAAACTATTAATAATTGAGCGTGTATTAAATCCGCGCTCTTTTAAGGCATGTGACATGTCAGTAGACTACCGAAACTCTAAGAAATCTTCATACAATTGTTTCACCATTCTTTCGTCCCTCATTTTAAATTCTTTAGACTTTTATAGAGTATCTCCTGTCCTACCTAATGTCCTATTGTTTGCCAACAATATTCGTGTATTGTACGCCAACAAATGTAAAGCCCGTGATTCAGCTCATAGAACAAAATGTGATACGCTTAACTAAACTTCACTACATAAAAATATCTGTTGTTATTAGCTGTAAGGAATGATGACATCATTCAGTTTTTAAAACATTTAACTCAAAAAAATGATGTATTATTTGTAATGCTTGCTTGGAAACAGCTGAAGCCAAACTTAATAGCGAAATGTTAGAAGCCTTTATCAATATACTCCAATGCAACAGGACCAAATCAAAGCGAAAATGATGATGATCTTTCTTTGTGCTTACTTCGATAAAAAATATAGAGAAGTCCATGTCAACAGAGTTTAGTGCAAGTTGATATTCCGAAGCAAATTTTATTTACAATTGTTTGGTTCTACTCGTTCATTTAGTTGTTATTCTATTATTTTAGAAAACTTATTGCAATCGAAGAATGACAAATCGATTCATTTTTGGAAATATGGCGAGAATATTGTAGAGTCTGGTGATGACGACCAAGGCAGAATACAGATTACAAACTCTGGACAAGCTACTGAGCTACTATTAGTACTGAAAAGTTAAACACTTCTTAATATATCAGCAGGCCGTGTATGTTTCACATTCGTTGGCGCTGATTCTATACCCTGTACCCATAGGCTAAAGGGGTATACCAAATTTTTGCAAATGTATGAAACAAAAGCAGGTGAGGCAGACCTCATAAACTATACATGTACTTGATCAGCATTAAAAGGCGAGTCAATGTAGATAGGTCCATCTGTTTGGATGGCACTAATCATACAAATCTATTCCTCATTCTGAATTTTTGTATGAAAAAATGTTTGTTGTAGTTGTTAATTTTGCAAGGAACACCAAATATGGTCTAACTGAAGTTCTGTCTTATAAAATATATTATTTTGGTCCGGATCGAACCACTAAAAGTGTTATCCCTCATACAAATCTATCAAACCTGTGCTTTTGTATGAAAAAAAAATGTTGTTGTTGTGGTTAATTCAGCTAAAAACGCAAAGTTTTGTGTATTTTTGCTGTAATCCTTATAAAATATTTCATTAGGGTCTAATTTGGACAAGAAAACAAGGTGGCGCCCTCCAAAAGTCAAGTCAATATAGACATATCCGTCTGTCTGGCTGTTCGTATGAACTTTGAGAAATTGGAGATTAAAGAGATATAGTCAGATTGAAGTTTTTATATTTAATGTCTCCTATTCACTCTTCAAACTGGTAGTATTTAATGAGCGTGCCAATGCGTCAATGAAATATTCTATTTAAGTAGATATCGGCTCCCATACAAATCTATTATTTAAAATGCGAAGGCCATTAAATAGATAATATTTTCAATAAATTTTGTTATTTTACTTGCGTTTTGCCGAAAATCCTAATATATTATTTATATTTGAAAAATGCTACACCATTTCTTACAGAAGCCTAAAGCTGCCAATGTCATCCATTAACATTTGAAATGATTTAATATCTTTACTCTATCAAAAGTTATTCATATTTCAAACTCACCCTTCAAATATTTCCATGGCGCCCATTAGTGCACGTCCTGCCTTAGCATATTCATAGGCAGCACGTGGATTATTACATGCTGCTGCATATAGACAATCATCAATACCAGCGCCTTGTGCTGCTAGAAAACCGGTAATCAAATAATCCTCTCCTTGTTCTAGGCCAAAGCTGAAACCATCACCATCACTTCTGCCGCTGTTGCGTCCATAGCCATAACCATAACCGCTCCAATGGCCAGCGCCCAGTAGACCAGCAGAGAATATCAGCACTTTCAGCAAAATAATAATCAGCAGATTTGTAAGATTCAAACTGAGCACCTGCAATTGCATGTTTTAATTTAATCTTAAATTTTTATTTTAATTTACAGCCATTTTTCCACACTCACCTGACTATTGCCCGCCGAGCGATGCAGCAACTCTTTAGCCATTTGTACTACGACGTGACCCGCGGGTGTGGCAAACATATGCTGTGCGTTCTTAAACCATGAAAGCGGACGTTCTATTATTTCATTCGATTCATAATTACTTGCATTGCTTAATGGCGTCGTTTGTGGCTCATCATAAGTATGCAAATCGTTGGCATGACACGCAAACACGTATATAAAAAACACTAAAAATGCTAAAGTACTAGTATAACGCGTCATTGTATCTTTAAATCTTTAAGATACTATGTATAAATCTTGCGTATCGTGTGATAAACGTGCTGTATGACGTATATGTCGTGACTAACTGCAAGCATTGCATGTTGCACGTTTATATCTAAATTCAATGGCAACGACTACCACAATGTATGCACTTGCTGCAAATTTTTCCGCGTTACTACAATCTTTGTTTGTAGTAGCTGTATTGGCAACAGGTAGTCGCCTTCAGTTTTGCGTGTCAATTTTCTATCATTTTACAGGCATCGCTGCACTTTGTCAAACGACAGCGAAAGTACAGCAACAGCAGCAGCAGATGTCGTTAGCCTAAAATTACTAAAGATAATCAAATGTATCTAGATACAATTACGCACCTACGCGTAGGTCTGTCTATCTCGTTTAACGCTTACTCAAGGCTGACGACGCGACAGCAGGTAAAATGCCATTGAACTATGTATTTCTGGCTAACTGCAGTCTGCAATGCGAGTATACCAGAAGTGAGACAATTTTGTGTTACTATTTCAGTTTAAAAATGTAATTTTTATTATTCATCATTCAACTCTTTATTGTATGCAATTTGTTTAGTTAAATATATATTTTTATAGATACAATATATATTTCTTGTAGTTTTATATAATTTTTTTCCATTTGCTCAATTTTCTTGTGTATTGTAGATACCCATAATCGTTTTATTTTAATCATATTTTTTTGTTGTTGTTATATTATTTTTGCATACAGATACAATAATACAATATAATGCCATAATTACATACAACACATACATAATATATTTAATATTTTTTCTTTCTTTAGTTTTTGTTTTTTTTTTTTTTTTGTATAATATATCCTTTGCTGCTGCTTGAGATGTTAGTATTTTATATTTCAAACATATAATTTGTATCTATAGGTTTGTATGAATGTATCTATGCGTATTTTATGAAAAATTCAGCACATTTTCTTCGTTTTCTGGTTGTTTTAAATTTTATATATTTTGTTTTTTGTTCTTTTATGAAATGTGTCTCGAGTAGTTGTGATATCTTTTTGTTTCGTCATAATAACTTTTTATAATGTATGAATATGTAACTTTGATGGTATGCGTTGTTGAAATGATGATGTTTCGAAATAAGTTTCATTAGTTTAAATACTTGTTTAGGTATGTTTTGTATTGTTTTCATTTAATAGTTGCATAATGAGTAGAAGTTTGTGTTTGCAATAATTATTTGTTTTTCTTTTTTTTTTTTTAAATACAATAGTAGAAACATTGAATTAGGTAGTCATAAATATGCTTAATAATTTTTTAATGCATAGTGATTTTTGTTTAAGTTTTGTAACATTTAACCATAACATTTTATTTTTTTTTATGTATTTATGTAGTTTGGTTTAGATATATTTTGCTAATTCATATTTAAAATGTAACACAACCAAAGCTTTTATATTATTCTTTTTTCGTTTAAATTAAATAAGTTTTATTTATTAATTAATTAGGTGTGATTTTTTTTCAGTGTAAATTTAACTATTCCATTTGTATGGTAAACCAGTTTGTAAATATAAAGAAGTGTTCATGGGGAAAAATGTGCGTTACATTAAAAAAAAAAAAAATTTTGTAAAATTTACTTTAAAATATTTGTTAAAATTTGTCTTCAAGATATGCCATAATTATTTGTTTTATATCCTTCACATGTTTGTTAATAAAATTATATTTTCTATTACCATTAAAAAAAATTAGTAACTGATAATATTTTGTCAAAGGAATATTATATTTAATGCATTTCAAAGTGCTCAACCTGGGAACATATACAGTTTAGAGTATCAAATGATACGGGACAGTTTCAGCTATATGCTATATGTCATGTTCCATTTATATCTCGCTGAACTTATGGTTTGGGAAAATACAAACTTTTGATGAAGCTTATCACAGGCTCTAGTCAACAAAATAATTCAATGGTTGAAGATTCAAACAAATGCTGGAAAATTATTGTTTGACCATTTATGTTCTTTCTACTTTTCGACAGTACACATCTTGATTGATCTTAAGTCATACAGTTACATAAATCAAAGATGTGTTTTGTTATATTTTTAACAACGGATGATCCAGATTTTGCTTTATAGCTGATGTCGGTACCTTTGCGGAGGGTTTGAAATCACACTTGTTTACAGACAGAGGGATGGACAGGTAGCAACCAGCCCAGCTGTTGATACTACACAGCAATCAGGGCTTCAAGGGGCAAAAGAACCATCCGATAAAGATCTTACGAACAGGTTGATGATTTGATTTCACAAGGGTGTGTTGAACTGTTATGCAGCCCTCATAGTGCACCAATTATTTGGGAGAAAAATAAATAACTGTCAATGTTGACTCTATATAGCCTGCATAATAAAAACTCTGTGGAAAATGCATATCTAAAACCACGAATGGAGTTTATTTTGAATCAGCTACACGATTTATCAGCACTCTTGACTTAAACAAGGGATACTAGCAAATACATAGCACTGGAGCGAGAGTTATACCATTGGAAGGTGATGTCGTTTGGTCTACAAATGCGATATTTTAACGGGTACTGGAGCTATAAATAATGAAATGAAGCCCTTCAAGTTTGCGTGACGAACGAAACGAGAACACTTGGAAGAGTTAAAAAAAGTCTTCATTCGCCTACGATAGGAGAAACTACACATTAACACGGAGAAATGATATTTTTTAAGGAATTCATACGCACTCCGAAAGGATTTCAGCGATATCCCACTTGAAAGCGCTGACGTCAAAGTGGCAACATGATACCGCCGGTTCATCTCTGGTTTTTCCGAACTATCAAAACCATAATATATACTCATAAAAAAAAAATTATTAAGTAATGCAGTCGAGAGGGCTCAGAAAAATGAACAAAGGCCTACAATTGGTGATAGAAATCAATCAAATGTGGACGAATTCAAAAGATAATTCAGTAGTCCACAAGCAACAAGTCCAATTTATACAAAACGACAATTTATACAAAACGACAACCAATTTTAGAAACACTAACCAAGGTTCATCTTATGGTACCCAACGATACTGTAATACAAATACAACCCAGGCTGAAAGAGCAGGTGACGGCACTTCAAGAGCCACGAAACCAATTTATCAATGGGTAAATCATTTGTCTCAGAACATCTTAGTATATGTCGGACCAATCAACGCAGAATTATCGGGCTATGAATAACCAACCACAAACATTTTTTGGGCATAATACCCTGCTCCCGTTTAAAAAAAGGCCTATCGCAGAGAAAGCAGTTAAATTTATGATAGACACAGAGGCATCTAAGAACTACATAGAGTCCCTAAAAGAATTGAAACAAGAAACAAAAATTCGAAATCTGGAGAAAAATTTACTATCCAAATTTCATCTTTAAGAGTCTATTTGATGACTCTTAACGAAGAAATTTTGTTAATTAATTTTATGCATATTTTTTTAGGTTTCTATTTCAGCTTTTTTTTTATGTTAATGGAAGTAGCTTGGAAAGATGTGCTGCATCACCACACTGCACCAAGTGCAAGTATTTTTATACTTTCCAAGTGTAAGTGATTTTTTTGAATGGAATAAAACTTTTGAAATATTGCAATAAACAATTAATTATGGTTTATTATAATACTAGAAGACCTTGAGATAGATATACTGTGCCAGAAATTTACGCAGGAGTGTACTCAACAACTTCCTAAAAATTTATGGTGATACGTAAGGGACAATATATAAATACATTAATTTTTGTATAGAGAAATATATTGTTTAAAGGCAAATGAATTGCGTACAGTTTAAGTAGCACATTGCTTATAGGTCATAGGTTTGAAAAGCGCTAGCAATGCAAACAGTTTGAATAGCGTTTGTGTTTAGCAAATGTTAAGCTTAGAAATTTAATTTATATTCTAACCTTAATATCTTTTGATTCTTTAGGTCGATTTGGATGAAATAAACGCTAAATATTACTCACAATAAAGCTTCTAATACTTCAGTAATTCGATTTTGAATGCAATGGGTTGCTTTTATGCGATGCGCACACAAATAAACAGTAAACAAATTACTTTAAGATTTTATTGTATGCATAGATGGCATGTCATTTATCTGTCAGATTTAAGTATTGAAACTATAATCATTAAAGGTTTCTGTTTGAGAAATGCTTCTGCAAAAGAAGGGGCAACTGTAGTTTTAATATATCACTGAGCTAGAATCGACATTTCATTTAAGTTGCAACATTATTTTTTGCATATTTTGACCAAATTAATTTTACCATTGCTTTAATTGTTTATTTATTAGTCAGTTAATAGTTCCCATTGAAGCATTTGTATGTATTTTTTTAACCCATAGAGTTCATATTGTATGAAGGATATAAAGAAAAGTTTCGGTTTAACCAAAATTAATATGTATTTTCTTGTGTGTTAGTATTTCTTATTATTTTTTTTTTATTTTTTTGTTTGTTTGTTATGTTGCAATTCGTTGTTGCTAAACTCTCTTTTATTTAATTTTGTTTTTGTTCAGTTTTGCTGCTATAATTTTGTTATTATTATTATTTTGTTGCTATAATTTGATTAATGATTTTTCTTAAACTTGTTGTTATTGTTGTGCCTTTAAAACTTAAATTAACATTGCTTCATTTTTTTTTACTGATTTTATATGCCGCTTGCTTGCCATAATTTTATTTGCGCTGTGCCATAATTTCATTGCCTGCCTCATTTGAATATATTTTGCATATCATATTTAACTATTTGCTAATTAATATAATAGTTAATAAAATGTTTTGCTAACAACATAGATTTAATTCATTTTTTATAGTTTTATAGTATCTTCTCCTTCTTTTTTTTCTTTTTGTTTAAGTGTAAGTTTAGTGTAAGTGTAGTTATTTTTGTTGTTGTGTATATATGTAGTTTTTATGCATGATTTTTCATTTAACATTTGTTTTATATTATAATTTTTTTTCAAATATATTTAATAATTTTTTTTTTTTATGATAGTTTTAAATTTTTATAGTATATATTGTATTTTATTTTGTTTTTATAATTTGCATATATTGTCTGGTATTTAATTTTTACAAATTTTAACATTTGTAGCAATTATTTTTTTTTTTTTGGTTTTACGAGTACAATTATTTTATATAATTTGTTATTTTATTTTTTATTTTATGTTTAGTGTCTCATGTTGGAATATAACAATTATATATGTATTGTTTTGTTGTTGTTGTTTTATAACATTTATAATATGCTTTTCATAATAATTTGAGTATAATATGCCTTAAACATTTTATAGCAACATATAATATAGAGTTTATTCTGCAATTGCATTTTTTTTTTTTGTTTAGAAAATGTTTTCAAAATGTTTTATTTTTTTTAATAATAATTTGCTGCAAAACCAGTCAAGTCGCGCATGCTTTTCATTAAATTTTGAATTAGTTTTTATAATTTTTGTTTAGTTTAAAAATGTTATTTTATGTTATTGTTGTTTTTATTGGTGGTTATAGTTGTTGTAAACTAGTACATAGTATGTGTCTACTCATAAATATTTTTTGTTGCTTTTAATTTTTGAGTTGATTTGAAGAAATTATTATTTTTTAAATTATAATTTGCTTTTTTGTTTTTAAGAATAGTTTTGTTTGTGTGTTTTCAAGAAATAATAATTTTGCATAAAGTTTTGTTCCATGAAACCAGGAAACTTTGGAGGCTGAGTTTAGTGAGTGAGTAAATTATTTTATGAAATTACATGAGTATGTGGCAGCTAGTTTAATATGTCATAATTATTTGCCATAAAAATTAATAAAATTATATTTTTTTTACACAAACTTGTGTACGTGTACTTTTTTTTAGCTTTATTTAAGATCCAATTCATCGTCATCCTCATGTGTTTTGCTCCAACGCTTGCTGCCTGATGTTATGCTGCTGACGCTGCCTGTTTCGCTGTAATCACTGAACCCAGCATTCTGTATGCCTTCGTAGATTTTATATGAACCACTGCCAGGTACACCCACACGATCCGAGGTGACACTCATGCTTTTGGTAGCACCGAAACGATCGCTCTTGTAGTTCGATGGTGGTCCACCAAATATCATATCTGCATCCGATATTGAACCACCGGAGCGTGTGTATTTGCCATTGCCATAGGAGAGCTTCGGTTCGGCTGCACTTACAGCACCGCCGCCGAAAATAATATCCAAATCGGATTGTTTTGAAGCTGTAAACACATATAAAATAATAGTTTAGCATAATTTATAAAATTAGTAGTAAATAGTAGACATATGCATAAGTATATTATGAGCTACTGCAGGGTGTTTGTTTAGGTGCACTGTTCCAATTTTTAGTTATAATTAAAGATAGCAGCAGCAGCAGCACTACTTGGCCAATTGCGTACACTGAGAATAAGGTGAGCATGAGTGATTTTTAATGAATGAATTAATGAAATGAGTGGTTATCAAAATGGCATTTATATGTTTTTGAAATGAGTTTGAGTTTCAGTTTGAGTTTGAATGAGCTGCCTAAAGAATTATGTATGTATAACGAATACTTCACTGCATATAGATACTGCTTTGATAACGCAACATTTGTTTTTTTTTTTTCGTAATAGATACTAATACACAGACACACAAAAACACACACACGCACAATGTTAGAAAGTAATATTAATTTATATTATAATGAAATAAGAACTAAGCACTTGCAACAGCATAAAAAAATTTTGATTTGTCTAAGAAGCTTTGCTTGTTTTGTTTGCTTACAATCATATTCCGTGTTATAAAGGTCGAGCATTGTAATTCTGTAATTAGCAAATGTATCTATGTGTCTTAGCTAGGGTTCGGCTTATTTGTATAAACGTCGAAAAGTGTTGTTGCAGCTATTCATGTGATTAGCTAACCTAGTAACTTAAATCTACAATATCACAAAAGAGGTTCTTAATTATTCTTAATTATTATAAACCATATAAGCAAGAACGCGAAAGTTCATTTAACCTTAAATTTTTATGGGGACTATATGCCAATATGGTTCCTTATGGGACATCTATTGTGATTTGTGTTAGATACAACACTTCAAGCTGAACTGAACAACAAAAAAATGTTTTTCTTAAAAGAATGTTCGAGCGGCAAAAAATTGTATGGAAGCTACCCCTTCTAGTGGTTCGTATTATCCTTTTGAGAATGGTTATTATTTTAGTTATGTATTACATATCTGAAGTGCGAAATAGGAGAGAGTAAATATGCGAACTGGAATGCTTTACTTTTAATAGTTCCCAAGTTCGACTTGACTTCTTATATGTGAACTGCACCTTTTAGTAGTTTGGTTCGGACCATTATGGAATATTTTCTAAGAATTGACGTAAAATGCATCAAATATGACGTTTCTAGATGAATAACCGACAACAACCTGAAATATTACAGGTTTGCATGAGCGCTAGCTTTTCTAGTGGTTCGATATAGGGCTTTATGGAATATATTATAATGCTTAACATAAGATATATACCAATTTAACGTTTCTAACAACAACAATAAAAAACAATTTTTTTATACACGAATTCAGAAGGATGTTTAGGTTTGTATGGTTAGTGCCATCCACCTCTTAGGAAGTTGCAATCGGCATGAATATTGAATACAAGTGTACTGAAGAAGGAATATGATTATCTAAATATGAAAACTCTATATTTAATATACTCCAAGTTCTCCTTGTTCATAAGTTTAGCTAGACAGACGGACATATGTATAGCGAATCGACTTTTGATGCTATTGAAGTTTAGTTACACACCCTGCCAAGTAGCAGTTAGGCAGGTTCATTTTTTAATCCAGCTTAAGTACACTGTACGTAATTATTGGCCAATTTTTAATGCAGCAGTTTCAGTCGACTTCAGTAGTGCTTGGCGAATTTTTAATAATGAGTGAAAATATTGATCAACGTATTTGTGTTGCGAACAAAAATTCGTGTGCGTATACATCAAATTCTCTGAAATTACACCTATAGCGGCAGGAGTCCACTCGAGACAGTGCGACTTAACTATATACTATCTCCATAGCAGATATGCCGTTTACAGAAGAAGAATCGTTTTTCTAACTACTTAAAGCGATTTCATCGCTGCTTGGGATATTTTGCAAGCGCAGCTTGATGTCTACCGCCTACGACTTACTAGATGGGAAATAGCGATCAATTCTAAAAAGTCGTCGCACATCACGCTTGCTATGAGTAGAGCGAATTGATATCCTGTTAGGCTTAATAACGTCTAAATCCGTATTGTTGCCAACATAAACTCATCGTTAAGAAAAATGCATTGACTTATCAGATAGCAACTGAGGTTAAGAAACAATTTGTTGCTGTACAAGACTCTACCAAATCCACGGACACACGGTGCACACCTCTAGTGCATAGCTAGCAAGACAAATGTGAAGATCCTTGGCACTGTTTCCACTGTTGCACTATCTCATTAGCAACAAAGCCATACTAGAAGAGTCTAAGAGTCCCCTTTATTATTGATGAGATTAATTTCTTAAGTGATGGACATCTAAGTAGATTGTCTGATTATGCTAGCAATTAATCTCCTGGATTACGATTATAAAAGCCTTTTACACTCAAAATATTCATTCAAGTTTAAATTTTTGGATTGGCATCCATGCTGCTCAAATCGACGCAAAATTTTACTATTCTAAACTTCAAGATAAAAGTTCACAGTTTTAGCGCAACTCATAAGTAACTACTTTTGAGAATAGGCCGAACCCTAGTCGTTTTTTGATGTCTGTCTGCATGTGTCTATGTTTGAATGAGTGAGTGCATTAAAGCCATACAGTTACTTGTATATAAAATGCTTGCAGTGCAGCTTGCACGAGTCTTCACTGTAATTAGAGTAATTTCAAGATTTAAATGTAATTAAGTTGAATTGCTTTGCAAATGATATAAGTTCAGATACTTTCATATCTTGTTGTTGTGGTTGCAAAGTTGTGAGTTTTTGATTTTGATTGGTATTATTTGCTTGCACATAATGTATTGTATTGTATATAGAGTTAGAACGAGAGAGCTTTAAGAGTGTTTTAGATACTCTAGAGCGAAACTTACGAATGCAGCAGTTAGGTTCAGTTCAGTTCGGTTCGGTTCAGTTTGTTTCAGCTTAAGTAAACGTACGTTGGCGCACTTGCGCTTAGCTAATGTATATCTGTATCTGTATATCTATATAAATTGAAACTGTATCTAATTAATGTATTCCTTTAAGTGTTTGGCTAGCTTTGACACACTACTTGTTGCGCTTTGTTCTAAAAGTTACTAATTATAAACTACTACTTTAGTTAGATACTATGCATATGTATAAATGTTTGCTAAAATTGGTCATATTTAAATGCTTTCGGTTTGCAGTCATTGTTTTTTTTTTTTCTAGCTGGCTATAAATGTATATTGATGCGTCTAAATGAATTAAATGTTATTAAATGAGCATTGGATTCATGAAGATGTAGAATGTATGGCATTAAAGATGTAGTCGATCGATGCAACAGCATTCGCTTAGGACTTTCTCAGCGTTAGGCTGACCAGTAGTACGCCGACAGCTAAATAATTACCATTGCTCTCGGAGCGCGAGTATGAGGGGCGCGTATACGATGGCAGATCGCTGGGATTATTGTAGCCATTCGATGGTGCCGGTGAGTTTGAATCATAGCCGGAGGTGTCGGCCGGTAGCGTGGTGGTAACAGCAGCCGGAGCGCTGTAAACGCTGGCAGAACGTACACCAATTGCGGTTTTCCAATCGCTGGTAGTATTGCTGGTGGCTGTGTTGGCAGCTACGGCAGCAGCAGCAGCAGCGTAACCACCTGAACCGCTTGCGCTGATGTTGGTGGTGGCAGTGATGCCGCTGTAGTCGCCGCCAATGCCTGAAGCGCCAGTGGCTGCTGTCGTGGCGGTGGTGGTAGTGTTTGTGTCCATGCGTGTTATAGTTTCAATGGAGGTAGAGCTGCCATAGTTGCCGCCGCCATAGCTGGTCTTATCCTTGCTCAGTGAACTGATGCTGTTGCGATAGGTCGCCGCACTTGAGCTGGAAGCAGCAGCAATGACGCTTGGTGGTGGCGGTGGTGGTCCAGTGGGTGGTGGTGGCGATTTATTTGGATTTCCATTACGTGTATTGATGCGCGATGAAATCGATGACGATGAAATCGATGATGACGACGAAGTGGTGGTCGATGCGCTACCAATTGTTGTATTGGTGGCGCTTGCTTTCAGTGCGCCCTTATCAAACGGATTGACGCGTTCTTGTGGCTCAAAGTTGGTAACCGGTTTGTAGGTGTCATTAGCGCTTGTATCTAAAACGCTGGAAGTGCTGCCAGCTGTGACAGTTGCGTTAGTCGTTGAGTAGTCTGCCGTCATTGGCTGTTCCTTGCCTATCGGCTGCGATGATATGACATCGCTTGTTGTTGCTGACTTCGTACCGCTGCCGCTGCTGCTGCTCGTTGCGAACGAGAATTGTTTGCCCAGAAATGAGCTACCAACACTGCCTGCCACACTACCACCGCTGGCGCCAGCACTGCTGCCATTTTGTGCTGACTCGCTCGCAACTCTTCCACGTTTTTTGTTCGCTAATTCCTACATGTCACCAAATATCCCAGCAAATGTCTTCCTCAAGTTCTTCATGGTGTCCTCCGCATCCTCGACCACTGAGGTCTGCGTTTGCGGAGGACGTTGTGCTGTCCTGGAAACTGATGAAATGCTCGATGCCTGAGAGGTTTGCGAATCGCGACGTGATAAACCAGAACCAGCGCCACCGCCAACTGTGGCAGTTGTAGGTTCCTCAGGCAACTCCGAAATGCTGCTGCGGCTGCTTAGACGTCCAATGGAGCCGACTGCTGGTGAGGTACGCTCGGGTATTGGTGGTGGTCCACCCATGGGCGCAGGACGTGGTCCAGCGGGTAATGGCGGTGTTGGTGCCACATCATCAGTAGGGCTCTCGCCGCGCGAGGAGATCGATGAGCGTGAAGGCAACCTGGCGGGACCGGTCTGTGCCATGCCTGGGCGACAGACATTCTGAAAACATTTGTGTGTGTGTGTAGTTAAAAAATGCTTGCAATGCTTTATTGTTGATATGGTTTTTTATTTTTATACACACCTGCATGCGTGCTGAGACCAAATCTGCAATCTGTCTACGATCCTCCTCTTGACTGTCACCAATTAATGCAAAAGTTGAGTCACAAGCGCTTATGATGTATTCGCGTCCATCTTTGCCTACCACAACGGAAACGCCGCACACTTCCATGCCACCAAAGAGTTCGGATATCTACAAATAAAAATTCCAATGAGTTCCTTGACTTCAAATCAAACTCAAAAAACATGTTTTCAATCACGTTGCGAAAAATGTGCACAGCGCATTAACTAGAATGCACTTCGTTGCATAATGCTGTGTGTGGGCTTATATTCTCTGGTTTCAATTACCGCATTTCTGCTGATTAGACACTGTTCTATTTATTTATTTATTTTTTTATTTGTTTGTTGAGATTTGCAGCTACATGAATGCGGTCTATCTATTCACTGCCCATATTCATACACCACCCCCACTGAAGCTTGAAAGCGTTGCGCTGTATTTGCGTCACACCTACTGGAAGTCTATGTGTTCCATTGCAAATGCACTTGGCGTCTAAATACGACTAGGTAAAATTTATAATTTACTATTTTCAATTAATTTATGTGCATATGGCGCGATATGAATCATTAACGCACAAGCAAATGACTTGCCTCGAATTCTGTTTTTAGAGGTTGAACTAGGAACTTTTTACTAATGTTGATCCATTAGTATGAAGGTTATTATAAACGTATTTAATATATACTGTACAGGGCTGGATTGAGCTATAGACTTAACAGCGAATTTCATTTAATTTTAGAAGTGTAAAAAATGTGGTTACAAAAATTCTACAAAATAGATTTTGTAAAGTTTCCTAAAACCTCTGTTGCACATCAATTTTTTTCTTTGATTTATAACACATATCAGTGAATGCTGTGTAAAATTTAAAAGATTGTGAGCAGTGGAACGCTGAAGAAGATTTGATATGTTAGTCTTTGATGATCCTTAAGATAAGCCGTGAAGAGCCTTAGGTCTCTTCTGCTGACAAGTGATTTTTTTTCTGATTAATTTCCCCAGCCCTTGCTTAGCTTGCCGAAGTCCAGCATACCGTGATCAATAAATCTTTTGGCTGAACCAAGAGTATCACCTTCCGATCTGGCCAGGTACCCAAAAAATTATGACCTTACGACCTACAGAAAGTTCTGTAAGAATATCGAAACATTGTTTCATCAATTGGAAGGAGTATTGCCAGGAGAAAAGGTGCTGATTGAATGTCTGAGAATATATTGACTTCTGTTCAAAAAGTTGCGAACGTAGAGCTCTAAGGCATAAGTCTAACATTGCAAACTGTGTAGAAACCCTGGTATTGGGTCCGAAGATACCCGCATCTGTACCAGGTTCGTTAAATAACCCATTAGTAAACCTCTTACTAGTAGATGGATCAATACTTGGGTTGCCGTTCTTTTATTCCGTGCAGCTGGGAAGAAGAATTGTGAACCATCTACTGAAGCATATTTCCATGGTCATATATCATATCATCTGGTATGAATGCCAAGAATGAATTTTACTAGAGTGTTCTAAATTCTCAAATATACGAACAGAATCAGTTTGATACTCCATTGCATCGATTGCCCCCGAGGTTTATATTAAAATACGCAGCGGAGGCAGACCAACGAGATGATGAAGATTATCATTGCGTCAGACATCTTCGCATTGCACCTGTCATGCATACACAGTCAACTCGTTGAAGTTTGTCACAACACCATATGGCGGAAATTTCAAGCAGTTTGCATTAGCATACAAAGAAGGCTTAGTGAAGGTGGTGGGTCTTACCATCCATACTTAATATTATAAATGCGGAAGTAACTCTGTCTTTCTGTTACCTTTTCATGCCTGAACCACTAAACTAATTTTTATGATTTATGGTATACAGATTGTTGGGATTTTGAAGAAGGACATATGTAGGCTATCAAAATCGGAGTTTTAGTCCCCAGAAAGTGATTAAAAGGTCATCTGCATATCTAATGATGCTATAGTCCAATTAGCTCAGCTTGCTAATCCTTTTTACATATAAATTGAAGACTTAAATTACGTAAAAAAATGCAATGGGTACGACCTCTTAATTTAATCTTTTGAGTAATACAAATTGTATTAAATGCTTTTAGTGCAAAAATATTTAAATTTATTTTCAAAAGGCGCCCTGCCAGCATATTGTCTGCAACTTAAACAACAACACTGCATACGTTCCTGGTTGCATATATAAAATTCCAGAATTTATTGCTTTATGTTGTACCGACATACTCGTACTATCATAGCAAATAATTTGATTATTGGCACGCGCTTTCAGGCGGTATGGCGCCCTTCCCCACTCCACTTCACTTCACTTCACTTGCAATGCTCAGCAGCAATTTGCGCATTAAATCATAGAAAATGCATTTAGCATATTTTAACCAATTTTGGTTTCAGTCTCTAATGCTGTTAAGTGCTTCCACTATGACTGCTAGACAGCCATGTACAGCAGCAGACCAGGCTGACGTTGGCGCATATTGCATATTCATGCATTTTACTCATATTGTAATTAGCTGTTGGGGAATTGTTTCTTGTACAAGGCCGACAACGACGACGACGACGATGTCAGCGCAGAGGACAAGCCATGAAATCATATTAAACCACAAATGCAAAATTTGTTTTGCAATTTGATTTTTGATAGTTTGTGGCGAATTATTAATGTTTGAACTAAAACAGCTAATGTATCTGTAAATCTGCATAGCAAACATTTGTTGCTTTGGTTTGCATTCGAACTCACCTCATCCACCCAGCTTTTGTACTTTTCGGTGAGCGTGATTTGCTCAAGCATTGCCGAACCTTGATTGGTCTTCCAGTTGCCTGTAATCGATTTACGCCTGAAATGATATAAAATGGAAAATGTAAATGATTCATATGTAATTTTTCGCCTGATGCAATCTTAAATGATTGCTTGTTCGATCTAAATGTGTGCATTGAACTCGTGCTGTCAATTGTAATGCGACTTCAAGTAGCAGTGCAGCACTCGGCAACCACTTACAGTAAAAAGTTGCAAGTACTTTCAACTTAAACTATAGCAATGCACTCTCGGCGCAGCACCAAGGTCGCTTTTGTGCCATTCTGCTATTGTTATTGCTATTGACGTAGGTGAAGTCACCATCACCATCACCATCTCCATCACCATCAAAATCAACATCAACGAAGACATCATCATGTTCCACGTCATTTTCTGCATTGCAAACCTTTTTAACTTGTTATGGCTACAATTCGTTCGATTGTTATGCAGCCCGCCCGATGCGCTTGTTGACTTACATGAATGCCTTGTAGTTGTTGCCAATCTTCTGAATGTGTACACTGAACTTGGCGTCGATGTACGGCTCAATGATGCAGTAGCAGTGCGAATCGTTGCCAGCGCCACTAACCAAACCGGCAGCATCCTGTAGTGCACTTTGACTCTCCAGACGTGCGGTAGCCACGCCACCATGACAGTGTCCTGCCTTTAGAACGCTCGGGAATTTGGTAAATTGGAACTGTAAATAGAATAAAATAATTCAATTTATTTTTTATTTGTAGCCATTGTTTTGAGGGGTGTATGAAGTTTGTAAAAATGTATTAGTCTCATATTGATTGAAATTTATCTGAGAGATCTAGTATATGAAATCGTTCACGTCTATTAAAAACTGAACTATTATATGCTAAATTTAAAGTTAGGTTGTTATTATGTTTAAGCAGTCTATCCATATATTTTTTTTCTAAAACCATCTATCTATCTTCTATAAATGGTATCTTAAGGTCTTTAAAAGAATCAATCCGTGCGGATGAGGGCTCTTATGTGGAAACCATAGTCAGTTAGACAGAACAGGAAACTAAATGCAATAACTTAAGCTTTTAGTTTCCTGTTTAAGCCAAATATTCCACCTATCAATGCTAACTACGGGTACAGACTAGCGTTATTCAAAAAAAGAACTGGCACGCTGGGAGGAGTTCTTCGAAATCAATAACTCTGAGTCAGAAAATTCAGTCATTCCGAACACCGAGCAGCGTTGAAAACCCAACAGAAGTATTTCCAATGATCCGCTTATTCGGGACGAAATAACTCTTGCATTAAGGAAGCTAAAAACAATAAAGCTGCTAGTCCAAATGGTATGCCAACTGCGCTGCTGAAATACGCCCAACACACCATTATTCGTGAGACATCGATCGATAACTAGAAAAAGGGAGTGATCGTCCCTATTCTAAAAAACAGCAATCTCAGTCAATGTAAAAACTGGCGCGGTATAACGCTTTAAACTCCATACAAAAACTACTGGCTTTCATAATCTTAGCCAATATCTCGCCAATATTAAGCACACGATTATGGTGCGATCACATTGGGTTCCGACCAAATCGGTCTTGAGTATATCACATCAACATACTTGTAGAACTATCGTAGAACTATCGGTCGAGTGTAGTTCTCCTTCATACCTACTTTTTGTGGATTTCATACATGCGTTTGACACTTTCAAAAGGAACGCAATATAGAGGTCACTGAGTAGCTATTGTGGTTCCTGACAAAATCATTGATTTTAAAGAACATATTTTTGATGACGCAGCTCTCACAGTTTAAAGGCATCAACAGCAATAATTGCATCATAAACAAAGAGTTTAGGATTGTATACTTTCAGGGTGGGGCAGAAGCACTTCTGTGGAGACTAATGGCTTAATGGCTTAGATTATGCTGATGATATCTGCTTCATGACGCACGCGCATAGTGGAGCTGCAGCGTACCTCCGGAGACTGGAAGCTAATGCTCTCAAAAAGGAAACGGATGCATCTGCAAACAACTTTAGTCGCGTTACTGAATGTCGAACTCAGTTACAATACTATTGTCACAACTGAAGATGTTCACAAGTTCTTCTATCTTGGCATCTATATTACAGCAGATGAGGATTACTTTTCGAATGGTGAACAAAGTATGCCACTTGCAAAAAGGCGCCAGTGAAATTGGATAGTTTGCACAGATGACCTTCCAGTGGAATCAACCAGACTGGCGCCAGAGAGGCCGTCCACTCTGAAATCGAGTCCAGGGTAACATGGAGTGTATTAAGAGCCCTACCAATTTATAAAATTCGTTGGAGGGCCATTTTTCACAAACCAAGAAGCGTTGACAATAGGTCTAAGTGTTTTTGACTGATAACGCTAAAGACTTTCTATGTCTGACGTAGTCCAAAGTTGTATAGTGATTTAATTTTGATCTCCTCAAAGCGAATGTGGTTTCTGCTAATTTTTTTTCAATAGTAAGCTATATCTCTTATTTCTTCCTTGGGACAGGCACAGTTCAGCATGCAGGTGCTGAGATGCTTCTGTTGCCGAACTCCTAGTTGCAATAGTTTCTAGTGGCTTGAGACGGGTAAATCGGTTGTACATATGTATAAAGAAAATGTTCTTAAACACTTTCTTGTGATCAAACGTGGATTTCCTGTAGGATTTTATTCAAAAAAATTGGGTATAGATAGCCAATTATTATTTTTTGTAAATTGTTTGTAAGCTATACGAGGGTTTTGGACCTTGTCAAATGCTTTCTGTATATATAGGCTTATTCTAGAAAATGTTTCTGTTTTCTTCATCATCTGCATTTCTAATTTCATAGGCTAGAATACTAGATGATGAAATGATGTGCAAATTTAGAATTGTCTTTATTCGGAACTTGTTTTTTCACAGGGTGTTTCAAAGATTATCTTCAAAATCGTTTAAACATGTAACAAGGTGACTCAGGAGTCATTATTTCTTTATTCAAACAGCCTCATTTGAAAATCATTATCTTCTTTACTTTCAAGCCATTTCTTTCGTAGTTTCCTTTTATTTCTGATTTGGCGTCTAACAGCTGGTTATCATATATTAAACGTGAATAAAAAGGTGATTGCTTGATGGTGATTGTGTGTGTGTGTGCTCGTAAGAATTTCTATTATTTTGGATTCCGTTTTTAAGAATACTTCCAAAATTATATTTGTCAAACAATTCCTAAATGAAGCAACATTTGGTAATGTCATTAAAACTATGACACTTTCTTAGAATCCATCGACCAATATGAGGAATTTCCTGTGGAAAGTGTGTATAAATAATTAGTGATAGCACATTTGTACAATTGACTTCCATTTTAGGTTGGGTGGTAACCTCGATCTTCACCAGCGATGTTTAGTATTACAGTCACTAACAGCAATGAATTTTGGTCCAAAATTATGAAAAAACGTTTGTAGTCAATGTGACAGACTCTTGTATAAGTGTGATGTCTATTAATATGGGTTTAACAAATGAGTGAGCTGGGGTTCAGTATTTAAGTTAATGTGTTTCACAAAATGCTTGTAATCTGTTGCAATTGTAAACGAATTCAAAAGTTTAAAGAAACATTTTTAAAAGGCCACATATATAGTCATCCATCTCGACTATAGTACTCCCATTAGTTTTAGCATAACTTCCATGACCTTTAACTATTCAACCCTGACAATATATTCTATATACTCATACACACACCCGCTATTTTTTCCTGTTGAAAGATTTCTTGTTCACAATATTTCAAAATTACTCATAAATTCACATGTTTAATAATTATTTGGATTTTTGCCAAATTTAATCATTTTGCTACTTTTCTACAATAAGTGCCTCTCATTCATTTATTTTTCTTCACGTTTTTGGCAATTAATTGAGTGTGTCAATTGCAGCCAAAGCTAATGTCGACATGACTGGCGTCAGCGTTGAAATTTATTTCGATCAACTTTAAACATTTTTCCACGAATTTTCGCTTAATCTTGCAGAATAATATTTTGGTCTGTTCAATTCATTTTTACATATAAAAGTTTGAAAATGAATCATTTATAAGAAATAAATTATATTTAGTCAACCTTGACATTGAAACATTTTAAAAAAAGAAATAATGTACTTTTGAACCAGCCTGTTAAAATGGAAAATAAGTCGCTTTCTGATTCATTGAACGTAGACAGTGGAATTGCATTGAATTCAATACAATGACTTCACCTTAAGACCAGATTACATACGAATTATGTGCTTATAATAATTTGTTATTTATTTTTTGGTTGACTTATTTAAATATGACAGCGTGTGTGCGACAAATAAGGACATATTTGTGTACTAAAGTAAAACAATTGAACAACATTTAACATTTATTCAGAAAATTTGTCATTCATATACTAAAACTCAGAAAAGAGGTCCTTACTTGTACGGAACTACACCCTAGCGAGGGTTTATCATTAAATATTACCTAAACTTATTTAGGTTGTTTAGCAAAACACATCAGCTTTGTTTCGTGGTAATTTTACTTAAAAGATATTAAAAAGTCAAAGTGATAAAATAATTATCACTCATAATATATCACTCGAATTTATAGTGCAGCACGCAACTGCACACTCTTCTTCATTGTTTCATTTAAGTTTATCTTAAATTAAATAAACTTAAATGCGTCATGAATAAATATTTTCATAATTATAATCCTACTTGCATTCTGTGAAATTACAAAATCAGTAATTGCTGCGCCTGCAGCATGCTTAAAATAAATTTTGCCGCTCAACAATATTAAATCAGAAGTGAAAACAAACATTGAAAATCTTCAGAAACGATGACGAAGGCAGAAAAATTGTCATAATACTTGCAATTGTTAATTCGGTCTATATCAATGCAGAAAATGAGTAAAAGCTGAATGAGCTAGCATCAGTTGAGCTGTGCAATAAAGCAAAAGTAAACGATGCCGCCCCCATTCTGTGATACGTTGTCCATAACAGAGACTACTATGCATTCCTGGAATTTGTGCTTCTATCAGCGCGGCATAGTCACTGCCTTCGTTGTAGTCGTCGTCGTCGTCGTCATTAAATCAGCGCGCTTTAAATATGCCTAGTGACGCATAAGCAGATACACGTACAAACAGATACAAATAGATACTTGAGCCAAGCAAGATATCTTTACATCATATATTGTATATAAATAATATAATGTTGCCCACATGCTACAGATGGTCTGGCGCTTCAGATTTCGCATTAAAGTGGCGACGTTTTCTCGTGAATTCCTCATTGCGTTTAGTTTAGTGTGGCGCACGTGTACAGGATGATTTTGCGGTCTAGCTCCGACCACAACAAATTTTGGTGCAACAAGGACGTACGGTGTAAGGTGGTTGGTACTAGTGGTAACTGAGAAGCGGCATAGAAGGCGTGCAGTCTGTTGAAAGCTGCTTGATTTGTTGCTTAGTTGTGGTGTGCTTGCTCCAACTGCCTGGTTCCCCCCGCCATGTGTATCGCGTGTATAGCATCTGCTTGGCGTAGTTTGGCACTGTCAATTTTGTTTTTCCGCTAAAATATTACCGCGCTGCAAATGTATCTCATTGCTATGAAAATGCAGTGGAGGGGGTACAGTGAGGGTGCTTTATATGCATAGTGCATCTGTCTGTGTATATGTATTTATTTCGCCGCAAAAACAAAAATGCAAACATAACTCTCAAATATGCAATTTATGTTGCTGCCAAAAACTGGCGCCGCTAGAAAACCTCATAGCGCTAGAGAGCAATTATTTTTGGCACACGCTCAGCAATGCTGCTAAAGTCAACATATAAACTTTTCATATTGATACACATTTGAGGGACCATCTAAAAGTATTCAATAGGACTTTTGGATGGTATAAATTTTGTTTTTTTTTATTTACTTCCTCAAAATAAATTGATCACCGATTAAATCAATTTTATTTGATCACTGATCTCTTGCATTCAACAGAGAAGTCTGTAATAGTTAAACACTGCTCAGTAATCATTTGATTCTCCAACGAAGTTAACGATTTCTCATGTTTCAAATTAAAGATTCCCAGACAACATACTTCGAAATTTTTATATATCAATTCAAAAACTAATAACAAGGAAATTGTTATCAGGTCCTCCATACAAGGTAATTATTTGGGTATATATTTATGACACTATTCTCTCTCCAAACTTTTGCCTGATGGTAGTGTTGTGCCTGGGTATGTCCATACAAATAAACATTCTTCTGTATATCCCTATGTGCCAAAAAACTAAGTCATGCTTTAATCCTAATCGATTATCAAAATTAATTACTAAGATTAGTAATGTCAACTTAAATATTTTTGAAAATTTTGAAAAATTTCTCAATAGGTCTACCCGATTAACTATAAACTACAGATCATCCAAATTATCCAAATTTGGAACTCTTTTTCTTTTTTTTTCATGAGTCGAGTGAGTTCTTACAAAATGTGGAACTTTATTATGCCGTGATGTCAAAATGTTTGATAATTGTCATCGAATACAATTTTGAAAATAGTTTGTGACTTCCGAGATCTTGTTGCTGGGGAGAGAACAAGGGTTTTCAAATAGACGCTCCAATTCACACTACGAAGAGTTCTGGAGAACCCTTTGAGTTTATTTGTCGATTATAAAGCCATTTTCGACAAGCTTATTTGTTTTTGTATCCCACACACACCGCGTTATCAGTGCAGGGAAGTTCTTTTACCAGCACTTTGATACCAATATTAATAAAATGTTCCCGGCTGTTTGAGATCGGAATTTATCTCCCATACAAGTCTAAAGTTTACTAGTGTACAGAGTCTCCCACTCAATTGCACTGTTTTTTCTTGTTAAGATATCAATCTCAAAGCGGGTTTAACAAATTCTTTTTATTACATTTAATAAAAATGGTGGTTTCTTATAAATCGAAAACTTATATAAATTCAGAAAGGTTGATAATGTGCGATTGTTTTAATCTGTTGATGGAGTACACCCTACGTGCTTGAACTTCCAGAAGGAAATGCAGACGACATTGATACCATTGACAGATAATTACGGCAAGTTCGCAAGGCAGTCTCAGAGATTTAAAAAGAGTGAAGTCTCATGTATCTTGCAAATGAAGACAATTTCATCTAACAGAAAACTTTATCTAACTGAGAAGCGAAATAACAGGAACCTCCTGGAGATCAGTTGAAGAATGCATCAGCAAGCAAATTAGAAGTAAAGTCCACACACGAATATCAAATAACTATAAGACGCCGATAAATCCGGTACTACTGTACGGCGCAGAAACATGGACTATGATTGAATCAAATGAAAAGGCGAATGTATTACAGTTGTTGATAAATTTCGGTTGTATTTGAACCGCGATCTGTATGGGCAATTCGAGGTTAACACATAATATTCCAGCGGCTACACTGAGCTAGTCAGTTTAGCTTCAGCACACATGGTTAACTTGAGAGGCTCAAACTTAATAATGCAAGATATTATAGCGTATAACCAAACACGCATTGAAATGACTAGGTATGGAGAGATCTCTGAACGCTTAGTGCTGCCATAACCAAAAAGTGCCATATACCATGATCTAATCGGGATGCTCGGGATCGAACTGAAAGTAGCTGCAAAGTAGGGTGATAAATATCTTCGAGTTATTGGAGAATACGGATAAGTCAAAACCTCTGTCAACAGATACAAAATCTAGATGCCGGCTTAAATGTTGTAAATGTTATACTGCTGTAAGGACAAATCAAGGAGACTTGATTACAGATGCAAATTATATATAAGTAATCCTGAGCCTTTGATCATATTACACTGGGTAAATCAAGTAAGTGCTCATTGCCAAAGTAGCAGGGATATATGAGCGCGCAATGTGCTCTCCACTAGAACGATTTCTAAATGAAACAAATTTGTCAAAGAATAATTTAGAGTTTAGACTATCAGGTTGTAGCCAAGTTCCAGCGAAAGCAATGTCGTGAACACCATCAGATAAACTGTTGAGCTAAAGATATCGAAGATTAGTTCTTAGTATTATCATATTTGGAATATAAGTAAGGATAACAAAACGTTCGTAATTTTTAGGTATTTCGGAAGAAGTTCTGCGCAATCAGCGTTTTGATCAGGGAAGAAATGGCTCTACATGTTAGCATGTCATAGCAAAACGGCAGAGGAACTAGTAATAATGGATATACAACGAGAAGAGCATTTGCAAATATACAATTGTTTGCATCAATAACTAATTATATAATAATATCTTATAAATTTTTATATAATTTTAATCGCTATTTCGAGTAAATCAAATGGTTAGGCGCCGAAAACTTAAAAAATTTTTGTGGCAAAACATTTTCATTATATATGAATACATATTCCTGGTATCTAATGTCACCAATAATGCACAAAATTTTAATACACGGCTGGCAGAAAATGTCGCCAGTAGTTCCTTCAGAACCTCGAAACAAACTATATAAGAATGGCAAAAGATCACATCCAAGGAAAAATACTCAATTAAAAAAATATGGCTGACGTTTTCAACATAGCAATGGATGATTCCGATATTATCAACTCTCTTTTTGAATAAGATTATATTAATAAGATTATAAAATTAATTTAAGTTCAATAAACATGTTTATTTATTATTTTAATAGATTCAGTAAATATGTTTCAACTTAACATACTATCTATACTGCACAATTATTTTATTAAGCGTTGCACAACACCCACAACTTTTCATACCAATCTCGTGCACAGTTGACACACGGATATATGTGGTAAATTTATTAAATATCACATCGGCTGCTCTCAAGTTGTATCATAAACAAACCAGAGGGAATACGCGTGTTTCACTCAAGTTGAAATTTGTGCGGGTGCAGCAAATGTTTTGAGTATAAAAAGTGGCTCAAAACTCGCTTCTGCTTAAACGAAAAATTTTGCCGGTAAGATCATCTGCTACAATTGAGTAAATGAGTGAATGAGCGCATACGCTCGCTCGTTCATTCATTCATGCGTTCGTGAGTTTGAGTTTGTTTGTGAATTTCGATTTCAAAGAAAAAGGCGCAACAATTCATTTAAGAATTCAGTTGAGTACCGTTAGCGCAGCGAAGTAGAACGAGTGAACCATAATTGTGCAAACATTTTTACGAACTTTTTGTTGCGAGTCAATTCGAATTGTAATTAATTGTGAACAAATTAAATTAATTGAAGAAGAAAATTAATAAATATTGAAATCACGTGTTAAAAAAAAAAAAATAAAGAAAAAAATATATAATTGTGAAATTTGCTTTAAACAATTGAGTTACTGTGTCGTTTAAAATTGTAATTGTGCGAATTTTTCGAAACATAAAAACAAGCAATAATACTTCCAACTAACAGCAAGTAAAACTAGTAATTAACTAAGGTAATTTGTGCTTTATAGTGTCTATATAATTTATTTATTATTTATTTTTAAGTAGAATTTTACGATGTAAATTTTTCACGCCTTTCTTTGAATTTTTTTTTTTTTTTGTAAATTTTTAAGCATTTAGCATTTTGCTGTTCAAAGATTTCTAACACACACACGTTGTTATATGTGAAAAAAATAAATAAATCATGGCAAAAAAAAAAAAAAACACTTGTGTGAAAACGAATTTTTAACACTCTTTCATGAATACCAATTGGAGAAATAGAAATGAAATTATAAATTACATAAAAGCTAAAATCTAAAAGACTGACTTAAAATTGTATAGGCTGAACTAGGCATGTACTTCAAAAAGGTCAAATTCTGTCATAATATAGCTTAGGATATCCAACGTTGGCAACACCTAAATGTTGGTAAAGGTTCTCCTAAATGTTGCTGTAATTTGTTCGCACTTGGCGGAAATTTATTGACAAAAGGTGACCTCTAAAAGCCAATTTTTCGGACAGCGTGGCTTGTTATGTCGGCTTAGAGAACTTCCAGTACTACTCAGTGTTATCAACCTTGCAAAATAAAATTCTCACAGCACTTGGGAGCTAGTAATTTTAGTTTCTGGACGTGCTTTGTATGCTGAATGCATTAATATAAAAAAAAAAAATATTAAAATTATGAGCAATTTTTTTTCGTTTGTTTGTGTTTATACCCTTGCTTGGTGGGCCAACATTTTATTATGTTTGTGAAAATATGTATAAAAAATGCAGTCGATAATGGCGCAATCCTACAAAGTATCAATCATTTTTATTAGGTTTTTTTTATTTTTTTTTTTTAATATTCGATATATTCAGTAATACTCCAACAGCGAAATCTTCTTCAGTTGGTGCAACAAACTAAACGAACAAACTATGAACACCCTTAGGCAAGTTGTAAGTGTAGTGTATAAGCATATGTCTATATATATATGTATTTGCTGCCGTTGACACAGCGACACAGTTTCCTTGCGCATTTAAATAGTCTTGTCTGGTTAATAGGCATTCGTTTGTCTAGCTTATATATCGCCTATAGAACGATGTAGCTCTTGTCGCTATATATCTGTATCTGCGCATCATTTTATTTCAATTTTAATTTTTTTTTTTGTTGTTTCTATACACACTTATGCGTTTGTTTTATCGTGTGTTTGCACTATGCGTTTTTTAATTTATTTTCTAAACAGTTTTTATTGTCGCCAATTTGTAAATATACTCGCACACATTTTGATATACAGCTACATAAAGTATCTGTAGCTTGTATATGTATCTATTACCACAAATTGTGCAATGCCATATGCAACATAAAATTAATTTCAGCATTTTTATTGCTTTTTCACACACAAAATATGAAAATGTGCATATCTCTACGTTACAGATACTTTTTTGTTTAATTAGTAAATTGCATTACGCATACGTCATGTTGTCTAGAAAAGATATTTAAACTTTTAGTCAATTCAAATAAAATATGACTTCAATATTTGCAAACACTTGAGCTGCATTTACACGTTTGTAAATAGAAATTTGTATCTAGTTCATTTAGATGCAGCCAACTCAAGTGCTGCCGGAAACCTAAAAATGCATCAATATACATGATTTCGATACTCTGACAGGCGGTGGCGTCGGCGGCATATATAGGGAAAATTCAATTAATGAAAAACACATTTTGTGTGCTGTCTCAGATACATATACATATACGTCTACACGAGTAGCAGAAATATGAAGCGTTTATATTGAATTATGAGTGTTGTTGGAACTGCTACTGTTTTAATTTGTCTTGGCTTTTAGACTGTCGTCTGCTGTCTTCGCTTTCGACGCGTTTCGCCAATGACAGCAAGAACGAAAGGCATTAGTCAGCGTTTTATTTTGGCTTCGAAAATGTTTACCTATAGCTGAAGTATTTTATTAAAATCCAAAATGAAAAAATATTTCAAAAAGGAAACGGCTCACATATAAACAGAAATATTTTTATTGTATAACGCACATAAAAATATGAAAAACAACGCAGAATTATTGCGCATTAAACGAATTTGGCATTTATTGTGTTTGAGTTGGGCGAAAAATGTTTGTCTTTTATTTGTTTTATACAATGTATATAAAACTGGCCATAATTTGTTTAATGGAAAGTTTGTCGAGCAGTAAAGTTCATGAAGGATTTTGAAAAATATTCGATTTTGACAAAGCAAAAGGTAGACCTATTTGCAGATTTTATTTTGGAAAATCAATTGAATAGTTTGCGCATAAAATGCTTTTCAAATAAACACTCACAAATCATTCATCTCTTCACCATATATGTACATATATTGCTTATCTCTCGCTAAGCTCTATGACTACAACTAAGTGCTGTACATTATTTTGTGTATCTGCACAAAATCGACATGAATTGATTTTTGTGCTATTTTGCATTTAATTGGATGAAAATTGTTGAATTTGAAATCCGAAGAATGCTAGGCAAAATATAATAAAAACCAAAATATTTTATAATGCTCATTCATTCCATTCTATTGATTGCGTTCAAACCATTCGTCTATTCGAATTTGTGCGTGCTTTATATTAAACAGAAAATAGAAAAACAATCTCTCAGTGAACTCGAGTTTCAATTCGATTTGGTCGTCTGTCAAATTTTTTGTAGTACATTTTAATAAAGCCCATAAAACTATTCAAAAAAAACTTACAATTTGTATAATATGTATCTCTGAAGAGCCTTCATATTTTATCTGCTCAAATAAATGGGCTTTACCACTAAGAAATCTCTTGGTTTTCATATATTAAAATTCTAATTTGAATAGTTGGAGAATAATTTGTATAAGCATTCTTTGGGAACAATCTTTCATGCATCTGTTCATATTAATTAAATATATGTGACTGTTTGTAATATCAAAATGCATACGAAAGCCTAAGTTAATCCTGATAACATATGCTATCAGGCAGTCAAATTGCTGCAAAAATCGGTCCATCTATTTCGGAGATTAGCCGTAACAAAAAGACGACACTTTGAAGTTGTGATAAAAAAATCTTTTCTATAAGCTTGGCTATAAATTTTATAAATTCTTCTGTAGATCAGTTTCAAGCATAATACATTTGCTTGGAGATATTTGAAATGAAATAATATATCGTCGACTGCAGCTCGACGCCTGTGATAGGCGCGTGTAAGCAACTTGCACCATCAAAATATTATTACCGTGTATCAGTGCGCTTGTGACATTAAAGAAACTATTAACATTGACTAGAGTGCTAAGATGTAAGGCACTTTATTGATCTTTTTTGAAGGCTGTCTCTTAAACATGAACGGAATACATTAGCTCGAAATGAGAACTGAGTCATAAAAGTGTTCTCAAAATTGAAGATCCTTACACTCATCTTTAAACCCAGCTCCCATGTTACAAGTTTTTGTAGAACAATATGAATGATCACGGTATCCAAGGCTCTTGCAAAATTTATTGTCAAAAAAGTGATATGATTTTCGAAAGAGTAGCTGATACGAAATGCTTTAAATATAACAGAGTGTCCATTGTATTGTGTTTTGGGCTTAAAACCGACTTGATCCGGACTCAAGAATAACATTTTTTTTCTCAGATACCACATGAGCCAGAGTATTCTCATTTTTTCTAGAGCTTTTCTTAGACATAATAGTAGTGAGATTGGATAAAAGCTGATCATTTCGGTTGATGCTTTATTTGACTTTTAAGTGGTCTCTAAGATAGCCGATCGTCAAACGTGAAGATATTACCTTCAATAAATTTGCAGTTGTACATGCCCAAGAGCCTAAGCTTTGCAGAACGTGGCATGTTTTTTTGGCTTTTTGAAATGCACTTTCAAGTTCAACTATTTTTAAGATATCTGGTTGATAAGGTGAGAATACTGTTTAAAAAATTTTTTATCAAAAGGTGAAGCTAAAAAATTGTTTTAACAATTAATGCATCTAAATTGTGGAACTGGAACTCCAAAGAGTGACTTTATGTCAGATCAATTTTAGTTGTAGACTCGAGGATATGTTTGAAGTGAACGAGCTCTTTTGTATGAAAGAAGATTAGCATCATTCAACATGTGTTTTCCAATGGCTTTACTTTTTATTATTATTATATATGTGAGAATTTATCTGTGGATTGACAACATTTGATTGATTATTGCTTTGGAGAGCTTAGCAAACTGAAGTTTGAAGTCTGAATTGGAGAGGAACTGACAGTGTTGAACGCATATATTTGTAAACAATCCCAGTTGACTAATTCGGTTTTGTATATAGGTTTTGCTCAATGGGCTAATGGACACTGCTAATAAGATCTGGCAGGATTGTCCATTTACAGAGATGGTACTGGTTAGACGAAATATATGTTAGCTCTATGTGAGTAAAAGTTTTATTTGTAGAAAAATGTGTTGCTTAGTCATAGTCTAGGAGTACAAAATTAGATAAAGCAACAACATCAACTATTTTGCCCCTTTGCTGTCAGTTTAGCTGGAAATGCATGCAAAATCCCATGCATTAAAGTCCGGTACTAGCAACAATAGTAGACTCATAATATATTGATGATAGGTGAGCAGATTCATTGAATACAAGTGATATGAAGAAAGCATGGCAAAATTTTAATATCCAAATTTTAAGGATCTATCTATTATAGTTTTCAACTAAACAGACAGAATGACGGACTTGACCATATCGACTCGCCTTTTGATGCTGATCAAGAATATACCAACTTCCGGGGTCCACCACGCCTCCTTCTACCTGTTACATATATTTGCACAAACTAAATATACACTTTTTCCCTATGACAAAAGGGTTTAGACATAAATAACTAATTCATTATTTAGGCTGTTGCTGTTTAAGAACAAATCTGTATTCATCAGATGTCAGCAACTATATGAAGCAGTTTGAAGTTTCCGACGCATATGTAAAGGGCACCGAGAGAAATGAGATCCGTTGGAAAAATTGGCAGTACCGCTAGTCTTCTATAAAGTGTAATAATGTTTCATAATCTGATGTAAATTAATGCTATGTTTCTGTCAACCAAAATATATGTTTGATATTTTTCATATAATTACCGGCAAACCACAATATTTATCCTTTAGAAAAACTTTTGGTCTCTACTTAACAAATTTTAATATTGCTACGACAACTAGGCTTTTGTTTGAAAGATGTATCATAGTCTTTCCCAACGAAATATCACAAATTACAAAATATTAAGAAGCCTTTATTTGGCTCCTACCACCAGTTATTGGTATTTTAGTTAGCTTGTACCTCAAATGTGATTAATTTCAAGAATGGTATGGATTATCAAATGTTTAGATATATATGTTATATATTTTGTTAAATTAATTTTTACCATAAAGGAGTTAAATTATATTCAAATTAATGTCCGAATGTTAATAGATGTTACTACTTTTGTTTGGTTATTCTTTGAACTTATATGCTTGTAAAAGCATTATTAAATTTGTTCATTTTACAAGACAGCTTGAGACTTAAGTAACACATAATATCTGATTCTATGCTGGTAAATATAATGCATTAAGTCTCTATATTTTGTTGGCAACTTAGAGTTTATTGAATAGATGTCTGAATGAAGCCAGTACTGGAACCAAATCTTTAAAGAAAACTATTGCTGTAGCTTGCTAGAGCTGAACCCTAAATAATTTTTTCCGCAGCCTTCCAATCTTTGCAAATTAAAGTTGTTGCTAAAGTTCTCTCATTACATTGAAGAAAATATATACATATACATATAAATTATTTTTTTAATTCCTTGATATTTTAATTCTTATATCAGCAAGTGACTTAAAATATTGCTGTAAGTTGGAGCATAGTGTATAGAAAATATATACATATAGCCAAATTCTACATTGTTAGATTTAATTTACTCCTTAAAAATGCTAGTCCTTTAAGGTAGTTGAAATAATTGGGTAATTTCTAGCTTTCTTTAGTTTACTTTTGGTCATATCCTTGTATTATTTTAAAAAAATTTCCTTAGCTCACATTCTTGTCAGTCTAACCGCATATCTTTTCGGTAAATATCGTGAAGCTCAATATTAACCAATTTCTACTACTCAAATTAAGTTGAAATTGGAAATACACATGTAGATGCGATGTTAATATATATTTATATATATATATATATATTACATTACTTTTGAAGCTCAAATTTAAATAGCGGACGAGCAAGACTAATTTATCAATTATTCAATTAATTAACTCACAAACTATGAATTTCAATACGCAAATATTAGATATACGTAGGTATTAATAAGGGAGATCACAACGATTGAATTCGTTCTTAGATTTTAGACAATACCCAATTGCATTGAACGATTCTGTCAGTTGTCTGTCTCCCTCAATCTTTGAAGGAGAAACTTCTAAAATCGGCGAAACATTCTTGCTTTTTGCGTGACAACGCAGGCAAGCAATCGAATAAGACCAGATTAAATCATTTAAATTTTTCAGCTCACTGGTTTAGTTTACACTGCTAAGCCTTTGTAATTTGATGCACGAGTAGTGTATGCCAATTTCGCATTTACCCTTCGAAATTTTCTCTTTTTGCATTTTTGTTTATAGTCAAAAATTACAGCAGAATTCGATTGATGTGGGTGTTTAGTAAGACGAAAAGCGAATGAATGTCTGGCATTCAATTTTATTATAATGGCATGCTTAATATTGCAAGGCTTTTTTATTGTTCGATTCACTGCCTACTGGCTTTGCTGCTAAGCGACGACTCTGCGGTGTTTTTTTTTTTTTTTTTTTCATGAAGTATTACTTCTCACACCTACTGCAGAATCTGTAACGTTCTCATTTTTTATTAAAATACAATACAAGGCAATATTTATTATTCGTTTTTCGATTTTCTTTACCTTTTTTTTCTTTTTCTTTAGGTTACTACTTGCTACAATAGCGTTTATTGTTAAACAAGCTACTGAATTATCGATTGCATGCCTATTAAGATGCGCAGCACGTAAACGAAATTAATTTAACTCGATATTTGCCATATACATACGAGTCTGTATTTGTGGCAATGTCCTTGAGTGACAACATTCCGTGGCAATGTAAATTACTTGCTATTTATTTTACAGCCACAGCACAGTCAGTCGCTGACAACTTGAAAAAAACGTTGCCTAACAAATTGTTTAATAATTCATTCGTACAGCCGTACTGGATTTGGAGACTACGACGTAGTAAAGAATTTGTCTTAGAAGTTGCTTGATGTTATAGAAAAACCTTAACAAGTATATTCAAGCATGAGCTTAATCTAGCTTTCAAAGTGCTCTTTTATGTGCTTAATGCGTGCTAATAAAGTTTTTCCTTTTTTTCTGCTTAATCTCTGCAACTTTTTTTTTTTTACTTTACTTCACTTTGAGCTTTTAAGCAAAGTTTTTTGTTTAATCCTCATAAAAAAAAATTAACTCAAACCGTATAAGTAAACTTTTACAAAAGTCCTTTTTTTGTGTTAAATTTTACACTCACTGCGCTTCGGCAAACCCACGCAGTATTTCAATAAACTGTTGTTGTACGTGCGAAATCTTGTACAACTTTTCAATTAAATATAAAATTTTTGTTGTTGTTTGTTTTCCATAGAAACTGCAGCAAAATAAACGTAATATGCTATTTCTGTATTCCCGTAAATAAATAAAAAGTCGTAAAAAGTAACAAATCTATCGAGTACACGTTTCACAATTAATTAAAATTAACTTGTATTGACTGAACTAGCCAGCCACAACGCATTAGGCTTGACCGACTGATTTTCTTGTGTAGCCTAAATAAATAATTTTGTTTTTCTTTATTTCTTTTTTGGTATTTTGTGATTTCGCATTTTAATTTTGCATTCGTTAGAAAAAATGATAAGCGTATAAAATATTTGCATAGACTGAAGGGTCTGTCAAGATTTGTTTGCATAAATTTTTTTTATTTTTTTCTTTCTCGTGGAAAGATAAGAATTATAAGTAAATATTTTGCTTCTTTAAACAATTTATCTTAAGATTGTTTTATTAGAATTTAGTATCTATATTTTATATTTTAAGCTACCTATACTATATTAGAGCTATTGCTTGTATAAATTGTTTTTATATGGCAAAACATGTATACATATGTGTTTCATATAAAAGTGGATTGGTTCTATATGAATCATTTTTTTGTTTAGTTATTGGAATTGCGATAAGCATAAATCTGATACGTATTATGCGGAAAGACCTTTTCCAAAATCACATACTTATATTATACAAGGAAAAAAAAGTTTCTCATAATATTCTTAGTGCTTAGTTTTAATGTTCTATATAAACTTAGGCATAAAAAAGTGTTCTAAATATATTTTCAACTACACAAGTAATAGGAGCTACAATAAAAAGGCTAAAGCAAATAAGGCTAAATAGAAGTGCGTATTATTAAACAGCTTTATAATACTTTCTTTTATTTAACCTTTTTTCCTTTAACCTAAAATAGCCTAAGTAAAAGTGCGTATTCTAAGTAGCTTCATAGTTTTCCTTTTACCTAACCTTTTTTGTTTAACTTTTTTATTGTATCTGCTATTACTTGTCTATAAATACAAACTAATATTGTGTTCCATTAGGTTTTGTTTGCACATCTTAGCTAAAAATATATTTAGATTACTTTTTTATATCTAAATATACACATACATATTTCTTTAGGCAGCACCTTATATTGTTTATTTAGTCAAAAAGAAATTATGCATAGTAAATCTTCAATTCAATTATTTGCACAAATCACATTTTGCATGGCGCTACAAACAACTGCTTTGACATATCTAGTTAATACCAAAGTAATGCACTATGCGTCACATATAAACCAGTAGAAAGAAGCACTTTAAATTATATGTTGGAGTATGCATTAATTCGTGTGGTTTTTTTTCCAAAATTAAGGCTATTTGTGAAAAAATGGTTATATATTATTTAATGTTGAAAATATTGTCCATCAAAAGCTACAACGTTTGCCCATCTTTCTGGCAGTTTGTGGATTCCATCCCAAAAGAATATCTCCGGCTTTTCGGCCAATAAAGAATTGAGCCAATTTTTGATACCATGTTCTGAAGTGAAGCGTATTCCGGTGAGGGCATTGTGCATTGATCTGAATATGTAGTAATCAGAAGGGACCATGTCTGGTCAATAAAGCGGGTGAGGTAAAACTTCCCACCCACTGATTTCCAAATAGTTTTTAACCGGTCCTGCAACATGTGGCCGAGCGTTGTCATGATGGAAAATTATGGATTCGTATCTGGTCGCTTGTTCTGGTCGTTTTCCGCAAATCAATTGTGTTCAGTAGAGATCCTCTTTGATCGTCTCATCCGACTTCAAGAGCTCATAATACAACTCACCCTTGTGATCCCACCAATACAGAGCATTACATTGGCGCCATGAATATTCTGCTTTGCCGTGTATGTCGATGGTTGGTCGGCTTCACATACGATTTCTTGCGCTTGGGCTTATTGTAATGAATCCATTTTTCATCACCAGCGACAATCCGATTCAAAAATTACTTCTTTTTGTGACGTTCAAGCAACATTTCCGAGGTGCAGAATCGACGTTCGAAGTCTCTAGGTTTCGTTCTTCGTTGTCTAAGTCGAAATTGCCACTTTTAAACCGTGCAAACCACTTCTGGCACGTTCTTTCAGCTAGAGCAAGGTTACCATAAAGATCCACTAAAATACGACGACTTTTAGTAGCACTTTTCTTCATTGTACAGTAATGAAGAAGAACTATGCTATTTTATGAACTAATTTAGAAATTTTTTAAAAGACTTAATCATTTGAGAAACGTGGTTCAATAAGATTAGCTGTTTTTTGCTGTCTTTTGTAATGCCTAATGCCTTGGAATTGAATTCAATGCAGAGGTTATAAATGTGTGTTGACCTGAAACCAAGAACGGCGGCGCTTAGAGTATTATGATTAATTAACTTTACTAGAGTTCGTTCACGGGTTGAAATTCAACCATCATAGCGACATTAATTTTTTCATAAGGCAACACTGTCTATTGGCAAATTGCGAGAGCGGTGAAAGCTGATGTCTTAAAGGCAAATTGAAAGAGAATAGATTCTTGTGATTGATCGAGAACTTTAATTGGATTTTGACTAGCTTAGACCAAACGTATTAGAAAAAAATGGCATTGTGCACTGGTGCTCCTGAAACCCTTTAAAAAAAAAAAAAAATTCAAGCGAACATGTCGTGTCTAAGGGGTTCAAGTTTTCCATTTGCCTATACGGATATTATTTTAAGGTTTCTGTCCAAAAGTTTATCGAATTCTTTTGCTCTTGATGGAAATTTTTGGAATCTCTAATATTCATATGCGTTTGTATGCAGTTATCGTCAATGTATTCGGTCCAAAGTTATATTTAAAATACTTATATTTCTCCCAGTTTCCTTATATGCACCTGCAAGACTGCAACTGGATGTGAATAAACAGATTACTAAATAAATTATAGTTCATCAAGACTGTTCTTAACAAAATATATTAGAAATTCGACAATTTAAATATATAAATTGCAATCAGGGGTGAGACCTATATACTTATATGAGTCTAAGCAACGGGTTGTAATGTATTAAACAATAGGAAAAAATCCACACACTGCTCTTGTCTTATCCAAGTCGAAACAACTAAATTATTCTACACTGAACTAAAAAAAATGTTCCATGATTTCTGCCAATCAAGTACATGGTAAAAGTTGCAAAGCAGCGTTCTGCCGTTATGCTTTTCATAGGCACACCATAGGCCACAAGAGTCAAGCAAATTCAAAGCAAACGAATCGAAACTACAAGCTCCAAACTTCTACGAAGACAACAACTATTCCATCCAGTATTCGCATTGAAAATAAATTAAATTCAAGACAATGCCGCTCTTGAAATTCAAATGCCACTGGATAGCATATACAAGTATATTGAAATAAATCAAATGTCGTAGCTTTTATAGCAACTTAATTGAATCATAAAAGTCGACACTCGACACTAATGCCCGCTCATAATGGCAACTTAATTGTTTGCCGCACTTAGGCAGCGATTGTCTGTTTCTATTATAAATTTTTATTATGCACAAAAATACTCAATTGAAGAGGAGATATCGAAAAATGTAATAAAAGCTATATAAAAAAAAAAAGAGTATAAGCAGAGAAATACAATAACAACAACAAAAAATTTGGTGCTTTCATATAAAGTATCTGTATCTGCATACTTCTTCCACGTATTTGTATCTCAATCGATTGAACTTATGTTTGACTTTATTGTTGCTACTTTATATTTGATTTTAGTGATATTTATTGGCAGCTTAAATCATTTAATTAGTTGGATTAGCTGATTGATTTTCTTATAAACTCTTCAGTTAATAGAAAAAGGAAAATGTGTCTGCACACATATTGCATGTAGTTTGCAGTTTATGGTTTTCGATGCTTTTAAAAAATGCACAAAAGTCATCAATAAAGTAGATATATACTTCTTCTAGGCGAGTTGTTCAAATGATGTTCTTCTGTCTGCTTGCATATTCTTACGTCAAGAAAAGTAGTTCCCCTTTTTATTAAGCTTTATAAAATATTATTTTAAGTTTGAACATTTATACAGTACAAAGGTGAATATTTTCTCGAGTTAAGATTGAACTATTTTCTTAACAAATATGAAGCGTAAAAGGGCTTTTCAAACAATTTAATATAAATATATAAAATAGCAGACTTGCAGCTGTACACGATTTTACACTTTTGCGCAACAATTTTTAATATATATTATTCAGATTATTATTCATTTTTTTTTTTTTGCTAGTAATCGAACGATATTGAAAACTTGCATTTATTGCTGTGGTTTGCCATATCGGTTTACTATATATTTATACAATTCTATAACTATTTCACTATTGATTTCCGCGAATTAACTAAAGGTCACACCACAAACATGTATAGTGTAGGTACAATACAATATTTTCTCATATCTAAGCTATAAATAAATATATTTTCCATATAAATCCTTCTCATACAATGCGGTCAAATTCATTTTATGTTTGCAACTTTGATTTGAAATATTTTTCTCTACATTTTTTTTTTGGTCAAAAGGAAACTTTCTTTTTGCCGCCAGAAATTTATACAAAATTGTGTACGCTGTGATGAATTTTCCGCATGCTGAAAAATTAAATTTACAAGAAATATTAAAGTCACGATCAGTCAGATAAAAGCCATGATCAATGTGCAATTGTCTGCAGCGATTATAAAGAAATGCCCAAAAAAAAAAAAAAAAAACAGAGTTCGCCGCTAGTAAGTACATATTTCATATTTTGTACATAAGTAACTATTGATTGCAGCAGCAGATTGAATGATGAAAGCATTTCTTGTTTGTTGATTACTCACGAATGCCATTCATCGATCGATCATCATCGATGCACATTAAAGAGTTCAACACGTCGCTGCACTTTGACCGCTGCCACATTTAGCCTTGTCAGCGTTTGTCAGTCAGTTTGATGTTTTTGTTATTGAATATTTGTTTGAATTTGAATCACGCCAAGTTGGTCAAGTTAAATGTTAATAAGTGGTAATGTTTGTTGAGCTTAACTGCAACTGACTATTAAAACTTCATCAACTTTAGATAAGCTGCTGCAATTTAATTGCAAGTTGCACAAATGCAAATGCATTTATTCAGCTAAACGTTTCATGTTAATGTCAGTTGAAAGATCAAATCTATCTATTTTAAAATAGTAAATGATGCACAGTGTGCAACCAATCAGATTGAAGTTGTTTGAAATAATAGTGCTGACTGGGTTTGTATTGAGGCTACCATCTAAACAGTGGAACTATCTATGCCTTGATTTTTTCAATATATTATTGAAAATTAATGTCACACCTGGGCATATTACAAAACATTATTATTTAAATAAATTAAATGTTTTATTTTTTAATAACAATATTTTTCATAAGAGGGAGCGGTATTTTCTAGCGACCACGTTGCGATAATTTTTTTTTTGTTTATGGTTATAAAAGGCATTGCAAACATTGTGACGAGTATAAAATGCCAAAAAATATACAGACAGAGCGATAGATAGACATATATATCGAGATTGGCTCGTTTGTTGAAGTATTTAATAATAAATCCTCTATACCTATAAATCAATGTCGTGTGAGTTGCAGTATTTATAACTCAAGAACGGCTAAACCGATTTTTATGTTCTTTAATTTATTGGATTTGTCTCCAACCCAAATAAATGAATAACTAATCAAAGATCATAAAAAATTGCAATAACAAATATATAAATGAATATTTTAACTTCGAACTGTGAATGGTGTAATTTGATCAACATTCCGTGCTGCAAATGAACAGCTCAATTTGCTTGAAAACGATTCTCATTGGGACATGCCAAGTCAAATTCACACATTATTTGCTATCATTATTTCGACATACTTTCCATTAAATCCATGAGAGCTGTGTAATAAGTATAGCGATGACAGTTCCAAAAGCATTTTACATACAATTCATATCAGTTCAGAAAGTCGCGAACTCGAGGTAACCGAGTAGATACATAAACAGGCTTTGCTTTTGGTGAAGTCATGTGTTATCCCATGTTTGGCGGTTTATTAGTCAAATTACGAATGACAACGCCATGTCGTGAAATGAACGACGCTTTAATCGAAAATTGGAACGTGAACGTCAATATGATGTGTTGAACTCCCAACTTAAAGCAATTGATAATGGAAATGTTGGCTTAATTATTTAGTAAGACGTTCCTCATTTCATTGATTTTAGCTAATGTACGTGTGCGTTCCGAAATTGCTGTAACAGTTGCTTTTGCTGGAATAGCGGCTACGTGCCGAACGCTTAGATTGCGTTTAAGCCAAGAAGAAACTGAAAACCCGACAAAATTTTATTAGCAACTAAAATCATTAACTGGGGTAAAGGCAGAATGACGTTTGAAAGCACTCAATCGAACTATGAAAGATGTGCGCAATGACTCAAGATGTTTTGGAGGCGCAGTGGTTCTACTGTTCGGCGATTTTCGGCAAACACAACCAGTCTTTCCAAAATCGTCTTTACACTGTCAATGAAATAAACGCTTGCCACAAATTATTCACTCTATGGCGAATTGTATTGTTAAACTATGGACGGATCGAACGAATTGATATCGTTTCCACCGAATTTTTGTAACTTCATCTCAACGTAGGACGAGCTTATCAACAAGTGTTCCCGTATATCATTGCTAATCACAAAAATTCAAATTGATTGAGTGAATGAGCCATTCTTCCGGCAAAGAACAAGGTTCACTTGAACTTTACTATTCGAAATCAAATCGTTGGTACACTGCATTTCATCAAATCTATTGTTAAACGAAGACGAAGCAAACAACTTTCCTATTGAATTTTTGAACTACAATTGGTAGGATCTGCCTGGCTTGCCAACACACAATTTACAACAGAAGGAACGCTTTTAGTGAGAAATCCCAAGGAAAATATGATTCACGCGTGATCCGCAAAGTAAAGCTCAATGGGGAGAATGTTCCAAGAAGTCATATGCGATTACAACTGTTATATCTGAGTTTAAACTTATTCAATTTCCGAATTATCTTGCATTCACCAAAACGTTTAACAAAGGAACGAGTATTTTCGTACATCACAGGGTTATGAAGGGAATCAACCCAAGTGCAAATAGTTCAATAAAAAGTAGTAAAACAAATGCCTTGCTCCAATCTGAATTATTGATTCTGAGACAGTAAAAAGTTTGCCAGTATGTGATCTCATTAAATATGCTGCAAACTTTCTTGAAAACTGTTAATGGTTAAAATGGATGGCAAAAATGTATATCCTATTATGAAAATAACACCTTACATAGCGACATAGAGTTTTCACGCGAATACTAAAACCAAATTTCAATGCAGAAAAGTTAACCTTGCAAATTGGTTTCCGATTTCATCAATATGCGCCGAGTTTTTCTAATGTTTGCTATATTATATACATATTTTCTTTTTAATTGGTGACTTTAAAGAATCATTTTACTCACTTCGCACCACTGTGCAATGCGAAGCGCTCGAGTCTGACTACAGATAGACGTGCAATTTGAGCGAGCAATTCAAACTTGTCAACGCCCCAACTAAAAGCTGAATGCAAAGCGCGGGAGGTAGCGCTGTAAATCTTAAAGATACATCTCGATAGTTAAATGTGACGCTATACAAGTTGTTCAATGAAACAATTTGCATTCGCAACGCTTCAATGGAAAAATCGTCTAAACTACTATTTATTTTGCACACAGCCGGCGCTTTCGTGTTTATGATATTAAAATAAATGACAAAACGAAAAACGTTTAAAAAAATAATTAAAATTTATTTTGATTTACATATACTCGTATGTATGTATGCATGTAAATACTTGCCGTGCCATACATGTCTGATGCGCGGTTTTTCATTAAAACTTAATCGCTTTTTCGCGGTATTCTGAGCTGTTTTATATATGGTATATGTTTTTTTTTTCTTTATTTATGTCGTAGTCATCGACAACGCAGCATTGCAGAATAATTACGGAGAACATTATAAAATGCAGCTTTAAACCGAAACGATTATGTTTGCAAATTAAATTGCTTTCCATTTCAATTTTCGATTTCGATTTTTTTTCGATCATCTCATCTCATGTCACCAAAAATAAAATCTTATTTCATTTAACAACTGACAAATGAATGCCGCGCATTGTTTTATGCTCGCTTGCCAGCAATAAAATGTAAATTCACGTTTGTCACGTTTCATACGCAGTCGCCATGACGATTATGACATAAATTAAAGTCTGACATGTGTATATGCGATATTTATACTTGTACTATATATGCGTCTATAGAACAGTCAAAGGAGCTTTAAATTAAATTTAAAATGAAAAAAAGAAAAAATGACAAAAATGGCGACAAAATGTATACATTCACGGCAGTCGAGTAGTCCTTAAAAGGCGTGCAACAATTTCAATTAAAAATGCTAATTTGCAACAAACGAAAAATATTCAAAACAGCAAAACAAATAAAGACAGACGCTGTCAAATTTTTAAAGAAAACAAAAAAAAAAAAAAAAAATACAAACACATAATATAAAAAATTCATATTTTTTCACTGCTGTTGTTGTTTGTTGACTTTGTTGATTTAAATTTTTAAAAATGAAATTCCAAAGCGCGCAGTTTTTAATCTTCTGCAATTTGTTTGACAAAACCGCGCAACGATTGGATTTGTCTTATCAGCGGTTGCTGCATGAAAGAATTCAAAGAATTGAGTTGTATTTTTATTCTTTTATTTTTTTTATGCTTTGCTTATATTAAAATATAATTTATGCTTTACTAAGACGGTCAGAAAAGTCACTAAAAGATGCAAATCCAACAAGCAACCGCAGCAACCACATAAAAGAAAAAAAACACAAGTTTAAAATAAAAATATAAAAAAATATTGTATAAACTACAGAAATTTATGTAGTATGTGTCAAAAGAAAACATTGAGTTCAAAGAAGAATTATTAATGCAGTTAATCAGTATTAAAGCAGCATGTTTCTACTATATTGAAAGTTGTGGTCCAGGTTCATTCAGTGATTCATCGGTAGTAAGATTGAAATTAAGATTATCTATGAATACTTTACTAACTAAAGAAGGCTGGTTTATATGGCTTTGGCAGTGTTAAAAACTGAGATACGGACTACGATAAGTACAGACAGTTAGATATTGCTTAATCGACTACCTTGTTGACATTTTAAGTATCAATATTGATATAAACGTCCACTTTTTGGGCTAATCACCATACAAACCAACAATTGTATAAAATTATTTTGTATTGTATTTCTTGTATTTTTTGGAGTCAATATCAGCTTAAAATTCTATATGGTGGTTTCTTATGTGTACACCTATTTTATATACCTATATATTATTATTATTATTTTTTTTTTCGATTTTAAATTAAATTTAATGAACCAATATACATTTAAATTTTAACAAAAACGGATTCTATTATGAAGCATTGCTGGCTCCTTGGAGGGTAGCAAGATTGGGGCCGTAAAGTCGGCGTTCCATTAGAGGAAGACATTACGCCTCCTCAGTCTGTTGATCAGTCGCCTGTTTGGTAGAGTGCGAGCAAGTCTGTTGCAGTATGCGGTCAGCCTTGTGTTGTACCGACTGGTATAGCGGCCAATTTGCTCCTCTATCGTTTCCACTCATAGGTCCCTATGGAGTGTGCTGTTTCGGACGAACTAAGGGCAATCACTGATTATCCGCAGGGCTTTATTTTGCAACACCTGAATGCGCTTTCGATGTGTCTTGGAACAAATGCCCCATAGCTGGACTCCATACCTCCAAATGGAGGCAACAATAGAGTTGTAAACAGCTCTCTTGCAGCGCAGGGCCAGTTTACTTCGTTTATTTATGAGGCGACAACGGCTGACTAGGTTTCCGGTGTGCCGCGCAAACGTTAGCCTCTTATCCAGCGTCAGCCCAAGGTATCTTATTTCATTAGCTTGCTTATTCAACCAGACATTAGGAGGGATCCTTCTCCTTAGTGAGAACCACACGTTGATGCATTTGGTTGGGTTTAATTTAATATTCCACATTCGGGCCCAGCGTTCAAGGATGTGCAAATACTCCTGCACACCATTTGCCGCTTCGTACTCGCATTTTAAGTTGTACAAAATGGCAACATCGTCTGCATATGACGCCAGCAGTATTTTGTCGGTTGCACAGGAAAATCAGCTGTGAAGAGCGAGTATAGTAGCGGGCCCAACACGCTTCCTGGGGGGACACCAGATTTTATAACATGAATGCTGGACAGCTTATCTCTGACCTATATATTAATACGTGAAGCAAAAACTTTGTATCCTTTTTTACAAAATTGCGGAGGAGTATGAAATTTGTCACACTTATAGTTTATATAGAGAAGGAATACAGAATGCTAATATTTTTTTAAAATAATGCATAAAAAACAACAAAGCACCACAAAATCAGCAATTGGAAGTAGCAAATACCAGAATAATATTTAGAATCTACCAAAAAATACCAATAAAAGTGTCCTATGGTATTTGTGCGCAAAAATTTAATAATATATTAGCTATGAGTGAAATACCGCTCGCTTAATTACTATATATAAATAGTTAAATGCTACATTATTATATTACAATAAATATTATTAAAGTAAAATAAATATTTCTGCGAAACGGTTAAACTCCACTCGTTCTATGTAAAATATTTAAAAACTTAAATCTTTACGAGCCACATAACTATTAATTAATTTGCTGTAGCTGCTATATTACGCGTTCCATAACAACGTTCTACACGTTCGCCAAAGAAACTCTTTCAAAAAAACCTTTTTGTTTTACTATAACCCACGACTAAACCAAGTAAATTAAAACAAGTAAATTGCTAAAACTGCTTAAAATCAGCGAACCGCATAAAATTTAATGCGGTTTGCTTTTTTTTTTGTATATATTTGAATTACTTTTAGAATGAGTTGCCCAACACTGCCGAGTGCTGCTCTGCGTTATCACCTTTGTGTCGAGCCAAGCAGCCATAGCTGCCGCTAGTGCGCCTGCTGGGAATTTGCTTTGCTTTATTTAGATTTATGCTTTTGTACGCAGGTGGGCGTTGAGGTGCTAAGTGGGCGTGTACCCAAAGTGTTAATAATGTTGAAATTTAATATTTTACGCACACTTATACATTTCTCTCGAGAGAATTTTGCAAGTTTTAGTCGTTTGTTTTACTTAGTAAAATTAACAAAAACAACAACAACAACAAAAAAATTTTAGTTGCCTTTGCATAAAAAAACGATTCAAATAATTTTTGTCGGTCGAGATTTTGTAATTCAAAACGAATTTTGTTATACAAAAAACTGGCAGCTGTAAATCTTAAAACTTTGGAGGGCATACAAATTGCTGTTAATAAGCGAAAATTATTTTTTTATTTTTTTTTTTTGTTTTATCAGGGCCACCCACATTAAAGAAATTCGGAAAACAATGCCCAAGTGGCTGTAGTCAATAAAATAAAGAAAAAAACACACGCTGCGTTGAACTGCTCTAAGTGCGAAGGGAAAATCGATGCTAATTAAACGAATGATTTGTTGAATTGACAGCGACGACAAATGAGAGCGCTCAACACATAAAAAATGTTCCCGCATAGACGTACTTTGGTTCACAAAATCGTATTGAAATCGAAAGCGTATGCACAAGTTGCCCGCCATGAAGTGGTGACCCGAAAATGCAGTTAAACTGCGACAAGTGCAGCTGACAATATTAATAAAATGAAAGTGTAAACTAAGCTGCATGGTATACGAGGGTAGTTCAAAGAGTATATTTTAAACTAAAAAAAATTTGGATTATCAGTAAGTTCTGTCATACATAGAGCACTGAGTTTAATGAGAAAAAACATTTTTTTTAAGTTGAAATGTCTTGAAATATGACATGGAACCCACTAGATGCAAATTGCTATACCATGTTATACAAAACCTCAGAAAGAATGGGTAGATTTATATGGAAACTATCCTTAGAGTGGGGTTGGCAAGCTTATTAAACACTTTCAATCTTATTTTCATACGGACAGCCAGACAGACGGAAATTTCTATATCAATTAAGCTTTTGAAATAGATTAAGAATATATATATGTACTTATATATACTTTGTGGGGTCTGTCTAACCTTTTACTACCTGATAGAAACTTGATATACTCTTTTACCCTCAGGATACAGCACTTCAAACTAGGCATAGGCAATGCTGGAATTTAAAAATTTATATTAAAAGAAAAGGCGAATTTTGTATATTTTAGTAACCCAACCCAACAACCAAAACTTGGCGGTGCTATTCTTTCTACATAAAAGAAAATCACTAAGTCATTATGATGTAGTAACTATGTGACGTAAAAACAAGAGAAGTAGCATAAATTGTCGGTTGGAATGTCTATAGGAAACATATATGTATATATAGATAACAGTACGGCTGAAAATTAGGCTAACATACTTGTAGAAAAATCTTTTTTTTTTTTAAATTATATTACTCAATATATCTAGTTGCCGATTATAGCGGTCATACAATTTTTCGGTACCAATTTTATAGTACGATTTGTCTTTAGCCTCAAAATAGGCTTCAGTTTCGGCGATTACCTCGACATCGGCGCTGAATTTCTTCCCAGCGAGCATTCGCTTGAGGTCTGAGAACAGGAAAAAGTCACTGTTGGCCAGATCTGGAGAATACGGAGGATGCGGAAACAATTCGAAGCTTAATTCATGCAATTTTGACATTGTTTTCATTGATTTGTGACACAGTGCATTTTCTTGGTGAATTCTTCTTCAAATGGGGCGGTTTTTCCTCAATTTCGTCGGTGAAACGCTGCAATAACGCTAAATAATAGTCGCTGTTGATCGTTTTTCCCTTTTTAAGATAGCTGCATCTACATTCGGCTGACTGTCGATTGGGCTCCGGTGTGAAATAATGGAGCCGTGTTTCATCCGTTGTCATTTATCGGCGAAAAAATTCGGATTTATTATAATAGAACAGCTCCAAACACTGCTCAGAATCATCCATTGGTTGTTGTTTTTAGTCGATTGTGAGCTCGCGCGGCACCCACTTTGAACACAGCTTTCGCAAATATTCATTCACGGTATGTCCTTTGCTATCTTTATGGTCTCAGATATCTCGATCAACTTCACTTTACGGTTATCCAAAATTATTTTGTGGACTTTTTTAACATTTTCGTCGGTAACAGCCTCTTTGGAGTGTCCACTGCGTGCATCGTCCTCGGTGCTCATTTCGCCTTGTTAAAGCTTTTCAAACCACTTTTTGGTGCTTAGTCCAAATAATGTTTATCAATCCAAGCCTTGGCTTTAACTGTAGTTTTTTCCTCCAAAATACAATGCTTTTTTAATATATGAAATACCTTTTTATCCAATTTTTCAAGCTAACTAATAGTGGCGATCGACCATTCGACCGGTTGGCCGCCTGCTCTCTATATGTATATTTGTAAATGTGTACCTGCTCATAAAATGCGACATTACCATAATAAATTATAAAATTTTGAAACCCTTATCACTTCTTATTGACAACTATTTTCTTTTATGATAAATCAGTTATTACTGCCCAAAAAAAATATTGTTTAAAGTTTGTCTTATTTCTATTTTTTGTCCTCATTTCGGCTCCACATTGTCCACTACTCATTGAATTGCTCTCGCATTTGAAGTTGTCAATGACAAACAACAAGAACAACAACGTTCCGCGTTGCAGTGTCAAATGTCAAATTGCTGTCGACAAAAAAAAAAGGCAAAAGTATGACGACTAAAGAACAACACAAACGCGACACTTGAAGCGCCAATTTGTGACGTCAAAGGCAAATGACAGCCGAGCTACATACCTATTTAGCTAAAGAATTTATTAAATAGTTAAGTATACATTTCAGAGAATACCTAAAATCTCATTTATAATGCAACTAATTGACACTTTTCAACACCACGTCGAACAAACGCGCCAATGGTGGACAGACTTTGTCTAGCTGTTGCTGAGAATTTTCATAAATAAATACATCTGTACCGGCTAATGTCTATTTATAAAACTTTCCTTTTTTGCTGAGCTACATTTTCCACTGCACGTGTGAAAAGCCATTTCCATATGGCTTATTAAAAATAAAATACTCAGACAACGCGTTTGCTAATTGAGCGCAAAGTTGTCAATGCTTGTCACTTGTTTGTGTTGACACTCTGAAAAGTGTGGAAAAATGGAAAACTTGCAAACTTCTTATACTCCCTTTTTGCCACTTTTCGGAAACTACACGCTACACTGGAGTTAATAGTTTACGACGCGTTGGTGAATGGAACATAGTTTTTTTTTTTATAATTTATTTTTGGTGATTTTTATGCGCTTCACATACAATGTGCGAGTAGTGGAAGCATATATTAAATACTGTCACAAAGTCTGTAACAACTGGTCACAAAAGCTGTCAGCGAGTACATAAAGTATTTTGGGGTATATTTTCATAGCAACTTAGTGCATAAAATAATAGTTTCTCTGTTTATTTTCAATTTCTTAAGCTATGCTGTTTAATTTTCTTATCACTTTTAGTATAAATTTGTTTACTTTCGAGATAAGTCTGAAAGCTAACAAGACAAACTAATAAATACTAAAAAATACCAAACTAAACATGCCCACTTGCAAATTCTCATAACTTTTCTGTTTATTATTTTCTATGGACAAAGTTTTAATTTTATTTATGAGAAAGCGTATTAAAACTTCGGCTCCACCTCTATTAACTCGTGTCTCTTGTTCTTCTTTAACTTATGTTGTTTGTTTGTACAGTTTGTAAAACAAATCCCCAAGCTAATTGCTCAGCTTGTTTGTTGGAAATAGTCGCAGACGTTGTCTCTTTTGACAGGCGACACGCATTGCGTCTAAATTTTGTTTCATAAATCGACTGCGTGTGAATGTTTGGAAAATGTATGTCAGAAACACAAAAATGGAAAATTGGTTTGGTTTAGGAAAATGGCTTTTCAGTTAAATTGTTGCAAAAAAAAAAAAGAAGCAATTCAACAGTAAAGACGAAAAACCAGAAATCAAATTAACATCTTTTTTGTTTTGACTGCACATGCAATCAACTTAAAAAGCGGCTGCTGCAAGTTGCTACTATTGCTTTGTGTGTATTAGAAAGTTTTCGCCATTTTTTTTATTGTCTTCTTTAAATGGATATTCATATATGAGGAGAGGACTTGGACTCGATCCAATGCTATTTCCTCAATCCCTTTTTGTAGAGCCTTTACATGCTCTTCACAAACAAGATTCTTCGTCTTCATGATCTTCAATCCAAAAGCCTTTACTGCAAAATCTTCACTATTGAAGCGTTGAAACCACTTCCCACACATTGTTTCCCATAAATAATACTCAGCATAAACTTTCCAAATAATTGGATCAGTTTGAAGTATTTGAAGTATCGAGCTTTCAGAGTTTTTCCAGACAGTTCGTTTGTTGAATGGACAGACATGTTAATATCGAGTCAGATATCTATATTCTCAAACTTACATATCCACATACTATAATTAGCATTTCTATATATAAAGAATAGACAGCAACTACCTACTACACCTATTATATAATGCTTTTGTTGTTGTTGTAATTGCTTTTATATATGTACCTATAGACATAGTTTGTTGCTGCTTCACTTGATTTCATTTACAGCCAACTTGGCGTCCATTCGTCATCTATTCAATCTGGCGTACAGTGAGTGCACTTATTCAGGCAGCCTGCCGACCAACCAAACAGACAGCCATCTCACTTGTTCGCTTTGTTTTTCTAGTGGTTTTCTGCCGCAAAATGTGCTCTTAATTGATTTTTATTGCCAGATTGCCCGGCTGTCTGCAATCCTTTGCTATGATGCACTTTAACGTGTGCAACTTCAGTTTGAATGATTTTTAGGTTGATTAATCTGTCCATACGGATTGACGGATAAAAAATGTTGCACAAAATTGTGTTCGCTACTTAAAATATTCAAATGCAAATCAGTTTATTTACTGTATATATTTGATAGATTTCTTATTGGTTCAGTATGGCACAAGCTTGGTAGTTAGTCTACTTTTGCTTAGTTAACTACAGAAAATAATTCCATCAAACTATGTCTGTTGATCAATATATAAATTGGATTGCTATATCTAAAGTGGAGACCAATTGCACACAAATGCAACATTAATACAATTTTTGTGACGAATAACGCAACAGAATTACAACCATCTAGAAAGATGTAACATGAATAGCTGTCAAAATATCTACTGTGAAAGAAATCAATTAATAGTTTCAGGACTTGAATGTTTTAGAATTTGGTTGCAAGGCTTCCAGTAAAAATATTTATGAAGAATATCCTCAAATCACTTATGCCTCCATTATATCTATTAATCCATTAATTGAATGCATGGCTTGGATGATGTGCCACAACATTTATATTGCTGCTTAATGTATGCAAATGCAATTAAAAATATATTACTTATACTTATCCATAGCGGTTTCTCCTTAAAAGTGAACCTAACACCACCCAGTTCTTCATTGGATTTAGTACTCCTGGTGCCGTATCATATATGAATCAAATATAATTCATTTAGCAAACCACATCCACCTATTTCAAATAGTTTGTATAACATTAAGAACACTAAGAACTCTTCTTAATAGTAGTACCAATTGATGTAGGCTGTTAAGTCTTCTTGTGGTGGAACTATTTTCCGGGTGGATAATGGCCAGGATATTAGGAGGATCGGACGGTCTTCTTAGATGTACAGCATATATGCAGTTAATCTAAACAGTAATTAAGGGGACATTCAGCTCTTCGTGTTGGTGATGAGGTAACTAATGCGCATTGGAGACAGTGCAAAGCACATTGCTCTGAAACCTCTGCACATTTGTTTTGCTAGCTGTGTCTCAAAGCCTTCCAAGCCTTCTTAGCTTGGTGAATAGCTGATAATGTTTCAACAAAAAGTGGAGTGATAGATAGAGTAAAGTATGGACCTGGGCAAAGTATTAACGGACACTCTATACCGAACCTAAAACTTTCTCAACTCCAAGTACGAAATTAGTTAAACGATGTGAGGCATTTTAAGTCGAACTTGTAGAGGAGGTCAAAATGTCAAAGTCACGATTTTTTAAAATGACATTCGGATGCTCCACGCAAGTAAATGACATTGCTCTGGGGTTCCATGGTTACGTCGGTAACCAAACTGGAGTTCTGGTTATCAGCTGTTGTTCCTCTACAATTGACAGTAGTCTTCGAAAATTGGAAAATATGCCAATAGTCTACTAGATCGATAGGAACCTACGTCATATTTCGCATTTCCCGGCTTTGGTATAAGAACAACTTCTGCGCATTTTCAATTACGGAAGTAGTCCACGTCGTAGACATCTATTACAAATAATTTTAAGAAGCTCAATGCAGCTGAGTGGTAGTGCTTTAATAGCTCTTCCATCATTACCATCATAGCCTGTCGACATTTGGTTTTAAGCCGTTGAATCGGTTCCTGCAGCTCCTGGTAGTGTACTTCCGAGATGGAAAGTTTCATTGGGCAAAGGACATCGAGAAACCCCAAAGTTTACTCTTGGCCGCTTTGAGAGCAAGTATTGAATATATTTAATACTTAATTCCGTTTCAAGATACTCGTCAAAAGTTTCAGTTATATGCTTGACTAATAATAAAAAGTGACACTTCAATGTTTAAACGAGAGAGAGAAGGAGGCAAATATAAATCGTTTGCGTGTTCTCTCTGACATGCTAAAAAATTAAAGTAATTTATTTTTTCTTAGTATAAAAGCAGAATTATGGAAGGGTATGCAATTAGTTAAGCAATTTTTTAAGAGTGTAAACTTTAGCAATTTAAATACAATACAAGTTCCATACGCACCAAATTTAGACTCGTGAATCTTAAACATTATTTATTCATTTAATTATTTAAAATTCAACTTGAACAATAAATTAACTAAACCCTAAGCATTAACTAAACTTTGAAAAGTCTAAACGACCGGCATGCCCGCAGAAATAAATTTTCTTTGAAACTAATCAGATTTTCAACAGCCTGCGAGCGCGCACGAACAGTCGCAACCAATTCCAAATGATTTACAATAATGCGATTTTAATTAAATCAAGCAAAAATAAATAAGATTTGCTGGTTGACTTTAGCTTGTTTTAATACACTGCACTTACAAAGGAGCATAGGTACTAACTGTTTGTTAGAAAGTTTGTAACAAATTAAAAGAAGCATAGACTGCCAGTATAGCGTGGCAGCGCATTATAGCTTCGCTTTTATAGCTCGAAATTAAAGATTTTTCTCGTTAAAGATTTCCTTTTGCCAAAGCAAACTTCAGTGAGCAAGCAAAATGAAATGAAATAAAAGCAGATGAAAGTACGTAAGCAGGTTACAGTCGGTTAAGTCAGTTGAGTCAGTGGAGCGCGCTAAGTGCACAAAATAAATTTAGTGTTGAGCTCAATAATGTGGGAAAATGAAGGCAGGCACGCACCGAGAGTGAACGCAAAAGATACGCAGATACATCCAGACAAACAGACAGACTGACAGAGAGAGACCAGCAGGCGGCATGTGGAAAACCACAATTTGTTGCTGTTGCGGGTTGATCGCTTATGACGACAGTTTTCCACACACACATACATTCACCTACAATTCAGACATAAATATATACATATAGCCACTTGTGTTCGCTTGACAAGATACGAGATTAATTGCGACGACAGCACGAAGATGAATGCGTTCCGATATACGGCATTATGTTAGCCTAGGCGATTTTGTAGAGCATTAGGACAAAGTCTATACTCTGCCTGCTATAAAGTATGTATGTATTTATGTAGCAAATATATTTCATATATAAAAATATAAGCTTTAAAGCCAGGCAAGCATAAATCAATATTGGTTTAGAGCCGCCATCAACTGCCAACAGCAGCACGACGCAGTCGATTGAAATGAATTCAAGTGAAGAGTAGCTTTTCTTTGAGTAAATCGAGTGGCAAACACCTTTATGCGCATACAAACGACCTTTAGGCATACAAAATGTCCTTGAGCCTATGACTTATTACTGACAACAAATAAGCTTATACAAACCAAGTAGCGTACAATACGAATAGTATTAACTTTTATGTTCGTTCCGAATGCTTGACTAAGAAGTGCATAAAAAATGTTAGTATTGCTTGAAAACGCATTCTCTGCGAGTATATATAATGGCATAATAAATTATTTTATAAGTCGTGCACATAAAATCGAAGAGTATTTCGAATACACTATACACTACATTTTATAAATTGATATAATTTGTAACAAATAGTCGGACATATCGACTTAACGCATGCAAAAAAAAAAATGTATCTTCGTATTTTAATGTGTAAATTTTTATTTTATTACTTTTACAGACGTTGCGACATTTTGGTGCCAGCTACACTACCAGCAAAACAGTTGCAGATACTTTTGCGTACTGAGTGCGTAGACAGCGTCACTTTAACACAATAAACCCGTTGTCACCATTGACGCCATGAAGATTAGAAAGTATTCCACTTTATTGGCATTCGCCTTCCTGGCAGTGTTGGCATTTTATGCGCAAAGTGTCGACGCCTGCTCCTGCATGCCCAGCCATCCACAGACACATTTCTGCAATGCGGATTATGGTGAGTTGTACGGGTGGGCCTTGTTGCATGCAATTGGAATTTAATAACCTAAAGCAAAGACAGTAAAACGCATTGTGCGACTGAATATGACAAAGTGTCAAGGGTTGTGACATGATATGACGCAGAAAAAGTTTCCATTTTTTTTCTTCTTTTAATTACTAAAATTTATTCATTTCCATTTGCAGTTGTACAACTGCGTGTTATGCGCAAATCGGAACGCTTGATGGTGCACAATGTCGTCTACAAAGTGCAAATTAAAAAAGCATACAAGGTAATCCCGTTGGCTTATACTAAACTACATATTTCAAACTAAGTGTTTATGTTTTAATTGAATTTCTGCTGCAGCTTAACGATAATGGACAGAAACTGCTCAAGCACAGTCGCATCGTAACGCCCAGCGACGATTCGTTATGCGGCGTCAAGCTGGATGTGGGCAAGGTCTATGTTATTGCGGGACGCGGTGATTTTTTGAATCTGTGCAGCTATGTAAAGGAGTACACCAAGATGACAGCCATAGAACGTCGCGGCTTTACAAGCGCCTATCGCAAGGGTTGCAAGTGTGCGGTAAGTTGTGACCCACTTTAAACAACACATATAGCAAAATGTTTACCCATATATTATTGCTCCTTACATTACATACAGGTCTCACCCTGCTTTGGTAATTCATGTCTGCAACAGCGCGAATCAATTGACGGCTGCAAATGGTCACCGTTTGCCAAGTGCGAGACAGAGTATAGCGCCTGCATGCCGGGCACGTATCGCACACCGGAGGGCAACATTGCGCGTTGTCACTGGGTGCACACGAAGGCGTATAAGAGATGCATGCGGGATCCATAAAGCAGCAGCACTGCGCAAATCATTATTATTAATTAAGGCAGTACAATAGGGAGCAGCAGCGCAGCAATATCAGTTAGTTATTGTACAAGATATAAATATATATATTTATATACTACGCATAAGTATATTTAGTAATATGTATGCACGTTAGATCTGCATGTATTCTTTATCGAGCTATATGCTAGGCGCACAGTGCTAACTCAGTGCACTCAATAGACCTACCAACTAAAATACGTTTACAGATTTTTGTTTGCTTAATTTTTAGAGCTTTAATATATTTTAAATGTTATTTATATTTGTAAAAACAAATAACGATTCGCTAAGTATTTCTAGTTTTAGTATCTATTTCAATAAAATAAATTAATATGAAAATCAATTTAAGTTAAGTCCTTGTTTATATATAGTTAAGGCAGGTTCACACAATGTCAGATATCTGGCAATAATTATTATTTTTGTTGAGTTTGCTGTCTCTTTTATTTAAAATTTGTAAATATTTGAAACTATTTGCAATGCGATGTGGCGAGAGTGTCAAGTGTATACGACCGTCTGAACAAGGCTTTAGTACGATTTTTCAATTGAATAGCAGCAGTGTGTATTTTTTTTATATCTATACTCTTCAAACAGAGTGTATATAGTATTATTACAATATAGCGAATTGGATACAAATATTTTATGGCAGCATCGCATATTCCCTAAAATTTCTTTAATAATGCATATAAAGTATGGAACACACTTCTGCTCGACAATACGAATTGTTGTCACAGTGGAAATTTACTATAATATCCATGATCCTCAAGTCGGAAAATTAACTCGATTCATATCGGCCTAGCAGTCTACTGCCTTCCATATCGAAGATTTAGGAAAGACTGATAGTCGCTCGGATTGTTGCTTTCTTGGAAGTCTGGAGTATAATTGCAGGTTTTCGAATTGGTCTTGGTACCACGGAGCTACTACACCGAGTCACCAATTGCATACTTAGCGCCTACGACTTCAATAATTACTGCAACATTGTATTCCCTGACACAGAGCCTATGAGTTCAACTCCGGGGCGTTTCAAACTGGGGCGTCTCAAACTGAGAGTACAAGGCAGCAGATTGTCTGCAACATTATCTACGTGCTTTCAATGCCTCGGCTAAAGAATTTTACTGAACGGAACTGCTTTGCAACGGGACATAAAAGTAAACTTTTAGGACTATTTTTAGATCGTCGAATGACCCTTAAGAATGATATCTATAGAAGTTCTCCTGGCTATTAAACAGCAGGAGCAAACTCTCAGAACTAGAAGGCCAAAACGACGGCATTTCAGGCACTTGTTATAATAAATATAAATTTAATAGTTATTTAAAAATTACAAATTTTGTTATACTTAAAATTTATAAACTAAGATGGCGATTATTACTTATACAAAAGGCGTCTAAAAGGGCAGACTGAGCCCTACTTTGCTTACGAGGTTTCACTTATTTTATGAGACTTCAATTGTATTAGTATTTCATTTATTATATTAAATTAGTTCTTATGTAAATTAATTTTCTTATTATTATTAGGTAGTAGGCACTGCGACCTTTACCGGTCTGTTGTACCCTTTCTTGAAAGCAATTAAAAATTCTACTCACCAGATCGCGTGGATTCGGGAAGAATGTTTGCTCAATAAGTGGAAAACCATCTCGTCCAAGACGACGCTGTAGCTGCAGCAGATGTGCAAAGACCCAAGGTTTATCCTGTGAGAGTAACAAAAAAAAAAAAAAAAAAAAATTAGTAAATTTGGCAAAAACAACAAAAAATACTCATACAAGTAGAATAATGTTGTAAATTTTTAAAACACACCTGAAACTGATAGATGGAATGCAGCGAATTGATGCTTGGCACGCCGCCATATTTCAAGCCCAATATGGTAGAGCGATAGTCGCTAGAGCCATCACGTGGCGGTTGACGTATCAAAACGAAGTCCGGTCGGAACGAACGCGCAACCTGTTTGGCAAGGATTCAAATAAAATTTTCCGTTGACATTCTATACTCGAGACAAATCAGCAGGACAATGTTGTAATTAAATTTTGCATGCAATTAAGCTAATTTAATTAAAAATAAATAAAAGTATTCAAGTGTTCAAGTGCATGTATCACTTTCTTTTCTACGCCGCCATATTATGCTATATAGTCGTCTATATAGTATATATATATATATATATATATATATATATATATATATATATATATATATGTGCAGTTAATGCTTAAGCGCACACAAATGCTTGTTGTTGAAACAGCGTGTCGCCTCTTGAGTGTCCTTTGGTGCAAACATTAAAGGCAAGTGGCTGGCAAGCGTGACCTTCAACATAGCACGGGGCACACATATGAGCAAACACACAGTCTCGACACTTGACGACAGTAAATAAGAAAACAGCGCTAGACAAAAACTAATTAAACAAATCCAAAGAACTTAATGCACAGTGCTTCATTAATTCACAAATAACAAAAATAAGAATTATCTAATTTTTTTTTTGTGTTCCATCCAAACGTAAACAGAACTTTTGGCATTGAACATTTTTACCTGAATGTGACGTAGTGTGTTGAATAGGCTTAGCCAACTTTCAGCCAAAATGGCATTAGGTCGACTAGAAGCAGAGTTATTGAGTCTGAAGTAACAGTAAATATGTGTAATTGAGACAAATGGCATTTTTTGAGGTTTAAATCGTCTGACGCCTGCCACTGGGCACTTTACCACTTGGTTTCTGGTTCATATTAAAATCAACTAAGATCTTTTTAAGAAAGTTTGTACTCATTCTGTACTCTTTTATGATGTCTTTCGAAAAAGTCTTCAATTTGTGCAACATGAACCCTACACATACAAATATTCTATCACAATGCTATAAAATAAAATTTGAAAATAATCAGTTCTAATTCCACGAATTTCAATGAAGATTTTAGTGGATTTTTAAAGAGAGAAATTCGTGGATAAATAATACAACACAACAACACAATGGAACACCGCCTCTCAACCTAATCATGGGAGACTATGTGGGGCATTCACCCTGTCAAGGAAGTATGTAGCTCCTCTAGCATCTTTCATCTTTCGTATGAATCACACATTCGAACATTAGACGGACGGACATATGGTCATACCTACAATGATTAGGCTTTTGAGTTATCTTGTTAAATCTTCCTAGTTTGTTTAGTTTACCATTGCAATCCGTGTCCAGTTTAGACTTGCTTACATGTAAACTTACTAATCTAATAGTCTTTAATAATAGGCTATCGAAAAATATGACAATGTTTTGATTCTTATACCCTCTATTAAAGTTTCTATCACATAGAATTCTGCCTGAAAGATACTAGTGAATCTCCTTCGCGATTCAAAGTACTTAATGAGAGGCCGGAAAACCCCTACGACATTTCGTAACACCATAGTTCAGCGCAATGTTCTCCCATTTAGCCTTAGTGTAGTTCTTTACACCGAGATTGGCTATAATAGTAGTGGGTATGCATGCGTCAAGATATCATTGACTCGATTGCTTAAGTAAGCCTCATTATTATTTCTTCCTCTCTGTTCGCCTATTGTTGGATATGAAGCTGCATGCATTAGTTATACCAGCTAACCTCTAAATCCTTTAGTTTGGCCCTATCGGCCAATACAACGGCGCCGTATGTTATCACAGGCCGGACCATTGTGATATACATCCAATTATATTTTTTTTCTTGCCAGCAATAGCTCTGCAAGTCATTATTATCCAAGTGGCTTATCCGCATCCAATTTATGTAGCTGAAACCCCTTAGTCGAACTTCCGTTCAAAAAAAAAGAGACCTATTCTGTATTAAGTCTAATAATATGAACCACATAAACTGTGCACTATTTAACCCATCGGACATATCTAGAACAGAACTCCAAACTTTTTTATATTTTTTATTTTTTCAAAAATTCAGGGAATCCTATTTAAAAAAAAAAAAAATCAAGACATCAAAAGTGCACTTAAATAATTAATTAATTTTTATTTGCAATTTGCATGACAACGAAGCACTGTGCAACAATGTAAGTTGAAAGAAAAAACAAAAGGGAAGAAAAAAGAATAATAAAATAATACTCACCCTAGTGCCACTGCGATAGGCAGCCATGGAAACCACCGGCCCAGTGTCTGCGCTGGAGACGACATTGATGTCCTGTATGAAACAATGATTGCCGTGAATAATTGAAATCGATGAAACAGAATAAATTTCAAATGTTGCTGTTAGTTAAATCAAATTTATATTTGCTAACTTTGCCATTAAAATGGAAAAAACTTTGAAAAAGTCAAAGTTGACATAGAAAAATTTCCATTTCACTGCTACTCACTCGGAATTCAGCCTGCTCGACGCGTATATCAAAGTCGCCATGCAAACGTTTGCCTCGGAAGTACTTGGACCAATCCGTATTCTGATCATCCAGCACAAGTAGCGTGAAGTACTTGTCCTTGTTGAAGGCAGGCGAGCGTGTGGCGCTCTGCACAGCAGCGCCTATTTCAATTTGACGATGATTTTCATGATGATTTTTTGTAGACAGATGAGGAGGAGGAAGTTGTTGCGTAGTGAATGAAAGTTTTTATTGTTTTATTATGTTTAACTAATGTTTCGCATAACTAATTGGAATTTCAAACAACACTAATTGAGTTTTAAGTTTTAATGAACTAACTAATACACTTTATTGTAAGTTGTCCTGATTTGATTGTCACATGATTGTATTGTAATTACCCAATATGGATGCTCCTTGATCGCGCGCTGCGCCCGTCAAACTCTGCACGCGTTGCAACAGACTCTCCCGCGACTTTGCTGGACTGGTCGGTGCGCTGACTCCGCGCGGTGGTCCAGCTGCTGCTGTGCCAGCAGCGGTTGTTGTCGCCGTTTTACCGCCAGTGCCAAAGCTCAATGAGAGCTCTGGCGCAGCACCACTGGGTGGCGCAGCGCCAGGTGCTGGCGGCGGCGGCATATTGGGTGGTCCGCCGCCGATGACATGCGCCGGCGGTTTTGTTGGCTGATCCTGTATGGGACGCGCGGCCGGTGGCAGATCATTGGGATCGACATCATCGGCCTCGGAAGACAAATCTCCCGAGCTGAATCTGCGCGGGCGTGCGCCGAACGTTTAACATTTAGGAAGTGTTTTTGTTGTGTTTGCAGTTTGATTTTAGGTTTGGTGCGAATAATTTATGCATGTATTTGTGTAGTTATTGGTTTAAAGGGTTTTCACATTTTCAATACAAAATTTATTGATTTTGTGCGTGAGATTAAGAGAGAGAGAAGAGATAAAGACAAATAGACAGAAAGAAAGAGAGAGAGAAGAAAAAATTTCGAAACAGACAAACATATGAAATTTTCAATTAATTTCGTTTTCCAAAAATTCGCCATTTCATTTCACTTTTTTACTGATTTGATTTGGCTGGCGTTTTTTTAAGGTTTTTACCTTCTCTTCAGGAAATTAACATTGGAAGTAAAGCTCGATTTGAACGATGAGAAATTCAGGGTGCTGCTCTTAGGCTCCTTTTTCATTTAGAATTCAAATTTTGCGAGCATTCAAGAGAGAGAGACGGAGTAAAGAAAGATATGTTCTTGATTAGCCTAAAGCTTTTCGTTTAGTGCTCAAAATTTTGATGTTTTTTTAAACTAATTTTTGTTTAGTGCATTTTTTTTATTTTGTAATATTTTATATTTTCAAGTTTTATGTCTTTAGTTGATTTGGCTTAAACTTAATATTGCGTACATTCAGTTTAACATTCAAAGCATTTACAAAAAAAAAACAAAAAATTGAATGCATTTATTAAAAGATTTCGTTAGAAATAAATTAATAAAAAAAAAAAAACAAAAAAAGAAGTATTTATATAACGGTTAAACCGCTTATTCAATTAACTTCACACGCAGTTTAGAAGTGTATCAGTCGATTACTGGATGCTTGGGTCTTAGTTAAAAGTTTTCCCTCGAATTATTAGACTAGAACCTTAAAAAAAATAAAGTTTCTTGCTCAATTCGGAAAACAAATTAAATAACTATTGAGTCTGAATCAAAACATCATACACACATCATTTGGATGCTATACTTTAGAATCTAGCAGCAATATTCCATCTCGACCGTCACAGAGATCACTTATATGTATATCAAGCGAGCAGATTGGGTTTAATTTATCTACTGATATCTTCAAAGTTTTTTTCTCAAAAATAGTGCACTTAAATAGAACAAAATCCATTTTATCAAACTACTATTGCTCGAGAAAACTAAATAATATATATTTAACTGAATAATGAATAATATAAATGGTTGCTTTTTATCACTTTAGAAATCATTTTAAGGTGTTTTTTCATGGTGCAACTTGCTTAAGTTAAGGAGCTTAATGGTTCGAAAGTAGATTTGCTGTCAAAATGTGAGCCGTTTTACAAATGTTACAAATCTTCATGAAATTCGGGATTTATTGAAAAATACAAAATATAACCCAAATTTTGAAGCTTTGTGTTTCTCAGACATTATTATATAATAAGATTTGGATCTGGAATTATATTTAATTTTGGAAGCAGTTGTATACTGCTTAGTGTCAGTTTTCATCTTGTGCAAATGCCTGGAGATTTGTAATGCATTTCTGCTGAAAGCCTGAGTTATTGGTTGCATTAACGAGTAGTTTAGCTACATAGAGCAGGATTTCAATTTATCTTTCACCAAAAGTAGACACGAATGTTTTTCCAGTTTTGCAAATTCTTATGGACAGCTCGTTAAGAAAATCGTTGAATATGGTTCATTGAAGGGTCTACATATATTCTCAAACATACAATAACATGACTTTCCTGGATGGCTGCTAGGCGCAATAGAGTTGGTTGTCAACACTTAAGTACAGAAACCACATTTGTTAGAATACAGAGTTCAGCATGCATTTTGTCACGGGCACAACCAAGACGCATTTCTTTACGCCATGCTTAATTTAATATTTGCTCTAGTTTACTACTATCTGGTCATTGAAATATTTTGAAGACAGACAGTGCCTTATTCGAACGACAGACAGAAATTTAAGAAAGATGAAACTTTGGACGGTCACTCTTTTACCAACGTTTCGGAAAACGGAGTAGGGATTGATTTGATTTAGATTTATACCTTCGGTTCTTTGTATATACTTCAATCGGAGTTCCATGCTATTCTAAAAGCTATGAGGGACAATATTAAATTTCTTATGCCGCGAGTGTGCAATCAGGGCGTTTATAATGCATGTCACCAAATCAAAGTTGGATAGTGAATGCAAGAAATTGAGCTTACCAGACACAACAAACAATGTCTATATCCTGGTAGCGATGGAATCGATAGTAAAGGGGTACTATTCTTGATGATACTTAAGTCTGGTAAACCTGAACGTCATTTTGAATTTAATATAGCAAAGAGTTTACTACTAAAGATAAAAACGCTCGTTCCAACAGTCTTCTTTTTCATCATAAACTCTTTTTTAACTGAGTGATGTCTCCAAGTGCCAATATGCCCGCTGGTTCCGAAGATACGACCCATATCTGCTGGAATACATCAAGGAAATTTACTGAGCCCAATTATATGTACACTGTATACTGCAGACATGCCTAAACCAATAGGTGAACACATGCTGCTTTCTAAGTAAGCTAAATGGTTATGGCTAACTCTATTTGTCCTATAGTTGCCTCTAATTGCATTTAAGATTTTTGAAATCTATTTCATCACCGGGCGAATCAATGGAACATTAAAATTAACAGCTCTAAGTCTGCATACTCCACCGTCAAGTTAGATGGATGTGTAGATAACCCCCTGTCACCTAAAGTAATGCTCATATTGCACAGCTTAGACCAGAAAAGCTAGAACATTTGTCTGGGCAACAGTTCGACACGACTAATCGCTGATCTCTGACTTCTTGGACTTCATATAGCTACATCAAATTATCTGACGAATTCTGAATATTCAGTTATATGATTATACTGTGTATACAGACCCGTCTAGAGGCAATTTTCAATAAAAATTTTATTTTATATTATGTGTAATATTTAATATATTAAATTAATTTATTAAAATATATTTCATGTTTAAAATCTGAAATATTTCTTATGTAAATTGATATAGTCAAACTGGTTAAGTTTAGAGATATACCCATTTATACCTTTTTAAAGACTCGCACACCTCTATACTTAATGTTATTCGATTTAACCTTAAAACCTTTTATCAAAAACAACAAAGAAGCAGAAAATCGGACAGTTGAATATGCTGAATAGAATTGTCTAATTTAAACAATTTATTTTCATTATAATTTATTTTTATTACTTATCTCAATAAAACCTCCCCATTTGAGTCAAAGTTTGCCATAACATATACACTTCTCAAAATTTGTGTGAAGTTTGCCAAAAAAAAAAATGAATGATTAATATTTTTCTACTATCTTGAACTCTGCACGAACTTCTGTACTTGAAATGCATCAAGTGACTGCCATCATTTATAATAATAATAAAAAAAAATATGAAAATATTTACACTACACTTCAATTTGTTTTTCTTCTCAAATATTTGCATACTTCAGATGAAAATTTAAGCCTTGAAAGATGGTAAAAATCGAAAAATATATATTGTATATACTATATGTATTAAATTCACAGCTTCAAGCAATGTTCACGCATCAAAGCCTTTATTTTGCTCGACTGCTGTTAAGAAACTATTAAAATTTCATATGCCTCTCGGTTTGCTGTGTCAACAATTAGTAAAAAATTCTCACACTTGCTTAAATTTAAACAGCACACAATTTGTTTATTTTGGGTTTTTGGTTTTGTGGTTTTTAATGGAAAAGATGCAGATACTATATGTACATATGTATGTATATATATAAAGAAAAGTTTATGTTTTGAAACAACTAGAAAGTACAGTAGGTACATACATAGGAAAGAGAAATATTGAAGGAAAAGACAGATACATATTTATGAATTGCTAAAGTTTCGTTAGTAGAAATGACTGCTTTTATGAAAACAAATAGTTTGCATGAAATGCGCTGTACTATACATATATGTATTATTATTATTATATTAAAATAGAATATTTGAAAATAGAAAATAATCAAAAAATAGCAGCGCGGCAAAACTGTTTAAGCATTTGAACCATGTGTTAATTTATAAAATAAATTAATTTATTTAATTTTAGCTAATGGTTCATTTCAAAAACAGTTTTGCATGACTAAAATAAATGTTATTTTGTTGAAAAAAAATTTTAATAAAGAGCATATTAAAAAAAATTAAATAAAAATTAATCGAGTAGAAAATATATATGCATATAGACTGAACAAAAATCAAATAAAAAAAAAAGAACTTACAACATCGAAATATTTGAGATATTTGCGTGTGGTATCAGCGGCGGCTATATTGGTGCTAGTTGTTGTAGTTGCAGTGTTCAATGTTGCTGTTGTATATACTATATCAATATCGGCGCTGCCAACAACAATGCGTTGGTCAACAGGTGTAATAGGTGCACAAGGACTGCTGCTGCTGCTGCTATTTTCATTAACATTATTTGCATCAACAGCATCGACATCAGCATCGGAATAAGTGCTGCTCTTATCGTCCTCAACAGCGACATCATCATCATCGTCATCAATAACATTATTGACAGCTGCCGTCATTTTCGTTTGTGTGATTATTGTGGCAGCCATTTTGTGCATGAGTTGAAGCTTTTAACGTTTGCCTGTGTGTGTGTGTTTTATTTTTTTATATTTATTTACTCTGTGTTTTTTTTTTTTTGTTGGCTTTAATACTTATACAAACAGCATTTTCACAAAAATCAATTTTAAATACAATGCAAATACATTCGAAAGCGACTTGTGACAGCGTTACAAAATGGCGGCGGCCAAACTTGCCGACATGTTGCTTTGGCTAACACAACAGCACTTGAGGCCCTTTTGACAATGTCACAAGTCGAATGTTGTGCATCGTTAAGCAACCGAGGGGAATTGTAACGTTTGGCATAATATGATGTTAAGTGTTTCTACTATATACACGTACGCATTGTGCTTAGCCGCAGGATATACATGTAGGACATTCGAGCGTTAGGAGTAGCAGCAACAGCAGCAGCTTTAAGTGTGGCGCTTGGCAAACTTGTTACAAAAGATAATAAAAACAGGGAAAAAATATATAAAAAAAATAAATAAATGTAAATTATAATAAAAAATTATGCAAATAAGATATTTATGCCGCAAGTATGAAAGGATTTAAATAAAAAAATAAATAAACGAATAGAAAAAGAAAAATTTAAAGATTTTTTTTTTTTTTAAAGCACTTAATTTTAGTGTTTTTTATTTTTTTTAAGTATTTACAAATATTTTGCATGAGTGTTAGTTAGTTATGTAAAGGCTAAACTACAAATGCAATGCAATGTTGTGTTGCGTGATTTTGCGATTAAAATGCGCCTGTAATTAATTCAGAACAGTCTTACCGGTGGCGGGGCGCAGATTCGCCCACACCCAGCAGTTGCGATTGCGCTAATATTGACAGCGAGCTACGGATATATTGAACAGACACGTGCTGTTCAAGTTCGCTTAGTTCCTTTGGTAGTTTATGTAGCTGCAATGAAAATATAAACAAATATTGAAGTTATTTAATATATTGAAAAGATTTTGACTTTGGTAATACCGCAGCTTTAATATTATGCAAAATAACTATTAATAAACTGCATCAAATAAACAAATTTTCGCCGAAATAAAACTGGACTAACTAACGTTCATGCAAGAGTCATAAGTGAAATAAACAGGTGCATATAGTTGGTAGGGAACAAGTGGTTCCATGTGACACTACTACTTCAATATTTAACTTGAAGGAGACTCAATTGTGGCCCTTTATCTGTTGAGCCGTTTTCAGAGATCTCTGTGCCTGTTCTACTTTGCTGCGACGGAGAAGCTCAGTCAAATATTCTGTTTCCCAAAGCCAACTGATTTTCTGGTTGCTTCATTCCAAAAGGTGTGTCTCACTTAGCATTTTCTTCAGTTATTTGCTTGTAGAACGAAGAAGCACAAAAAACACCTTCAATTTTAAGGTCTTATTTTAGTTGGGGTTCACGAAAGAAGCAGAAAATTAAATTCGGATGAAAAAAAAATGTATGGAGAAAACCCCAAGGTTCGTAAAGAGAAAATCGTGCCTTTTAAATTTAAGAAGAGATGTGAGATCTGTGCGAAGAATGCATCACACCAGTTTTTGGCCGAAGAAAGCAAGAAAACACTAAAGAGGCGAGATAACATACAACATAGTGGCAAAATGAAGAGGTGCATCAAAGAATTCGTTCAAAAAGTGATCTGCTTATTGTGAGACTAGGTACCACAGTTCTTGCAACATCAAGTTCCTGAAAAAGGAAGCTCAAACCAGATTGCGAATTGACCGATGTGCCTCTAGCTTTTAGTTATCTTTGAACGTGAACACTTCGAAGATCTAGAAATATTCGTACGTCTATCAAAAATCTATAAATTGACACTGCATTCCAACTCTCAGCTGTACCAAAAATCTATTAAGTTTAAGCAAGACCCGCATGAATGGCTAACAACTTCAAAGCGTTACAAAATTACTGACAAACTTAAAAAAACCTTTCTCCTACTATTTCTAAATGGTATTAAAGGAAAGTATACGCTGGAGATGCCAAAAGGAAATGTGAAATGTATAAAAGTTTTTCACTAAAACTTAAGCATGCTCGTAGTACATACAAGTAGTAGTTCTTTGTTTACATAGAGTATATACAAAATACTATTACATAATATATATATGTATATACTATTGTATAAATATCTATAAGCAAAATGGCAACTGTGACAGTTTTTCTTGTTGTTGAAATGCCAAAAAAAAAAAACTAAATTAAGGAAATGGCAAAAACTAAATAGTAGGAAAAAGCAAGGAAATGTTAAAAAAAAGGAAAAATTGGGCAGAGTAGACAAAACGACGAGCAATGTTCATAGTTGACAAAATGCAGTAAGAAACTTGCATAGCATGAAGTTTTTTTGGTTCATTGCACTTTGTTTGTTAAAGTAGGGCAAGGCATACACATGCAGACAGACAGACAGATGGACAGACAAGCGGATAAGCAGACGGACTGGCATTGGATAGACGGACAGCATAATAGTAAGAGAGAGTGAGATTTAGGGGAAGAGAGAGACAGTTAGTCAAGTCTTTGATGCATTATATGCTAAGAGGGTTGTCTAAATTGTTTATCAGTAACTCATATTAACTTAAGAAACAAAAGAAAATTTAAACTGTGTCAGAACCGAAGAACAAGCCTAACTAAGATAATTTTAAATCAAAGAGCCATTCCATTAGATGCTTTTTATACTTTAATTTTAACTAGAAAAAATCTCTAATATTTACATAAAATAGTTCCATTTAAATATTCATAAAATCCAAAACTTCTCACACCACCTTCATTTAGAACTTTTACTAGTATATAACTATTTCTACGAAGACAAGTGCACTGGCAATTTAGTTTGACAGCCGGAAACGGATGCGCACCGGAAACAATAAGAACAAGCGTGCGAAAGAGACAACATAGAGTTAAGTAATGAACCAGCCGCAACGGAAAAGAAGAAGATAGCCGTTTATATGAGTTTCAATTGATTTTTCTGCCACTTCCTGCAACATATACAGCAAGAGAAACAAGAGGGAGAGAGACGGGAGTCCTTATCGTTATGGTCAAGTTTCACATTAAGTTTGATGTTAAATTTTTATTGTAACTTTTGGCAAAACTTTAAGTGTCAAATGACGTCAAATATGTTTGGAATTACAATCACAAAATAGAAGCCAAATAAATGCTTACATAATTTATTTGTATAAAAAAGCGCCCATGTTTTTTGCAAACGCGTATGCACTGACATTAATCCTCATGAATTCGTAAAGCGAACAAATTACTTAATTGTCTGACAGACGCGACGAAAAAGTCATATGAGATTTTGTTTTTTTAAATACAATGACATAAAAGCACGAACCGAAACAATTACCAGGTGCAAATACTGTGTGCGTCAGGTGTGCAACGAAGGGCACAAAAGAAATTATAAACATGCAAGTCCTGCTGGAAAACTTTCGTATTGTGTGTGAATGTGTCCATATTCAGAACACCAACACCAAGAAGGGTTATAAGGAAAAGTACAAATACACCACTGTACAATTCATTACTTAAGCAAAGTGTTGAGCCCAACGTAATGCTTTCTTCTAGGGAAGACATCAACATCGAGGTCGAACAACTGACCTTGAATCTTCAAGAAGCTGTTAAACATGCCACTCTGTGGTGTCTCGCGACTGCACAAATGATAACTTAGAAAATGCGGCAGAAAATAATATGGCACCACAGTCGTATTCTTAGAGAAAAGAGAAATATTATTCGGATAACAAAGGAAGATCTATTCAGTGGATTAAGAAAACAAAGCATTGACGAGTGTGTCCAAACAGTTGAACAGCTACCAAATACCTAAAACGAACCACAAAAAATTACCAAAATTAAGAAGGCGAACTAAGTATACTGTCGCTGAGAAAAAGACAAAGCGAGAAGTCTTTGCTGAGCACCGTAAAAAAATTTTGAAACATCCCATCTTGGAAGTACACTCCCAGAAGATACAGGAGAAAATTCAAGGGTTAAGACAAAAAAGTCGACAGGCAATGACGGTGCAGATGAGAAGCCATTAATATGCTACCACTTTGCTGCATTAAGCACTTCACTCCTCTACTCCGCTACAACAAAGCCGGGAAAGCCAGAAAACGTTGTATCTAAATATCGATCTATTAGCCTATTAAAAATATACTCCAAAATACTCGAAAGAATATTTTTGCGAAGACTATTGCCAATTCTAGACGAAGAAAGGCTGATTACAGAACAACAATTTGGTTTCAAACGCAATTTGTGGAATGCATTCTTCGATGTGAGACAGCATTCGATCGAATGTGGCATTCTAAAAGCTTGAATTAAAACTTTCTACACTACATTACTAGCTTCTGCAGACTTATTTAGTATCGAAAAAACTTGACGTTAGGTGGAAAAACGAATTCCCTGAAATCACATCCTAGGCCCCACGCTCTCACGCTTTTCTTGTTACTTCCAGCGATTCTTCGGATATTTCGCAAGTGCAGCTTAATGTCTTCGAACTATGGCTCACAAGGTGAAACATACAATATCCGGAAAAGTTCGCACATACCACATTTGCCCTAAAGAGAGGCAATTGTCCCCTTCTAAGCTTAACAACATTTTATTGCAAGGATGATACGATGAATTTTATCAGCATAGGAGGTGACGTTGAGCTCTTCATGTGTGACTGGGTTGGTGATACGATACTTTGCATTGGCGACTATGCGAGGCACTTTACTTTAAAAACTTTCTAGGAACTCGCGGCTTAATTTTTCTTGTCTTGGTGCTAGTTTGCTTATGCTTCAGTATCCTGTGAGCTCTCTTTATGAGCTTTCTTTCGTATAGGGTTTGGGCATTATTAACTCAAACTATATGATAGTGTCTTCTCCTTAGAGAATAAGTGATGTACGAGATTTTTTCTAGGTTGTTCGAAGACATTAAGCTATGCTTGTAATACTTATAAGGCGTCACTGGAACTACTACTAGAAATCGCCAGAGAAGTGGTGTTGTCTGTCTATCGGCTATCTACAACGTATATTGTGAATAGTATGCATTCCATTTCTATACTTACTGAATAGCAATCAGTGAATATATATATATATATATATATATAATATATTTTCGAAGCTCGAATATCTCTTTCACACAATTAATTAACTTCAATATATTGTGCGATTAATTATATGAATTAGCGACAATTAATGACAATTAGAGAATATTATTTTGAACAACTTTATTCACTAAGTTGACTAAATTTACTATAAGTAGAGACTATTTAAATAAATTTGCTGTCTTTTCATAACAATCCTTGCACGGGTAAGCATGAATATGCATGAACATATATACATAAAGGTATATACCAACAATAAATACAAAAGCTCACCCATTTATGTGTTTTTGCCTTTGCGCTTGCTTTTTGTGTCAAAAGAAAAAAAAAAAAAAAAGAAAAGTGAAACTGGAAAAATGGTTTCGCTAAACAAAATTCCATTTAAACGAAGTTAATTTGTCCCATGGCGCATGGCAACAGTAATGAGCAAGCGCCTGTAACGGATAAGCAAAGGACTCTGGTGCTCAACACAAATTGGGTTGCATAAAAATAAAAATGATTTTATGCGTAGGCAGTAAGAAAGCTGGGATTTATGAAATTGAAAGATAACACGTTAACCTTTATATAATCGAAGTTTTAATGCCCTTCACATGACATTTAATGTCATATAACAGCTCAATTAGTTTTGGCATATTTTATTGAAATTTTTATATTAGTAAGATTCATGTAAACTTTTATAATATAGAAATTTCTTATACTTGGACCGATTAATGGATTATAGGACGATATGGAGCTTTAATATATATGTTTTCGATTTGAGTTTATATATGATGTTCAATAAAGGATATTTTAGAAATCAACAAAGCAAACATTTTCATTTTCTAGTTTAAATTAAAGCAAATTACATAGCGAAAGTAAGATGAGATGACTGGACTGGTGAAGATTTGTGAAACCCCTCAAATCCAATTTACGGTTCCGAATGTCCAGAAGGAAACAATCAGAAGCATAACCTGTACGGAGACAACAACTGCTGCAAGAAATATGGAACATGCCGATTCACTAGCGCTAGCTGTAGCGCATGATCGTTCATGGCTAAGCAACTGAAAACATCTGACGTATCGTCTGTTCAAAAGCTCTTCATATGAAGAACCTATTTTTTTAGCTAGAAATGACAAGTTAGGTGTATCTTAGTAAAATATTTCATATAGCTACATATCGAACAACTAGGAGGATAGCCTGTGTTTTTTTCTAGGAAATACATTTTGTTGTGCTTGTATTTCGCTTGAAACGACAAATTTGTTGTATCTTATAGTAATCCCATTAAAATATTCCACACGAATAAAAATAGCTATATATGCCCCATACAAAGTTAAGGTTCAACTTCACTGGATAACTCGAAATCAAGCACACTTGACTGCCAAATTCTTTCTTGTTCTTTGTTAGCAAAACATTAAATAGTCTCTGGTACATCTCTCTTCCGCAATTACGTTTCACATACATATTATAAAAAGCTATTTTTTAAGTCAGAAAAAAATGTACAAAAATATTTTTATTCTAAAAGAGTTTCTTAAAATATTTCTACAAATTTTTCCAGCCAATAAAATATATTTTAAAAGATTTTTATATGTGTGTGTGTCGTACCCTAATGGCCATGCTCCATTATACTTGACAAATTTGTTGCTTATGATATTAAAAATGCTCTTTGCTTTATGTTCTATTTTTAGTTTTAAAATTTTATAAAATGTGCAGCATTGCAGTTGGTTTATTCCTGCAGGCTGTGTGCTCATTGAGATAGCAGAAGGTATACGCAATTTAATTTGTGGCCTGACAACTTCAAACATTTTCTGCATAATATCTTGCATACTTTCATGAGTTGTTCGTTTGCAATTTGCACGCAGAGAATTTTTTACGCTGTGCTGCATGCATGCGTTGCATATATTTCCGCTTGACTAAATGACCTTGGCGTGTTTAATGCTTTGAGCGTCGATTTGCATGCAAAAAAAAATGGAAAAAAAGAAGAAACACGCATCAAATAAAAATTCAAATCGTTATTTAAGAAAAGTGTGCCACCAGAGAATTGTCGTTGGTTTTATTTTCTTATGTGGCGTCGCTTTTATTACGATTTCATTTTTATTATGCACCATTCTCGACGCTTTTTTCAGTAAATCATTAAACATAATGAACGCTTAAAGCATAATGTATCGCTTTTGATATAAAAATTGTTGGATTTTATGACAAAGCCAAAATGAATGTACGCCCACATGCGTGCTTTGTGTATTTTATTCTTATACACTACACTCAAATAGTGTTTGAGCAAGTAAACTAAAAATAGATTACAACAGAAAACCTAAAAGTAGTTGCGTACTTATTTATACAAATCAAATGTCGTCACAGTGTCTGGCGCAAACAGTCAGAGAGGCAGCATAGTCATGTCTAAGCCTCGTTTGTATTGTTTTATATTGTTTTAGTAGCAAAAAAAATAAAATCAATGAAGGTATACAGTATGACAGTTTATTCAGCTTTTAGTCACTGGCACACTTGCAAAATGCAGCACACGGTTTTGTTTGTTTATGTTGGTACATCGCCTTCATGTGTATGTGTATATGGCTTACTGCCAAGCTTGAAGCTCAACGCATGTCAATCTTGCCTCAATGTCGTTTGTTTCCTTTGCGCTTTACTAGTCATTCAGTCAGTACTCAGTAGTCAGTAGGAGTGTAAACAGTCACCCAATTCCTTCGGTTTGAATAGCAACACATCCTGTGCGACATTTGACATTTAACCAGAAGTAGAAAAAAAAAACATACAAAAATTATTCAAATGTCAAAGTTTACACTGCGCAAGTACATTATTGATGTTGCCATTGTTGTTAGCTGATGATGTTCTTTATATATGTTGGCATTAGTATAATGCCAAGCTGATTTGACTGCCTTTGTCAAACAAGTAATTCAATATACACCGATAACAATCGCGTTTGCATCTATTTATTGTATTTATTTGCTTTGTGCTTTTATTAATTTCGATATTGTGTTTTATTTTTCACAAAGAGTGCATACATCGGAAGAGACTACATTTAATATGTGCGATGTTTTCGGTTGATTGGAGCCACCTACATTTTTTTTGTGGTTTTATTTTTTAATGTCGTTATTTTTACACCAATGAATTCAGATACGCCACCATATGATGACGACGCCCGAAAACATATAAGGATCATGACTTACGAAAACAATCATCGTAAAACATTGTTTTGAAGAATCGAATATATTTTTTGAATCACCCTGTTGCATCGGATAGATAGTGTATTAAAATCAGACAAGACATGCCATACTCTGTCTTACCGTTGTCCATAAATATATCTTCTTATTTTTGATATGATGAATGGCTTAGTGAATAATCATATAAATTTGTTTATCATCTCTAAAATCTATATTTATACAGCTACGAAATTCCCACACAAATGGCAAAAAAAAAATTGATTACTTTAGCTTTATTTGCTGCAGATTATTATCGTCCTTTTTTAATACAATTCCATCAAATTTCCGCCGCATTACCTTGACTCGAAAAAAAAACACTAACGAACTAAGCAATCTTTTTACTTATATACAAAAAAAAAGAAAAATCAAACATACTCATTTATCTACGTACGAAATCTGTCAGTTAACTTTATTTCACAGTCAAAGAGCAACCGGTAGTGGGCGGAAGTAAGCAAATTCAGCACAGCCAACTTCACTTTGCGCCAACTACTACCGCTGGCTGCTCTTTGTGGCTGGCTACATTTTTGTGTAATATTTTGTAGCATACTTTGCGGAGTATTTTCGTAAATTGCTGACATGCCATGCCGGCAAGTATATATATTAAGTACATATTTACACACACATATATATATATATATATATACATATATGTAACACTAGGTCTTTTCAATTAGTAAGCATATACTTATGTATGTATGTACATATATGTATGTATAGAACTTTTCCATTATATATGTATGAGTACGGCTACTTACACACTCAAATGAAATTTGTTTTTGATTGTTTGTACGAGGGTGGCCAGCATATCTTGAAACGAATACACATTTACTTAATTTATAGTAGGGAGGCCTCTTCGCAGACTGACCACTGTCAATGTCAGTGCTTTGCTTTGCGTTGTAGTAGCGCCGTCAATCAAAATGTCACTTAAATGTCTTAAAAACAGTTCATCTTGTATTGAATTCGAAGGAAAAAGTTGAGAATGTAATTCGTATATATATCCATATAGTAAGCGTGTGCATACTTTTACTGATTTTTTTTTTTAATTAGGAAACTGAGAATTGTTTATGTAATTTCTTTGCATTGGTAATTTCATTTAGCACTTATAACTTAAGTAAAAAATAAGTAAAAATGCAGAAGATGTGTTATCAACAAACTTTGTTTATGTAGATCTAAAAATAAGAAATATTTTTAAATTAAAAAAAAATATATTAAAACATATTTCAAAACAAATGTATAAGTCTCTATTCAAACGCCTATATATGTAAATCTGACATATGTATTTAATTTATTTCATCGAACAAAATTTCAAATATTTACAAACTTCATTTAGACGTGACATTAAACTAAATAAAAAATAGATTTAAGGCAATGTCTGCCTTAATTTGAAAATTCAAAATGTTAAGGAAAATCTGTTTCCCGCTGGGCGAGCATAAAAAGCGGTCATACAAGGTGTGTCTCAAAATTTCCCGAACTTTTGTAGTAAAATGAAACAACAATAGATTTTTCAGTACTTCTTTTTTAATTATTCAAAGTAATCTGCCTCCGACTGAATACACATATTAACTCCATCCAATATCATTTCAAATGTATATTTTGGCTAGTTGGCCGGAATGATCTTTACGACGTCGGTGCAAGCTTTTTGGATGGCCTCCACATCAAAAAAATCACAAGTATCGATCGATGAGATGGCGCATTATCGTGTAACAAATGCCAACTTCCTTCTTCGCAATACTCTGGTCGAGCCGACAATGTTGAAAAGGAAGTTTTGATCCTTTTTGGCTCTTTAATGATGTCTTTCGAATGCTAATTCCCAAGCGCTTTTTCTTCGTCTTGCAAATAAAGCGAAACACTTTCCTGAAGCCCAAATGGTCGACCGAAATGCAATGGATTGAGTCTTTAGGCAATCCTAATTCCGATTCCATGAACCGCAATTCCGGCTAATTTTTTAATGAATTCACGGACGATTTTGATGTTTTGTTCTTTCACTGAAGATTTCGGCCGGCACGGACATTCGCCTTCATTCAAGTCTTCCCGAAAGTCTTTGAAACGTGTCTATCAGTCGTAAATAGTGGTACGAGATGGACAATTTTTCCCATTAACTTTTTGAATCTATTCGCGAGTTTCTCTGTGTTCAACATTTATTTTTCCACCGATGACAAAAACATATTGTCACATTAGACGCTACAACTCCACTTACCCAAATGTCATTAAATTTTTAACGGAATGCCAATGAAAGATGTCCCTTTGCAATGCACGTCCTCACCAAGAGGTGGCGCCACCAGTTAAATATTATGGAAAAAAGTTCGCGAAATTTTGAGACACACCTTGTATAAGCGGAAAAGACTTCCAGTTGGTGTGATACCAACAACATTTCATTAACTTTCTCTGTATGCAGATAAAAGGAATTAAAATAGCCAAAGATGAAGTCACTAGAGTCTATATTTTCTGAGTAATGCAGTATTTGATGCTAATACGGCTAATACTTTGTACTGCCAAAGTTTTAAATATGAAGAATTGGTGGCATTACTTAATGAATTATTTAGGATAAGAACTAGCGAGTTTATAGGGAGTAGATCGAATATCCATTTAAAAGCGCTTGGAAATGAATCAAAAGTAAGAAAATAAAGTGTTGTACAATTTGAAGCCGAAAGATTAGTTGATATTTCAACAATTGTTTGAAAGAAAAAGATAGATTTTCTGCTCATTGAACTTTAATTTACGCTGAAAAGTGTAGGAATCCAAATGCAAAAAATTTTATATTAAGCACAACCAACATATAAAATCAACAACAAGAACGTCATGGATCGAAGTTCATGCGCTGTATGTGTTGGTTCTAAAATTGTTAAAAACTAGCCTGGAATATTCGACCCCAAACTCAATTGATACATTTGAGGATCTCAGTGATGAAAAAACGAATAGAAAACTTCAAATGGTATAACAAAGAAATTTTGCTAAACTACAAAGTTCGTCCGCACATCGCCAAAGCGGTCGAAACTTATTTTATAAGGCCTAAATAGGACCTCCTACCACTATCGCTGCGTTAATAATATAATAGATAATGCTACTTCTAGTTTCAACTTGTTCCGATCAATGCCCAAGGGGCGGTATACGCAGCGGAACATTAAAAAATTTATCGTTTCTCGAACTCCTTTCTAAAACGGAAAGATGTGAAAAAGTGATGACTAGTAACAGACAATACAAATGCATAATAAGGCTTCAAAATGGTAAGAAATTTTATTATTTTGACTTTAATTAATTTCAATACATATATGGAAAGACTAGAAAATAAGTAATTAATTTAACCTATTTACCCCAAAAAAAAAATTCAAAATTCTGTGTTGCTCCTTTGATTAATAGAAATATAATAAAATATTTTCCTATCACACCAACAACATATACAGAGAAAGAAATATGAATTTAAAACTAAAATTTTTGCCCATTACTACTATCTTTCAATTTCTTTCATCTCTATATTGGCGGAGGAAACGTGTTAAATGGAGAGTACAGAGAGGGAAAAGGAGAATGAAAGGAAAAGAAAATTAAATTGATATAATATAAAATAAAATAAAATAAAATATAATAAAATAAAATAAAATAAAATAAAATAAATAAAATAAAATAAAATAAAATAAAATAAAATAAAATAAAATAAAATAAAATAAAATAAAATAAAACAAAACAAAATAAAATAAAATAAAATAAAATAAAATAAAATAAAATAAAATAAAATAAAATAAAATAAAATAAAATAAAATAAAATAAAATAAAATAAAATAAAATAAAATAAAATAAAATAAAATAAAATAAAATAAAATAAAATAAAATAAAATAAAATAAAATAAAATAAAATAAAATAAAATAAAATAAAATAAAATAAAATAAAATAAAATAAAATAAAATAAAATAAAATAAAATAAAATAAAATAAAATAAAATAAAATAAAATAAAATAAAATAAAATAAAATAAAATAAAACAAAATAAAACTAAATAAAATTAAATAAAATTAATAAAAATAAATAAAATAAAATAAAATAAAATAAAATAAAATAAAATAAAATAAAATAAAATAAAATAAAATAAAATAAAACAAAACAAACTAAAATTAAATGAAATAATATACACCCGGCGAAGAAAGTATCGGTATGTGCCAAATTACTATATCCCAGGTAGTAGTATCTTTCTGGTAGTAGTTAGGAATATATTTTTCCAGGTTGGTAACACAGTTCTTAATTATGATGCCAAATTTAAGCGCGATCTGTTAGCGAAAATATTGATCAACGTATTTGTTTGAAATTTTGTGTTGCGACTAAAATTTCGTGTGTTGATAAAAAAATTACGCTTCCTTGACTAAGACTTTAAGACTGTTAAACGTAATTTTGTGTTGCACTACAATATATTTAATTTTTACATGTCTAATATATGTCAAATGCAGTGCCTCATTTTGTCATATTTAAAGTGCCGGTGTCTTTCAATCACAGCATTTTCATATGCTTCAAGAACAGTACTTTGTGTCTAAGAATAAACGTGCAGTAGACGCTCGTTTTTTGTACAGAAATAAAAACTTTTTAATAACTTTGAGGTTTTGAGTGAAGTAAAACTGAACGTGCATATGCTAAGCACAAAAAATTGATGTATGTATGTACAGTACAGATATGCATTACTGTATGTAAATATCTACATAAAATACATATATAATATATTTAAGTACCAAAGTGTCAACTTTATGCTGATGTTAGTCCCAAACCAGTATAATTTGGCAACATTTTAAACTGAACCGATTATGTACATACATAAATCAGTTCACTTAAAAGTTTTATATTGCGCGGCTAAAATGACAAATTACGCTACACTGAGTCAATCAATCATTTTTACAATAAATTCAGACAAAGTAAACGGTTTTGCTATGAACTTAAAAAAATAAAATGTGGAAGCTAGACAAAGTAGTTACTTAAGCTTGCTAAAAATTGGCTATGAAAGTAAGAGAAACTCCTGACGTATTAAAAGTACTAAGTTGCATTAAGCAAATCACTGCTGAACTTGAAAGAATACTAACAATACTCTATAATTCTACTAAACTTTTTCGCACAGTGTACTTAATACGCGTATTGTTCGCTATTTGAATTTATGAACGAGAATATTTTATCCGGTCTCTCTCCGTATATGTCTGTATTCACGTGCAGTCATTACGTAAACGTTCTACGACCGCAAAAAGGCAAAAAACTATTTGCTATTATTGTCAGTGGAAACAAACACAGAATATATATATATATAGATATATAAGTATACTAGGTACTCATACTTACTTCTAGGTATCAACAATACAGAGCAACCAGAGTAAAAACCGACAGCAAAAACACCTGCAGCTATGACCCATTTCGAGTGCGTTGCAATATAAAAAAATATGTTGAATGAAGAATATATATAAAATCTTTTATTCTTTTTTCATACTGCGCGCATTTGAGGCATAAACTAAAAGTTTAAAGACATTGAATGGCAGTACTGCGGCTTTGTTTTTAATAATCATAAACTGACTATTATTGTGTCATTATATGCGGGTTGGGGAGCGATTCGTGTTGCTTATAATATTGTATATTAAAAAAGAAAAAAAAAAATTAATGCGCGCTACTACACTGTCATTTCAGGCGATATCTCGGTTAGTCGGTTAAGCTTAGCGGATATGCGCACGCACACATTTACAACATGATAAAGTGTTAAGTAGGTAAACATTTGACGCTAAAAGACGCACGCAAATGTGTCAGGCACATCGAAATGTAGCCGTGCAATAAACGCTGGAGTACAACAGCAGAGTCAGCAACATTTCATATGACTATATATAGGTAATTGCTTACTGCTATATATAGTATATCTGTATATATATAGCGGAAACAATGGCAAACATGTAGCTCAAATGAACAACGAAAGCAACAAACAAAACCAACATGCAAAGAGGCAGAGGAACGAACAGACAGACAGACAGACAGTCAACTAGCCAGCCATCACACCAAGCCGCTTGAGGTCATAGACTTCGCTGCGTTGGTGTATGAACTGCTGTTTGTGTTGCCGGCAAGGGACATCTTCACACTTTCCGACCTACTTGGCACCGCAAGCAGAACAGTAATATCTGCTATTTACAAGGCTCGAAATTAAATGTTTCTATGCTAAATATGAAAAGTACAATATTCGAGTTCCATCTCGAAATCTATACGCTTAGAAATACTAAACTCGACTTGTCCTTTGAGTCATTATTGGAAATTGACTTGAGAAAACACATTACATTATATATTGGAATACTTAGCAACTGCTGTGGGTGCCAGGAAACACCAATAATGAAGTGTACGAGCAGTCTTTCATTAAAAATGGGGCAACACTGATAATAAGACCAGAACTCTTCTTGCCATCGGGAGACAAACTATGTATGCCGGAACTAATCTGGCCAAATATTTCACTACTGAGTCAGGAGCCAAGAGAATCATTTTTTACTACGGGCTGACCAAAAATCATGCCAAAATCCAACTATGTAGATATCAATGAACAATAGTGACAGGACCGCACTAAGTTGTCTCTTTTCACAGAAATCTCAGGCATAGCAAGCGTTTAGCCCGCTTATGCAGACACTTACAGGCCATTGAATGCATCTCTATTTTTTGAAACGAGGCTCACTTATTCACACCTTATACTCGATTAAAGATGTGAAAATAAAAGCAAGCAACTGAAAACTAAGAGGCCAGGTTTCAACAATTTGACTTAATCTTCTGCAGTTGCTGGAAACAAGTACAAAGGGTACTTGAATAGCTTTAACACTCTCATCCAATCCCAGCGATCTTAATGAGATTTAGTTCTTTATCAAAATTCTGAGCATAAGAATGACCACGTGTGAAGTTGGTCTCGAGAACAGGACACTGAAAGCGCTATACTTTGTGGTATTACGTTTCTATGCGACAATAAGACTGGGGCACTTCCCAAAAGTTTGAAAAAAGTCTCAAATAAAAGTCTCAAATAACATACCGTTCCATCAGTCTGCTGTTGACTATCACGAAACTGTTTGAGAGTTGCCTGTTGACAAGGATAGAGAAAATCGACGAGGTTAATCAAAAAATTCAGCTTAGCTTCAGCATGGAATAGGGAACTCCTGAGCAGCTGATATTTAATAGGTTCCAAGTGAAGACAATTATTATTCCGGTTAACCTGGCATGGTCTTACTCTACATTTTAAATGGCGCTATCCCACTTCAGGTGTTCTCGCCGACCGACAGAATCTTCTCGGTAATTCTGTATGGTGTGAAGTCCAACACGAAAAGGGTTTGCGCAGTTGTTCCTTAGGAAAGCATACTAAGTCCCACTTTGTACACTCTTTTCACTTTGAAAGGAGAATCCTTAGAACTTCTCCACTGCCATATTCGCTGTCAATAAGGCCAGAGAAGTTTCAGCTATACTCACTCAGGTGTGACAAATACACTGGAATCTTCCTCATGGATCAACTATTGGCAGTACACAGTTTTTAAATATAGACGACTATACCTACAAGCGCTCCACCTTTAGAACACACGGAAAGCAAACGTGAAAAACCAAAAAACTAACAAATTGAGCTAACTTTTCTACGGCAAAATCAAGGTGCACAGCTATAAGGTAATCATTCTACCTGCCTGCCGTTATTGGATAAAAGTGTACAGCATTACTGTATAAACACAACTAATATGCATTCTTCAGGTTAAGATGCTTCGCAGATGCGCAGGAGTACATATGCAATTTAGAGAAGAATCTGAAAGTCCTCCAAAAATCGTGGAGATCAATGACAAGCGGCCGCAGACTACCTAGATAGACTTTATGCCTAACCTAGCGAGCTATCCAGACGCCTGTTGGAACGTAAAACAAAACCATGAGAAGAATAAAAAGAAGCACACAAAGCACTCTTCTTTGAGACCTAATATCTTAAGTTTATGAACTATATACTCGCTTTGATTATTTAATCAATTGTCACGTCGTCTTCAAATATAAGTAAAGTCAAAAAAACTTTGGTATCTCTAGATCTTAAAGTCTGCAATTATTTGATTAATATTGTTAAGTAATGTGATTTTGTCTATTGTCGGTTTGATTAATTTGGATCTACTATTTTGTTGAAATTTAGGATTATGTCTGATTAAAATCTGAGAAAAAGTTATGATTGTATTGAAATTTGTTCAAACTGGAGTTGGGACTTATTTAAAATGAAGGAGTTAAGGTATGCAAGAGTGTTGCCTATTATATCGCAGTGTTCAAGAATCCATAGAAGAAGTATTTTGTTAGTAGATTGTAGATGAAGTATTTGTTTTGTTTTTGCATAGTTTTTTTTTAGTATGAAGTTTTGTAGCGACACTCTTTTCTTTTTTGTTCATAGTGGTGTTGAATGAATGAATGAATATATTAATCATCCAACAAACACTCTTAGATATATTGATCAACATATAATACTTGTACGGTAACAAATTAATAGCACATAATTTTTCATGAATTTAAATGAAACACACTGAAATAAATTGTGTTTCATTTTTCAATGTTGGCATATTTGCTTAATTGCGAATCGGGGTGTACTTTTAGTGCATATTGTACTTAAGTGTTTAATTGTAAAATTATTTTTTGTAAAAAGGCCGACGGCGACGTTGCCCTTTATTAATTTATGCCATTAAGGCCAAATAAGGAAACAATTCTATTTGAAAAGTTGCAAAGTTAAAATTTCATTTAAAAAAGAGGAAAATACCATATTTAAAACATTTTTAAAGCTAATAAACTCAAAGTGAAGCATTTTTAAACGACTTAAAAAATTCAGAAAATTGTCTAAATCTTTTTTTGGGTATTTTATTTGATTTATATATATTGAGTGCTATACTTAAAACTTTCAAATCAATTCTTGTGCATATAAACCTTTTGCTGTGCCAAGGAAAAAAATGCCATTTTGGAACACAATGCAAAGATTAACATGCAACTGACACGCCCACTAAATATATATATGTCAGCCGCCCACAACGCAACGCAGACGAAAATGTGCGTTCATTTGGAAATTTTGTGCTAAAATTTCATCACATTTTCTTGCGGAAACTCAAAGCGAGTGCAGCGGAAGTAGATGCACATATCATTTTTCATAGCATACTTTGAGGATGAGCGCGCTCAAATGCAGTAATTCCGCTTTTGATAAATGAAAGCATATAACGCGGCGCAACTAACGAATCGAATGAACGAAAGAAGATTTATGCACTGTGTTCAGTGCCAAAGATGAATGTAATTAATCTCGCAATCGCAATTAAGCGCAAAACTAGAGCAGATGAAGCAACAAAAAAAATAAAACAAAATTATAAATAATAGTAGTATATAACATATACATGCGACGCGTCGCCGATATGTCTAGCAACTCACCCTTTCTGCGCTTTAGCCGTAACTGGGTAACTGGGTTTCCTTTGCTGGCTTTGTTTCGCTTGACTTGACTTCGCAGTGCCTTAACGCATTAAACGTCACCTAAATTCCGAAAGTAGCGTCTACACTTTTAATTTGATGCAATGATATAAAAAGCTATTGTCATTGAAGCCGTTCTTATCGACGTCGTCGTCGTCTTGAGCGTCTTAGCTTTAATACTTACAAATCCTTTGTTTTTCCTGTAGATTTTGTTGTTGTTGTTGTTGTATTTTTATAGGCTTATCACGCACACGGCAGTTCTTTTATTTTTTTTATTTCTTTTACAACTTTTTTCTGTTAGGTCTGCTGATACAGAATTTTTGCCGTGTTACAATTTCGTTTCGATTCGATTTTTATTTTTTTTTTTTGGCTGTTCAAATTTTACTCACTTGCTTTGCTCACCACTTGACTATTCTATTATTTAATCTTTTTCACACATAGATAAATATGTATACGCAATGAATTTAGACGTGTTTGTATGTAAGTATGTATGTATTTAATGGTGACAAAAAATACAAAATCTATTTGTTATAATTGGAAATTATTAGAAAAAGAAAATTCTTTTAATTAAAATGGTTTGAATGTTTTTGTTCTTATTGCTTAAAAATTTAGTTGAACACACAATTTTATTTTAATTTTTTGCTCCGCAAGAATTTTGCTATACGAACTGTCAACGGCGGTGATGAAATTTTCACTGAGCACGAAAAACGCACAGAATGTTGCATGGCGTTATGAAAGAAAAACGTTTTGTATGGAGCGAGAGCGATTGAGATTGTGTGTGTGTATGAAAATGAGCACAAAGTACAAAAGAGAGCGAGCGAGAGAGTGAGAGAGAGAAAAGTGTATGAGTTTGTAATTTTTACTATCAATCAATACTTTTTAATTTAAAATTCATTGAAATTGGAAATTAAATTTTTATTTTGCTTTTAAAATTCGTTAATTTCGTTTGTAAATTGTAGCATGTGCCTGAAAGTAGGCAACACAATTTAAATAAAATTGTCTTTTTCAACACTGCATACAACTTAAGCGGCCAACAGCATGACATGCCCAGTGGAAAATGAGCTGTGTACACTTCACAACTTACTGGTAAGGCTTTAGTATACAGTGTTAGTCACATAAATAAAAAAAACCAATAACCAAAATAATTTTAATTTTTTAAAACATTTTAAATTGATTAAAATATCATCTTAAAAAATCTTTTTGTTAACAAAAATCCATACAAATCTTAAAATATCTTCTTATAAAATCTTCTTCAGAAATATTATTGAAGCATCTTCTAAAAAAATCTTTTTAGCAAATATTCTTCAAAAATGTTGAAAAAAATCTTGAAAATTTAAAAATCTTCTTAAAAATGTTCGTATAAATCTTCTTGAACAAGCTTCTTCAAACATCTTGAAAAATCTTCGAAAAACTTTAAAAATATTACTAAAAAATATCTTATAGAAACATCTTTAAAAAAATGTTCTTGACAAATTTTCAAAAGTTTTATTCAGAAATATTATTTTAAAAAATCATTTTAAAAAATCTTCAAAATTTTTTTTAAATATCTTAAAAAAATTATGTATAACCTTCATAAAAATATTCTTAAAAAACTTCTTAAAAAAAATTCTTCAAAAATTTCTTTATTATCTAAACAGAATTCTTGAAAAAATTCTTCATAAGCTTATTGAAACATCTTATTGAAATATCTTCTTTACAAAATCTTAAAAGAACATTCTTGAAAAATCTACGAAAAACTTAAAAATATCTTCTTAAAAAATCTTAAACAATATTCTTGAAAAAATATAGAAAAAATTCTTCAGGAATCTACATCAAAAATCTTCTACATAAATCCTCGAAAAACTTGAAAAATCTTATTGAAAAATCTTATTGAAAAATCTTATTGAAAAATCTTTTTAAGAACTATTCAAAAATCTTGAAAAATCTTATCTTACTGAAAACATCTTTTTAAAAAATGTTCTTAAAACATCTGGTATTTTTTCTTAAAAAAATTATAGAAAATCTTCTTGGAAAATCTTCTTAAAAAATCTTCTTATAAAATTTCTTTAAAATCTTCTTTAAAATCTTCTCAAAAAAATTAATTAAAAATTTCGTCAAAAATCTTATTGAAATATATTCTTAAAAAATCTTAAAAATTGTCTGTGCAAAATCTTCAAAAATATTCTTCGAAAATCTTGGAAAATTTAAAAAAAAAACAAAAAAAAAATATTTTATATAAATATCTTTTTAAAAAAATTTACTTCATATTAAACTAAAGCTCCTCATTGTCCATAGGGTTCTCTCTTGCGTCTCACTCGCACCTATGCTATCTCTCTCTCAATGTGCGCCCACTTATTTATTTTATACTCCCTTTACACATATTAGCAAACACCACCTTCTATTACAAGCTCTTCTCATGCTCAGTGCTCAGTTATTTGTGGCGCATGTCCTTTGTGTTGCTTTGCGCGTGTATCGATTCATAAAAGTGGCGTCTCATGGTTTACTCCTGTATTTATGTACATTTATATATATACACACTCTACACTTAAACATCTCCTACATTCTCTCACTGTATTGGTAGTTTGTTTGCTTTGATTCACATTATCATTATCATATTGACTGTATACGCTCATACAGACGGACAGACGGACGGACGGACGGAGAGATAAACAGAAACGACAGACAGCAAGCAGCGTGCTGCAATGATAAAGCCAACATAGTAGCCTAATCGGCATATTTGATACAATTTCGCATTTGTATACACACTCACACACTCAGACTTAGATGCTTTTACATAAATACATATACAAGTAGCTCTGTGTATGGTTATTTGTATTTTGTCGCTGTATATGTTTAAATATTTTTACTAGATACTCCGTAGTACTAAGCATTCCTTTGCCGCTATATAGGGTTGACTTGCCAATTCGCCACAGCTGTAGAAATTGTTGCTGCTTGTCGTGAAACTTTGAGCAGCATCAACTGTTACACATTTGCATAAGGATTTAAGTTGTTTTTGTTGTTGGAATATTTGAGTGAAAGACTTAATCAAGGTAGGCGATTGATTAGTTTACTCTTACGCGCTGCAGTTTGTCATATTTAAAAGAAATATTTGAGGTAAGAATTTCAAAAATCATTGAAATTTAAGAGTCCCCCATGTCTTCATAGGATTTAAAGGCAGCACAGAATAAATTTCTAACGGTTATGTTATAAATTTAGCCAGGAATTTCCAGTTTAGCCAAAAAATTGCATTAGTATTTCTTAAAACAGCTCGAATTAATTTTTCAAAATGACGAAATTGATATAAATTAGTTCTCTCTCTCTCTCTCTCTCTCGTAGAGGGACACCCTTTTAACCGGACGTGAACAATATATTATTATGAATTGTGAAAAACGCTTCTCTTAGCAATGAATTTCAACATAAAAAGTACGTAGAAACCGCACCAATTAAATTGGAGATTTCCCGAATAAAATGTTTGCGGTTTCTTGATCACTCTGGCTGCATTACTTTGGTAGTTGGGTGTCTTAAAAAATATTCTTAAAAAAACGCCAAAAATCTTCTTAAAAATCTTATAAAAAAATCTTGAAAAAAATCTTGAGTTATGGAAAAATGTTGGAAAATGTTCTTAAAAAATCTGCTTAAAAAATCTTCTTCAAAAATCTTCCTAAACAATCATCTTAAAAAATTTTCTGAAACAATCTTCTTGGAAAATCTTCTTCGAAAAATATTCTTAAAAAATTTTCCGTAAAAAAAGAGTTGGTTGGGAGTAAGCACCAACTTTTATGCAAAATATGACCCAATAAGTGGATTCTTAGTGTTGTTTGTCCTATATTTAAGAAAGGAGACCCAGCAATTTGCGCGAACTATTGCTGAATAAGCCTCCTTTCCATTGGAAATAAAATTCTGATGCGCGTTTTGTCTAATAGACTGAACCCATATTCTTATTCACTGGGAGGACAATATCAGTATGGCTTCAGACCAAAACGGCCTACCAATGAGTAAATATTACCATTACGATGAATTTTAGAAGAGACCCATGAGTTTAACAAAGACACACACCACCTATTTGTCGACTATAAAGCCGTTTTCTACACGTCGTTACGAGCGAATTTTTTCGACGTCCAGTCTGCGCTAGGTATTCCGGCAAAGATCGTTCGGCTTTGCATGATGACGCTATCAAACACACAAAGCGTAGTAAAGGTAGGATAGAAGCTCTTCGTACCCTGTGTTACGAGTGGTTTCAGGCAAGGTGATGCGCTGTCATTCAATCAGCCGATGGAATCCCTCTTAAGAGGTTAACCAAGTGCCCGTACATACAGCACATATCAGGCTCAAACTTCCAAAAGAAAATATACTGCTCGCGTGTGCTGATGACAACGACAAATGGTGAATCAGCAAGACATTCTCACAGATTGACAAACAGTCTTGGTTCATGGGTCTAGCGGTGAATGAGGACAAGAAGAAGTATTTGGTGTTTTCTCGCACTCCGTCTCACCTCATAGACGATCTATGACGATAAAGAATTTCAATTTCAATGTCGTAGAAAACTTCGTCTACCTTGGATTCGAAATGATGAGCAACAACAACGTCAACCTGAAGATCAAGCGAAGAATATAAGCTATTTTGGGCTGAGCAAACAGATTAAAAGTAAATCCCCCTCTCGAAAGACTTAAATCATGATCTACTAAATGCTGATACACTCGGTTAAACTGTATGGCTCAGAAGCATGGACCGTGATTTTAGTCAAATGAAACGTTATTGGAAGTCTTCGAGAAGATGTTTTTTCGCAAGCTTTTTGCTCATATTTGAGTCGGCGACGAGTTTAGGTCTCGTATGAACCGCGAACAGTATGAGCTGTAGGTCGCTATAGTCTAGGGAATACAATTCCAGCGGCTGCACTGGCCTAGACCCCTCATTCGAATAGACGAAAGAGCTCCAGCACGCATGGTTTACATGGGGAGCCCAAACTTGATTTGTGGACGATAAAATAGAGAACGATCGGACACAATTTAGAATGACCAGATATTGAGCGATCTCTGTATACTGGAAAATCCAAACAACTGGCGCAAGCGCACACATGACTATAGCAGCTGGTGTGTCTTCCTAAATGGGGTCATGACCGATGCCCGAACGATGGTTGAAAGCCATGTAAGTAAGCGATCTGGCCGATCCATATATATATAATTTAGCTTTATACGTACTTTTTTAGCTTTCACTAGAGATGTGTACCTCTTTACCTGGTCCTCTTATTATAATGAGAACATTCGAATTAGACCTTCGTATTATCACCACATTTATGTTACCCTTATTGGTTTTAAAACTGTGTTGTAGCGTAGAACTTTATATATAATCCCGACCTAATTAGAATTTCTTGGTTTATATATGTTTCTGATGTGTGACCTGATTAGTCTTTGGGACTACAATATTATTAAGAGTTAGCGGGGCGAGAAGTTCTTCAGTTCAGTATACCAATTCATGCTCACTTCTGTGCTCATTAACATACACCAGTTCTCCAACAACTGCTCTGCTAATCATAATCTCCATTCGAAAAAATTTAATTTCTGGTATGTTGTTATTATTGATGTCTACAAAACATGTAACACGAAGCCTTAAACACAGCCTTGGGATACATCTACTTAATTTTCGGACACTGGAGATCTAAAATAATATGACCGTTCTCTGAAGATTCTTTTGTGAGTATCTTGAGCAAGTAGCGCTTTTTATTTGTATTTGAGGTCATACGAATTCGAATGCGTAACCAATGCGTAGTCCGGATATCAGAGAAGATCCCAGATTATGACTACAAATAATATATTGTATGAGTAGATTTTAAATAGAAACGTAAAATTTGGGTGTCAATCCCAAAATAGTAGGTGTAGCTCCCTGAAAAATTTTTCAGATATAATTTTTTTAAATGAACCTGCTTTAAGTTTTCCATAACGATGTCCATAGATTTGCTCCCCATTCTAGCTCACCAAAGTTATTTATTGTTCTTTCAATTTTTATTGTTAAACTTTAAATTTTTTAATTTTAATTTACTTCGTCCTCATTTATAGATTTTTTCCTCAATCAACAATTTTAACGAATATTTTGTGTGCTTCACGATCTAATAAACACGAAATACGCACATCTCTAATACAAACAAATCAACGAATTAGCTTAAAAGCAAACGAGCAAATAAAGCTAAGCAGAAAAAGCAAATGGCAGCAACAAACTAAAACGAAGATCAAACCAAAAAGCGAAAAGCTAATAAAACTGAGTAAACAACAACAAAAGCAACAGCTAAGAGACGTTGGTAACAGCAACAACAACAAAAACTAACAACTTGAAGCCGCACAAAGCGGAAGGTGAAACAAAAGAGCAAGTGAGAGCGGGAGAGCAACTTGGCTCAAAGCATCAAAGCCAGAATTCAACCGATCAGTTGCAATTCAGCTCACGAACGAGAAAGATTGAAAACGCGGCAAGCGGCAAGTTTGATTCAAAGCGTGTGTGTGAGAAAAAAAAATAAATGAAAATTATTTTGTGAAGGTTGGCTGCAGTTTAATAATACAAAAAATTATTTAATAAACACAAAAAAAAAAAAACGATAAATCAAATTGATGCAAGTGACAAGGGTTGACAATAGAGAAACGCACAACATTGAATAAAATAGTTAAAAAGCGAACTTTAGTTGCATTAAAATTTTATGCGCGCATGAAACAAATTTTGTTAGAGAAAATATACTAAAAAACTAATATTATAAACAAAAATAAATTTGCATAATTGTTTTGCAATTTTGTTAAATTTTAAACAAACTACATAAAAGCAAATAATAATAAAGAAGAAAGACACATTTATAAAGCTGCGCGTTTGGAATGTGCGGGAAGGCGTAAAATTGTTGTTGTTTGTTTGCTGCTTTTGGCCAAAAGAAAAAAAATAGACGTTGCTCTTAGATTTTATGCCCAAAAATGGTCGCTCTTAAATGAAACTCTTAAAGTTGGCTTTTGTTATTTAAAGTTTGTTGCTTAATTTTGCAAATATTTTGTAATTGATTATTTAAATGAAAAATTAAATAAAAATTTGTGCATTTTAGACTTTTGGTAATTAATAATTTTAAAATTTTATAAGTTTAAAGTCTTTTTGTAGCTTAATATGTGCATTTGTTTGCTTTAGATCACTCTTTTAGTCGCGATGACTGTGCTCTGCAATTGTGTGTGGGAGCGCATGACCAAATCGCTGTGAAAAACTTCATTCAATAATTTATTTTATTTATTATTTCGCCATTATTTATTTTTACAATAAAATGTTAAAATTTATTTCGCTTCAAAACATGTTAAAATTGCTTATTAAAATATTTTTTTACGCTAAATTTTTGCTTTACGCTTGAATATGAAACAATAACAAAAAAGTTTTGAGTTCCGTTAAGGCGTTGCTTTTACACTCTATACAAAAGGAGCGTTGTTAGGTAAAAATATATTAGTTGTACCCAAATCTACCGAAGGAAATTACATAAATTTCGAATATTTTAAATACTATAAGTTGTCAGGTAGTCACAAAAATGGAGACAACAATTATAGAGCAAATTTGTAACCTTTCCCTTTTTTTAAATTCTATTATGTTGTTTATTTGACTATTTTCTTCTGAAATAAATTATCAATCAATACAGAAACTATTTTTAAAATAATTTATTTTAACTCATAGAAATCCTCTCCATAAAAATATAAAAAAATTAAAATTACTTCGGAACTTTTTACAATTTATATCATAAGAAAGAATGATTTATCAGATTATCAATCACTAAAATGTGATCCAGTATTTAATGTTTAAAAATTAACTTACTATAAAACAATTTTTCAGCTTAAAAAATGGAATTAAGTACTTTATTGGGTTAAGTTCTAGTACGAATCTTCTTCTGTTCGATTGTTATGTTCAAATCATGGCAATCAAAACTCAGAAAAGTTGGACAGATTTGTACGAAGTCTACCCCTTCTCATAGTCCGATCTTAGCCTAGATGGTATATTTTTTTAGAAATCATGCAAGATATAATTTGGAGTTTCTAGCTAAATAAGAAACAAAAATACACATTTTTCATACAAAAAATCAAAAAGTTTGTACATGGGTGCTACTCCTTTTAGTGGTCCGATCTGAAACTTACTGTAATATTTAATACGGATTAATGTTACGTAACGCAAATTTAGTATTTCTAGCAACACTAAGCACATTAAAAAAGTTTTTTCATACAAAAACTCAAAATAAGGAGTACCTCTTAGGGAGGCGAGGTTATCGTGTTCAAGTGACCTGAAGAATAAATATGAGAAACTTAAAATGCAAATTCGAATATTCTATCTCTTATAGTCTTTTAGATCTCGATTTTCATACGGAAAGCCAGACAGACGGACATATCTATATCGACTCTACTTTTGAGGGGCAAAATTTTAAAATAAACTTGTAAAATTCCGGAGCAGTCCTTGTCGAATGCAAAAAACAGGAAGTCTCTATCTATACCGTTTCCTTTCGTTCATATGGACGGCCAGACGGACATTTCTATATCGACTCTTCTATCACTCCTGACCATTTGGGGGGTCTCCGACCATTATTTCTACCTGTTACATTTGCACAAAACCAATAGGCTCTTGTACCTTCGGTACAGGGCCTAAAAGAAGGCCTAGAAGGCGTTAGTTGCGTCTTCTATTCTCCGATAAGAACATTGACTAATACTTTTCGTTGTCGTTAATACAGTCAGCGGTAATGCAGAGTCGTACTGCTTTATGACATTTGAAAGTATTCAAAATATTTCCTTAGCCTCACAGTCTATATCTCATGCAAATAAGAAGACTAAATTTCGATAGTACCCTATTTCCTGCAGTAGCTGAGATTCAAACGCGAAGTTGATTTATCGAGCAGACTTTAAATGCTGTTCAAGAAGTTATACATTTTAGTAGACTCTACCATGCTGCCTTCTACCTACATTTTCCAAGCTTACCTTTACAAGCTTTGCTCTACAGTGCAGGGTATAAAACTGTTCATTAGCAATTATTTCAAGCAAGAATATGAGCTCGTTTTAGCACATTAAAACGAATGAATGCTGTTAAAAAATTTTTTTTCACTAATTAATATTTTATTTTTCAATATGGCTCACCTTTGTCTGTTCGCATTTTTTTTTTATTATTACTTTTATTTTTTTGCGTCTTTTTAAATTCGGTCAACGTTCAGTAATAACAAAATGAATACTAGATACTAAATATGTATTAAAAAAAAAATATTAAAAAAAGGAAATCAAAATCAAAAGCATTAATTGCTTTTGATTTATTATTTTATAAGCAATTTTCTATCCGGCTCGAAGTGCCATATACATTTTATAAAAGTTAAATGTGACTTCAAAGTGAACTGGAACAATTTTTTATTAAATCTATTCCAAATATGAATCTAACAATTAGTATTAAATTCTAAAATTCTAAAATACTAATTTTAGTGATCTCAGAAAATGAACTTCCTGCCATTGACTACTACACGCAGCTTCCTCGTTCTTCACGAGCAACTAAATCGTTCGTCATTGACACTAAATCCAGTTCTATGCATCTTATGTGGATTAATTAATTTTGATATACTAGCTGCTGTAGATTCAGTTCAGAGCACTATAAGGGGTAGCCCCCATACAAATCTGTCCCAACTTGCTCCAAGTTTTGTATAGAGAAACTTTGTTTTTGATGTTTATTCAGTTAGAAACGCCGAAATTTATATATTTTTCATTAATTCCAAGAAAAATATTTTATAAAGTTCCAATTCGTAGCACTAAATAGCTAGCCTCGCTACAGAAAGTCGTCATAGGAATGTCCGTCTGTCTAGCTAGCTATGAACAAAAAGGAACTTAGCGACTATAAAAGATACAGCCTACATGTTTTGTTATTTAATTTCTCCTATTCTCTCTTCAGCTAAGTAGGGTTCAACTTCAAACGCTATCTAAGAAGTATAACTCATAAAAGTGAACTAAGCTCAGCAACTCTCAGCTTTATATTATAGTCTGCAAGCAATATTGTAAGGGTACTCAAATTGAATAAAGGTCGTAGATTTTCTGAAGATTAATTTTTAAAAAAATGTGAAGTATATTCCATTGTTAATGAAGCTTTCATATATTTTACTTATTAGCCATCAAGAATCAATAGCAACCTACATAGCAAGTTTTAGCAATTTTTTCACACAAAACAAAACCAAAAATTCTATTAACTTTCAAACACCACTCAAACACAATATGTGCAGGGTATACAACAAATAAAAATGGACATTTTGCGCTTCGTCAACATTGACGACAGTTTGTCATTTCGAATGACGTAAGTTCAAGTTGAGCATTGTTTAATATTTTTTTTATTTTAAATTGTTCAACGCACAGAGCTAAATACTAAATAAATTTATTGTTTTATTAACAATTCGCTCTCTTTATCTCTCTTTCCTCGCTGTTGTCACTATTAGTAGAAAACCTAAAACAAAAACTTGTTTTTAATTACTCCGAAGTTAATTTCTTGTATTAATTTAAACTTTAAAGTCGAACTTGTCAGCGCGCAGCTGTTTCAGGCGAAGCATTTAATCAATCAACGGCGTTAATCAGGTTGGGGTCTCTGATCATGATTATTATTTCCATAAACAGTTTAAACTTTAATTTTTTTTTTTTTATTACATGGAAAGTGAAACCGGCTTAAAAAGCAGAAGAAAAAAAATGAAGAAGTAATTATGAAGAGACAGCGACCTGAGAATTTATGCAGCTGTTAGATATGTTAGTAAGATATAAATTAAAGATACTTTCTAGTCATATAACTGAGCTACAATATTGTAATTCCGTCACGTTCTAACACTTAAAATGAATTTTGATATAATTTTTTTTTTTTTTTTTTGAAAAATAATTATCATAAATTCTACTGAACTGCGCGGTCGATGCCGTATGACGATAAACCGCAGCAATCATAATTCACTCTACAGGTAACAAATTAAATAAAGCAAACATTTGACTCATCTTCTAAGAATTCGCAGACAGCCTCGAAATATTTGCGCTTTAAAAACATGGCGCAACAAGCAATGAATTTCAAGCAGTTTTACTTTTTTCTAATACATATTTGCACAGAATTAAAGATACATGAGTAAGCGCGCACAGAATCTTTTATGCACTGCAATTCCAAACGTGCTGCCGGATGCTAAATTCAAGCAAGATACTTAATTCTAATTGCAAACTGCGTGACTTGCATGGAATGCGTCACGTAGAACAATAGCATGGCATATATAGTAGAGTAAGGCTTAAATTATAAATAGTTATTATTTTTTTTCAATTTAGAATGCGCGAAGTGCAGCGTATATAATAGAAAGAAAAAAAATAAATAAACAAATAAAGAAAAGTGTTTGCCTGCAAGTTGCTAAAAAGATAAATAAATAAAAATAAAAACAAAAAAAAAATAAGATACATTCCAACAAAAAGCTACAAAGCAACGAACCTGCAATGACAAAGACGCAAGAGATGAACCCCACGGCGAACCGGCTGCATTTGTTGTTTGTGGCGCTGTTGCTACTGGTCTGTCAAGTAAGTACTTATGAAAATTTATACAAAAATTTCTTTACTCTTGTACTTTAGGCCATTAATTAAACAAGTTTTTTTTGATTATTTTTTTTTTTTTTTTTGGGATTTTCACTTTTCATTCTGCATAAAAATTGAGGTTAACTACATTCGGTGATATTTTGCCGAATTGCTGGCTTCAAGTGTTAAGTTTATGCAGTGAGGTACACAAATTTGTATTTTAAGTATAGCTGCGAGTGTTTAGCCGTATTGAAGTTTTACATTAAATGCTCCCGCTTAGCTGTTGGTTAAGTCTTCCATAACAGGCATAAGTTTCGAGTAGCAATAAAAGGAACAAAGAACAAATTTTAATAAATTGTAGAAATACAAAAATTATATATCATATCTAAGCAAAATTATGAAGGAAAGCTGAAGAAAGCTGTAAAAATATATATTTTTTTAAAATATTTTTTAATCTGAACTAATTTGGTATTGATTAGTGCGGAACTAAAGCCAAGTTCTGATATTCACAAAATAGCTTATTTTTTAAAGTGACAAGCATCTCAATAAGCATCGTTTTAGAAACCGGAACTATTAAAAAAGTAATATTTTAATCCCTAAGTATTCCGAAAACTTTGTGATTACATTCAATTTCTCAGCTTTAATCGTATTAAATTGTATTTGTAAATGTTAGAATTTTTAAAGAAAGCAATTTCAAGATATAAACCAATCAAATTAAGCTAATAAATCTTCTTATACGCTCATAAAATTGGTATCGGGTGATTGGCAAAACAATGCGGTGCCAGATTAACGTCATTATTCAATATTTGAATGAAATCGTTTCAAAATTATACATCCTGAATTTAACCAGCAGGGTGCGTAGTGGTTATGCTCTCCAAGATGCCGGACTTATGTAAAATACACCAAATTTCAATATAAATTAAAAACAATAACGTATGCAAAAAATCCCTAAATGGTGGGACAGATTTGTATGGGACCCAGCTCTTCTAGTGGACCGATCTGGTCGTATATATATATAATATATGTATAATATTTAGGATTTACTAAAAATAGACAAAATTTGGCCTTTCTAGCTAAATAATTAATAGAAGTATTCAAAGGGAAGAGTAAGTTTCTATGGTTAGTGTAGGATGTAGTACATATATTGATAGCACCAGTGGTGTGTCGTCTTATCTAGTAAGCGCTTGAGCTATGGAGAGTATTTTTAATACATAAGTTTGAAGATTTTACAAGAGGTCAGTATGCATTATTTCTCCAAATACAATGTAATGAAGATACATTGGTCATGGAGGCTATATTCGTTGCTAAGAGTAAGGGTGAAGCAGATGGTAGTGTAATATTTTACAGACTGTATTGCAATTTCACTGATCAACACTGATCGGAGACTTTGATTATGGGAAAAATAATAGTTTTGTCGCTATGAAATGTTCTTTTGTATAATTTTCGTGAATGAATGGCGTCAGGTCAGCCATCATATGTTCACCCAAACTTGCCTGATAACACTCTTCCATAGTACATATGTCTTTTGTCACCAAGATTTTCTGGGAATTTATATAGGTTAGAGTGTAAGTTGTGTATTTTGATACTGATGTTGCAGCCAAGGTGTTTTTAGTTAGATAAAATACTTTCAATTGAGAGTTGACTTCTGACTTCCAGTTTCCAAAAACAAATTTTTTGCCATACTCAATTCTGTTCATAGAATTTAATAATGTTGCATTTTTTATAAGTTTTCTTATCTGTGGGCCATCAAAAATACCAGCTTTCAGTTTTTCTATGCTTAATCCTGGCCTTGAAGAACTGTTTCATAATTCTAAGTTTAATGGGTAATTGTGATAATAAATTGCGATATCTTATTATTCCACAGACACATAAAACTTGGGCGTTTTGTGTATTCTAAGAAGAAATTTTACCATTTTCAAGTCTACAAATATTACTCAAATTTTTTCCAACACTAATGAATCAGTTTTATATTCTGCCTTCATTATAATATATTGTTTGATTCGTATAGAAGCGAGCTCTGACAACTGTCTATAAAAAGATGAAAATCATTTGGTTGGAATTCTTACAAAACCAAACATCTTCTGCAAAGGACCAGCGATATTGCAACCAAGAACTAAGTCATTCTCATGAGAAAAATATGATAAAAAACCTCTCTCACGGTTCTAATAAAAAGTAAACTTAACTGTAGGTCCATAATGCTGTGCGCGCTGGCGCCAGTCGTTCTGAATGTCAAGTACGGAGAGATCTCTCCATACCTGGTCATTCCTGGTCATTTCCATCGAGTCGTCCTCTATGTCGGCGTCCACCAATCAAGTTTGGATTTAAATATCTTACCAATCGTTTAATTCTTCTTGTGTAATCATTTAATTTATCTTTAAAATAATTTATTAATTTTTCTCGATCCAATTTCAACTTATTTTAATCGGTTAAAATTAAGTTCAAAGATTTGCATCGAATAAATAGACAAAAAAGTGAGCTAATAAAAATATATAAAAAATCAAGTTTATTGATACATAATACGGAACACACTTCATATTACTATAAATAACTAGTTACACCGTGAAATTAATTAAATATTTAAATTGTCGATTGTATATATTTCGTGCTCTGCTAATTGGAAATAACATTTTCACGATTGATTAAGCTACGGGTTATCGCCATTTTTGCATCTACAGAAAATGAAAGTTGAAAGCAACAATTAACCAGCGACTAGACAACAATAACCATCAACACCTTGAGCAATAAAATCAACAACATCATCATAGTTTATTAACAGTAAGAGTATCTTATATATAGCCGCAGGCTGTAGCATCTTCATTTAAAACGTTTTGTAAAAGATACTTTAACAGATACATAAGCGCTGGGCGCTCAAATTATGCATCATTATTTGGCAGTCAGACGCTAAATTGTCGAAGAAGAAGAAAAAGAAGTATTTTTGGGGGAAAATTGATGTTTGTTTCTCATATGCATAATGATAGTAATTTCTTAAACAATTTGCGTGGCAGGAGAAAACTTCAAACAAAAATTTAAATTTGTGCACAACGAGCAATGACCTGTAGCGGTGAATTTTTTTCCACATAATTTTTAGCAATAATTTAGCAAATAATGCACAAAAAATTGTTAGTCATCAATCAAAGCAATTTCGAAATTCGTACAAGTTAGAGTCATCCTCAAGTAAAGAAAACCCAAAAATGATTGCAGCATGCAGCATCGAATGCAAAATAATTACGCTGTAAGCCGCTAAGTAATATGCACTCAATCTGCGCTTAAACTGATTTCCAAAAAAAAAAATTTTATGAAAAAATTAGTTACAGATACAAAACAACTCTCACCGCCAACACATTGTTCTGGCGCGATTTGTACTATTTTAGGCAACGACTTAAAGTTGACCGAAATTTGTAACGTAATCCGAAAACCAAAAAATGAAACCACAAACGACTTTGGTCAAGTACAGCCAACAATGGAAAATTTTTATTTGTAGACAAATTTTTCTTTTTCATTCAATTTTTTTTTTAACTTTTTACAGCGTCATTGAAGAAAAGTAAAAAGCATTCATTTATTAGTAGCGAGCGCGACAAGTAAAAGCTGAAATGCGATTTAAGCGCGTTCCAAAAAATATCGGTCAGTAGCACAAAATAAGAGGAAAAAAAATTGGGAAAAAATTAGAGTGTACAGCTGATGTATCTACTTGAATACGTCTGCTTGTAACTAATAGCATAAAGCAGATGCGCTACTTGAGCTAAGCGGAACTGCGGTTCGCGCACTCGTTTCGATGCTGCATTATTGATAAGCGTGAAGTAGCGCAGCGTAAATCTTGTCTGTTTCTTCTACAAAGATGAATGGTTGAGTTGAGTTGAGACGAATGCGCTTTCTTTGATATCATTTGACCGCAACATATTTGGAACTGCTGACAGTTGTTAAGTTCATTAATGTCCAATTTGAGCGTCTGATACCTTGGCGCAAAAGTCTTATTAATGTTTTTTTTTCATTTTCCATGAAAAATCTAAGCTGTACTTGTTTGGTAGCAAAGTTGATGCAAACGTTGAGGACGTCGTCTGTTTTTTGAGGAAAGAAATATTTTTAATACTTTAAAATTTTTTAATCAATATATATACGAGATTTGCTAGAATTTTTTCATTTCAAATTCAAATACATAATTTATTGCATAATAATGCGTGGAAACATTTGATTCTAAAGTGTCATACGGACTGAGTACCCTAAGCTATATAAAATACTCACATTTTTGCGCGCTTCAACAAACAAAAGTAATTTCAACATAACACCTTGAAAAAGAAAAATATATAAAAAGCCAAAAAATTTAAATAATAAAAATTATTTAAGCAAACCAAACCCAAAATGAAGCGCCTACAGCACAGACAGCAAACAAAACTTGATGATATAAGCCAACAGCAACGTTTGAAGTAGCATGCAACGCTTTACAGCTACAAAATAAATGTTATAGAAAATTATGAATATGAGACGCTCAGCTACCGCTTGGTAACTTGTTCACTCGCCTGTAAACGCTTCAATCTGCAACTCAACGCGCTACATATGTGCGCTACCTACCTACAGGTATTAAGTATCTGTTAAAATTTAGCTATAGGAAATTTTGTTGTTGTTGCATGGCGCTTGAAGCCGTAAAGTTGTTATTTTTTTTACACTCATTAAGCAAGAAATGAACTTGCGATTTCTTTAAAATATTTTTTTTTTTGTTACTGTTTTAGCTGCTACTTCAAAGGCCGTTAGCTTGAGATACATTTTTTTAGTTACATATTACAAAAGTCAATGGCATACGAAAATATGCAAAATTTATTTTATTGCGTATTTTCCAAATTTTATATTTTAACAAGTCTTCCTTGTTTTAGTTGCTTTTTTTCGCTTATAATTTATTTTTAATTGACAATTCAAGTTGGCGTCACTTGTTCACTTGTTTGTTTGTTTGTCTTGCCATTAACGCCTAAATCGCGCAGATACATATTTTATTTATTCAATATAAATATTTACTACACTGATTTGTATAAAAAAATTTCAATGTCAAATTTTATTTAATAATTATAGACGACCACATGAATTTTTGTGTATGTTATTTCTGTGGCTAAATGTAGCTGAAATATGCTAATTCTTTTTGTCATTTATAGTAAAGCTAACTCGCCGCACCATGCCGCACCGAAACATGTCGTCATCCATATATTGTGAGTGTATATATTTCTGTACACATTGACAAAGCAAAGGCAAAGTACAAAGCAGCTTTGGTTCTCTGTATATATATAGAAATAGTATGAAGATACAAAAGTATCTCGTAACGTAAACTGATACATTGGTGTATATATAGGAGTCTGATATTTATTGCGGTTTTCTTGGTTCATTTAGTTGGGTTTTCTTTTGAAACTCGGTTTGCTTCGATGTACTCGCATATGGGTAATTCTTTAGAAGAATTGTACAAAATATTACTTGACTTTTTGGAATTGATGGAAAATAAGTAGCAGAATAAATAATTGAAGAAAGTATGACTTTGGAACTATTTATAGATGTAAATAATTGTAAGAAGTAATAATGTCTAACTTCTTAAGCTTAAAAATTTTTTTAGAACACATCTTAGAGTTATGTTTCTGAATGATATATTTCAATGACAGATTTCGAATTGTTTCCTGTGACTTACATTTTGTATTCAGTTCAAACAGTAGACGCTCACAAACTAGAACTAAAAAATTAGACTCTACAAGATATTAGAAATCCAGCGAAGTATATTGTTACCCTAATAAATTTAATATAATAAATTATTGCTTTCTTTAAATACTTTCGGAGTTTCCTTTCAATATATCCTATTTCTCCCGGTTCCCTTTACCTATATACAAGTATGTGCCCACATAAAAGTAGTCTAAGTTATTACTTGTAACATCATCTATCAGGCAGTGAAAGTCTTATCAAAATCGGTCCAATCGTTTCAGAGATTAGCCGAAAGATACAAACAGTATTGAAAAAATGTTTTTTTACCATAAATTCCATGATATTCTTTATGATCTGTAATTAACCATGTGATTTTTTTTATTCTATTTGAAATACCCCCATAAAGATTGATTTTAAATGCACCAAGCTGTTTGTTTTTGATGTAAAGAATCAAGAGGAAGAGTCATTGGGTTTTAAATCAAAACTGCATGATGGATGATCCATCAATTCGATGTTTAGAGTGCTTAAAAAGTGACAATCCGTAAAAGAGAATGATTCCTCTTCAAATCTCTAAAAAACTTCAGGGAACAAACAATTATAAACTATTCAGAATTGACCATCTTAAGTAGATATAATGGCAAAGTATCCATTTCTACGGTTTTTTGATAAGAAAAATATGACACATCTAAGCTGGAAAAACCGTGCCGAACTGTTTGGCATAGATCCAACGACTTTGTGAAACATTTTTAGTTCAATTTCAAATAATTTATACAAGCTGCATAAGTTTCGTCGCATTTAATACACCAGAGAGATGCAAGACTTCCTCGCTGGTGAAACTGCTTTTTGAAGTCTTGAGTCTTGAATTATTAATGATGAAAGAGGCACATTTTCTTCGGATGGATGTTAATATGCAGAATGCTCATATTGCTCAACTTTCCACTCACCAAATATGATTGCTTTCTGCGGTGTATACTCTGAAAGAATCAAGATTCACACCTCCTCGAAGATAACATTAACAAAATACTTTCCCAGAACACAATTTATGTTCCCTAATCGATTCATTTCGAAAAGCACTTATTTCGTTTAACCAAACTTAACTCCGCCTAACATTTTTTATGAAGGGATATGTAAAGTGCAAGCTTTATACTAACAAACCTGATTCTCTTAGACGAGTCAGAATATCGCAACTTGGCTCCTCCTCAGCTTATAAAAGATTGATTTTATCCAACGAATCAGACTATTCATATTTTGTGTCGCGAGGTCAGAATATACACCTTATATACATTTACCGGAATGTTCTTCAGCTCTCGCATCAAAATTTTCCTTTTGTCTTCGTTTTCCGCGAAATTTGAGTCATAATAAGAGGAAGAAGTCACAGAGGGCCTTATCTGGTCAATACGTTGCTTGTTCGATGGCATTTGTTGAACGGTTTTCTGTGAGATGACGCATTATCATGATGAAGCATCTATGAATTGTTGACCCACAAATCCGAACGTTTACGATGAATTGCCTCACGTAAAGGCCTCATAACACCAAAGTAATATGCTTTGATGACGGTTTGACCACGTGGAACGTATTCAAAGTCGACCACAACACGAATCTAAAAAAAAACCTACTCACCTTCACTTTCGATCGCTTTTGTAGTGGTTTTTCGGATTGGGCGCACCTTTCGACTGCTATTCGAATGATTGCTGGTTCATAAGTGTGTAGTACTCGTGCACACATGTCTCATCGCCAGTTGTAATGTATTCAATAAGGCTAGAACCGAATTTTGAAGGAAGGTCTACAATCAATTTTTCGTGCATATTTCTATGTACGCTCTCGTGTGACATCTCCAATACATGACCGATCTCTCTCATGATAACACGGTTACTTTCGTAGAAGATCGTCCAGAACGAGGCATGTTTTCAACGGTCTCCCGACTATTTTTGAATGCTTTATACCAATCGTAAGTACGTGTAATCAAACTATCAAAAATTCCTGTTCAATATACGCATTAATGCACCTCCTGAGTCTACAATTTAAGACAAACTCCACCTTCACTCTGCTACAAAATTTCCCAGAACTCAACAGCATTGTCTGAATTATTACATGGAATCGCCCATAAATAAAAAACAGGAATGTGCATATTTTGTTGTTGTATTGCGTTGACTTCTGACCGCCAGAACGCACGTGCTACACGACGGCGACGACTTTGCTGCTTTGCTGCTTTGCCCCCGTTGCTTTAAGTTGCCGTTTTCACACTTAATTACGTCTATTCTACGAAATGACATTAAATATAATTAAAATATGATTCATAGCTAGCTGAGGGAGCTATAAAATGTTTCTATAGATGAATTCTTAAGAATGCTGCCAAGGCAAACAAAAGACTTAAGCAACAAACTTCGAAGTTTGAAGCGACTGCTTTGAGTTTATTAAGTTTATTTTATGATTTTTTTAAAAACCTGCTAACGGGTAATATTAGCCACTATTTACAGTTTTGTTCAACATAAAATATCTTAAAGCTAAAAAAAACATCGAATCAAGTAAAATAATATAAAATTCCATAAACAATAACCACAAATTTTTGCTCTAACAAACAAAAAAGAAAAAACCAAATTGAAAGTCAAGGAATTTTTTTTGTTTTTTTTTGCTTTCTGTTGGTAATGCGAAACCAAACCAGAAGACAAGTTCAAGTATGCTGCATGAAAAACAAAAAAAAAAATGCGCTTGTTACCTTTAACCACTCTATTATGCTCTAATTAACTGACTCAGCTGGCTACAAGCTGCACAATGATGATGACGCCAAAGATGTTTGCTTTGCAGCAGCAGCCAATCATACAAAGCGTCACCCAAAGCGCGCCATTTACTTGACTTTTTCTAGACTTTGTCTGTCTGTCTGTCGTCTGCAGATCTCTCGATGCATCATATTGACCACAAATTGACTTGATTCTGGCGCTAAAAGCATTTCAGAACACAAAAAAAAAAAAAAGCAGCAGTCAGTAACAAGCAAACGAATGCACGAACGAACATTTTTATACACTCCGCTCTGCGTTTGCAATTAGAAGACGTGCTGGTGACTTCATTTGCTGGCAAATGCTATTGCCAACCAGTTTGCTTCAAATGTGCTGCTTCTGCTGCTGCTGCTGTTGATGATGATGCGGTTTCGCAGCTCAGCACGCAACTCAAATGCTATACATAGACTAACAGTCGTCGCAAGTCATAGATACAACTGCTAACGACAAACGGACGAATGGACAGACGGCTAGCGCGACACAGACTAGGTTAGTAGTGTCAGGCAGGCAGGCTGACAGGAAGACGCAGTGCCGCAGTTTAGTTGTTTAGACAGTATCTAAGTTTAGCACAGCATTAGATGCCAGCTGCTCGCTTTGATGCCATTTCAGTTCAATTTCAATCTAAAGCTTCGAGGGTTGTATAATACATCAATGACAATTTTTTTTTTCTCAGTTTAAACTTAGTTCAGTTTTAAGGATTTCAAGTATATTTTATTTTGCGATTGTATATAATTTGCATAAAATTTGATGAGCTACGAAGACAATTGATTCGGAGAGCCTGAGAAAGCTGTGCAGTCGTCTTTTGCGCTGTCTGCTCCATTGCAGTAGAGAGCTAAAGTGTAGACTTTTATGCCTCCGTAGTGGAGTTGCGTCAGTCAGAGGCCTGACCAGTAATAATCAAACACATCTTTCTCCAGATTTGATAAATGTTGAACCAAATGGGTAATAGAAAGAAGATTATGTATCTAAACTTCTTTTGATGCAATCATGCTCACCAAAGAAATGGTAAAATACTTTTTTTACAATTTTCGAGCTCAGTTACGTTTCTTTTGTGCATTCCACAGATTGAAGGAGTGATCCGAGGCATCACAAATCGAAATTATGGTTCTTAATTAAACTTCATGAAGTTCCATCCATTTTACCATCCAATGACTTATTAAACTACACTCATATTCAGAAATTCAGACACTGTTATATATAAGTATTATATGTTCTCTACTTCAAATGCTAACAGCTAACTTGAAATGACAACTTATAAGCTGTGTGTATGAGTTTGATAAAAAAAAAAAAAATAGAAAATAATATTTATTTATTTTTTTTCCAACCAATAACTCGGACAACTGTTCCACTGACCACAACAAGAACAACAATAGCTAACCACATTTAGTCTACTCGTAGATGCTTGACATCCAAAACCACAGAATGAAATAATCACATTTGACGCAATTTTCCGAAACGTTGATTTTTAGTGCAAATAATTTTTTATGCTGTTGACAATATTTATTATTTTATTTTTCTATTTGTTAAATTTTTTTTTTTTTTTCAATTTTAATGCGCCGCAAATTCTTTGATTTTATTTCCATTTTTTACTCTAACAAACCACATGGAAAAGTTTTCTGTTGCGGAAAATTCATTAAAAATTATGCAAAAAAAGTGTGTGCGGCATATTGGGTCATCATTAGCTTGGAGAAAGTTCTTGGCAAACAAAGAGACAGATAAAATGCTGCTGCATTGTTGCTCTTTTTTTTTTGTTTTTTTTTTTTTTTGTTGAGCTCTTCTTTTTTGTGCTGCTACACTTAGCACATTCATTATTTGATTAGCTTGCATTGTTCACGTGCAACGAGTATATGAGTTGAGCCAAGCGTCTATCTTCTGGCTATATTTGTCTGTACTCAGCTACATCCATCCGTCTGTCTGTCTGTCCGTCGCTTAAATGTCCGCTTGTCATTCAACAAAGTCAACTTGCCTGTTGTTCTTTTGCTTGCAAAAATTTTGTAGTAAATTGTTACTTTTTATACGATTTTATGTCGCTTACATATGTGGAAAAAGTAGGTTTCAGTTTCTTTATACAAGTGTTTTAGATTCTTTTTTTTTTTTTTTCTAGTGTGTAAAGTATTTTAATAGCTACGAATAGCATCTACATATAATCTGATTTATACAATTGATAATTTGCTCAAATTAGTAAGAAGCTGCGGTCTTACAAAGTTCATAAATATTTCTAAAAAGTGCTTTTGAAACAACAATCGAAAGCAGCTTAGAGATTACACCATGGACTAGAAATAGGAAAATATTATAGAAAAGGTTACAGAACATTCCTTTACAAATTCTACCTGTGAGGATTTTTTTTATTTAACCAATTCTGATCTAACCTAAATGGAAGGTTCGCTAGAAGCAAATCTATTCACAATTTTTTTACATAATTGGAATAATTTTCAATACAATATGATATGAGAGTCAGATATAGTCATGAGGTTGGTATAATTTTTTCTCTACATATATTTACAAAGCTCCTTAGTATACAGAAATCCTTCGACTAACCCTAACAGAACAACTGTTTAGTGTTTAAACTGCTGCTGGAAAATAGTTCCCAAAACTTGCAATATTATTCGCCAAATAAGCTAGAATCGTGTGTACAAACTACGTAGAGTGCATGTCAAGTACGCGAGAGTGCATTTTTCAGAAGTCCATGGCATTGCAGGAAACTCGACGACCTCGCCATTTAATATTCTGCACTATAAACTAATTCAGAAAACCATTTTACAACTATTAGAACTTTATAAGTACAAGAGATTTATAAGCTATCAACCGCTCATGTTGGATATGACAGTACGTCCAAGTATTCTCGAGAATTATTTTAACTGACCAGGAAATTTGTCCGTTTTAATAGACTATAATACCAAAGTCGATATGTAGTCCCCCTATTTGAAAAATTACCAAACAATACAAATATGAAGGATGTTTTCCCGAGATATTTTTGTTTAATGTGGCAACATTTGAGATTTATTTAGATATTGAAGATATTTTGATATTTATTTTTTTGGCATGTCTCACCATGCAAAAAATTGCATCATCGTGAGTCGAGTTATTGTGCACTTGAACTCATTTTAAAACGAGTTCCTTCAGTATTGACGCTCACTAATAATAATAATCAAAAATGGCGCATTAGGTGTATGGAAAATGCAATGGTGAGCCATCATCAGCCGATGTCCTCTCACATTTTGAAAGAACCTTTCTTACAAAATCTCCGCACACTTATGAACTTTTGTATGAAAAACTTTTTTATTTAAGTCCATATCAGCTTCAAAACCCATTTGATCTTATGGATGCTTCCCTTACGTACATATACTAATAGGCGGTTGCGTTTACATTTTGGGGAAGGCCACATAGAAACTTACCTCCCCTAAAAAGTCTGAATTGTGCCATTTTATGGATACCCGCTTCAGTTGCATATACTAACAGCCATGTCTTCTTATATGTTGGATTGTACCCCACACAAACTCAATGCTCCCTTAAGGGGTTTTCAATTAAAAACTTCTTTATTTAAGTCAATATAAGCTTAAAATTCCATGTGGCTTATTGTAATGGACTCCTGCTTTATATACATATACTAATAGGCGTATCCCTCTAGTCTCCATACAAACCCACTTATGTGCTTTTTTAAAAAAATCTTCTTCTTATCAACTTAAAGGTTCATATGGTTTCATCCATTTACTGCATCTTTACAAACACCCTGTCGAAAAATTATGATTAATTAAATTAATTTAAATCCTTCAGTTATTAGCTGGGCAGGAAATTTTTTAATTCCAGTTCGGTAACACTGTCCTAAGTGATGATGTAAATTTTTAGCGCGATCTGTCAACATACCTCAGTAGTGCTTAGCCATTTTTTATAATATTTAAAAATATTTATCAACGTATTTGTATTAAATTTTGTTTACGATCAAAATTTCGTGTGCCGATACATTGAAAATGTTTCAAAACGCTCGGATGAATCAGCTCTGTCAAAAACGGGAGTTAGTTGTTAGGCACGTAATAATGGGTGTAATAATGTGCCCAGCATAATACCTTATTGAAGTGATCCATTTTCATTTTCATCATCAACTGACTTCACAAGATCAGTTTAAAACATGTAAGGTTGTTAAACTGATTTAACTTGAATACATAGATGAAGACCGGAACCAAGTTTTTCACACTTAAAACAGACTAATAGGTCTAAATAATAATCGAAATCAAAAGAAGTAGTCGACCGATTTTTAGACATTTAATTCCTTCTATGACTTCATGTACTAAAATCCAGATTGAACTACCTACTTAATAGTATTCTTCTATGATGAGCGTGACACCAGCGGCCGGCAGGAAAACTATACGCTTTACCTTCCGCCCATATCTTCAAATCTACCATCACAAGTTGTACTGATTATTTGAATGATTCAAACCGTGTTTCAAAATAGCCAAGCAAAAGCGGTCGGGCTATGCTAATTCATAGATATATAAATCTTACGTCTATAAGAAGTACCTAATCGCTGACACAGACTATAACAAATAAGTTTTTATTATACTGATTGGGACAAGTCTATAATACAAATGTGACCATAAGATACCAACATTTCCACTTTCAAGCTAAAATTGGCAGCTAATAGGCGGTAGGTAGTTAATACTTAATAGGTGAATATATAATAGGTTCGAAAATCATTTAATACATTTAATATTGTTCTTTATAAAATATTTTAACAAATTGTATTTGATTTTAATTAACGAAAATAAATGAGATACACACAAAATTAAAAACAATGAACCCGGCATGTCTACATTTTGCGCTTAACATTTGATCTCTATTTTAAAAGAAAAACAACAACAAAATACGCGCATAATTTTTTGTGTTTATGTTATGAATTTTCTTAACAGAGCGCCGCTCTAACACTATGTATGTGAAATTGAGCGAAATTCGAATTTTAACAGTAAAGATGCGCAGCCAAAGCTTCTTTGCTTTTACTAACAGTGCAGTATGTAACACATGACAGAATGCTTGCTGCAGTTCGATGAAAATGTTATTATTTTGGCTACGTTAGCAACAAAGAATGTGTTTGATTATAGGAAAATAAACTGAAGTTGTCATATGCCATATGCTGCATGGAAATTAAACTGGCATTCCGGAATGATATACTGAATGTTAAAAAAAAAAATAGAAGTATGTGCGACATACTTATAGACTCTCTGATAGTTTAGAGTTCGAGCCGAATCGAAATAGTCACGTCTGTCTGTCAGCATGTCTTCAAGACATTTTCAGGTCAACAATAAAACTACTTTGCGCAAATATTGATATGTACTTGTACTAACTAACCGCTTTTTAATTAGCCTCAACACTTTCAAACGCTTTCCCTAGTATTTTCCCTTATTTAAGTGTAATTTTATTTGAAAAATTACAACGCTATAAAATAAAAAAAATTTCATGCAATTTTCTAAGTAAACTTGCAATTGCCAGACAAAAAAAAACACAAAACAAACACTTTCCCTTTGTCAGCAAATTGCAGCTGCAGAAGTCATGATTGTACACTATACTATATATAATTGTCTGATTTGAGAAAGTTGCATTCTTTTACAAAGATTTTCCAACATATATAATTAATACTACATTTCCACGTTCTGTAAAAATCTTAAGCACTTTTAATTGATTGCTTGCCAACTAAAAGTACAAATTACTGTCGTTCTTTTATGGCAGCAAAATAAAAATAGAAAATAAATACTTGCATCCAACTGGGAAGAGCAAGCAACGACAGCTCTGGGAATGCATTGCACGTTTGAAAGATAGAAAAGTTCGTGGCTTAAGTCTTTTGTTTAGCACATTTTTTACTCCATAATTATATCTATAGCCTAAACAGCGTGTTATCGGCATTATTAAGCTTAGAAAGCAATACAAAGAAACTAGGTAGTAGTAGTACATGAGAAGTTGAATTCAATAGCGCCACAACAGAGCAATCAAAATTACATTTTCGAACGTTTTAAGTCTTAAGAAGAAGGCTTTATGTAAAGTTTGTATTGAACTGAACTGAAGTGAAGAGGAAAAAGTAGCAGCAGCTGCGCGCATTTTATGTGTATTATTAATATTCGATTTGATTTAAGAAAGCATAGAAGGCCAACATACAAAACAATTGAACTCAGCATGTGTATAGATTTATCTGTGCTGTGTACTTAAAAAGCGTAACAAAAGAATTTCTACGCCCAATGGCAGTCATGAGAACTTCGTTGCTTTCTTTCAGTTCAGAGAAATAGTCTCAAGCGAATGCTTTAACTGTGGCAGTTGCTAAATAGCATAGAATTAGCACGTCATAGAGCATCAATGAAAATGGAAAAATCGAACTTCGTACAGCAAAGCCTAAGTGCATTTTGCTGCACGTGTATTTGAGCCTGTACCTGAGCATTGCTACTTCGCTTTCTTTCAATGCAATGAGTTGACATTTTTTGATAATATGAAGAAAAAGTGGAACATAGAAAAACTTAAATACTAAATTGTGCTGTGAGAAAACTCTACGAAAAATAAAATGTTTCTGTTCTCACAATGAAATATTAAAGGTTATGCACAAATTCGAAATATGCTGCCTACTTTCTCATGTAGACATTAAAAATACATAAATAAATTAATTGAGTTTGCTGTCTTTATAGGAACTCTAATGTAGGAACCACTACTAAGCCCTACGTTGTCGGCATTGCAGTGTACGGTAGTGCAGAGTGGTCTGCTGCATTACTCAGTGATATAAAATAGTACAAATATAAAAGAAAATTAGTCTTCATAGACATCCTTCACTAATGTACTTGTATCAGTTTAATCTAAAATTCTAGTTTGATGCCATTATCTTTTATAGTCTTCACACATATGTAGGACGTATTGGTAGACAGACGAACGAAGCTATGAAATTTTTTCAATATGCTTCTGGTATTATGAATGAATTATTTTCTAATTTATTGATTTTAAATTCAAATTAAAAATATAACAGCTTCTTACTTATAAATTTTAAATACTTTACAATAAATTTCCCATAAATTTTACAAAATTGCACAAATATAAAAATGTGTTGCGTGTGAAAATCAACAAAATGAAATTTTCTATTTTAAATAAAAAATTTCTTGTTTTTTTTTCATTTCCTATACAACTTTTTGTTTCTTTTTGCAACGATGTAGTTTTATTTTGTGCTATTGTTCATAAAGCACACATTAAAAATTATATAAGCGACAATTTGAAACTTGTTTTCGCTTAAATAATCCCATTACACAGAGAAGTCGATGAACAATATACAAGCATAACCAAACAAATTCCAAACTCGCCCATCCTGCTTGTTTTATTCGTGCTGTCTGCCTTCATTAAACTTTTCACTACTAGTTTTGCGCTTTTCCTACATTTTCTTTTTTTTTTTTTAGTTTTTTATGATTACTGAATACAAAAAAATTCAGCTTAAATCACATAACAGCACAAAATGTTCGAATGCAAACCCGATATGCCATGGTTAAGGCAAAAAAAAAAAGGCAAGAAAAAAATAGAAATAAATATAAACCGTAGTAAATGCCCAAACTGCATTGGCCACACTAACATAAATATGGCCAACAATATGCGACAGCTATGCGAATGAACGACTGGGCAAGCGACCCGGTAACTCTCTGTCTGCACGAGTCTGTCCTACTGTCTGTCTGTCTGAAATTGAGACTCATGCGCAGCAATTTATGCGCTTGCATGCGCCAGCGACAATTTGCAATCAGCGGCAAGTAAAGCTTCAGCTTCGATTTGCAACACCACCAAACCAAGTGCATACTATTGTGCCTGCTAGCCTGCCTGGCTGACCGGGCCAGACCGGGCCAACTGCAGTGCGCGACGTCGACGGCCTTTTTATGTTATAATTTACTTAACTTAGATATATGCGAACGAGCAAAACGCGCGCCTTTTAGCCGGTTTGCGCTTTATTTTTCGGGCTTTATTACTCACCATTGCCGGAGACGTTCAAGACGCCAGAGTTGTCATAGCTGCGCACAATTTACCGAAATAGCGGAAATTCAAATGCATGCGAAATATGTTAAAAGCCTTTTATTTTCATACGTCTTAGCCAGCATTGAGTTGAGTTGCTCTGCAAACAAAAACGTTTGAGTTTTTATATTTCTTTTTCTATTTTTTTTTTTTATAGTTTATCCAACATAAGAATGATGGCAAATATGTACAGAGAGCAGGGTTTAAGTTGGAAAGGAAACAAATATGCACAGCTGCGCGGACTTTAGAGATTGTATCTCACACGTTTATTGTGAAATAGTTTACAAAATAGAAAAAAAAAAAAGCAGCCAGCCACACCTTAAACAGCATAAATGAATTACAAGTTATAAGGTACAGTCAAATTAGCTGCCTTAATAAGTAAGCAATATACTTAATCAGAAAATGTAGAAACTGCAAAAGAGTGTGCTTGACTGTGTGGTTGCTCTGTAACAGTTTCTTATTTAAATTTAAATATTTTAATAGCAAAATATAAATTAATAAGAAGAAAAAAATTTTTTTTTCATATTAAAACTCAAAAATAGAAAGAGAAAAAATTAAATACATACTTCCTTCTTATATATTCTTGATTTTTCTTTATGGATAATCTTTTCTAAAACAAAACAGCAACTCATTACAATTTCTCATAGAATTACAAAATATAATGAAAATATGTTACTTGAACAATTCTGAAAACGACAACATTTCAAAAATATATGTTCCAATGGGTTTCGGAAATAAAAACTAATGACTAGCTGAAAAATCATCTTTCAGCTGCTCTGAAGTTCAATGGGCTTTTCGGTATTCCTAACAGTTTCAAGCGCCAGCATTCTTGTCTACAGAAACTTTTTGAACAGCTAAGCTACTGCAGAAAGTAATCTGATAGGTTTACATGAATCCACTGCCGTCAGGTTCTTTACTAATTTATGGATCATACAGATTTGAGCCTTTTTCCATTAAGGGGCTTTAAAATATTATATAACGCAATTTTTCAAGATTCTTGGCCCTCCCTCCTCCCCCTCCCAAAACGTTTCATAACAACCAAGTGACGATTGTTACCTTAAAGTCGCAATTATGTTCCGCTAAGTCCGTCCAACCGCCTACAAAAATGATGAGCACTGTCTTCGATTTGGTCATCACCGATAAAAATTATTCAAAATAGTTAGCATGAGTTTCGCAGTGGAGAATGCGTGTTCCACTCTTTGTGGATGTGTGTCGGCCCACTGTAATCAACAGCTGTCAGGTTTCACGTTAACGCCGACGTATACATTTGAAATACGTTTATGCCCCTCTGCCACGATCCAGTCATGGTCAGGTAAGAGTATTCTGTATATCCATATGCATTAAAAGAGGACTCTAACTTTTCACTGCCTGTAAAACTATTGGTACGCGGGCCTTATCGTCTTGAGAGCTTACAAATACTTGCTGCAGTCCCAGGAGCGACGTCAGAGAGGACCTGATTGTATAAGAGCATAATTCCCGTCGTCATGCTTTTTGTGCAACTCGGTCTGTGGTTTTGTGTGCTGCTTCGAGAAATTTGGAATCCCATCAACAGCAACCTCGCACGCAGGTCGGGAAGAGAGAGACAACTTCTAATCATCTCTGTTGGTTGCGCTGGGAAGTCAATATGAGCGTCTTGATAGGCCAAGAACAAGTAATGATGAAAATCTTCTTCTTTTGAGGACATTACAGCGTGAACACTAACTACAACAATGTGCAAAGCAAAAAGGTAGGAAATTTATAACGAAAATGGTACTGACGAAAAGCATTTTGCTCCTTCCATTTCTCACTGTATGAATGAAACATATTTTCATGTATGAAAAGAAAAATGGGCGACGGAAGCATTATACGTCGTTCTAATTCAATTGCTTATAAAACCGTGATTTATTATCCGATTTTGATGAAGTTTGTGGATTTTTGTTTAGTGGGATGTTATCTTTATACTTAGCCTTGAGGGTGAGTTTTATAAGAAATGGGGGAGGGGCAAAATTTCAAAATAAAACCGTGAAATTCCGGCGAATTCGTAGTCAAATGCAAATAGAACGATGTCTCTATCTATTACCGTTTCAGAGTTCCTTTCGTTCATACGGACGGACAGACGGAAATGGCTCTATCGACTCCTCTATCACTCCTGACCAAAATTACATTATTACTATATGTTACATACATTTGCACAACACTAATAGGCTCTTGTAACGTAGAAAACAGCAACGGGATTTCCCAAACATAAACCAAAAGGTTTGCCAACTTGGGAGACTTTAATTCCCTAGTTTCTTATTTAAATAAAAAAAAACAATGTTACTTAACGCGTTTTTCGAACTCCCCTCCCACCCCTGTAAAGCACCATAATGTTTTACAAAACCGCCCTGCTTTAGCTAGCATCAAGCCCAATTTAACTTCATCTTTGCCTGAGGTATTTCTGATGCGACTAGACATCCTCGGCCTTATGTGAGCAACTGGAGGGGGAGGTAGGCTCTCAAGCGGTAACTTTACTTCACTTGTTGTTTCTGCAGAAGTCGTGTCGAAGCGCTAAAATCGTGCCTCCAAATTTTCACTAAAAGTTTCAACTTGTGTTTCGGGTGATTTAGCCTAGGTACAGTCAGTCTTTCTGATTGGGTGCTTTGGAACAGTTTTTCCTTTGTAGCGCTTCGCCAGCAACCAGAGAAAGAAGTTTATGTTCCCAACAGATGTGATTTTTTCTAAAAATAGCTTAGTTTCCTTTTGTTTATGCTGCACCAACAGCTTTTTGGCCCTAATAGATACCCAACGATATGCTGCGCCAACTAAAGAGTCTCGAGTACGAATATATTGGCGCATCTATAACCACTGGAAACCTCGTTAATGGTATACAAGTATATTCTTGAGTAGAGTAGGAGCAAGCAGCACTGAAAGCTGGACAGTGCACTTTGTTAAGAAAAAGTGATAAGTAGTTTAAACCACGTTGTCTTAATTGTAATTAATATATCCGATTTCAAGTTTATGTAGATTGTAAAAGATTGGAATGGACAGTAGACATTAACATGTATACTTTATGTGCTTCAGACATACCAGATTCCAGGTCTCCTATAGCTCCTGTAGTGAGTAACAAACTTTAAAATAAAATTTCAATTTGCTTTTCAGACTTTATTTGAATCGAATAAAAATAGGGACAATATCAACGTGAATTGACTAGAATGAATTTGCTTTTATTTATAACTAATCATTATAAATTAAATAAAGTCCTCGTTGTACTTGCTACAAAAACAACTACTTGGCTCCAAAGCGGTTCGAAAGTTATAGCTTAAAAATGAAAATAACAACATATTCCGAAACCAAGAATAACAAAACTAAACAGCTGCTGTATAATTATGCACATCGTTGTAAAGCCTTTGGCTGCAGGATATAACATTATTACATTGATTTACTACACACACACAAGAAACTACAATAGTAAACTTTCTTTTGCAGTCGACAGCTGCCTGATATACTCTTACACATATTTTTGGCCATAGTTTATTACTGTGCGCTTTTGACCCCTTCGAGCCAAATAAATCATAAAACTGCATCGCTTAATGCATGGCATCCTTTTAGACATGCACACAAATATATCAAAAAAATAACGTATATGGTTACACTCATCTATATACGCGTTGCTTTTGTACTGATTTTATTTGGTGTTTAAGCTTGGGTTTCCAGCTGTGCAACGCTTAAGGCGCATTTGCAGACTCTGAGCATAAAAAGTTATACTCGCGCGCGCGTCACCCTCAGCCACTGAACCAGGCAAACTGCTTGGAACATTAAAATTAGATTGTGCACAAAAATATCTACCAACCAAGCCAAGAAAAAAAAACTGCAGTAGGAAGACTCTGAAATGTTTGAAACTGTAGAAACTGTGTATCCTTAATGATTTCACAAGCGCAGGTTTGTTTCTTAAGTCTTTCGTTTTTTTATACTCCCTACAGGTATATAGAGTGTGTTAGGGAATTATTAGCAGTTGTATCATGGGTTTATCAGCAACTTTGTAACTGCTTAACATATACAGATACTGCTTGACGGATACAGCGCATGACCACCAAATGTTGACCAAATGGTCATGTGCAGCTAATAAAATATCCGTTGCAACTTTAATTTTATTGTTTTTTTTTTTCTTATCAAAACCAAATTTTTTTTTATAAAATTATTAAGTTTAATACACCTTCTAAGCAGCGTATTTAAACATCGGCTCCGAACTAAAGTAAACATTTTTCCTTAATTTATTTTTTTTTCGCTTGCGCCTTTTCAGAAAAGTAGAAATTCTTTGAAAAATTATCGAATGCTTGATCGTTCAGTGTGCAGTACAACTAATTGCCTGCTGCCCTTTGTTAGATGCCAGCTTAATGACCTTGCGCCACCCCGTAGCTAGCAGAGACACGACACAGACGGCGCTGCAGGCTGCCAAATCAATCAACATCAAGCTGTGCCACAGAGCCAATCTTTTGAACTTTTACTTTGCCACAAAAGACACATAGAAGTTTTTAGTTTACACGCCCCTCATTGGCACAATTTGCAATTATTCCTGTCTACAGTAGTGCTAAGCCATGTTAAGCCAAGTCATGCCAAACAAAATAATCAGAGCGTGTTGCATAATCAGCTTTAACAACGCAGAAATATTTAACAACATTGCAGCGAAACAACAAAACAATTTTAATTGACTGCTAACTAAAAAAAAAACAAGAAAAAAATTAAAAAAATTGCAAAAATTATTATCGCAAATAAACAAATGCAAAGAAATAAAAACAATTGCCGCAAAACAAAGAGTTTTTTAGTATGCATTTTCCAACAAGCGACAAATTGTCATGGGACTCCATTCGACTCCATTGGACGGCGGCGGCGGCGGCAGCTAAATTCAACACGCGCGACACGGCATCGCTTTGTGCTGTATGGAACACGCTGCCATGCAGCTGCCGCAGTTCGTTAGGTTCGTGTGACCCTCAGTGACTGTCGCAGCACATTGAACTCCACCACTCCACTAGCCCAAGTCGCCAACCGCCAACATCCACAGCCGCGCTATCGCCAATGCCGTCGACACACGCTCCCTAGCCTAGCTGAGACAATATTGTTTTATTTGCTTAGTTCGTTCGTTTCGTTCACAAGGAGTTCGCCGGCATGGCGCGGCGCACAACGGATTCGATCCAATCCAAACCAATCCGAACTGATCAAATCAGGCATAGCATTGCACTTTGCATTCAGCGAGATACGTTGCTATTTTATTTTTGTGCTGTAATTGCTGTCGTTTGACTTGGTTCGTTTGTTGCTCTACATGGGTCGTACGGAAAGTTTATGAAAAAATATATAAAAAAAAAATCTCAAAAAACTAAATATGCATAGCTGAGCCAAAGTTTCTGCCCTTAACCATGCAATAAGCTTATAAGTTATAAAAATAAGTCACTTAAGCCTTATATTTCGCATGGCTGGCAAAATTTTTAAGCCTGATTAATACTGGATTATCTTCAAAGATGTCCTCGATTGCTTCATCATCTTCTAAGTAGATGCTGCAGTTGCTTTCTCTTTCGATATACATTTTAAAGAAGTGTTTTTGAAGTCTGCAATTTCCAGTCGGAAGTTCTGATATTATGCTCAAATTATTCTTCTTGCGTTCATTGGTCCCACAGTTCTTTTAAAAGCAATTTATGTTTTTATTGCCCACTTCTTTACTAGTAACTCTGAGTGCTTCTTAGCTCGAAAAAGTGATTCAAGCCATTGAAAGAAGTAGCTGCGTCTATTCATGCCAAGTTATACTGCTTTCCATCCCATCTATTGGCCCTCCCCTTCGCTTCAACTTTTATTATGGATATGTAATATTATCTACGGAGGGACACTCCAAAAAGACGATCCTCTTTTTTTCCTGGCTCTTCTAGATTTCAAATATGCATATAAATAAAATATGTAAATTTGTGTCTGTATGGTTGTTCCGGTTAATCTCCGAAACAACGGAACTGAATTTGATGGCTCATTCATTGCTTGATAGCAAATTTTATATGAAGTAACATAGGCTACTAAGATTCGATGACCCTCAGCGTCACTTTACTTCGTATTAAAGTAATGACGATGAACTCCCCTCAAACACACGTTACCTGGTACGAAGTTCGACATGTTCGTAGTAATATTTAATAGACGCTCATTCACAATTGTGGTTCATTAGCCTCTTCTGCGCGAGGGTATCGTACTATCGCGCTTCAATCCATAGCCTTGGTCCGAGGAAGCAATGCATGAAGTTTTAAGTTCAGTGCGTGTTGGACATATGTCCATCAATTATGCAGCGATCCACTTTAACCTGCCCTACAGTTCGCTCTACTTATGATTTAAGTGCGAGAAGTACGATGTATCAAACGTGAGTGGTACCTCGCTAAACAACACTTCAGACAATACATTCGGCAGTATTGAAATTAACGAGCATAGTCAAGAGAATTCTCTGCATCAACAGTTCCCTTACAGTCCGTATAGTACTTACTATTTTTTGGTGCGGCTAAATACTTTTAAAATCAACCTCATATATCACAAAAAAATGTACAACTTTCCTTGGTTTTAGGTTGAGATCCTGTATAGTTTTATGTATTGCAAACATTTCTGCTTGGATGGAATTACAGTTATCAGGAAGTCTGTAAAAGTCTCTAAAAAAGTTTTGGGATCGTCGTCGTGTTCGTCGTGTCAGCATTTATTTATTTTATTCCATAATTTTAGGGCTGCTGCTCATCTTCTAAGCTGTATACATGCATGTCGGCAGCTCCACGAGTGTGAAGCCCGGGTTAGACGATTGAGCGAAGCAAACGAGTTGGGGGGGACCTCCAGAAGTAAATAAAATTTAAAGCACTAACCCCTTTGGCTACAATAACTTTTTGAAAGCGCCTGGATCTGAGTCCACTAAAATTTGTAGGACCTTTGAGATATCGCGTTCCAAAGAGAAGTAACCTCTTAAGTTTTATGCAAAGAATCTATCGATCTGGCAATGGGAACCAAGTCACCCAACCCATTGAATTTAATCCAAAAAGTCTTCTGTAATCGACCAAATTGACAATTTTTGGCTTAAATTATTTCCATAAATAAGAATAAGATTTCTCTTACTGGAACACGGCCATTTTCCTTCGGATGGCGTCAGTTTGCAAGGATATTGCAAGACATCAACATTTCTAAAAATAAAATATTAAAAATTGACTTTGAAACAAGTCAAGTTTCGTACCAATTCCAGCAACCTATTGTACTGCCCCCACAGCTAACTGCTTGCTGTCTGCGTTGCGGTTTTATTGGTCAATAACTTGGCTAAAACGTGTCGCAGCCACAGATATGCTATATGATTTAAGGCACTCACTCAGTCTAGCGCGTGTTTATGCAAACCAGATATTTATAGTTATTTGTATGAAATCAAATGTACTCGTAACTTGCCAACAAGAACACTCCGCGCCCAGCATTCTTGACCAGAAAATCAGTGCAGCGCACGTTTCCGACTGTGTGCCACTTTTCGTTGCGGACATGTTTTGGACCGCATTTATTTTAATTTTAATATTTTTTTTTATTTTTCATTTTTTTTTTTTGGCATAAAGCAAACTGGGTCATCCAAGGCGCTTCAGACGGTTCCAGTCGCTTTCGTTCTGCTTTGTTGCGCTTGTGAAATTAATTGATTTAATGATTTGCAAAAAAAAAAAAAAAAACAGAATACTAACCGTGGTTCAAATGCGACTTCATATTTCATACGCGCACTTTATGACTTTCTCAATGTGAATTTATGCATTTCGGTGAGTGAGCGATCGGGCGATCGATCGAACGAGCGCCACAAGTTCACTGCCAATTACTTTCATATCTGCAGTCAGTTGCAGCCTTTCGCTGCAATAAATCTTAAGCTGGCAGCTCCTTTCTTTTATTCTATGCAATCCATACACACGTACACATTGCGCTTAGGAAGTACTCTGGCGATCGATTTCAAAATTGTGTATTTTATTTTCGTTGCTTTGGACTGTAGCCCTTGAGCTGTAGAGCTGAGAGCTGCAAACAGAGCAAATGCGATTGTCATGACATGACTTACTTAACTTCAAGCTGCGCTTATCGAAAAATGCTAAAACTGTCAGACGTTCTATGAAGTATATTCAGCATGGAGTAATAAAGTTCAGTAAAGCCGTTAGTTTAATACACTTTATATTCGTACTGAAAATATTTTACAAATATGTTAAATTTTTTTAATGGTTAGACAGAAAGCTTGAAGTACATTATACGAACAAGTCTACATATAAGTCTTTGCATAGAGCTAAATATTGGTACAGATCTTAGGTACACTATTACAAATAACATATAAAAAATATCCACTGATTTCTCGTCTTCAAAATTTTATTCAAGGTAAAAACTGAAAAATATTGGCTTTTTGAATTTATTTTATATATTAACTCTCAGCAGCACTAAAACATCATTCATACTTCAGTGGGATTAATGCACAGCGCTCAATTTGAATTAAAGCTTCAAAAATTCAAGTACGTCTATTCTATTCATAAAGTGTTACAAACTTTTCAACAAACAATTAATAACCAAATAATATTTTTGAAGTGTATAATAGTACCTGAGGCCGAACAAACAAACAAACAGTAGAAACGTCAGCCACACAAAGACCTGCATCTCTGCCTGTGGTGGCAGCACTGCCTGGCCTGCCGCCGGTCTTCGGTCTCGTCGTGATACAAATTCAATTATCACAAGTTCTTAGCCAAGCACACAAAAATCACAGCCACAGACAGCATTTTGCAATTGCACTAATAAATTATCTACTGGAAGCCAAATACGCTGGCAGTCTTAACTAAGCAATTCGAAAGCAAACTGACCCGAAAAACGTGCATAGAACATAGCAGCGAGCTCAGAGCCAACTTTGACTTTGTGTTCGCTTCTAGGTACAGTCCAAAGTATGAAACGCTTTATAGCGCTCGCTCGGACCGTTGTACCGCCGAACTGTATTTGGCGCGCTATCGATTAATCTCAAAGTTTGTCTGAGCGAGAGAGACTGCCCATGGAATTAATTGTTGCCAAACGAAGTACGAAGTTTTCGAGGCGCTTGCGAAGCCATTAAAATTAATTTAAAATAGAATTAAATTAGATGTAATAGAATGGAATGAACGCAAATTGTTGATGAGTTCACTCATTATTGAAAAAGAAAAATTAACGAGAAAAAAAAAGACGCTGTTAATTCTGATTAATTTCCAAAGCAATGTATTTGATTTATTGTATGGAAATTACACGCGCTGAGCTGTTGTTGTACTCACTCGCAAGCTAGCTGGCATGCTGGAGCTTGCAGCGTTGCTATATTCTCAGCTCATTAGTGCCCTAAATGGGTCATAGCGTTTACTTGTGTATACACGCCTTGGGGGCAGAACACATAGTAAGGCCCTAAAGTTTAACTAAAATGTTCTTTATTTATGCTATTTTTTTTTTTTTTTTTTTTTTTTTTTTTTTCATACTCTACCATCTTATTTTCTTTCTGTACTTTCAGGTCGCGACACAGGACTCGACGTCAGTGTCTTCGTCGTCAGCGGCGCCCAATGAATTTGCACCGCACGTTGCGGCGACCTGCAAAGCCGGCACGATGAACATCAAAGTAAAGTTCAGCGGTGCCTACTCCGGTGCGGTGCATGTGCGCGATCATCGCACACCGGCGTGCATGGCTCTCGGCGATGGCAGCGATGCGGTCGGTTTCAGTTTGAATCTGTTGGCGAAATCGGGCGCCAGTGACTATTGCGGCATACTGGTCAGCAACGTGAGTGGCAATAATGTAAGATAAAATATCGTTCTAACATGACTAATTTATACTAAAAACTATAGAAAAAACCAATTTTAATGAAAATGAATTGCGCATAATTAAGCAGCGAATGATGCCGAAGTCGAAAAATAGTTAAATGGTACAAGTACAAAAGTTCGTGTCTTAAGTTGGGAATTTAATGTTTGCGCTGTGTTTTCTAAATTTTAGATGCAATTCGAACGTACGACTATTATTCGAAAAATAATCAGCAAACATTAGTTGCGCCTAAAATGCATAAATTAAATTTTAAAAGCGTTTATAATTCGCAATAAGTTTTAACATTTTGTTTTAAAGAAATTTGAACGGTAATGCTCTTTTACGTTAACTGAGTGTCAAGTTAGTTCAAAGCTTTTACTGTTTTAATAACGGTGGACAACAATCAATCCAAGTGACGAAAGCATACCTCATCATGACTGCAATACATCCACTATGTTGTACAATCTATAATAAAAATTCCGATATTTTCATATTTTATACCTTTAAAAAGTTTTTGACCCAAATTTTCAAGATATTTTGAAACACATGTAATCGGATCTCTCCAAATATAAATTGTTGAGATACACTAATTTTGAATAATTTGTTAAAAAAATGCAATCATGATTGGAAAAGCTCAAATCAAGATTGATTTTTCGATATAAGACAAGAATTTGTTTTCTATCATACGACAAAATCTTAAAAAACAATTTTCAAAAAAATTAAATTGATTTTAGCTCTTAGAAAATTATAGGTTATAAATTTTCACAAATTAAATTCTCTCCCCTATAAGAGTAGCGTAAAAAAATATCAAAATCCATGTAGATTGATTAAAGCATTCCCAATTTAATATATATCTCACCCAGATCCAAATTAGAATATTATATTATAGAGCCCAAGCCTGCGCCTACTCAAATACAGCATTCATATATAAAAAGAAGCACACTAATCGGCCTATTGTATCCAATTAATTCTGTATTTGTGTGTTAATAAGTTTGTAACAGCCAAAAGAAGATAAAGCAGATCCAATGAAATATATATATATATATATATATATATATATATATATGTATATATAGTTTTGGCCAATATAAATAAACAAGTTGATATAGACATGTCCGTCTAGTCTGTGTATCCGTCCAAATCAAACGAATTACATGAACATGACAAACCCACCAAAAAGGGTAAGCGCCCCATATCATGGTTTTTAACTTACATTTAGTGTTTCTTAAGATCACTTTGTTCTTTAATATCTTATTGTTCATATGGACAACCAGACAGATGTCTATATCGTTTTGTCGCGCTTCAATACCTTAGATAAACCACTTCCTCCTTTGATGCTTCTAAGGTATCTTTGAATGTTTCATCTAACCTTTCCGCATTTATATATTTATTTTATTTAATTCCGTGTATATTCCCACGAGTGAGGTCCATAGCCCCCAATAACATGACAAGGTCTTAATTACACTTCGAGGCGAAAAGGTATCGGAGAAGCATCGTGTGAATACAACCAAAAAATACTCCATAGCTGCAAATCTAAGCCCAATGAGCGCGGTTGGGAGGGGAGGAACTTGTAAATGGGTAGTGAGTATGAAGATAAAGTGAAAGAAGATAGGAATGATAATAAGGTAAAAAAGTTTTACGGAAGACGTCATCTCAAGCATCTCGTAAGGAATCCAAAGCGGACACCAGCTTATCGTTCAAAGTTCTGAGCTTGACCTTCAGAGAGTCTTGGTACAGGCTTTGCCTTTTCCAGTCACACTATTTTTGAAGCACAACATAGGCTAGCCTCAACCTGCGACTACACTGGTTCGCACCAGAACAGTTCTTCGAATTCTGCGAGCAGACTGCCGTTACATACATATGCACAAGCTGCCACATAGACCCACTAAAAGAGTAGTCCCACACAAATCAACCGCTCAATTTTTGAAGTGAAACTGAATAAAAGCGCAGACTGTGACGAAAACGAGAACGATTTTTTGGTGGGAAACTGAAGAGTGAGAAAATATTCCTTTCGGGAATCATCTGATCCAATTTACCCACAGCAGTGCTTGCAATTAATAATTATGTTAAATTTATTCCTTTCACACCTCAAGAAGTTTCACTTCTGCTGCGCGTGCGCTTTACCCACCTCCTTATTTTTGGTTACTGAGTATTCTATTTACTCTCACACATGAAGGAATAAATCTATCCAAAATATTTTCACTGCTTTTGTTGTGTTGTTGTACTTAAGTGTGACAGAAACAAAATATAGCCGAACAAGGACATATTTAACCAATTCTTATTTGCTTACAAATTCCGTGCTTATTGGTTTTTGTTTTTCAAATTAAAATTTTTTTGTGCATTTCAACATTTTTTTATAATATTTAAACTATTAAATTTGGCATGCACCCTGCAGCCTTTAATTTAATCGGTCACCTCGACCATAGCAAATTTATTTAATTTATTTTTTCTATTTATTTATTGAAAATTGCAAATAAAGGTGTGAAAAATTGGCAATTTTCGCATTTGAAACAAACGAAATCGAAAACCGAAATTATAGAAATCAAGATACTCACGTCGTAAGCCGCAATTATGTTTGCGCAATATTTGATTGGTGGCCTCCGATGCTGTCCGTATACGTCACCACCAATCAGCCGCAGACAATTTAAAACAATTTAGACGCTGCAACGCATTAAAGCAAACATTTTTTAACACGTAACTTTTGACTTGGAATTGTTGCACGTTGCTAAACGAGTTGAGTCAAGTCGCAGGCAATAAACGGCGACGTCATTACTGCTGAGACTGCTGCAGCTGCTGCCGCTGATGATGATGATGAGGCGCTGACGCAGATGAGATACGCAACCAGTTAGTCAGAGTGCGATGTCTAGACGAAGGTTAATTCGCTACTTGCATGTATGCATATGGCGAAACAAAGGCAACTCAGTCAATACGCCAGATTTAATATATAGACAGACAGGCGTAACCAAATGTACATTGGGGATTTACTTACGCGAGTACGTCCGACCGCCACTCTGTCCGCGCATACATCACAAACCTTCTGAAGGGTGCGCACATGCGCATAAATTTGCAAACCGAATCATAATCATACGCGACGTTCATCATGGCATCTATGCGCATACTTACAACAATATCAAAGGCAACCCAACCCAACCCAACCAACCAACCAACCAAGCAGCCAACTAAGTCAGAGCCACAGGCAGACAAGGGTAATAAAAATCGAATTTAATCCTACGTGCGGCGCAAGTGATGACAGTCACAAAGTATGGCCTAAACCTACGAGTTGAACGTGCGTGTAATAAACGCGGCGCAATTTTACTTGCACAGTGGGCAAAATTTTCTACGCTCTTTTAGTTGCAAAGTTCAAAAGTGTGGCAACGTTGCAAGTTTAACCTCGTACATAGCTGCCAACAACATTATTAATATCCAACAACAAGTATAGAGTACAGTCTGACAATGCATTGCAGTAGGAGTTTATGACGCCACACCCTGTATCCTAATTTTATAAATAACTTAAAGTCTTGCTGGCAGGCGGCATGACTGACTGTCCGTCGGTCTATATGTCTGTCTATATAGATAGATGTATATATGTACTGGCTTACTTACCGTCGATTTATTTTACAGTACTCTTAACTCGTTGGCTTGTTCAATGCGTCGCATACTCTATACCAGCTGCCAGCTTCAATCTGATAGCCGCAGACAACTGTAGGTCGAATGTCTGACTTCGTTTGCTGTTGGTCGTCGTCACCATTGTCGTTCATACGTTCGTTCATATATGAACATATGAGGGTGGCACTGTTGGTTAGTAAAGGAACTTGTCTAACTTTGGTTTTTCTTTAAATATCTTCTCCATATTTAAATATGTTTTTTATAAGTTTAACCCTTACCCAAAACAATTTCGCCTAAGCAGACTCCTCACATTTTGTTGATTATCTCTAAACTACAAATATATTCTTAAAAAGACATATACCTCCTGCATATCGTCATTATGACTTCTATCTTTCTGCACATCCCTATTAGACGTCTAACAAGTTGATAAGAATATTGCTTAGGTCGCTCTAAGTACGCCGCGGTTAGATGGTCCAATTTTGGAGACATTTAAGTTCCTTTCGAGGCCCTGCATGAATAAAATATATATTTAATTTTTTTCATATTAAATTTCAAAATAAACAGTGTGACTCTCCACTCAAAAATATTTGTTTTTTGTTTGCACTGCTTGCAAAAGGGAGGTCCCCATAAAATTAAATCATGCTTATCGCGTTTGGCTCGTTCTTTTTTTTTTTTTTGTTTTCTTAGCTTTTCGCTCTCAATCCCAACTGGCAAATACTCCATACACATTCGATTGCAGGGAGTGTCGCCAGTAAAGTCTGTCTGGGTCTGGACTGCGTGGCATGGAATGAAGTACGTAGTACGTATCTATTTGTACTTCGACTACTATACGCTTCAATTTCAAGTGCGCCGAAGTCAAAGCGGATTGTGTACGTACAAGTATATCGCATCTATATGTCTATGTGTATCTTAAGTCGCATCGCTTGTAAATTTATTTATTTTTTTCTATGCACAGCCGTCGGCAATGGCGGGCGGCATATAAACGCAGCCAGCCAAATAGACAAACAGGCAGTCAGACAGACGGACAAAGAGACCGATCATCGTCTGCGCAAATGTACGCAAGTAACAAGCTATGCGCGACTTTGACATTTTTTTGTCGTATTTTTTTTTTTTTTTTCGAGACTTCCAGCAGTTATTGCCGCCTGACTTCTCTGCTTAATTTTAATTTATTTGCAGTTGTTGCAACATGATGATTTTTACGCGGTATTTGTGTCAAAAGAATTTTTGTACAAATAAAGTCAAAGATTTTTTTTTCTTTTCATTTTGCTACGCTTTTTAGCTTCAATTTACTTGGAAATTGCAAAAATTGCCGTAGGATGTTGTGGAATTTTATTAGCGGCGACCTTGTAGGAATATTTTTTATTTTTTTATTTTAACGTGGGTACCACACAGCTAGACTTTGACAGAATCAATCAAACGTTTCAAACAAATGCAACAAAGTTTGTTGCTTAAGTCTTTTGTTTATTTGGAAATGGAGGACGTTTAATAAATTTGTAAATTAAAATTAATTGTTGTTTATTAATTAATTGAGTTTTAGTTACCCCTACATAAATAGGAAATGAAAATATGAATTATTAACCATGCAGTTTTTTGGCTGTAGAAGGTTTCTTGTGTGCCTACTTGCTTCGTTTTACAAGCTGCTAGTAGCAATAGATTATTATATAGATGATATACATAGTTGAAAAACAAAGAAGATTTTGAGTTTCTATGGATGCAGCACTTCAAAGAGAAACTAGCTTTACGATGCTGTACGCACTTTGTACCCATATAATCTCCATACTGATGTTTAGCCAAATTAAACGAAATTTTCATGTACGCACAGACAGACAGAAAATCATATGCAGGTCGACTCTTGTTGAGTTAATGCAGAGAATTTATTCCTCATGGAGTGTTTGCTAGTAATAAAATTCATCATATCTCTGCAATCATTTGAGGTACGGGAGAAGCAAAAACAACAAAGACTTTAAGTCTTATGTCTATAAGGCGAATACTTAGGTTCATAGACACAAAATTCCAATGGTTCAGTACACTTCCTGAGAGAGACTTTTTATACGCTTTCTCATAGAGAAATAGTGAATACTAAATTTGTGCAAATGTATTTAACAGACAGAAGAAGCAGAAGCAGACACCATAACATATATATATTCTTGATCAACATCAAAAGTCGAATCGATATAGAAATGTCCGTCTGTCCGCTGCTCGTAAGAAAATCGAGATCTTAAAGACTATAAGCGACAGAGGCTTTATATTTGAATATTTCGAAGCTACTATTCATTCTTGAGATCACATATATTCAATGAATATGCTAACACCTCTCTTTAAGAGGATTTGGCACTTATCATGCAAACCTACTCCTCATACTAAGTTCGTTGTATGAACAAATTTTATTCCTTGTAAATTTTGGTTGAAATACTTAATTTTTTCTAATTTACTTTAATCCTTATAAAATATTTCACTTAGGTCCATATCGGACTACTAGAAGACGTTGACCCAGTACTAATCTGTCCCAACTTTCTACCTATAAATGCCAAATTTTTTATATCTTGCATGTTCCCTAAGAAAATAATTTTTATAGACCAAGATCGGAACACTAAAATAGGTAGCCCCCATATAAATCTGTCTCAACTTTCTGCGTAATTTAGTTAGAAACGCAGAAATTGATATATTTTGCATCAATTCTGATAAAATATTCTATTATAATCCAAATCGGATCACTAATAGAGGTGGTCTTTCTATAAAAAATGGATTCTATATAGACATGTCCGTCTCTATGAACAACAAGAAATTGGAGACTATAAAAGATATAGACTTCAAGTTCAAGTTTGGATATTTCATGTCTTCTGTATTTAATGAATATCTCAACCCCCTCTCTAAGGGGTAGTAACCATAATAACCTGTTTATTGTTTTCCTTATTTTCCAAAAAAAAATCCAAATTTAGATTATTTTATTTAAATTTATTTATATATTTCATATAGGCCCATTTCGGACCACTAGAAACGGTAACCCCCAAACAAATCTGTCCACATTCCTTTTGTAAGAGAAAAAATTTCTTGTAGTTTAGTTTAGTTTGGCTAATTTGGAATAGTGGTTTTGAAATAGTGACGAAGACCCCCTCCTTCCAGTCACCTGCTCGGTGCTTGGTAATGACTGACGTTTCTGAATCAGTGTCATTGACTTCGAAGAACTCCTTCCAGCATTCCATTTGGTCTTCGAATGGCGTTAGAATGGATCCGTCTCTTGTCTTGATACGTGGAATATTTGGCTTAAGGTTTTCTAATTTCCTATTGGCTGACTGTTCTACCTAACTGGATATGCTTTCCACATAAGCCATCTTGTCCGCACGGACTGATATTTTAATATGCATTTGGACTTTGTCCTATGATCGACGAAGGTTACTGCGGTTATTTGTGCGTGGTATTACATCCTTCTGAAGTGCTGGAACCCAACCGTTTTCTCCGCAGCTTGAGAGCACGGTGTTCGGGTTTGCTTCCAAATTGTAGTCAAATTGTAACACGCAAGTGTAAAAGACAGTTCTTCCTGATACAGTTGGACTCTGTTTTCAGTCCGAAAAGGTTGAAGTTCTGTTCTGTCTTCTGATTCCTTTTGGATGTAGATGTAACCGGTCTACAATTAGAATGTTATCGCTGTAAACTTCGGCTCCTCTATGCGCTTTCATGAGAAAGTTAACTTGATCCCCAACCGGCCAACCCATTTATTTTAAACGCCAGTTTATTGAAGAAATAAGATTTCGAGCACGCAAAGCCAAAAACGTTTCAATTTTACATCAATTCTTGTAAACATTACGCGAAAGGAGTCCCCAACGATTTTTAATGAAATTTAAATCGGGTTCCTGCTTTCTAAGAAAGTTTTTGTCATGTTTAAAATATGCATATGGGCATTATCCTGTTAAAAAATCCCCTCACTTCCCCAAGTTGCAGTACCAAAATAAATTAATACGTTGTCGAGCGGTCTATGTTCATTTTGAAACTCATTTTTGTAGAAAATAAGCAAATTGGCGACTTTGCTCAATGCTAAATGATGCCCATAAACATTCGGTTAGGACAATTTGTTCTTAAATGTTTTCTACAAAAATTTACATTTTTACAACATTTTCCTAGGAATATACAAAATTTACCAAACAGGTTTAGCCTATTAATATCCCATTTTGGTACACAATAGAATCGCGGCAGATTTTCAAACATTTTATGTATGTCTCTTCTTATTACTTCTTTCAAAGTATCTCTTCACAAACTTTTCAAACCACACACGTTCAAAATATGCCGTCAGATTGTCGTCGAAGTCGTCGTCACACTTTTGCATTTGATTACATTTATAAATATATAATTATTATTATTATGCGCTTATTTTGCACTTGAACTTATTTTCATGTATTAACATTTTTTCTTTGTCTGCGAAAGTATCTCCAACTTTGGCTGCTGACTGCTGATTTGTCTGCCTGGCTGCCATAATTGAGTCGCTTAGCAAAAATTATATAACAACAGAGTTGTATTTTGTCTTATGATTATTGCTGTTGCTTATTATTATTTATTATTATTTTCTTTTAAATGTTAATAACATAAACTAGCAACAGCAACAGCAGACGACAGATAGAATCAGCAATTCTCCATTAAATAATCCATGAAATAGTTAGACAGCTGCGTGCAAAACAACAATGAGATACATCAATCGAGTCGAGATACATTTAGAATCATATGTGGCAAGACAACTTAGACTAACTTTGCCATTTCTGTACGTATTGTTGTTGATAATAACTTGATAATGAGCTCATCCGCTCTATGCTGCAGCTAGCTCCATAGTTAGCCATAGTAATTATCTTATTGTGAAAAATACTTATTGTGTATAGAGTTGGTGTTTATTATATCAAACAGCGACACCATTTACATTGTAGCTGGTAAGTATGTATTGCAAAAAAAAAAGAAATGAGTTAATCAAGAAATTAGAAACCAGCACAAGCTGAAGTATATTAACGGCGTAGACTAATTTCTGTACTAAATAACTCTTAGTAGTTATATATAATCTATAACAATGCTAATAAGCAACACGTTGCTAAGTCTAATACATAATATTTTTGCTATATTATAATATATTTTATAGCGAGTTACATATTAACAAGCATTCATTCATAAAAGTGTTCCTATATAAGATATAACATATAAAAGATACATATTAAAAGATACAAAAAAGAAACAGCTTATTGCGTAGGATTGGCTAGCGAGAAACCAGTTTGAATTGATTTTTTTTTCAGCTATGACGTAGTCGTATTATGAAAAATTTAAAGTTTAAATGTATAAATGCAATCAAATGTATATAATTCGCTGAAAATTAATGTTGAAAAAATTAACGAAAAAGTGATTAAGAAATTAAATATAAATCAATCTTCATATGTATCTTTGATTGCAATGTATCTATGATTATTAAATATTTTAAATTTAACTATCAAAATAATAGTTACCTATGAAATATGAGCAAGCATTAAAAATTAAATTTAAAGAAAACAAAAGCTAATAACTTGTATCTTATTATTATGTTTGCACTGTGTGCACAGACAGACGAACAGATGGACAGACTAACAGGCAGGCAGTAGATACTTTGTTGTAACAATTGACGTTGTTATTATAATTGCCTTAGTTGTCGTTTTTGTTGCTGCTGTCTTTTTTTTAAACTATTATTACTAGTTGTTATTGTTATTGTTGTTGTTATTTTTATTTTTGTAGACAGCATACAACAGCATATGCTGCAAATGAAGGTTTTCAGCTAAAAATTACAAAATGAGGTAAAAGCAAATTAACTTTCTTTAAGGCAAACCTTTAATACCCTTCTACATCTGCACTTTATGTTATGTTATTTATTTATCATAATAAGGTCTAATATACAATACTAAAAATAATACAATTTAAGGAGTAACTAGCTACTGTGGCCTTCGACGCACTTTATGTTAATTAATATTAAATTAGAGCTTGCCGCCGTTTATTGGCAATTGAAAGTAGAAAATAATTCAATAAATTGCCAAAAAAAAAAAGTCAAAGAGAGCATATATACAATGCTAAAGCTAAGCTAAGTTCTGGTCGAATGCAAAAAGAACGAAATATCGATCTATTACCGTTCCCAAATCCTTTCGTTCATACGACCGGACAGACGGACATGGCTATATCGACTTCTCTATCACTCCTGACCATAATGGTGGATACTTTAGAGGGTCTCCGACCATTATTTCTACCTCTTACATACATTTACACAAAACCAATAGGTTCTTGTAGCTTCGGTATAGGGCCTAAAAGTATGTAATATTTTGTGTGAGTCTCAACAACTGCCGTTCACAACAACAGAAAAATTACAATATAAATATTAAAAAGCAATTAAATACTTTCAGCCACTCAGACCCTCTAGAATAATTTTTGTTTGGTCGCCTGGTTGATCGGTTTTGCCCCTACTCAGAGCTTTGCGGACATACAGCAATGCACCGTTAACTCCTTTCGTTTCATAAATCACCGCACATCGGTGTGACTATACCGCTACATGCGTTCCAGTTGTTGATGTGTTGAATAACTTGCTAGACGCATCATGTATGTCTAATATGTATTCTTAAAAGTTCTCCCCTGACAGCTGTCACTTCCAAAATTTTTTATCCAATTATTCATAAAATATCAGTGGTAGGAAAAATTTCAAGAAGTCAGAAGTCAGCTCGTCCAGTCCACTTGGTTATTTGGTCAACAGCTTATTACGGCGAAGTTCTGCGAGCATTGTTTTTGTCAACCGATGTATTGGTAGACCGTCTTCGCAAACTCCAAAGGGGTCCTTGGCATCTTCAAACGGGGTCTTCACCGGCTACGTTTTTTTTTTTATTAAGCCCTCAAGTCAGCATGGTTCAGTTGGGATATCTACAGAACTGTTTCTTCTATTTTTGTATCCTCCGAACCGCCTAAATAGCGTAAATGCTTAGTGCTGAGTTCTCTTAGCCTTTGTGCCCGTTCACTGTCATGCTTTTCTGCAGCTTCTTTACTTACTCCTAGTTCTATTGCATTTTCGACAAAACAAGTACTTGTCGAAGACCATAAATAAAACTTGTACCGATTTTCACCATGTTTTCCTGGTCACTTCTTGACACATTCTTTTTTAATATATATATTACATATATGTATATTTCCTTTTTTTATTAATTATTATAATAATATTTATATTCTGCGAGCATTTAACCTAATATTAGCTTCTTAAACGAATTAAAAGAATCTCATATTAAGAAGAAAATGTTATAAAAAATGTAATGGAACATATTTCAAATTCTTATCAATATAGTTGCATTGTGCTCTCTCGCTGAGTTTATGGAATTTACGATACTTGTTTTCCTCCGTTACAAACACTCCACCAAATTATTAATACCCTAACAGTGTGACTACTTGTATAGTATAGAGGGTATTTAAAAAAACAAGGGAAAATTAAAAAAGCAAAGACAAAACCAACAAAAAAAAAAATAAACGATGCGCTTTAAAGACAAATAAATTGTGAGCATTTTTCCGTCACACTTGGCGTCATTTTCTATTTCCTTGTTTGCTTAAGAAAAGCATAAGAAAATCGCAGCCGGAGAAAAGTCAAGTGAGCGCGTTAGAAATGCAACAACAACAAAAAAATCAACAACGCTAGTAAAAAGTATAAATGATATCTAAAAAAAAAAAATCTAACATTTATGCAGATGAAGAACAAATAAAGATGAAAAAGCATAAATAAAGATTACATCAGAGCAGAAATTAACATGCCACAAGTGCAAGTTGCAAGTGAATTTGTGAGCATTCTGCGCTTATTATTACGTGTAGATGCCATAATTGTAGATGCTTAACTCTGCATCTGCAGCTTTTTATGCTGCTGCATATTCCAGCTGTGCAACATAAAATTAATCACGATTATAAATGTTTTGTTGTAAGAAGTGAAGTATTTCTTAAAAAAAAAAAAGGAAAATTTGTTCATGCTTAATTAACAAAAGAATTTATGGAAACATTCTAAACTGTTTATTATTTTTAAGCTAATGTGAACGATGCGTTTAAAATTGATTAGGCATCTCAGCAGTTCCCTGATGATTAGATGAAAAAGAAAAAACAGTTCCATAGTTCACAAGAATGCTGCAAAACGTTGACCCTGAGAAGAACGCGTTTATTAATTTATGGAAGATAACAAGAAATATCAAAAGAACACAGATTCGCAATCATCCCATTGGTAATGATAATTGAGTTTGGTGTAGAATGGATATGGAAAAGGCACAGGCATTTAAAGCGCATTTGCTATCTATGGCCACTCCAGTGACGTGAAAGGTGCTATTTTTCCATACACATATGTACTTACTATACTCAGTGTCTGCCTTTAGTGATTCCTTAATCTGGTAAACTGGTAAAAAATTACCCATACACAGATCCATTAACTTACAATGTTCTTCAGAATATTTAAGAGAATACATCTGCGTAGATGGTTGGCAGTAAGTGGTGTCGAAACATCCATTCCACAGAACCAATTTGGTTTAAGGAAAAAGCATGGGAACAGATGTACAGGATTATCCAAGCAATATATTAGACGGTTTTGAGAATAAAGAGCACTGATTGTCGGTATATAACACACATTTGGATAATAGTTTGCACAAAGTCTTGTTCCAGCACCTCAATACGGACTCCAGAAATCATTCTTCAAAGACAGAATCTTTATGGTGAAAATTAGGAACAATAAATCTATTGTTTGGTGAATCAAGACAGGTGTTCCTTAAGTCAGTGTAATTGATCCACCTTATACACATCTTATATACCTACACCAACCTCTATCTTGATTGTAGTCTTATTGCGAAAAAAAAAGTCAGCACTGCTACAATTATATGTGCTCAACTTTTTGATAAGTGTTATACAAATATTATGTACTCAGCTTCTATATTTGTTATATGTATATATTATGTGTACCCAACTTTGTTAGCTGTTATACACATCTTGTGTATGCAACTTCTATATATCTGTTAAACACATCATGTGCATATCTTCTACATCTGTTATACACAACATGTGTACCCAGAATTCACTCCGGCCAAAAATGGCAGTGTCACCAAAGGATGTAAGAAAACTTGTTAAATATTTTGAAGGTGTCTGGAAGTTAGACAATTAAGTTGGAGTAGAAAAAGGAATTAATTATGGCTGTCCACGAGCCCTTCTGCAAGATAAGCTGACCACTACAGCGTTAATCAAGCGAAAAGTAGCTGCTATTCAAGAAGTATTGATGATCGTCTAAGAGCTGTTACCAATAGGTCTACCTCTACTCAAATAATAAAATAGCTCTTAAACCCCTTGACTCTTGCATAACCATGTCAAAGAGCAATACTTAATGAAGCAGCTATCTCAACGAGATGTTTGAGGTGCAACACCTAAACGATAAAGTCAACACTTCCTACAAATGGTGGTCCACACTTTAAAAAGATCTCAAGCAATATTAAGCAGCCCTAATAAAATTACAAGTAACTATTCCATACCAGAAGACTTGAGGCCTCCTCGTACAACTTCTGTAGATGCTGTGATAACAGCGAAGATATAGAAAGTGTTCAGCAGCTATTATGTCACTATCCCGGGCTGTTTAGAACAAGCTTCGTAAATCGGAAGGCTTCTTTTTTTTTAAAGATATTTTGAAGATCACCAAAATGGAAGTCAGAAACATAGCAAAGTATGTAAAATCTTTAAAATTAATTCAAAAGGTGTTGAATGATTTGAAATCTGATTTAGTCCCAAGGACAATACAAAAATTATAATTTTGATCGAACGCCTCCAGTTTTCAGAGTAGCCCCCGTACAAATTTAACACGCACTTATGTGCTTTTTTGAAAAACTTCATTATCAATGAACGTGGCAGTGGTAGTACTCATACAAACCAACCACCCTCCCACCTGTGTGATTTATATGAAGAACTTCTTAAGTTGAGTTAATATCTGCTTATGGACTGTGTCTATCGTTCTATATTCGCACATATTGTGGGCCGACGAATGTGTGGGATTGTCCCTTGCTTGATAGTCCCTATCGTATAAAGATATTATACAAATACATGGAAATTATAGCGAAGCTAGCAGTATGTTGTTGTTGCTCTCTTTTTTTCTTATCAGGCTCAGCACACTTAATCCATTGAAAGCGTATTGAAACTAGCTAAAACAGTGGTAACCAACACTGAGTATAAATGTTGAGCGATTTAGTCATTGAATTGGTGCCAATTTATTATCCAATTATTTGAGTTTTCTATGTGCTAGCGATTCGCTAACTACCGGTCATTAATTTTAGCAATTTAGCTACGACGAACTTTCCAGTAATAATTAATAGAAATGAAAAAATTAAAGAAAATATTAATATTTCAAGCATCAAAACATGATGTAAATCTTTTAAGAGAACAAATTTTAAGTTTTGTAATATTTTACATTTTAATACTTAGACATTATTTTTTGGAATTTTGTATTCTATAATCTTAATTGTGCATTCGTTTCATAGTTATTTATGCAAGGTATAGCTCTAACTACTTACATGTTTAATGTGACTGCTATGAATTTGATAAATAATGTATAAAATTAATGCAATAAATGCGCCGTCATCTATACATATGGCGAGCTAAAGACATAACAAACACTTCTCATATTTTATTATTAAAAGCCTTAAAACAAAAATATTTATTACCAAAAACCGTGAAACTTATGACAAATATTTTTAATTAAAATAGTTGGTAATAAATATTTTATAACTAATTTATGCTGATATACTTTTAAACATTATAAAGCTTTATTTCTAAACAACTTAAATTTTTTTTTTTTATATATATTAAACCACGTTTTATAATCCCAAAGAGTTAACCAAACACAATCAAGCTGCCTTGGCTTCGATTTATGAACGCATTAAATCGCTTTTACCAAAGATTAACGAGAAAAAGGGCTCTAAACTATAAAAAAAAAAATATAATTAATGCGCATTTTCATCGTATCCAATAACAATTAAATAATACTTTAATAGCAATTTTTACTAATATATTATGTATTTGTTTATTTTTTTCTGATTGCAGCGCACTGAGGAGCGTTCCATACAGCTGGCGGTTCGTGTACACAAAACGCTCGAATTGGCCGATGATAAATTTTATGTCATCACTTGCGGCAAATCCGGTTTTTCGCGGTAAGTTTCACTTTAGGCAACTTGCTGGCTGGCACAATTGTACATCGAAGACAATTGTGTAGCAGATACAGTTTAAGCTACTGCCTGGCTCGATTTCTTAGGTGGGCATTAGCTATAAAGCAATAAAACTGTAGCGGATGAATAAATGTATGGATATACATACTTGTATATAGACAATAGGTGTATTGTGCACTTTTCGTGATTTTGTGCGATCTTAAGTGTCAATAATTTGATAAATGATGCTCTGGGCTGCTACTGCAACTTGATGCTAGTATTTTGGTAGCACTTCCGTTCACTTATAACTCGTTCATCTGCGCTGCTAGCAACGGATTTAGTGCACTCAATTTGTAGTTTTTGTAATTAGTGTAGAGCAAAAAAATGTTTATTAAACTCAGTTCACAACCAAGTGGGCGATATATGACAACGCGTCGTAAAGCTTTTTATAACATATTTTGCTCATTTGAGTCTTAATTCAGTTCAACAAACGCGTTTGCAGCGAGTTCAAAAAACAAATCAACGCAAATCGCCTTTGTCATGTTGGTTCATATAGATATACATTGGCTTGTACGCGTATGTTCCTATGTAGGTGGCGTAGTTTTTGAAATTTCAATTTTTCGTTTTTTTTTCTCCATCATATTTGATTCTATAAGTGGAACTCAAGGCCATTAAAAGCTACAAGAATAACAGCGTTTCTGTGCGGTACTTTAGATTGCTTTTATTTCACTTCGATACCCTACAGATATGATGTAAATATGTGTTGTTTTAGTTTGTCTTTAAGTTTGTTGTGCAGTTCAAAATACAAGTAAATGTGCCTAAATAAGCCAGAGTTGAAACAATTCGTAGAAGCAAATCACCTCGATGTGTTTTTGTTGTCTGAAACACAATAATAGTTCATATTTTAAACTGATAAGAATCGACAGAAATTTTTACCAAGTGAAGCCCATTTGAAAAGTGAAAATCCCACTGGCTACGGCATATGTTCCACCTTGCAACGCAGTCAGCCATCAAATGGCACTATTTTCCTCTTATTGGCAGTGTCTTCAAACCAAAGTATTCATAGTAGTGTTCAAGGCTCACCAACCCCATAGGTCGAGCGTTAGTTCACTGCAATAACACCAACAACCTGCATAGTCGCTCATCAAGAGAGCCCACGTTCTGACCCACTGACACCAGAACGTTGTTAAATGTGAATCGCATAGTCAACCCGCGAGGTTCCCAATCAACAAGAACTGTCTTTAACTGTACTCTGATAACTGCTAAGTGATGCTTCTGCTAAACAAATCGATCTACAAGTCTACGAAGCCAGTGAATTTATTTGAGAAGAACGCCAATATCAGGAAATACCAATCTTGAGTAGAACAGCATATTAACTTGAATTCGCCCATCAGCACAACAGACGAGATTGGTGAGGCTGCGCAGTTCGCGACTCCTAACTCTAGAACTAGAACTACAAGGCAAGATAGCAGGGACCGATAACTGAGTTCGCCCGAAATATCGACTCTGGTAAGAGAAAACGATATAATCTTGACATGCCCTAGAAGACTACATCAACCAGCTTTAACCTAATGATAAAGAGCACAAATTATGAAAGGCAACGAGATATCTTAGAGGACCAACAAAGAGGCTGTCACCAATCCAAAATGCCCGTGGCCCGTAGTGTCAGTCGGAAGAAAAGCCAACGATGCAGGCTCACTTTCTGCATGCTCCACATTAGAGTATGCAGAAACAGTTGAATTTCTTAGCTCGACTTGTCCATTGGATCTACCAAGTTAAGCCAGAAATTAAAGAACAGAAAATATCAAAGGCAACTGGCTACGACTCATTGTTGGAGTCGCTTTTAAGGACATTCCAGTCAAAATATTGCGCAACTTGATCACTTCCCCTCGCTATAGAAAAGAGCCGAAGTTGTTCTTATTCGCAAGCCTGAACATCGCGCAGCCTCATACCGCCCGATCAGCCTAATGCCAGTACTTTTGCGACGACTACTGCCTACATTGGAAACGAAGAAGCTGTTCCCAGAATACCAATTTGGATTCAGGCCCAGTCTTGGCATTCTTGAACAATGTTTAACAACCGGCTGATCGAGAGCAAAAAGTACTGATTAGCTACGTTCTTGGACGTGTCTGGCACGGCGAAATATTGTACAAATTGAAAAAGAAGCTACTCACCGTGTACTATCCATGAGTCAGAAGCTAGCTTTCCTATAGGTTCCTGTAGGTTATCCGGATATACATGTGGCCACCAGTGAAGCATTAGTGCTGGCTGGAATGTTGTTATAAATGCAAAAAAATCTTTGTTGAGGTGTAACTGCCTGCAAGAAATGCTGTTTGGCGGCCTCATAGCCGCTGTACAGTGTGTGAAATATGTTGGAGTCACCTTGTTCGTGAGACAGTTTAGAACGGCACATGGCGACAGGCTGGAGCTCATGATAATTATTTGGCCATCGAACTAGTTGATAATAGTCTGCATTTTAGAAGGCCCTCTAGACCTACCAATCCGACTACATTAATCGGCCTATTAAGATTTTAATAGAGTATGGTATGAAGAACCCAATTCACATCCAATTCCTTTCGGTTCGCATGGCCCGTTCTCGTCAGATTTAGTGATTATTGAAAGGATTTCTTTCTCAGAAGCGTTTGTATAACGGTGCGACTTAAGTGCAGTAAGAGTGCGGGGACTAAGAGTGTTTTGGCAGTCTTCGATTTTCTTCACCCCAAAGCCGTCCCCGTTTTCGTCTCAATTGGTGCTTTTATTCAGGCGACAAAGCCTACCGGGCCTAAAGAATATATGTATAAGTGCAATATTAGATAGTATGTGTGTTGTCAGTCCCTGCCTTGCATTTTAAATATCTTCAGTTTATTCACTAAGACATCAACTGACTTAAAAATTCTTTATATAAATAGTTCAATTAAGAAGTTTTCTATAACATTATATTATAAAACATCTCTGAACAAGCCCACTAACTCAATATACCACGCATCATTGAAGTGTGGAGTGTACCAAACAAACTTAAACAAACCTTTTTTATATGAGTTTTAATATAAATTTAAGTGTTTTATTAAATTCTCGAAAGTTTTCAAATTTGGTAATGACTTTTTCTAAAGAACTACTTGTCTCACTAATTAATTATTTTATGCTCTAAATTATATATAAACCAAAACTGTTTTAATGCACATTTAAAGCATATTAAAACTTCGGCTTAGCTAAAGAATTCTGTTTTTTTTTTTTTATTCTTTTTTCAAATTATTATTCTTTCAAATTTTATTAAGTTCTCCGCGCAATTAACTGTAAATTATTTGCGTCCGCAAACTGGAAAACAATCTTCAAAAGAATTCAAGTACAATTATTTTTAATGCGATAAAAAATTTACATACACAAAATTAATTTCCATTCAATTACGAATTTTTTCTTTTCAAAAAAAAAATCTACACGAAAAATGCCAATGACATCAAAAATTGATGCCGCATGCACAAGTTTGTTGTCGAAGTCTTTTGTTTTTTGTTTTTTTTGCGAAATCAACGCTCAATAAAGAAGAAAAAAAACTAAAACTTATGGTTAAATAATTTCTGTTCAGTTATAGAGTAGCAAGTTAAAAAAAAGGTTTTTTACGCTCTGTTAAGCTAGAAAAAAAAAAAACAAACAATTATGGAATAGAAAAAAAAAAAAAAGAAATCAATTGCGTGCACATCTCGCATCGACGGCGCGATTGCGTAATACAAAATGAAAATGCAAGCGCATTTTCCACGCAGTGCAGTAGCCTGCAAACTGCTAGTTGCAACCTGCACACCGCCCACCTCACTGCGCACATTTGAGCAGCGTTTTTAATTGCCGGCTGCATGCAGAAGCTAATTGCATTTTATGCTTACGTAAAAAATAAAACCGTTAAAGCCTCATTTATAGCATATATACTCATTCTGTGTGTCCGTCCCCCTTTACAGCGATGACAATGCGCATGTCTTGCTCAAGTTCCTGGAGAACGACCGCCGCGTGCGTGAGACCGTCTTCGGGCATCAGTACAAGGTGCGCGCCGAGTTCTCAAAGCCGAACGGTGAGTAATTAAAAATCATATTAAATGGTAACAATTAATTCATATAGAATATGTGTATGTTCCTTCTGCAACAAAACAGATACCAATGGACTGCGTGTGGGCAATTGCTTTGCTTTTAACAAGAAGAATGAAACCTTGAAGTTGACAGACGATCGCGGGTAAGTTTAAATTGAAGATGGAATTTGATTTGCATTTTAATTTCTTTTCACTTTCAATAGCTGTCCCTATGATGCATCAATCATTAGTCGTTTTGTGCCCACATTCGATGGACGTGCAGCGGAGGCAACACTTGTTGAAATGTTTAAATTTGCTGATGGTAAACCTTTTTTTTCGGGAGAAGAGTAAATAGATAATAAATTTCTAATTTCTGTCAATTTTCTAATAGGTTCTGAGGTACATTTGCAATGCGATGTCATACAGTGCTATGGACGCTGCGTGGAGATTGATGATTGCAGTGATATTGCCTTGGCTGGCTTTGCAAAGGGCAGCAATGGTAATCGTAAATATGGACCTAATGAGGAGGGCTCAAGCATAGCGGGTACAACAGTCTATGTGTTGGATCCAGCGGAAGCACGTTGTAAGTAATATTATGGCTGTTTTGAAATAATAACTTGACAAAGTTCGGTTCTACATATATATCTGCAGTTCGATGTGAAGTTTCTCGTGAATTGTATTAGAACTTTGGTTGGACCGAAGTTCAATTGTTTTCATGTTTTTTATTTATTTTGTCAGAGGATCTACACGTATAAATTAGAACTCTGCAATGAAACCGGATTCATAACAGCTACCATATGTATATTTATTTCTTATGAATCGAATTAAATGGTGTATGGTCATTAGGGTGGGTCGATTTAAAAATCGCTTAGGCACATATGATTTTCGGATTCTAGGGATCAAAATCAGAAACTTTGCTCAAGAAACCATACCTCTAAAATGAATTCTGGTGTCACCCATACACCCATACATTCCATTACCGTAGGATGCACCGGTGCCAAGAAATAGCCATTTCACTGATTTTATCTACACGTACCTACACGTCAAAACGAGGGACATCAGAATTCTGATGATTCCCAAAAGGTCAAATTTCAAAAAATTTTACCCATTTAGAGTGCCCCAATCGAGTCCAAATGTATAACCGACCCCCACTTACTTTGGAGGGTCGACCCACCCATGCTAGTGGTACCCCCCGGGACAAAAATATCAAAAAATCACCATTTTTGGAGATTTCACCCCCTTGGATAAACTTTTTTACTTTTGCAACTAGTTTCATCGCATTCTACACCAAAAATTAGGGGGGGGTCACCCATACATTCCATTACCGTAGGATGCACCGGTGCCAAGAAATAGCAATTTCACTGATTTTACCTACACGTACCTACACGTTAAAACGAGGGACATCAGAATTAATTTTAGAGGTATGGTTTCTTGAGCAAATTTTCTTATTTTGATCCCTAGAATCCGAAAATCATATGTGCCTAAGCGATTTTTTTGACCCCCTACAAATCGAACCGCCCTAATGGTCATCAAAATATATTTTCTCCTCTTGAAAGTAATCCCCCTCAGATACAATATTCACTTGTGGCAGAGCTTTTTCTAATCTTCAAAACACTTCTGGTATACGCTATTTGGTATGGCTTCAGCTCTTCCAGCCATGCTGAGTTTATTTCCCTAATCATGGCAATACGCCATCATTTCATGGGTTCAGTTTTATCAAGAGGCTAAGTCCGATGAATAAGGTGGCTGAGGTATGATTATGATTGTTTTTTTATTTTTTTTTTTTTTTGGTCAAAAAATCATAATCAAACAACAACATGCGATTTACAATGATTTAAAAGTCATGTACAATATTATTTTTCCACAAGTCCGAGTGATTCTTGTCGCGTATAGCTTAACGCAAACAGCGCTTAAATTCAAGTTAATATTCCATATAGACTGTATGACCTTCTAGCAAGTTCTCACGATGCAACACTATATTATAATAAAAGCAAACATTGAGCAAAACCTTCACATTTAACCGAACTTGACACGCCTCTTGGCTTTTCTAGTTGTATCCATTAGAATAATTGGGCAAACTGAAAACGCATATGGCGGATCATATCAACATATGTTAGGAACTTGAGTACTAAAATAATAATACCCTGTACGAGATGTGTTGTACCACAATTTTGAATGAAGCATACTTTCGATAGTGGAAAACTATTTCAGATTTGTGTAGGGGCTACCACCCCCGTCCCAAATTATTTATTACCTGAAGAGGGAATAGGAGATATTAAACATCCGAACTTCAACTAGTCTATAAGTTCTTGTTATTCATAGACCGACAGACGGACATATCTATATCAAGTTGACTTTTTAAGCTGACCAATATGGGCAATAATAGAGTATTTTAATAGGATTGCCTCACGAAATTCGGTGTTTCTAGCTGAATTAATAACTCCAACAAAATTGTTTTCAAACTAAAACTCAGAAAGGTGGAACAGATTTGTATGGGGGACACTTCTTCTCATGGTCCGATTGGGACCTAAATGGCATGATTAACGTTATGAACTTTATTTATATTAATTTTTAGCTTTTCTGAATGGTTAGCCAAAACTGGTCGATCTTACTATGTCCATCTCTCAGTCAATCAGTCTATAAGCTCCGTTAACTGTCTGCACATTAACTTATCAGAGACTATAAAAACTAGAGTTGCCAGTTTGTATTAAATCTGTGTTCAATATATTAGCAACAAATATACCAACATATTTTACAAATTTTAACTCTCCGATTTTACCTTTAACTGATGCGTATCTTTTTTCTGAAAATACAGTTGCCTATAATTACAATTGTTCTTTTCTGTTGGTATAGTAAAATAAAAAATCGTCACGAAAATTGTAATACTTGTATTGCAACGCATATGTTGATATATCTCTTTCTCTACACTACATTGTCTCGGATATTACTTAAGCGTGTCAAAAATTTAAAATTTATTTATTATAATTAATCGCTTGCTTACATTTCCTCCAATATTCTAGGTGCAATATAGGCGGCAATTTGTGTGTCTAATTTTAACTGTTTAAACTTTTATAATAATTGATCACTAAACTATTTTCAGTAATATCTGGCAACTGCGAGGAGGGCATACGTCCCACCTGGTTGCTCTGGCTGGCCATAACACTGGGTGTACTCTTCCTCATTATGCTGCTAATGAATATTTTCCTGTGCACAGCCATGAGCTGTAGTTGTGCGAATACAGAGGTGCGTTTAAAACTTCTCAAACAAATCTCAAACTAACTAATAAATAATATAAAATTTCTTTCATACAGATCATCGAGAAGGAACCATCCATTATTGAAGAGTACGATCCATATCGCAGCTGGCATGGCAGTCAGTATGGCTCACGCTATTCGCTACATGGACGCGATGCGCATAAGGGCTATACCAGTGGTGGTTCGACAATACACTCGAATAGGTCTGATAGATATTAAGTGTCTCTTAAAAAAAAAAAAAAAAAAACAAAAAAAACGTCTGTTGTTCTGCCAAAATCAACTCAATTTAATTCGATATGACTACACACAAACATATCTCAAAATCGTATATCTCATAAAAAAAAAACATCAGAAATTTCTCACAAAATTTTGTTTTTTACAAGTATTTAGCTGGCGAATAGCGAAAACAAAACAAAAAAATCGAGGAAACTGAAAGCATGCCTGAAACTATTGTATTGTATTGTTGTATCTAATTTGAAACAGAAACACTTTTTTATATGCTATAATATTTTCCTAAACAACACTCAAGCGTATGTGGACAAAAGAAATATTTTTATATCATAGAAACCGACACTTTGTGTTCTCAACAAAACCGAAAGAAAAAAAAAAGCGAAAAGTAACTCTTTGAATTTGTTTAACTAATATTTTAACCATAAACTTAATTAAACTTAAACTTAAACTGCATTCTTATGCATGACTAACCGTATGCAATGCGCCTCTCTACACAAACACAAATAATCAAACGCATTTTATTATTTTAGTTTTTATTTTTCCGATTGTACTACTAACCTTTAAAATTAGTTTAACTTTTGCTTTCTAAATCACTTTTTATGTAGTTTTTACTAAAAATAATTATGAAATGCAATTAAACAATTGACAATATGTACTTGAAGGTCAATGCCCATTGATAACGATTATGCAATTGTACATTCACGTCCGGGCTCTAGACATTCCGGCTTGCACAACGGACAGCGTACGGCCAACCGTGGACCGCCCAGTAATATATGAACAAATGATTCGAATGATTCGAATGAATCAAATCACAAATGAAAAGAAAGAAACCGTTTTTTTTTTTATTGCACTATTTAACAAATTAATTAATTAAGTAAGCACCTTAGGTCGCAAATGTAAATATTATATTTGAAAAAAAAATCAAATCAAATCAAATTCTTTTGATAAGGTGTGCACAATTTCCATCTCCAAATGCACAGATTCGTTAATACTAAATGCTTGTGCTCTTCAAAATTCTGCTAAAAAACGACGCACCCTGCAACTAACACGAACACCCCTACCCAAAAAAACAAAAAAAACCAATACAAACAAAATTGATATTATTTCTTTATTGTAATATACTGACTAAAAAAAAATAATTCGTGAATTATATTTAAATTCAACTACTTAATAAACTACTTATACGTGTACTAAATACTTTAAGTCATTAGCGCGCTAAGTGTGAACGAAAATGTATTAGCAAATGTTTCAACTATTGTAAAAATTATATTTAAAAATTATAAAACAAAAAAAAACAAATAAATTTTAATTGTAACATTTGAAAATAAATTTGTAACGTTTAAATTAAATTTAATTTAATAAAAAAACAAATAATAAAAAATGATATTGTTTATCATGCTTTGGAAACACTTTGGCAGAGGAAACTTTTTAAACGGGGATAGTAAACTAAAAAATCGTCACGAAATTTTAACACTTGTGTTGCAACGGATATGTTGATAGCTGCACATGACCAAACAACTGCGTTATCATTTTGTGGTCATTCGCTGTATCCGTCGAGTACGTCAGGCGCACGTGGAATTCAGTATTGGATTTGTTGATAAATTTTTCAAGCGACACTTTGAAAAATCGTCACGAATTTGTAACACTTGTACTGCAACGATTATGTTCCCTTTTCTCTTACCTTCATTGCTTCGGATATTCCATTAGGTGCTTATTTAAAACTGAACGCATCTCCCAAATATGACAATGGAATTTTGAAGATTATAGAGAAATAAATGGACAAAATGAGGCGATGGCTCGGCACCGGCCAATCTGAAAAAGGAGAAAATTTTGGCAAAACAAAATGGGGAAAAAAAATGTCATTACAAAATCAAATTCCTGGACATCCAGAAGCTGTCCGATTACTTCTGGCATGAAGGCTTGCTCTTCAAACTAAAGTAAATTTTACTAGCTGCCAAGTATCTTCTGCTTAGCTCGAATTTGCTGGGATGCAGCTTAATAGTTGAGGTTAGAAACGAGCAATAAAGCATCCGCAGCATTCAAGTTTGTTTACCTGAGGGCCGTGTCGATACCTCCAGTTGCTGATAACACAATTAAGCTATATACGCTGATGGCACTGGTTTCATCGCTAATTTCTGCAGTGTGAGTTTGGCATCTGTGCACACTGAGGTGTTCCTGGATAGCTTCAGATGGTGTGCAGATCGCTGGAACATAAACGTCAACAATATAAATTCTCAACACTGTACATTTACGCTTAGGATAGACTTCTGTCTAACTATTTTGCTCATAGCTTGTTATCTGAGTATGCTTTGGGACCGGTGACTCACCAAACGCATGCACATTGTCAAAACTTCCGCAACTAGTCGCCAATAACGGCAATAGAAGTACCCTTTTGGACATATGTTACTCCCCTACGGAGTACTGCTTCTGAGTTCGATGTCTAACTAAATCAGAGGACGCAGAACTTTCACCTACGTCAGATCGTTAACGAACATTGGTATTTGCGAAATGATGTCATTTCTCGGAACCGGTGAATCCTCGGTCCGTGTGCAGAACAACCATCACAAAAGTCGGTACAATAAGTCATGTAAACAGACTCTAATTCTAATGACCTTTTTGTTCGCGGATGGCCAAAAAGACGTAGGCTCGATTTCTGAATTATAAACATTTCTGAGATGCATGCTTACATAGGACAGGCTCAAGAAAGAAACAATATTTTTCGAAATTTAGAACTCCTCTTCAGATTGTTACAACAGTTAATAAAATCAGGAAACAATGCTGTAGTCGAGTATGCTCAAACTAGAAAGGGTCTTCATTTGAACTATAGATTTGTTTTTGTTGCATAGTGCTCCGATTTATATCCATATGGGATAATTCATTGCAATAAAGTGTTTGTATGTTGAGAAAATTCTGTGATGCTTGACCATAGTTTCTTGGTAATAATCCATAAAAAAATTTAAAATCCGCACCAGAAGTCAAACGATGCTAGTTACTAGTTCCAACTTTATCTCCAAAAAGTATACTATTAAAAACAGAGAAAAAAGTGAAAGATGTTTTCCTTCTTTAAGCAAAATTGTAGAATACTTTTTGGAAACATATTAAAATATAAAATATCAATGAACTGGTTTGCTTGTCGGACTGGGTTAAAAAGCGGTTCATCAGGAGGTGGAAACTTCATGGACGATCTCACTATTGAACACACTTCGAATATATTGCCAAAAGATGAACCAGACATAGCAAATCCAGCTGAAACTACCTTCCTACATATTAAATATATTAGAGAAAGGCGTGGTAAACATTAATCTACAGTTGGATGTACATCAAAAGTATCCACACTCACCTTTAAAGCGCTGCATTTAAAACCGGAGCTTCTTAAAGAAATATATACAATTGAAGATACTTTCTTACTATATAAGCGGATCCTCTGTTTCAGAATATAATAGATACATCGAGAAAAAAAAACGAAGAATCTATCTTAAATTTTATGTGAAAATAAAATATGTTGATTTACATCAATGGCAATCCAGATTTGCTCAACAAGGTCATATCTGGTGATGAAACATGGGTACCAAATCTCAATAATTTCAACAGACATTAGGGATAGATTTGTATGGGGACCATTCCTTAAAGTGGTCCGATCTGGTCCTAAATGGAATATTTTATTGGAATTTATGTACTATACAAAAAATATGACATTTCTAGCTCAACTAACAACAATAGCATTCTTTCATGTACAATTTTTTCATATACAAATTTCATACAAATTTGCACGCGGGCTACCGTTTAGGGAGGGGTAGGAAAGTCTTAATATAGAAACTTTAAAGTTCTATCTTTTATAGTCTTATTCTCTTTGTTCATACGGACAGACAGACAGACATAAGTATCTATCGCCTCGATGCTGATCAAGATTATATATACTTAATGGGGTCTCACCTTCTTCTACCTGCTACATACATTTGCACAAACTTAATATACACTTATACAATAAGAATACAGTGTCAAAAAATATTGTACAGAATATCTATAAGGTATCTCGCTGTCGAAAGCATTATTCTCTCAGTTCGTCGGAAAGTTTTTAATGCATCAAAGAAGGAATTATAGACGATGAAGTATATATGTACATATATACTATACATATACATATGTATGAGTTTTTGTATGGAAACCGGAATTTTTCAAATCAAATCCAAACAATTCACACTTGTTCAATGGATCTTACTTCTCCTGATGGGATTACCAGGTAGTATATCAAATTTCATCGCTGGATCGCAAATAGATGGATAACATTTTATTTATCGCTTATATAAGGAGGGATACGATTCGAATCAAAACTTTTCCCGATCCCATTAATAGGGTTACTTCTCACGATCCTATAAACATGTATACCAAATTTTATCTCTATACCGCAAATGGATGCAAATATATGACCAATTTTGTTTATTTGGTACGGTATCGCCCCGTCTGATGTTAACGAAAAGTAACCTATGTTTCTTACCAACGTCCCATCTATTTCCATACCAAAATTCATGCAAATTGGTTCAGCAGTTCAGGCGTGATGCGCGAACAATCAAACAAACAAAATTTACACCGTAGAATGAAGGGTACAAATGAGCAGCTGCCGCTTATCATGCATCTCACGCCGAAGTTCGCTCGGCTGCCTTCGTGTCGCACACGAAATCTTCTTTTACCGTTATATACTTATCCAAAGCGGAATGAGTCATCCGCGTTATTATTTTTGTTTGTAAATTCAATCAGACGCGAACAAAACGTTGTTGAGCGAGGAACGACAAAGATTATTTCGTGCGTCCTAATCGTGCGCGTATTGCTTTTATTGTTGTTGTTGTTCGTTTCGCGTATAGGCAAAACAAAAAAGCCGCCTCTCGAAAATAGTACATAATATACATATGTATGCAGTGGAGTAGTTAGTATATTGCAAAGAAGCTGAAGAGCAGCAACAAGAAAAGAAAGAACAACAACAAAGAAACGAACTCCTTTAAGCTGTCTATGGAAGCTAGGAACTGTATATAAGTAGTTGTTGCGGTTTTGGCTATGCTGTGCAGTGTAAAGTGTTGTTGCAATAATTCTATGTTTTGCTTTGTGCTACCTGAATGAAGTGCAGTGAAGAATGAAGTGAAGTGAAGTTGTTTTTGCATTAGCGTCACTCTCTGTCTCAGTGTGTGGGAATGTTTGTGTGTGTGCGTGTTTAAATTAATACTGTGGCGCGGCTTTGTTTAAAAATATATATATTTAAATTATTTAACAAGTGTTTTAACTAAAAGTTGCCAAAAAAAAAGTAAGTCGCAGAAATAAATAATTTATTTATCTTTAAATATTTTATGTGGAAAGTGTTTAAACAAAACAAAAAAGGCAGCAGCAAACGCGTGACCAATTTTTTTTTTGTTTTACGATTTGCAAACAAATGAAATTGCCAGACTTAACGCCTCCAGCAAAATCGATTTTCAAGTGATTTCCGGAATAGTTCTTTAGAAGTTAAAGCGGATATAATTCAAATATGATTTGCGAATTTATAATTGTATATTATATACATACATATGTGTTAACAGCGACTCGTGCATAAATAATTAATCTTTATACAGCTTTGTGCAATTAAAACAAGAACAACAACTAGAGATAAATGTAATATGTATGACAACTACAACAACAACAATACAAAATAATATGAATGAGGTGACTCAGTGCAACCCATTTGCGAATATTTTCAGTGTCCAAATGAAAAATAATAACAAAAACAATTGTGCCAGCCAGCACTAACAATGGCCCTCAGCTATCATAGAGTTGTAGGCCTACTAAAGGGTGTCCCATAACAGCACGCTTCATATTTCTATTTAAACTTGCCTATTTGTAAATATTAAGTAAGAATCAGGCGCCCGAAATATGTTAACCCGGCACCAGACAGAATGTCTTAGTGTGCAATAAATTATACTAACAACTAAGAATGCAGTAGAGTTGTGTATAAGACTTTTAAATACCCTATAGCGTTGATAAAAAAAAAATGAAGATGAAAGAAGAATTAAAAAAAAACAAATTAATAAGTTCGATCTGTTCTGGATAAATATAAACTAAAAATCTAAATAAATAAATATGGCCACTGTAGATTGCAGAGTTACTGAAATTTAGCTCAGTTAGTCCATTTCCGGAATTTTTGTTTGATCGGTCTAATCTAATCCAAAGGGTCGAATCCATTTTGAAGGGGCTTTAATTGGCATATCTTCAAAAGATTGTTTTATTATATGGAGACAATAAGATTTCGATCTACCAGAACCTATATGCGAAAAGGCTCGTGTGGATTGGTGCAAAAAAATGCTGAAAAAATACGATGGCGGTGCTTCCGAAAACGTTTATAAGATAGTCACTGGTGACGAGTCAAAACAGCAATCAACCGTGTGTGTGTTCCAAATGAGCAAAATTCAAAAAAAGTTGTTCGCACACAAACCACTGCAAAACAAATGTTTGTCTGTTTCTTTTGCCGAATAGTTCATGTTGCCACTGTCTCTCTTGAGCAACGAAGAACGGTCAATTCTGAATGGTACACGACCATTTGTTTGCCTAAAGTTTTCGGAGAAATTCGCAAATCCAATCGCCGAAGACGAATCTCCATCCACCATGACAATGCATGCTCTCACACATCTGCTCACACAAGAGAGTTTATGAGCACTCAAATACCGCCATACAGCCCTGATTTATTACCCCATGATTTCTTTATATTCCCAAACATCAAAAATAAACTGCTTGGTGAACGTATTTCTACACCCGAAGAAGCTATTGTTGCGTTCACAACCAATGTTGTGGAGATGCCTCAATTGGAGTGCAAAAATTGCTTCGAAATATGATTTGAGCGAATGCCAAATTGCATAAATTTTCAAGGAAAATATTTTGAAACACAAAAAAACCATTTTCATTTCGAAATGTTTGTTATTATTTGCTATTTCCGAAATATATATAGTGCCTATCGTCTAATATGGATACTCAGCACCAAATGGATTTATCATGTTAATATTGAAGTGATATATGCAGTATTGAACAGCCTACCCAATGCATGATGATCATGAATTACTTGCTAAAGATCTTGTAGAATTACTCTTTCCTTTCCTTATTGAACGTTGAACGCCGAACTAGTTGGTCCTCCATAATGCTCATGAAACAAATTTCGAGGAATCTATGTCTATGAATGATCCAATTCTGGATATTTGATGTCCTCATTCTTCAATAATGTCTGCTGCAAATGAAGTCATTTCTAAACATCTATTGTACCTTTGAGTGTTCCAAAGAATTATGGTGATTCAGGTGTTTTACAAAGTACCATTGACTGAGATGGCAGAGGAATTATTAACAAATGCATCTTGTAACTAAGACAGCATAAGCCAGGGTTTTCTCCAGCGAACTTCACTGCAAAGTTCACACAGAGCCTTCATTGTAAATCACAATTATCTCTCCGCATAAACTAAATAATATACCTTACTCGTTGCCAGACACTTTTCTATATATAAGAACCTAAGTTCTTATACTCACCCACCCAATGTATGATGTTCTCTCCAATTTTATTTAAAATATTACATCAAATAATTATTTTGGCGCTCTTTTGAGCGAAACCAATTTAAATCTTCAACGAAGCGTACAGGACAAATATATTATAGCGCATGCCATAATAATAAAAATCTAAGCATTTTTATATGCCAAACACGATTTTTGTTGTCATTAACAAAAACATTGGCGCGAATTGTTTATACAAAAAAAAAACAAATACCGGGTATTAGTTTTTAAATGCTGTGTGATTTTGTGGCATTAATTGTTTGTTTTTTATTTTATTTGTATTTGATTTCTGATAGCGAACACGAAAAAGAAAATACTACGACTAGCAGCAAAGTTCATCGCTACCTCATTTTAATGTTGTCCAGCAAAATATTTTAATACAATTCGGAACGAGTTCACAGCTGTCTGACGTCACACAAAATACAAAACATAGAATCAAAATTCTGAAAATAATTTTTCGCGCCATGCGAGGCAACGCCGCGAGTCATTAACCTCGCAATTTATGGTAAATATCGATTAAAAGTTTGACTTATTTATGATAATTTTATTATTACATACACACATCACGACGTCACGTCACGTGAATTAAACTTGTCGCATTCAAAACTTGAAATTTTTATTGAAATTATTTAGAAATAAATTGGGTCACGATATTTACAGCTAAGTGTGCAGTTGTAACAAAGTTCTGTGAAAATTGAAAGTTATGCGATTTAATTGGGCATATAGAACATTATGTAAGTCAGTAAAACAGCTTTTTAGTGCTAAATTTCTCTGTGGAGCGTAGAAGTTATACATAAAATATGACGTCAAATTATTTCCAATTATAGTTTATTATGCAATATGAAAGGGGAAACATTTTTTATAAGTATTTGTAGTCCATTGTATATGATTATCTTGTATCTGTGTATCGACGAAAATTATATCAATAAAATATGCCTATATACACAAGAGAATTCTTTAAATAAATATGACATTTTATTTTTCTTCATCATTCATCAATATCTATTTTCTCCTACGAAGTAAACTCCCTCAGATTTTGAAGCATTTCTGATATGGTCTGGAGTTCTTTCAGCGATTCTGTCTTTATCTCCCCAATCATGGCAAAACGTTGTTCTTCCATGGGTCTTTTCAGTTTTGATAACAAGCAAAAATCGTTGATTACGACGGTATTTTGTCACAAATCCGTGCCTTTTCTTCGCTTCACACAAACGACGCATATATACTCTTTATTGTCCATACCACCTTCTGGGAAGAACTCAGGCTGCACCACGCCTTTATATAATCAAAGAAAACATTGAGCATAATCTTCAAATTTGACAGAAATAGGAGTTATTTTTTCGAGCTTGGCTCTTCTGGTGATTGGGCTAACTAGGCTTTTGTTTCAACGTCATAGCTTTATACCCAGGTTTCGGCAGACTTTTTGAACAAATGTAGATCGTCGTTTATTATTCCCCAGCTTCTGAGCCATGATAATACGATTTCTTTTTCGATCAAAATTACCCAATTTTAAAATAAACTTTGCTGCCACATGTTGATTCGGGCATCGTCATTAACCACTTCTCGGTCTTCAATGAGGAAGTTGTACCACTTAGAAACTTTTAATATATAGTCTTTGATACATTTTTTTTTCTATTAGGCAAAAATCGTTCCTAAAGACTATATTTTAAATTAAAGTGAAATTTTCCATACTAAAACTCCCCTTGTAGTGGACCGATATGGATCAAAATATAATGTATGATAATGATTCGTGAAGGTTTATCAAATTTGGTGTTTCTAGCAAACTCCAATACAATTTTTTGGGTGTTAGCATGTTCATTGAATACAAGTTAGCTGAAGAATAAATAGGAGTATCTAAATAGGCAAATTTGAAGGCTCTTTATATTACAGTCTCCAACTAACCATACGGACAGCCAGTCAGAGAGACTGATATGTTTATATGAACTCGACTTTGCATGCTGATCAAGATTATATATACTTAATGGGGTTAGTTTCTCCTCCTTCGACCTGTTTCGTACATTTACACATACTTAAAATACCCTTTTTCTCTATGTTAACAGGGTATAACAATCGAAAATCGATTGTTCGTAGCCCGCGAACAATCCTCGTACATACAATCGTCCATTACATCGTACACCGTACAGTGATGTACTCTTCATTCTAACCAAAAATATTAACGCATATTTATTTCTTCAGGTTTGAAAATAGTCACAGGGTCCTAAATCTAGAGAATATGCTGGGTGGAATATCAATCCGTAACAAAATTTCTGAAGTTTTGCCAATGTGAGTCACAATTGTGCTCCTCTGTATGGAATTCTTCGCCAAAGACTGTCATTTCTGCTTCAAATCAATATCGAATATCGGTCCAAATGCTCTAAATAATATTCACCAAAAATATTGCACCAAAGACGGCCAAGGTGGTCTTTGGTGCACGTTCTCCCCGTGAAACCAACTGGATTATACCTTAGTCAATGGAGTTTAGCGAAACGCCGAAAAACCTTGTTCGGATATCGCTGAAACACTATTATGAAGTGGTCTGATGGTTTACCTTATGGTTAAAAGTGAGCAGTCAACGGCACCCATCGCATGAATAGCTTTTTCATGTTCAAATATTCTTGTAATATGTGATCTGCCTGTTTAGTTATGTCTACAGCACCAGTCACCTCACGCATTTTCATTGTCCGTTTATTCAATATCATTCCATCGATTTAAATAAGTAAGTACAAGGTATTTCAAAGTCGACCACGATCAACTGCAACCTTTTTTGTTCTTTTTTTTTTTTTTGTTTCTCGAATATTTCTATAATTTTTTTTGTTTGTTTTTTTTTTAGGCCCTGTACCGAAGGTACAAGAGCCTATTGGTTTTGTGCAAATGTATGTAACAGGTAGAAATAATAATCGGAGACCCCCCAAAGTTACCCCCATTATGGTCAGGAGCGATAGAGGAGTCGATATAGACATGTCCGTCTGTCCGTCTGGCCGTCCGTATGAACGAAAGGATCTCGGAAACGGTAATAGATAGAGACTTCGTGTTTTTTGCATTCGACTAGGACTGCTCCGGAATTTTACAAGTTTATTTTAAAAACTTGCACCTCCCCCCCCCCCCCCTTCCCCATAAAATCACCCCCAAGGGTAAAAATTTCTTCGCCACAAAAAAAAAGTAAGTATGCCAGTATAGAGATATCGTCCTTCTTAGCAAAAATCCGAAAAGTTCATCAAAATCGGATAATAAATGACGATTTTATAAGCAATTGAATTTGAGCGACCCCCCTTTTCGTTTCATATGTACATAAAAAAATGGTTTAAAAGGCACTTAGTCGTGCAGTGAGAAGTGGTCATGTGTTTGGTCATAAGCTTGGGGAACATTTAATGTGTTTGTTAGGCGACCTGCACTGATACAGGGCCTCTTACAGTCGGTTACGCCCGACTGTGATTTTCTTACTTGTTTTATTAATTGTAATATTTCTATAATGAAATAAAAAACTTGTCGTGTGAGTGTCAAACACTCGAAGGGCCACAAACACCACACGACTACTGAAAAGTTTGTAAGAATAATTCTTATTATTCAGAACACCACCTCTTATATTGCCCTTGCCCATTGTTTCCTGCCCTGCCCATCGTTTTAACCTTTTATATGACTATTTTTATAAATCATATGCAGATGAGTGTAAAAAGTCTTTCAATATACCAGTGAGAAAACATAATTCATACTACCCACTACAACAACAACGACTATTTTGTTCCTGCATACCGTTTTCAACCTCTTGCCTACCATTTTCTGGTTATGCCCACCGTTTTCTGTCCCTGTGCACCGTTTTTAATCCATCTGCCTATCGTTTTCTGGCCATGCCCACCATTTTCAGACCCCTGCTTACTGTTTTCTGGCCCTGCGTACCGCTTTCTGGCAGATGATAGTAGAAAGTTTTTCAATATACCAGTGAGAAAAAAGTGTCCACCGTCTTGTTACCCCAGTCCATCGTTCTCCACCCCAGCCCACCACTTTCTGCCCCTACACATGCATTTATGACAACTATTTAAGCTTTACTACCATAATTTTACTTTGGAACTATTAATTTTATTCAACGAAATCCACCTTTTTAGGTCAAATCGAATTCCATGCTACTAATTCTTTGTACCAAATTATCATTGTTCTTTGTCAAAATATAATTCATATTACAAACAATACTAAATGCTTTTTAAGCTTAAAATGTTAACAAATGATTCTTTATTTAACTATAGTAGACACAGTCATTAGTATATGTACTTTAAACTATAGCAAAACTATCAAGGTGAAGACCCTGATGTTTCTTATCAGTTGCTACTTATCAAAATACACAAATTCATTTAAATTAATTAAACGTTGACTCTCTTGACAGAACACTAAACTTAAAAAGTCATAAATATGTAATCAGATTTCACATCAGACAGACTTTTTTGTGCTAAATATTTACTTAGTTGTGGCTTATATATATGTACTATATAAAGAAAAAAGCCGAGTAATTTTTGATGCTAAAAAACATCGTTGGCTCATTTTGCAAACAGTTCTCAGAACGCTAACAAAATAAATAAACAAAAACAAAAAACAAAATCAAATGAGCTGTAAAATAAAATAAAATCAAATAAAATTTAAACTCAAATTTAAACAAAGCATCGAACAGCGAAAAAAGAGAATCTGTAATACCTAAAATGTGAATGATGTCATGCCTTCCAAAACGACACGAAACCAGGCTCAGAGACCATTTTTTGTTATTTTTTTCAATTTTCAAAGCTGTTTAACTTTGCGTGTGTCGGCGTTCCTATATAATTAATACTTGCTCGTAGGTATATAGCGCCATATATTCTTTGTTAGTAGTCTGTAGAAGTTAATCAACAATGCTGCTCACGAATTTTGAACTTGGGTGTTCTAATTGTTTAAACTTGGAACTCTTGTATATAGTTTATATATATAAACATTATATAATAGCATGTTTATAATTGTATTATAGTATGTACTGAAAAAAAATGTATCTGTGTATCATAAACATGAGGTCATGCCGTCGCCATTGCTGATTTCATTCATAATGCGTTCCATATTTAGGTCTGCACAAATAAGCTTATAAAATACTTACTTGAGCATCCATTGGCATATAATATAAAACAAATATAAGTGCTTGATGCTTTTCTTTTCAATGCAATTCTCTTCGAGGGCTTGTGATATGCTGTGTACTTCACCATGATTGCTTATAGTATATCAAGTGTTCTCATTGATTAAAGTGTTTGCATATACAACAAACTGTAGTGCTAATTGATAGCTAATCATTACAGTCACTCAATTCTATAAAGAAAGACCACAACTGGCAACTGACAAGTGACACAGTGCCTTTGTACCCACTGCAATTTCTCAGTGCATATCATCAATTTCCCGCCGCCTGTCTTCACGCCCACAGCAAGTCTAAGCCAGTGTGCTAACCACATACATCAGGCAGAACGTTTTTTTAATGAATTAGCCTCATGTCATGTGTTGCATTTGAAACTTATTTGTGCACGATGTATATTTTTTAAAAATTTATACAGAAAACACTCTCAATTATTATAGTTCTTCGTACTTTTCGTTTCGTTTTCATGTTCAATTTACTAAATTGCAGCAATTAAAATCGAAATGTCGACTGAAACATAGTCAATACTCGTCACTCGTCTGACATTTGTTTTATTACTAAGCGTATTCATATAAAAGTCAAACATCAGCGTAAAAATTCCAACTACTGTTATTTAAAACTATTTTAATCTATAGGAAATCCATTGATTTTTATTAAAATTGTTTAAAAGTTATAAATTTTATAAAGGTTTCATAACTTATTAGAGTTTTAAAAATTAAAGAAAGTTTATTATTGAATACTTTAAGTATTTTAACCTGATTTGGCTGCCTAAACTTGCCTTACCGCATGCTAGAACAATAGAACTGGAGTAACCTTATAAAATAAGATGATAGAAGAAAATGAATACGAGGCAGGTACAGCCATGACTGCAGTGTTTGGTCGAGTGTTCTGCCTTTACAAGAAACAGACAATTTATGGACGTAACAGAAGACATCTCTCAGAAACATCAGTCTGAAGCCTTATCCATTAAGCATATAAAAGACCACGAAAAGTCAAGCTCATATATAACAAAAGCTGTGATGATCGCAAGCACAGCGCGATTTCGAAAGATTAACACAAATATTCTAGCGCCCCAGAATGTTCCACCTTCACCGTACAGCTCATAAGAAGCCTTAGTGCTGTTTATGGATTTAGGATTGTCAAAGGTAAAATATTCCTTCTTACTGCACCATGAAGTGAATGTACTTCACGGGTACAAAAAAAATCTAAGTAGCCAATCATGAATCTTTACCACTAAATACATTGGCTACTGAGATTATCAATACTGAATGAATTAAGTTCCAAGACAGCTCATAGAGATTTTTGTGAAGGTAAAATAAATTCTTGAGAGCACTACATTGATTGATCAGTAAGTGAGAATGTGTTGGATGGAGAAAATAAAAGTAGATCTACGTATATGGAGTTTCTCCACTGTATGCCAAAATTAGATGCATGGAGTTCATCCTGAAGCTAGAGTACATATTCATTTTCCCGACATAAAGAAACTTTTGATATAGATACTTTCTCCTTGGAGAAAAAACAAAATTAGGAAAAAAATTATACAAGATGAATTTTTCAAGAAGCTGGGACTAAGAGTATGTTTACAGAACTAGCAACGATGGAAACACTTTCCGTGCATTTTTTGCGAATGATGATATAACAGTCCGAATATGCCTCAAAAACTGCCGAACTATTGTTTCAAATGAAGAAGCCTACGAGTCAATAAGCAAAGATTAAAGTTTAAATAAATAAGCAAGATATTACCGACTAGAAAAAATGTGGACCTTTACAATATGTTAGTCTAGTATCTTCAGATCCACTTAATTCATCTCTAAAGCACCTGAGATCACGAATGGAATTGAAATAAAATATTTATAGTTCAAAAATGTTAGCAGTATTAGATATTCCAATATTCATGACTGTATTGAAGAGAAACTCTGCTTAGACAACCGCCTATCACAATCAGCCACCCTCACTCTCCGACACCTATATGATACTCATATGAATAATTGATAAAAATATTTAATATTCTGGATCGCGATGTAGATCAAATCTTTGGTTGGATATACTATGCCTATATTATGCGCGGGAATGTTCCGAAAGACTTCCCAAACTTACATGGGACAGACAAATATACATACGCTAAATTTTTTATATAAAGTAATTTTTTGTGCTATTTTTTACCATATGCCCATGAGGTAAAAGGTTATTTAGCAGACAGATGAAGACGAGGAAAACCCTATAAAGTATACGTGTATAGTCTTCACTAGCAACAAAAGTCAAGTCTAACTTCTGTCCAATTATCTGGCGTCCATAAGAACTTTTAAAGCTTGGAGACTATATTTCGAAAGATTAACACAAATATTCTAGCGCCCCAGAATGTTCCACCTTCACCGTACAGCTCATAAGAAGCCTTAGTGCTGTTTATGGATTTAGGATTGTCAAAGGTAAAATATTCCTTCTTACTGCACCATGAAGTGAATGTACTTCACGGGTACAAAAAAAATCTAAGTAGCCAATCATGAATCTTTACCACTAAATACATTGGCTACTGAGATTATCAATACTGAATGAATTAAGTTCCAAGACAGCTCATAGAGATTTTTGTGAAGGTAAAATAAATTCTTGAGAGCACTACATTGATTGATCAGTAAGTGAGAATGTGTTGGATGGAGAAAATAAAAGTAGATCTACGTATATGGAGTTTCTCCACTGTATGCCAAAATTAGATGCATGGAGTTCATCCTGAAGCTAGAGTACATATTCATTTTCCCGACATAAAGAAACTTTTGATATAGATACTTTCTCCTTGGAGAAAAAACAAAATTAGGAAAAAAATTATACAAGATGAATTTTTCAAGAAGCTGGGACTAAGAGTATGTTTACAGAACTAGCAACGATGGAAACACTTTCCGTGCATTTTTTGCGAATGATGATATAACAGTCCGAATATGCCTCAAAAACTGCCGAACTATTGTTTCAAATGAAGAAGCCTACGAGTCAATAAGCAAAGATTAAAGTTTAAATAAATAAGCAAGATATTACCGACTAGAAAAAATGTGGACCTTTACAATATGTTAGTCTAGTATCTTCAGATCCACTTAATTCATCTCTAAAGCACCTGAGATCACGAATGGAATTGAAATAAAATATTTATAGTTCAAAAATGTTAGCAGTATTAGATATTCCAATATTCATGACTGTATTGAAGAGAAACTCTGCTTAGACAACCGCCTATCACAATCAGCCACCCTCACTCTCCGACACCTATATGATACTCATATGAATAATTGATAAAAATATTTAATATTCTGGATCGCGATGTAGATCAAATCTTTGGTTGGATATACTATGCCTATATTATGCGCGGGAATGTTCCGAAAGACTTCCCAAACTTACATGGGACAGACAAATATACATACGCTAAATTTTTTATATAAAGTAATTTTTTGTGCTATTTTTTACCATATGCCCATGAGGTAAAAGGTTATTTAGCAGACAGATGAAGACGAGGAAAACCCTATAAAGTATACGTGTATAGTCTTCACTAGCAACAAAAGTCAAGTCTAACTTCTGTCCAATTATCTGGCGTCCATAAGAACTTTTAAAGCTTGGAGACTATAAAATGGAGCTTTAGTCGTTCCTATTACCTCTTCATATAACTAGTATTCAATGAATGTGCGTAGTTATTTTATTTATCGGGAAACGACAAATTTGGTGTATCTCACACTAATCGAAATAAAATTTAAGGTTGAATGAGACTACAAGGTATCTCGCAATCGAACACACTCAACTGCTTTCTTCTTTCTTGGTTTTTTTTTTCGCTCAGTCATTAAAATCTTGAAATATTTCCATATAAATTAATATGAGTAATATACTTTGCTAAATGAATTTATCAAACAATCTCTAATTAAAATCAAGAACATTTTTTAAGTGTTCTCGTCGGTACACGTCAACTTTAGTAGCCGTTTAACTGTTAATTTTTAAAACTATTTATGAACAAAATACATGAATACATTTGGTTCATAAACAGATGAATACGTAACGAATGAAGGAACTGCTTTAATGTACGTGGAATACCTAATTATATTAAAATCGAATAGAATAGGTTACGGTGCCAAAAGGGCTACGAATTTAGAATTGAGAATACCGGGAGAAAAGTAAATGCAATTCAGGTGGATTTTTGGCGTCTATTGGTAACTGTTGATGAAAACCGACAGAAGACAGAAGCCGGATCTAAAATCATTTTGTTCCCATACTCAACATGATATCAAACATGTCAACAAACATCAGCAGGTTACTTTTCACCCCACTATCTAAACCTTCTCAGGTCAATCCATTGTAATCATTTCTCTATCTTGCAAAAAATTTATAATTAACTAAGCTGTGTACAATCAATTCCTCAACAAGAAAGTTGACTCCAAAACCCAATCACACCGGCAAAACGTTTAAAAGAGCCTTCTCATATAAAGCCCTTTTATGATCCATATTAAACATGGTTTATGAAATATTAAAATTTTTTTATATAATCCTAACAGCTTTATCGTGCGAGTATGAAATATACTCGGACAAGTTTAAAGACTTTTGTGCGAAAAATGTTATATGGTCCTTGGTACCCTATATCGCCTACTATGCATAAGTTGTTGGTACATGCCAGCTGAAGTTGTTGCTCAATATACCAAGCTTACATATTGTTGATATTAATGATAATGGAACATATAATAGTCATAATATCTGTCCTAGGGAAACTTCATTTAGAGTTAATAGTGTACTCATAAAATACACGCAAAATGTCTCCACATTAATTAACGATCGGTAGTGTCATTTAGAACGTGCTATAGCTTAACCTTCCCAGTTATTCCCAATTTGATCCAATTCCACGTTTTCGTTGTTAATGACAATTTTTTTGCGGATTACTTTTATACACTGTACCCATAGGGTAAAGGAGGCAAGCCAGATTCCATAAAGGATATACAACAAAAAAAGGCGACATATCCGTCTGTCTAGTATTCCTTATGAACATCAAGAACATGACTAGAAGAAATAGAACATTCAAGTTTGTATATTTAGACTATTCTAATCGCGCTTCAAATAACAGTATTCTATGAACGTGCTATCCCCTCCCTAAGTGGTAGCCACCATACAAAGATGGGTGTTTTTCTATGTTAATTTTTTTAATGCTAATCTAGTTAGAAACGTTAAATCTGGCTCATATAGATCCAGATCGGACCACTTAAAGTGACCTGTCCCTTTCTGAGTTTAAAAAAAATTACAACGAATCCAGATATGAATATACAAATATAAGCTCCAAGATAGTACACAGGGCATCTCGAAAAAATATATTACAATCAACTAGGGGAACCATATTGACACGCACACTTTATGGAGAAGACCTTTATATCAATGGATGTGATTCGTATATTTTTACAGGTAGCCCCCACACACACACACCCTAAAATGGGTGCACACAATTTGCATGGAACACATACAGCGGTATGCTTTATGTTCCCAGGTACCGAATCATCCTAAAAAGCAACGTTTACTAGATTTTTATCACTAAATAGAGCAAATTTACGACTTCTCAGACTTGTATGCCTCTACACATTGTCATGGATGTGGTCCAAGTATTCTTAATTACAAATCAATAAATTGAAAAAAATAGAAATGTGAAATTAAAATTTATTGCAGTTCAGAGTTAAGGACTGAACTTTTTACACAGTTTATGGAAACAGAATAGATGAGAAAATTTATTACACATATAGCAGAGAGACCGATGTGGTTCATGGCACGCATAGTTTATTGTGAAAAATGTTACCCATAAAAGCACATAAATATGCGCAAAGCGAGAGGGAACATTTAAAAATTAAGATTGAAGCAAATATAGAGTATTCACTTCTCCTTGAGAAGATAGCGTCGAACGTCATGCGAACAAAGTTAGAAGATCAAATAGTTTCAAACAGTCTAGATATGGCGGTAGATGTATATCAGCAGCCTAATGAAGGTTTCTGAGAGCAAACAACAAAAACTTCTCTTGAACTGTCTCGATACCATCTTTGGTGAATTACAAAATGTGTTTTGCAAATGCAAGATGCAAATTCCAAAATCAGACAAACACCTGAAGTATACAGAAGTTTAGAATCCATAAGAAGACATAAACCATTAATACCAATTCCCCTACTAAAACCATGAATATCCAAAAAGTAGGTCATAATAAGAGGTGTTCTGCGATAGATTGTTGTACATTTACAGTTACAGCTAAACACGAAGCATCTAATGAATTCATATCTACACGTAATAGACTTTGTGGAGAGACATCAAAATACGACAAACATAATTTGACGTCATCAGCATGTGTGAACATGATTTATTGCTAAAGGAAGAACTTTTATGAATAAAACAAAATGCAATGAACCAAGAAGACTGCCTTGTGAAGCACATATCAAAATGTTGTACAGTGTTCCAGATATTAGGAAAAAATTTATAAATAGAAGAAGCAAATGTTCGAATGAATTTTTATTAGCAAAAGTAAGTCAATATGCGGTGCATTAAAAATCATGCATTATATGCATATTCTACCAACTTAATGACTAATTTTGGAATCAATGGTTTGAGGTTTTAATAATTCAAATAAGTATCATCAGCTGATTGTGTTTTACTACATATATATACTCAAATTAAATATAGCAGCTGACATGTGTTATAGTAGATATATGCAATATTTTTTAGAAGTATCTTTCCATTAGCAGCAGATCGCATTCATTTTTTCGTGCACTATCTTTATTTTCTTGCTGCACTTTTAAAATATTTATTTAACACTTTTATTTTTATACATTTTCTCTCTTTCTCTCTCATTGCAGTCTCTAAGTTTATTCGAGTACAACAACCTCCATCACGCCTGGCAATTTCTAAACGAACGCAAAAACTGCAAACTCGAATATTCGCGCCGAGAGTGAGATTCTTGACAAAAAAAAATTGTGAAAATGTACTTAAATCAGTTGGAGAACGCGTGATAATAGGAGACACACTCAGCACTGAGTACCAGGAAAATCTCAAGATAACTCTTTATTAATAAGACAATAATTTATTTAAAAAATAAATAAATAAATAAATAAAAACAAATAGAACAAAGCTCAAAATGACAATAACTTATACAGCAGAAGTGGCAACATGTCGCGGTTTTGGATGCTTTCTTAAGTTATTACTAAGGTGAGTAATGTGCCTAAAGTTATTCTGCTTGTCTATGCTAATTGATAGGTGAAAAATGCGCATTCATGGATCATTTTTTGGTTACACAACTGCATGACACAGTTTGTAAAAAAAAACTCGTAAAGTTGCAATACGAATGACTACGAATTAGATTTATAGACAAGTTTCGCAATTGGCAATGGTATTTTTTATTGGTTTTAGTAAAATTTTTTTTTTTTTTTTGTAACAAAAAATATATATCGATTTGTACGAAGTATTACACCATTCGAATGTACAATTTCTATTGGAAAGTCATAGATTCAACGGAATGCTTGTAGCGTTTTATAAATTTAATATGCTTATATAACAGTGCTCCCACAGTTTTCCAATACATCACTCCTTTTTGTTCGTTATGCATTTCATCAATATAATGAAACTGCTTATCAAGCAGTATTCTTTGCATTCTCATAATATATTATACGAGGTTTGCTTAAAAAATATTTGGAAAAATATTTTATTTATTCTTTTTTACCTCGCGAAGGAGGAATTTAAAGAAACAATTCATCTTAACAGCCATTCTTAACGGCCGGAACTGCTGTCTTAAGCACATGGCATTGAACTGGTAGGAGTAGAAACTTGAGCTTGTAGAGTAATCCTTCATGTTCGCTGAACAATCCAAAAAACAGCAGAGCTGTGTACTGACCCCTTTGACATCCCAAGGGGTCAGGTTCCATGACGCCCAAAAGGGTCAAGTTCAATGACGCACCCAAGAGGTTAAGTACGTTGACCCCTAAGGGATCAACTCCATTGACTCCCAAAGTGTCAAGTCCATTGACACCAAAGGGCCAGGTTAATTGAACCCTCTAAAGGGTCAGGTTCGTTGACCCCCCTAGGAGTGAAGTCCACTGATGAAGTCCAAGGGATGAAGTCTTTTGATCCTCCTAGGTGTCGAGGTGTCAAGTCCATTGATCCTCACAGAGTCAAGCCCATTGATCCCCACAGAGCTAAGTCCATTAAGCCCCAGAGGGTTAAGTCGTCCGTCTGGGGAGTTCCTGTCTAGAAAGGTTAATAACCTTGGCCAGAGATCAATGACTTTAATGACTCTAATAACAAGGAGTCAAATCCATTGAGTCTCCAAGGGGCCAATTCCAATTCCCTTCCAAGGTTCCAAGTCCATTGACTCTCATTAAGCCCCAGGGGTCCTCCGTTTGGAAAGATCAATAAACTTGGCTAAAGGTCAATAACTTTAACTAGACGTCAATAGGAGATAATTTAGTCCGGCGAAGGTTTTTTTTTTAGAAACGCTGTCCTCGGCCATTCTCAAAAGCTTATATAACCGATTTGATTTGATCGACCGTTGCCGGAGGTTGATTTCCCGTATGGGATTCTAGAAAAGTTTATTTGAAGCATAATGCAGCAATGTATTGATTGGGCGGAGGATTGCCCACTCCAATTTTGACCAAACTCATAATCTGATCTTCTCCTGGTCCCATTAATATATACTAAAACTTTAAAGGACTCGTTGGCAGCCGCCTTCTTGCTTGCACTGTTTACATATAAAAAATTCCGATTTTTCTCCAACAAATCTCGCTCAAGCCGGTAGCTATAATCTATGCACATAATATGTATCTTTCCCGCGCACAACACGCAACTCGTTCGCATATCACTCATTTGAGCAGTGAAAGCGTTACTAGTAATAATAATCTCAACGCGACAAGCCGCTTGACATCTGTCATGCTTGTAATTTGAATTGTAATTTAATAGTTTATGGCATGTTCTGAGGGAACATGATGGAACAATTGACTGCAAAAAATTAATGGAGAAAAAAAGAACTCAACGCGTACATAGATAATTTGTAGCAGAATGATATTATGTGTAGTAAAAATAATTGTTTGCATGTTTATTTTATTTTCGCGCTCCGTCCTATCAACACAGCTGATAAAGCCACTCCAGTACAATGAAAACGATAATGAAGTCGGGGCATTGATTGACGGAATATATTTATATAAGATGTTCTTAAAATTTGACAGATACGCGTTAATTAATATCGACATGTGACTTTAATGTCTGCTTATTTATCTCAGTAACCTACATTCTTGAGTGTTATACACTGAAGTTGCTTGAGCTCATTTCGAATATTTATTTAAGTGGTTTAACCTGTACTGGATTGGATTACGTAAGATATATAGCGTGATTCACGTCATTTTTTTTTTTTCGATAATTAAAAACTTTATTAGAATCAAAATAATTCCGGCGATTTTTGCAACGTTAGTTTTAAATTTAAATTTTGCGATAAGACTTTATCAAATACTCTCAGCGTCGCCAGCCGTGGTAGTTGTTTATGATATAGCGTATTGTACTATATATTTTTGTCTATACCCTACGATTTGTGGTTTGTATGAATTTAAAAATTAAGCTTCATTTTGTTGTACTGTTTGTCACTCAATTAAGTTGGGAAGGGAACAGAGTCAATGAGACTAGATCCATCGATAGAGATATGAAGTTATCCATCATCCAGAATCTTATAATATCTGCCTTGGATCGAAATTATAGATCGTCTGCTCTGAGTCTAGCTATAAAGTACAAAGAGTCTTCATTGATGCTCCCTCAAAATTTGAATCTTGCAGACAGTTATGCCTTGAAGTAGATTTCTAAAATATTTGAACATACGTACGTTTTAGAGTCCTCTAAAGCAGCTGTGGTATTGCACGGGGACCTAAATTAAATTAAATTAAACTTAGCGATGGGCTCAAATGGCGAAATATTTTGTGACATGTGCTATAATCGTTAAAAAAGTCTATTTTACTTATTTTTTCTGTTCTAAAAATATTCTCGATAAAGTTCAATACACTTTTAATGCGTTTCAACCAAAGCTCCTGTTGTTTGAACCGATGTGTGTGAGTTATGGTTTTCGTCAATTCACTGAAAACTTCTGGCAAACAATTGGTTGTATACCATTCCGAATTTACAGTCATATGTTGATTCAGTAAAACAGTTGTCACATGAACTATTTTTCAGTAGAAAAAGGCGAACATTTGCTTTTGTTGGGATTCGTCACCTTTTACAATGTCACCTTTCAACATTCCTTGGCACGTTATTTTGGACGATGGTCAAAGTATGCGGAATCCCACGGGAAGAAATTTTCTTGACGCCAACTGTTTATGTAAACTGTATGCTGATCCCTTGAATGCCTAATTGATGTGTCAACCTTATGGTGGACATTAGTTTCATGCACATCAACCTCCCCGAATAAATACATATAATACACAGTTCAGTTTTCCTGAAGAGAATGAACTATGTAGCAGAAACCGAAACAAATCTTTCTAAGTACTTATTAAAAAAAAATTCCCAATGTATAAGAAGTTCTTCAAAAATATTCCTGAAATTGTTTTATAAGCTGTTATGTACTAGAAGTAGTAAGAATTAAATTGCTTCAGTGAAGGGTATACTAGATTTGAGTTTCAGCGAAGTATAGCACATTTTCTATACTTTGATAAGCTGCACAGGTAGTCAAATATATATTTAATATTATTTTTTTATGAACTCTAATTTTAAGGTTAATTTTGTTTACAATATTTCTTTTTAATCGAATTTAAGACCATATACACAACCCACACAATTCGCGGCAAATAAGCTGTTCTATTTGTAATTTTATGACGTTCCACTCGAAATCATTGATTGCACTCGAGTGGAAATTCTTTATCTATTATCAGGTTATGACATCTATTTTTGTTTCTTGGCGAGGCTTAATTGTGACGTATAAATATTTGTTTCTTCTAATGACCGATTTTAAAATTAAAAAAAGACGCGCAATGAGCTGAGGGACATGTTTTACCGGCATATAATCACAGCATGGTTGGTTTTGGTATTATCTTGCTATCTTTCTATATATATAAATATATATTTTTTTTTTTCTGCGAAAAACGTTGTCATAATGTCTTATTATATACTGTTAGCATGTGACGATTAATCACCATAAAGTGTCTCGCTAAGAACACGCAATGCTGTGGTGATTAGAAGCTTTGATTGCATTTTTATTGACTTCATTTGAATGCTTAATCTTAAATATTAACTTTCTGTCAATTTACAGATGGCGCGGCAGCATATACAAATTAGTTTGGCTCGATCTTCTAGCGTTCCTATTTCTCTACTATTTGCTAAATGGAGTCTATCGATTTGCGCTGAATCCAGGCCAAAAAGAGTAAGTTTTAACAAATAAATATAATCTAATTATTATTAATAATTTTATTTTATCACCACAGAACCTTCGAAGCAGTTGTACAGTACTGCTACAAGTACAGTGATCTCATACCGCTGTCCTTTGTACTCGGTTTCTACGTTTCAATTGTGATGACACGCTGGTGGAATCAATACACCTCAATACCCTGGCCGGATCCCATTGCAGTGTTTGTCAGCTCGAATGTACACGGCCAGGATGAACGTGGTCGCGTAATGCGTCGCACAGTGATGCGTTATGTTTGCCTTTGTTTGACAATGGTCTTAACGAATGTTTCACCGCGTGTAAAAAAACGTTTCCCCAGTCTTAATAATCTGGTGGAAGCTGGTTTACTGAACGATAATGAGAAGGCGATTATCGAGAGCATGAATAAATCATTTCCGCGCCATTCAAAACACTGGCTACCAATTGTCTGGGCAGCAAGCATTGTAACACGTGCGCGCAAGGAGGGACGTGTACGTGATGATTTTGCCGTAAAAACAATCATTGATGAATTGAATAAGTTTCGTGGACAATGTGGTCTGTTGATCTCATATGATACAATCAGTGTACCGCTTGTCTATACGCAAGTGGTTACACTTGCCGTGTACTCGTACTTTATTTGCTGTGTCATGGGTCAGCAGTGGACAGATGGCAAAGTTGTAGGTGATAGCCAATATCTGAATAAGGTAGATCTGTACTTTCCGGTGTTTACAACGCTACAATTCTTCTTCTATATGGGTTGGCTGAAAGTGGCCGAATCTTTAATTAATCCATTCGGTGACGATGATGATGATTTTGAGGTGAGTAGTATAATTTGCTTAGAATAATGAAGCAAGAAATGTTGGGAAGTCTTGAAGCTAAACATTTTCTTCTCTTAAACAGGTCAATTGGATGATCGATCGCAACCTACAAGTATCTTATCTTATTGTCGACGAAATGCATCATGATCATCCTGAGCTACTTAAGGATCAATATTGGGACGAAGTATTTCCGAACGAACTACCCTATACCATAGCCTCGGAACGTTTTCGTGAGAATCATCCAGAACCCTCAACGGCAAAGATCGAAGTACCCAAAAACGCAGCAATGCCCTCAACACTTTCATCAGTTCGCATTGATGATATGGTTGGTAACACAGAGTTGAAGCCGAGTGCTTTGGGCTCTCAAGTCGCTGTAAATTATGAGTTTCCAAAAAGTGCTCAAGCGCAAGATGAGGAGGTTAGAATCAAATCGAAGTCAAAATTCTACGCGGAGCCTTATAGTAGCTCCATCAATTATTATGCAATTATTCAATTGATCTCTAAGCTCTTTTCATGTACAAACTGCTTATGCAATACTGAATCTTGTAAACTAATCTGTCTTATTCTAAAACTCGAACGTGAATTCATGCTGGATTTAAATCGATCGATTGGCTTCTTTCTTATATGCATATCTACTCTCTAACTAATCAAACAAAGGCAAAAATATCTCAGCACTGGGTGATGTTTGGACTGCACGGAATTGGAATATCAAAATTTTAAACCAAATTCTCAAAATAAGAAACGAAAACGGTGCTTGGTAGTTATAATTTAATATACATATATAAAGTATTGTATTTTACGGTTTTACAATGACCAACTACTTATTGGTGGTGTCTGTGTCTCTGTGTACCTATAATGTATAAGATTAAGTACTAACATTTGATTCTAATACTTCTGCTACAGCCTTAAACTGCACTGCAAAGCACTGCTTAAGTTAGTTATAAGTCGGTTAAAGGTTTTTGAAGCCGGCTCTTCAATTGAGCCATTGTTGCACTTTAAGAGCCGCACTCAGAAAGAACTATATGGAATGCACAAACTGCACCAAATTCGTAAATATTATTCGTATTTAGCTATTAACAGCACCACAATATATACATACTTGCGTTTTAAGCTGACGTAACACACAAACTACTTTACTAATATATAAATCTTCCAATACAGGCTGATGACGCCAGCGGCATACACTTTACGGCTGGCAATGGCAAAATGCGTACCGGTTCATCGCCCAGTTTGGTTAGCATTACGGGCACCTTGTCGCGTGTTACTACTGTTGCCTCAGCGCTAAAACGTTTCATAAGTCGAGAGGACAGTCGCACCGGTTCGATAACGCCCAACGAGGATCAACAGAAATATCGTTTCCCCGGCAGCGTCAGTTCTGCCAGTCTGGTACCGACACCAAGTAACAAACTTGCAGGCAGCATGCGCATAACCGATCAAGTTATTGAAGAAGTTGATGAGCAGGCTACCATAACATCGCAACGTGGCAACGATCCACAACGTCCTAATGTACGTGATATTTTTGCGCCGCAAACCAACAACGATGTACAGCAAACACAACAGCCGGAGCAGCCACCACGTTCGGAGCCAGTGGATATACCGGCGCGCAGTGTACAATACATACGCGCACAATCTCAGTATGAACATGATCCGACGAGTCTCTTTCCGCCCGGTGGCGTTGATGCTTTGCTCAGTAGTTCGGCGCCTGTTGACAGCATGCATCTGCATTTGCTGCCCGGCACAGTACCCAGTTCACCGCACAACGAAAGCAGCAAATCACTGTACGAACGCACCAGCAACAAGGCGGCAAGTCGTGAGACAGGTGAGTTTAATTTTGTGTTTGCGTGTTGTAAGAACTGCTGCTTAATTTAAGGTGAATTTCATTTATTTTTAAATCGCTTTTTACATTTCCTTTCAAAGCAACTGAACGTTCCGATGCACTGCAGGTTTTCAGATGGTTCATAACGCCCGGTAAAGTTGCCATCAAAAGTGGTTCATCATTTAAGTTTATCTACGTATTTGTTGCTAGAAATTTTCGCTGTTGCTTACGTTTAAGTTGTTGATTTGACATTCCAATTGGCATGTTCTCGATTTAAATTTTCGATTATATGTAAACTCTCCAATTATCGTACATAAATTACTAACCTCCTTAATTAAAGTATTTAAAGCTTATAAACCGTACGATTTCATATACTGCTCTAGTATGTAGCCTTTTTTGAAAAATCTGAGCAATCGATATGGACGAAGTTATATATTCGTTGGTTCGTACTCAAAACCCGCCCACTAGATGTTGCACGTTAGCTTCTTGTTGTTTTTGTTGAAAATTTAGACCCAACAATTCTTTTTATTTCTTTTTTTTCAAACTCACTTATCGCTATTTGATTCTTATTAATTACAGTTGAAGATCTGGATATTAAATCCTCGAATGATCTATTAGCCAGCACAGCCAATATTAACAACGACGATGACGGAGATGATTTTGAGAAGCTTAAAGCAGCGCGTGAAAAGGAGCGCATCGAGCGTCAAAAGCAAAAGTTTGTCCGCTCAATAAGCACTGCACCAGGTGTAGATCCTGCAACAGCGGCTGCAGCTGCCGCAGCCACAATGGTTACCATCTTACCTTCAGCTGCCACTGGCACAATTGTTGCTGCACAAGTGGCATCAGTGCCGCAGACGCCGACAACAGGTTTGATCACAGTGGCCACCAATCCGGATTTGCTTGCAGCCGGTGAACCCGTCACAAGTTCAACAATCAAATCGGAAGATGTCCCGAACATCACAAATGCCAGTTGAACAAATTATGCTATTTATTTGCTGAATTTTTTTTTACCGTAAGCTTAAAGTTAAAAGTATTTTAAGTTAAGAAGCGTGTTTAGCATTAACGCCTGTGCGAAGAAATCTTTCCGACGGATCTTAACGTTTAAGTTGTATCGCACAAACAAAAAAAAAATTGCAAAGCAGCGAAAGAATGCTCATTGCGTCATTGACCATGCAACGGAATTAGTAGCTTTAAGTAGAAAGTGATTATTGATTTGTTTTCAATTTTGAATAAATTTTTAAATAACGAAATATTTGGGATATTTTTTTTTTTTTTTAAGTAGGATTGGATCATTTTTAGCTATAGCAAGTACTCCGGTGTGCCATACACGTTCGAACGCTCGTGCGACGTCCACAAACATAGCGTTGCATTCCTTTTTTTCGATCTAAGGCCTATAATACGTGGTTAACCACTCTTTGAAGCTGTTTAAGTTAAGTTGTTAATGAAGTTGTTGAAATACCTTACTTTCGTCCATAGTAAGGGTTGAGCTCTTTGCCAACGATCTTTGGCTGCATCGATCTGTATATAGTCAAACTCTGATAAAGCAACATCTATAGCAGCTTCAGAGTCTAAGAAGGGTTCAACTCGACTTCTATGCGCAATCTCTGGTCCAACATTACAGAAAACCAAAACATTAAACTAGACAGGAGCACTGGGGAAACTTGGTGTGTACGAGACGTTAACAAACACAGAGGTTTCAAAAGAAATTGCCCGAAAAAGCAACAAAATAAAAAATCTAGACCTTGCAACCAAACTATTTGACTTCTGACGATCTTAAAAATTCGGAAGATTATTATTCGAAACAAAAATCGAAATCAACAACCTGGAAATCTCATACACAGAATTTTTTTTACTTTTTCCGCTTTTAACAACCAAAGGGCATCGCAGTTTTAAAATATTTTTAATACTGCCAATTTCAGCTCAATCAAATCAGTGGAGTTTATGTTGTAAATTAAAACAAAAGCTTTGAAAAACATCTAATCAACGAAAGACGAAAAGTGTCCCATTTTTGTGACTCAGTGTTGGTAATCGGAACCAACAGGTACATGAAATAGCTGAGAAGATTTGTTTACATCCATAAATCGCAATTTAGATAAACGACATTGAGTCTTATCAATTAATTACCTGTGTGCTGCTCATTAAGATTGCCGCAGCGTAACTCACTGAACTGGCAAATGCTTCAAGCTTAATCTTTATCGGAATTTAATGATTGAAGTCTATTTCTTTTGCTATTGTTGCCGAACTATAAACTGGTTGAAGTACCGCGCTTGACATGGTGCAAGACCAAGCCAAGAGAGCATAGCTAATTGGAATCGAAAAAATAACTAGTCTAGTCGACGTCTCAAATTTAACGATTATTGGAGATCCCATAATACAATGCTACTGTGTACATTTGGAACAAGCACCATACGCAAAATCGCATGCGTTTCGACATTAATTATATGTTCACCTGTGTCATACGGAAATTATTTTCTTCCTATGCAGTCCAGTCTTATCATTAAGGCATCAAAAAGCACCTCTTGCTTTTATTGATGCGGGCCATGATTCCGTACTTTTTAAACGTTTCCAGCGAAAATAAACTGCGACATAGCATAAAATATATGTTTTTTTAAATTTTAAACGTTATCTTTTTTAAATAAATAATATACCAAGTTATTACTTTGCCAATTTTAACTGTGCTGCTAAGCACAACATTATATATTCATAATTGCTAAATACACAAAAGCGAAAATAAAACCAGGAAAAATTCCGCCATATTACATATACATAAACGAATGTAAACAAATTATTTTAGAGCTACGAAGTTTAAATGTGTGCGTAGGATTTGGGTTTAGGGGACATCAGAAATTAAGTTACTCATCGCCTCCGCCTTCCTCGTCCTCATCGAATTCACCTTCCTCGTCGGCAGTGGCTTCCTGGTACTGCTGATATTCCGAAACCAAATCATTCATGTTACTCTCAGCTTCGGTGAACTCCATTTCATCCATACCCTCGCCAGTGTACCAATGCAAGAAAGCCTTACGACGGAACATGGCGGTAAATTGTTCGGACACACGCTTGAATAGCTCCTGTATGGCAGTAGAGTTACCAATGAATGTGGCCGACATCTTCAGACCACGCGGCGGTATATCACACACAGCGGTCTTACAGTTATTCGGAATCCACTCGACAAAGAAGCTGCTATTCTTGTTCTGTATGTTGAGCATTTGTTCATCAACCTCTTTCATGGACATGCGTCCACGGAAAATAGCAGCTACGGTAAGGTAACGTCCGTGTCGGGGATCACATGCGGCCATCATGTTCTTGGCATCAAACATCTGCTGTGTCAGCTCGGGTACGGTCAATGCACGGTATTGCTGCGAGCCACGTGATGTTAGCGGTGCGAATCCAGGCATGAAAAAGTGTAGACGAGGAAACGGTACCATATTGACAGCCAGTTTGCGCAGATCGGCGTTCAGCTGGCCGGGAAAACGTAGGCAGGTCGTTACGCCGGACATTGTGGCAGATACTAGATGGTTCAAGTCACCGTAGGTGGGTGTAGTCAGCTTCAGCGTACGGAAACAGATGTCGTAGAGCGCCTCGTTGTCGATGCAGTACGTCTCATCCGTGTTCTCAACCAACTGGTGCACACTGAGCGTAGCGTTATAGGGCTCCACAACTGTATCGGAAACCTTAGGCGAGGGCACCACCGAGAATGTGTTCATAATGCGATCCGGGTATTCTTCACGTATCTTCGAGATAAGTAATGTGCCCATGCCTGAACCAGTACCGCCGCCTAGCGAATGTGTTAGTTGAAAGCCCTAAAAGCAGAAAGCAATAAAAACAGTTTTAAACATTATAGTGCGTACGGTTACCCCATAATGTGAACATACCTGCAAACAATCACAGCCCTCCGATTCCTTTCGAACGACATCCAGCACCGAGTCCACTAGTTCGGCGCCCTCGGTATAATGCCCCTTGGCCCAGTTATTGCCTGCTCCAGACTGACCGAACACGAAATTGTCCGGTCGGAAAATCTGTCCAAATGCACCCGAGCGCACCGAGTCCATGGTGCCGGGCTCCAGATCGACCAGAATTGCGCGTGGCACATACTTGGCGCCTGTCGCTTCGTTGTAGTAGACATTGATGCGCTCTAATTGCAGATCACTGTCCCCATAGTATGTGCCCGTGGCGTCAATGCAATGTTCATCGGAGATGACCTCCCAGAATTTGCCACCAATCTGATTGCCGCACTGACCCGCTTGAATATGCACAATCTCACGCATTTTTATTCAATCAAAATCGTACTACAATCGAACGCGAAATAAGGAATTACCGACGACGCCGAGATTTTTCAAAATTTATTATTTTTTTCCCCACAAATGTCCAGCACACAAATTTCTGCTTTATACTGTTTTAGCTAGACGACACACGAGATATGAAATGACAGAAACTGTGACAAATTTGACAGCACCGAAAAAGCCTATTTAGTTATTTCAAAATCTACTTGATTTCGAAAAGTGTCAACATTTGTTTTAATATTTAATTAATTTTTTTTTTTAGAATTTTTGAAGACAACATTGATACTTTATTATTTAAAATTTATTTGTAAATATGTATGTAATTAATTCTAGAGTGGATACTGGAAAAAATTCACTGAAGAAGTATAAGGTAAAGGAAGCATTGGAGACGTCGATAAAATTTGTTCACCCTATTTTACGCATTGTTTCATATGTATAAGGTTATGAAGTATAAGTGTGAAGAGTATTTAAGCTTTGCTTACCCTAAAATTAGTATTACTCTTCATTTTTTTATCTAAAATCTTTGAGCTCTTTTTTCCAGCAACCATGATATTTCTAGGTCTTATTTAAGATAAAAACTATTTGTGCTAATATTGAGCAATAACGATGGGGGAACAGTACACATATAAGTAAAGGATACCTAAGGATATACTCCACTATCATTGACTACTTAAATTTGGTATGTAAATACTGAATTAGATTGCTAATACTACTTCTTACTTACTCTTTTCTACCTCTTTTGGCACTTCATGAGCTTCTGCTCTACACATCTATTCCTCTTTCGTTTCAATCTCAACTTTAGATTCTAACGGCTCATCCATATCCAAATCAAAATCATCGTCATCCGAACTTAGTGAGCTGTATCAAACGGATGCTCGTTTAAGGCATAATGTGCTCTCGATTATATCCGTAGGTTGAAATTCCGGATCGATAAAATTCATATTTACATGATTAATGCAGGTTGTGCCAATACATGTACAGGAGCAGATAGATGCAGTCTCATCATGCTCGGACATATAGTTAGAATTATTCAAAAGTTTTCCTTGCATATTATCAGAAGAATCTTCGCACTCGCCGGTTTCGTAGGGCAAAGATGCAGCTTCTGCAGCTTGCTTGGCAGCAGCACTCTGGTTTTGTGCATCCTGTTCATCGCGCTTTGCATCCTCAATTTGCCTGTTGTATATATGAAGATGAAGTTTAAATATTTAGTTTAATTTAAAACGCGTATCTACTTACATTGTCATAAAGCGCAGCACAAGCAAATTAATGCTGGCAGCAACCACGGCCAAACCGAAGAGTATAAAAACCAGACTCAATGCTACATAGCCTGGTTTGTTCATTAGGGCTTGATCGTTTTGCAATGCAACATAATCACCGAATCCGATTGTAGTTAATGTTACAAAACAATAATAGAAACTATCAAAATAGCTCCAACCTTCATAGCGCGAAAAAACCGCAGCACCCGTGGTTATTATAATAGAAGACAGCATGCCTGTGGCCAACATGAGATTCATTTCGGTAGCCTCGGTATGCGAGCATTTCATATAACATTTCAAGCGTCGTATGATGACCGAAGCAAACTTATTCAAACGCTCACCAATGGACTGGAACATAACTAGACCCAGTGGTATGCCAACCATGGCGTAACCCATGCAAAATGCTTTGCCGCCAACTGTCACCGGTGTCGAATGACCGTAGCCAATCATGGCCAGCACAACGGTTGCAAAGTAAAAAGAACCCGCAAATTTCCATTGTGGCCCGGCCTTGTGCGGTTTGTTTTCGATAATAACAATCTCCATCATCCGATAGTCTTCGGCTGTGAAATTGTACTTTTTAACAAAGTCGCTTTTCATAGCTGCAGGAAGCATTTTAAATTGTATTACATAAATGGGTGCTCATAATTGAAAATGTATTTCATTACTACTCACTTTGCAGAAACTCCCAGCGCGCCGCTTCAAGTTTCGACTCTAACGAATCGAAAACAGATGCTCCTATCAGCAAATAAGTGAACGTACACACAACCAGCGACAGCGTCCTCACATTCTGGCGCTTCATTGCGCAGCGGACAATTAGTTCAAACACAGTTTCTCGACAGGATTCAATGAGCATCTAGGCCGGCAATGTTGCGCAGGCAAGTGAAGATTTAAAAATGAGCTAACAATACTCAAATACTTGCAACAAGTATGCGACGCGCAAGCTGCTCTAACGTGTTGACGGCGGTGTTTTGAAATAAATCAATATTCAAACTCAATGCCGCTTGCACCGTGGTCTGACGATAGTGAAAAATGCTCAACAGCTCTTGTGAAAGAAACTACATACTTGTATTTTTCTCATTAAATTATATAATTAGTAATTTAATTTATTTACTGGCTTGCCAATTCGGATTATAAAATGGCGCATTTCAGACAAAAAGTTATTTGCATATATTTATGTGCGTAATAAAATACTTGTACCCAAATATAGTGTACAGTAGTAAACAATATAATGTTGCATAATTTTAGTGTTTAAATAAGTTGATTCTTTAGGTATAGGAAGGTATATAAGTTTTAGCAAAAGAAAAAAAGATGGTTTCCTACTTTTTTATTTGTGGCCTAGTTAAAAAATAATTTGCATAATTTTCACATCGTGTAAATACTTAGTATAAATTTTCGGTCACTAAGCATACTCCTATGAGTTCTCTAAGTAATACTTCTCTCTAGAAAATTAGCATATAAAAATAATATTTGACAACCATTTGTGTTTCCCTTAAGTACTAATCGTTTCCCATATAACGTTTTTTGGGCGTTTGTTTAAGGTTTGTACTTCTGCTACTTCTGTATGACTAAACATTTGCAAGCCTGTTGGCAAATACAATGCTTTGTTATTGTATGAAAGCATATAAGCAATAAAAGTATGAAGAATATTTTTAAATTTGAAGTTTTAGTTTCATTTTTTAACTTTACATCAATTTACTTCTAACTTTAGACAAATTTAGTGCTTTTAGTGTTATCGCAGTTTTTGCACATCACTAGCAGGATTTTCTCTCGCTTGCACTCGTTTGTTGTTTTTGTCTGTAGCACACTCCTTGTCCAGCCATGGCGCACAAACTGGACAAGAATATTTGCACAGATACGTAATTGCTAAGCGCAAGCAGTACAAGAGTATCGAGTAAGCAAGATAGCATACAAATACACCAACACAAATACAAAAGATCGAATACACAAAAAAGAAAACTAAAAGTTATAACTTTAATGGAGACAACAAAAGATAAAAGTATTTTGATCACGACAATAGCCCGGAGACTTTATATAAATAGTAGCTTCTACATTTAAGTTGTCGCGCTGCAGCGTTCACGTCGGATTAGTTAAGTCAAATCACTCAGTGCTGTGCGTTAAAAGCGTTTGCAGTTGTTGTTGCTGCTGGTGTTGCTGCAACAACAAAACACTCGAATCGAAGGCGGCGAAGTCGACAGAGGCAGCATTGGCCAATTTGATTGTTGTCGCATCAAATAGTTCGACGCGCGTGGCCCGATTTCCCCAGCCCGGTTGTAGCTAAAAATGGAGTGGACCCGCGAAAAGACGCTGCAGCTTATCGGTGCATATCGCGACCGGCGGGGCTTGTGGGATATGACATGCGATGACTATCGCAAAAAGGAAGTCAAACAACGACTGCTGAGCGAGGTGCGCACCAATCTTGGCGGTGATATACCAATACCGGAACTCGAAAAGAAATTCCATACGCTGCGTACACAATATCATCGTGAGATAAGTCGCATGAAAAGAAAAGAACCGTACAACTCAAAGTGGTTCGGTTTTAAGAATTTACAATTTCTAAGTTCACCGAGAGCTTGTCGTTCGAATAAAGGCCGCGTAAAGTCAGAACAAGCGGACGACAGCAGCACAGTGACAAAGTATATTATATCAGATCTGTCGGATAATAGCGGAGGTGACGTACAGACAAACAGTCACAACGAAGATTTTGTACCGCAAACACGAAAGGGAACAACAAATAGAAGTGCACAAGAGCTTGAAAAGCTAATTGAAGAGACTACCAAAGACGTCGAGGACATAGAGGATGCCAAGCCAAAATTATTGATGAAAGAAATGAATGTGCCGTTCGAACAAAGCTATACTACGGAAGAGGTACAAGTGACAGAAAGTGACCATATGGATAATCACAATCAAACGCAACAACAGCATCATCACCACCATCATCATCATCAAACGCAGCCAGTAGAAGCCACAATGGATGATGTTGTCGATCAGCAGACGCCAATCGAGGCTGTTAGCTTTCAAGCCAATGAAAACGGTGAACTGCACTTTCAGTCATCGTCTGCAGGCGGTGCTGGCGTACACCAGCATCATCACATGTTACCCGCGCGCATCTATAAAATTCCACGGCGTGATGCCTCATCACAAGATGACAGCTACTACAGTTCTGAGCCACAGCACCAAACAAAACGCATTTTTTATGACGCGTCTGCACACAACACGACGACGACCATACTGACGACGACGCCGGCGTCATTGGCAACACCACCCAATGGTACACAGACAATTATTAGTCCCACAGCGATTAAATTACCAAGAGGCACCGTTTGCGTAGGTACAGCACCGCCGCCAAAACAGCTAAACGATACTCCAAATTCATCTTTATCTTATATGCAACCACGAGATGAATACAGCACCTACGGCGAATATGTTGCCAATGAGTTGCGCACAATAAATAACCGCCAAGTGTTGACCGCTCTTAAGCACAAAATCAATACAGCCATTTTTGAAGCAAACATGGCAGAGCTGCATAAATGAGATTGTCAACAACGAAGCAATGCAACGCAACGCTACGTTGTCATCGAGAATGTTTCCGTTGTTAATCAGCTAAATTAAGAAAAAAAAAAATCTAATACTTTTCACACGTATAGCAGCAGTGGCTTGAGAGTAGCAACGCACCAGTGACCGCATAAACAAAATAAGTATGTAGGTATATATTCTTATGCCGTATCTACAAAAGTCGCATATATCAAATTTTTTATAAATTTTCGTTGAGTTAACTGTCACTTTTAATTGAAATTTGTGAATATTTGAAATTATTTCGAACACAGTATTCGTAAATATGCTATATGCGACTCTAGTGTAAGTACGGCATTTAACTGAACATGTCTGTCTGTCTGATGTCTATAAAATTGAATACTAGTCACTTAATTTTCGAATCTGAATTAAAAAAATAAAAAATATTTAAAAGGGTAGAAATCAGTATGCAATACTAAGAACGGTTTGCAGTAACTTTATTATATTAATTATTTAGTTTTTAAAGTTGATTTGAGATTATATGGCATACGTGTAAAAAGTATTTAAGCTTTGGTGACACCAAAACTAAACTTTTATCTTATTTACGTATAAAGTGTTACTCGAATTATCAAAATGTGTTCGATGCAATTGAGTTTGTATGAATATAAGTTTATTTAATGTTTATGTAAAGTAAATACATATAGTCCGCGAAATAATGTCTGTAACTGACTTTATTTAGAATCGTGCAAAATCCAAAAACTACAAAAAAATGTCGAATATGTATTTTTTTATAGTTGAGCATTTTTTGATGAAGTTTTTCTGCATTTGAGCATTTCTTCTAATAAATTAGTTGTGAATATTTTGTATTCACATTAAAATTTATTAGTTACAATAGAATACTTTTTTAAACAAACAGAATTATTTCATGGACTATATACATAGTTAATATGTAAATGTCTAATTTTTGTATAGCAGTTGTACTCTAAGATTAGTTTTGATCAATGAAAATAAACCAAATACAATTCAAAAGTTGAAATCGTTCATCTCAGTTATTGAACTGTTTTTTTTTTTAAGTTATTCTTGATTCATGAAAGTTTAGAGTGCGACAATTATGTAAGGAGACCACATTTCCGATTTAACAGTACTCCCACAAAATCTCGAATTAGACAGGTTAGAAAACGAATTATTGACGGATGTATTAAAAATTTGCGTTTAGACCCGATCTATCCACACAGTGACTAATCTATCCGAATCGGTGGGACCTTGGATCATGTTCAGATGCCCGAAACATTGGTTTTTGGTTTAAAGTGCGGCTTTTAACACAATCATACTTACATAATTAGTAAGTTTGGAAAAAATACTTATAGCCTCACATTTTCAGAAGAATTTGGGTAGATAGGACTATTCTGCGCGGGAAGTTCAGCTCTGCAGGCTGCTCTTAATTCTGCAATATCCTGGCTCTACTTCCATTTACTTGCTATCTAACCTATTATATGAACTGTTTTTTTCTTCTATGTTTGTAAAACGAATACTTCCAATTTAAATGTTCAACACTTCGATAACTCGCACTCGTCGAACCGATTACTATTGCACTTCACATGATCCATCACTAATCAGCTGTTTCACAAATCAATAAAAAAAAAAATAAATGCAGGACATATACAAAAATAGAAAAAAGAAAAGTTATTGTTGAAAATGAAGTTTCTGAAAGAAAATGCATTATATATGTTTATATTATTTATTTGTATGCTGCAGCATATTGGTAAGCATTAATACGCATTGAAATTTCGACCAAATAATAATTTATTTTCTGTACACAGCTGCGCTCGAGAAAACGCTACGACACTATGAGGTTTTCCACAAGGATATGGTCACACATAGAATTGTCAAAAGAGGCATTAAACAGAGTGCAAATCCATTTAATATTATCAAGGAGGTAGAATTTAAGACGCTTGGTAAAAATTTTCGCATAGTTTTGCACCCGCATCGTGATGTATTGCACAGCAAGTTTCGTGCTTATGCAGTGGACGCTGATGGCAATGAGACAGTCGTGCATTTAGGTGTGTATTCAAATTCTTTCGAAAATCATTTTTACTTTAATTTCAAACTAGATCATGATAATTTCTATACGGGCCGTGTATTCGGCGAGTTGGAGTCTTCCGTGCGTGCACACATTGAGAATGGTGTTATGACCATGTCCATACATTTTCCAGAAGAAACTTATCACATTGAGGTAGTTATAGTTCAAAAGCTGTTAAAAAACAACTTTTTAATTAATTCTTCTTTATTGTTAGCCCTCTTGGCGCCATTTGCCTACAGCCAAAAAAGATACAATGGTAGCCTACAAAACATCGGATGTGAAGCTAAATTGGAACAAAGACCACAATGCACATGATGCAAAGGCACCACCCATGACATGCGGTTATATTAAGGAGGGCTTAGGTTAGTTATAAATTTCTTCGCCGCTGTAATAATTACTTATTAATGTACCTAATGTTGCGCAGAGTTGGAGTCAACAAACAGCACAGTTGAGGACACAATTGAAGATGAGAACGATCACAAACGTAGCAAACGTCAAGCCGATCAGTATGAATACACGCCTACAAAAACGCGGTGCCCACTGCTGCTTGTTGCTGATTATAGATTCTTTCAAGAAATGGGTGGCGGCAATACCAAAACTACTATTAATTATCTGGTAAGTGTGTTAAAAACTCTTAGCTATGTTTTTGCTAATATTAAATCTCTCTCTAGATATCGCTCATCGATCGTGTACACAAAATTTATAATGACACTGTCTGGCAGGATCGCTCCGACCAGGAAGGCTTCAAAGGCATGGGTTTTGTCATAAAGAAAATCGTTGTACATTCGGAGCCAACGCGTCTGCGTGGTGGTGAGGCACATTACAATATGATACGCGAAAAATGGGACGTGCGCAATTTACTCGAGGTGAGTATATAATTAACTAAAGTCTAAAGCCCCATAAAAACCATTTTCCGTCATAATATTGCTCTTGTTCAATCAAATATTTTACGCTGCGCTTTGTCCATTTACCATCAAATTAATTTAGGTCTTTTCACGGGAATATAGTCATAAAGACTTTTGCTTAGCACATCTATTTACCGATCTTAAATTCGAGGGTGGTATTTTAGGGCTAGCCTATGTAGGCTCACCGCGCCGCAACTCAGTCGGTGGCATTTGTACGCCAGGTACATCCGATTTCTTAAATTAGTTTTGATTTCACGTATATTACATTATCTTCACAAACTTGGTTTATTTTATTTTCAATGTCCAGTTTTCAGTTAATTATAATTTACGGTAATTTAAATATTTTTATACGTTCTTAAGTTTATAAACGGAAAGCTAATAAATTATACTCTTAGAATATTTCAAGAACGGCTATACGCTCTATTTGAATTCTGGACTAAGCAGTTCGCGCAATCATTATGGACAACGCGTCATTACGCGTGAGGCAGATTTGGTCACCGCGCACGAGTTCGGACACAATTGGGGTTCCGAGCATGATCCCGACATACCGGAATGTTCACCAAGCGCTTCACAAGGCGGCAGCTTTCTGATGTACACCTACTCGGTTAGCGGCTACGATGTTAATAACAAGGTATAGTGCTTCAATTTGACTTTTGATTTATGTAGTTAATATAGAAATCTTTTTTACACACTGCATACAGAAATTTTCACCCTGCTCACTGCGCTCCATACGAAAAGTGCTGCAGGCCAAGTCTGGACGTTGTTTCTCCGAACCCGAGGAATCTTTCTGCGGAAATCTGCGTGTCGAGGGTGATGAACAGTGTGATGCTGGCTTATTGGGCACCGAGGACAATGATTCCTGCTGCGACAAGAACTGCAAATTGCGACGGAATCAAGGCGCTGTCTGTAGTGATAAGAATTCGCCGTGTTGTCAGAATTGTCAGTTCATGCAGTCCGGTATGAAGTGTCGCGAGGCGCAATATGCTACATGCGAGCAGGAGGCACGCTGCACTGGTACACATGCTGAGTGCCCGAAATCACCGCCAATGGCTGATGGCACTATATGCCAAGAACGTGGTCAATGCCGTAACGGCAAGTGTGTGCCATACTGTGAGACGCAGGGTTTGCAGAGCTGCATGTGTGATATTATAGCAGATGCCTGCAAGCGGTGAGCATAAAATTTGATCAAATTAATTTAAGCATATACTCTAAAATTTATACCAAGCTGGAAATGGGAATCAAAGATTATGTTGAACAAAATGTGTATGTTGTGTAGAAATTGTTTGGATTAATGAAATGTATACACCATAAATTTTTTAAGTGCTCTATGTAGCCTGGTCAAACTTTTCAATTGTGCGACCCATCCAATGCAATTAAGTTTTCATTTCTTTCACTTGACATATGTATGTGGTATATTGATTAGAAATACTATTAATCTTTATACATATATAGAGAACTAACAGTATATATAAGTAAGCCTGATACAGCATACGGATCGCTTATAATTTAAGTCAAATTTAAATTCTTATATTTTTATCCAAATCTTTTGATTTCAGTTGCTGTCGCATGAGCATAAATGAGACATGTTTTCCCGTAGAGCCACCAGATGTGCTGCCGGATGGTACACCGTGCATTACTGGCTTTTGCAATAAGGTAATTTCGACAGTCGTCAATATCTTTCAAATATAGAAATAAAATTTCTTGTTACTGTTTTTCAAAGGGAGTTTGCGAAAAGACAATACAGGATGTGGTCGAGCGTTTTTGGGATATCATAGAAGAGATCAATGTAGCGAAAACATTGCGTTTCTTAAAGGACAATATAGTCAGTAAGTAAAAGCTGCGCCACCATCAAAGTAATGATACATTCTCTGCTTCTTTTACATATATTTATTGCTAAACAGTGGCTGTCGTTGTGGTAACTTCAGTTTTCTGGATACCAGTCAGCTGTGTCATCTCTTACTTTGATCGCAAAAAGTTGAGACATGAAATGAAGCAAATCGATTGGAGTCAAAAACTAGATCTAATACATCCCAGTGACAGACGGCGTGTCATACATATACGGTAAAAATAATAAAATATTTTAATGAATTGAATATTTATCAATTGTTCCGTTCACTTGCAGCGTGCCGCGTCAAAAAATTACAGTTGCGCGCGGTGCTTGTAATTGAAGCGAAGTGATGAATGAACGTGCAATATATTTGTATATTATTTTTTTTTCATTTCAAACTGCCGATGATATTCAAAATGTATTTGCAAATTTTACTTAGCGTTAAATGAATAAAATGTCGAAATACTTTTTTCTACATGAATTTTTTTTTATTCTTTAGCATTGTACGTACAAATACAGTGTGTGTGTGTCATTTTCTTTTGTTTTTTTTTTTGCGTATTCTAAAGTTAGTAGTGAAGTTTATGTGTGTTGTGCGCGAATTTGAAATATGTAGTTATTATTTTGTAAAACATTATTCAAGTGTTTTGTTTTGTTTGTCTTTTTTAATGTAAATCAAATAACGCTTATCGATTGTTTTAGTAATTAGTGTGTCTTATTAAGCAAAATAAAGAAATTATTTCTTTTTATTGCTTTTGCCGTTGGTTTGCGGTGGTGGAACATCTTCTTCGAGCTCACTGTCTTCCTCGTCCTCAGAATACTCTTCAACTTGACCCCATGGAATTTCACCCAAGTTCACTTCGGACTGTAAAATATAAACGAGTTATATATTAGTTGAAATTCTTAAATTTTTGGCTTGCTCTTCTATTTACCTTTCCACAAACATGTACTGGTCCGGAGCCCTGTAGCAACTTGAAGGTTACTGAACCATTTGGAAACTCAACGTTTGGCTTCAATAGACGTGTTTCGCCTGCCTTTAGGACTGCGATCGGAATTTTTACTGTTTTCTTTTCGTCCACCTTGATTTCCGCCTAAATTATATAGATTTGTAATATTAGCGAGTACAAACAATATTAATGACGCTGCTGCTTCTTACCTCGATGACATTGAATTCGCCTGGCTTGGCATCATAGCCCAACGAAATCTGTTTGATTATCAATTTATATGATTCAACTACATATTCCTCAGGAAATTCTTGTACAACAAACTGTGCGATAGGTTCAGTCGCGCTTAAAGTGACACCTGAAAAGAAAAGCAACAAAGAAATATTAGGCATGGCGTGTCGAAAAAAACAGAAAAGCATAGCCGGCCGGCTTGCACGTTTCGTGATGCGTCAACATTTTATTTTACTTTTAATGCATTACACGATTTTATATGCTTTTGATGCTACTTACCATAGAATGATTCGGACTCCATTTTATTTTGCGATATGCGTTAGAACAGCGTAGCACTTTGTATTTGTCAGAGACCCTAAAACAAATGTATGCCTCACACGTGCCAAATGCTTGCAGCGAATGTTAATTTTTGCAAGGCTGCAATACAGGCACTAAAATATACCAAAGATAGTAATCGAAACGACTTCAATACAATAAAAATTATCGAAAAAACTGCAGTGTAGAGATGAAATGTAATGTGATTTTAGATCTCACTTATCATGTTTATACGACACCTATCCAGTTATGGCTGGTTTCACGAATTCACAAAAATCACTGCTTATAAGGCAATTACAATTTTATGAAAGTTGCCACTGTTAAACAAGACCAGTTCAAAATAAATAACGAAATATTAATATAATAATTTGTAAAAAAGTATGAAATACTGTTATATAAAATCGTCCATATACCTTAATAAGGTTGTTGCCGCTCTTCGAGACTGAAAACAGAACGGAAAATCTACACAAATTCAAGTTTTGCGCAAACAGACTGTCATACAATTCCTATTTGCTACAAAACATCAAAACTATCAGAAATTTAAAAATACTCATGAAATATTTTCATGAAAAAGTGCTTATAGGCAAAATGTTTTCACTTTTTCAGAAATGTTTTCATGAGTAACGCCATCATATAAACAAACCTGTGATATATCATTAATCCATGATAGGCTTGTGAAACAGTCTATACAATACAGTCTATATATAAAAATTAATGTTGTATATACATAGCTATCCATGTATATTCCTTATAGGAAGCCAAACCACCCAAGTCAGATTTCATTTGAGTTAAAGGAATGAAATTTGTTTTATTTGTTAGTGGGACCGCGATGTGTAGGATCCATTGAAAAAGTGGGGTGGGTTTAGGTGTCAATGAAGAACATACATAAATATATATGTATAAACATTATTTATATCAAGTTTTTTAGTATGCACGACAAGCTTGAAGAACTCTATTTGAGAGCGATATCAAAAACTGAGAAAACAATCGCCCTTAAGGCTTCGTTCCGTACATTGCTTCCGCTTTTTAATATGACATTGTGAAATTTTTATAAAATTTCTACTGCATAACTTATTTTCTTCCGCTTATTAACATGCATTACTTATTATTTAAATTTTTTCTTATTTATCTGGGTAGAGCCATATTGCTTCTTCAAATTTCTGTCTCAACCATAACGGACAATGCTAAAAAATCACAACGATATCGATAAATTCGAAACGATTTCGATGATTAAAAACAATCGAAAAAAAACTTGCCCATGTAGTTTTTTGGTAAAAAATAATTCTTTTCGCGAATTATCCCGACACGTGCAAGCTCGCATTTCATTATTTTCGCAAAAAAATATTAAATATACAAATCAAATATGTCTGAAGAATCTTTCTATGGTAAATATGTTCATAAAAATAAAATTATGTTAGCAATATATGCTATATATACATAACATACGTTTTATGCTGCATTGTCGGGTGACCGGTTACCGGCTACATTTTTGCGTCGCCGCCGCCGCCATTATGTGCAGTCAAACAAACCAAAGCCTAATTTACTAAATATGTATGTATGTATATATCTTCTACAACAGGTGTAACCTTGTCCGGTGAGAACAGCAGCGTTACTTGGGATATGCTGACCCATGACGAGGAATTCACGAGAGGACAAAAATTGGTTATTAAGCAAATTTTGCTTGGCGCTGAAGCCAAGGAGGATGAGTTCAATGTCGTCGAGGTGAGTGCACATCTATTCAATGCCGCATTTTTTTGTTGTAGTTTTTGCTGTTATGCTTTTTTTTCTTTTTTGTTTTTTTCTTTGCGACAAGCAACCACCAAAAATTTTGCTAGCCAACTGCCGCCAAAAAAAAGATGATTTTTTTTATTTTTCTAAATAATTTATAATCAACTTATAGACAACACTGTTGTATTTCCATTGGAGCTAACGCATGTTTGTGTAGCATCCTCCACAAGCTGTGTCATTTCTTTTGTGAATTTGAACATGTCACGTGCTTCTTTGTGCAAACGACAGACAACGCCTGCTGCCGGTATAGACCAATTCCAGCATATCATCTCACATTTAAGCGTTTCTAAATCTTCACGTAGTGAACACAAATTCTAAAAGCACATAACGAAATTAGCACATATGGTTAACATTTGTATTTGTACTATTTGTACATACCAATGCCACTGTAGAATCAATGGCGCAAATTTCACTGCCCAATATTATGACTAGTTTAATAGCTGGCAGCTCAGCTGTAACATGGCTGACCACTAAACTTTTCAACTGCTCCGCAGCAGCATAGTCGATGTCACCTTTCAGCTTGATTAGCAAACTTTCTGTGCCGTTTATCTAACAAAACAAAAAAGAAGCTATTATGTGTTTATTAATATTTCAAAAAAAGTCTACTACCTTCTCCTTGGAGAGCGTTATATGGGGATTCATGCTCTTGTATAAAATGAAAAGCATATTAAATAAAATGCCGCACACCATGCCATATTCCAAACTCCAGAATAGACAGGTTACAACCGTTATGAGAAATGGAAACATATCGCGTTCTAGTAGAACAATTAAATGTAAATAAAACATATTACATTTTACTTTGTCTTACTCACTTTTCGAACGCCATATTTCTGCAATTCTATCATACTCGACCATGAACACCATTGCAGCAATAATAATGGCTGACAATGTTGCTTTTGGTATATAGGAAAATGTTGATGTAAGAAATGCCAGCGTCATAAGCACAAGTGCACCGGTAACTGCACCGCCCAAGGGCGTCTTTACGCCACTGGCATTGTTAATAGCTGTGCGTGTAAAGGAACCGGTTATCGGCATTGAAGAGAAGAAACTGCTGCCAATATTGCACATGCCGAGTGCAATCATTTCCTGTGTAGCGTCAACAACTTTGCCCTTGGCTGTAAAAACAAAAAACGTTTATAAGCTATATATGTTTTTAGCTGAACGATTTTTTTACTTACAAAATGCTTTAGCTACTGCTACGCTCTCCAGTATTGATATGAGCGGTATAGATGCAAGCGAAGCACCCAAATGTTTAGCCATAACAGCAAAACTAACTCTTTCGCCATCCTCGGTAGTGGTGCTGAATGGCGGTACTTTGAAGGGTGGTAAACCTGGCGTTATATGATCGTTGACCCGAAATGGTAAATTATCACCATTTCTAAGGAAGTAACAGAGCAGTATGCCAACAATGACAGCTAATGCATTGCGTGAAAGTGAAATGTACTTGAAGAGTTTTGGACTGCAGCTTATATCCTTGATTTGCTGTAGATTAAATAGTTAAAAATATTATTAAAAAAGTCTATTAATGATTAATTTTTAAGAAATATTAAATGTCTTATCTTAATACTAGTAAGGCATTATAAATCTAGCAGACAGAGGTACATTTCTGCACTTATGCTTAAAAGTAAAATATTTGCTATACAGTTTTTAATGATCTTATTTACTAGTAAATATCAACGTGATGATGACGCATGGTATGCACGTTTACCGCACACTTTTAGCAATAGCCCTACAAAAGTATTGTTCTAAATTTTAAATTTTGCAGATAACTGTTAAATGATTTAAAATATTCCACAAAATATTTTAACGATTCCATACCCACGGTTCTTGTTTTCATCTGTACTTTTCCTTATCTACGACAGTATAAAAACTGAAGAACTATTTGAGATCGAATAAAAAAGATAGTAACTAGATTTGTTTGCCTAAGCAATTATTTCGTAGAATACTTATCAAAGATATTCAAAAGTATACTGAAGTAAAAAAATATTCCAAGTGGTTGTAGAAGCAGCTGTTTTGTTTCAATTCGTAAAAAAAAATATATATGTATGTGTCATGACAACTTGTAGGTATTGGCATATGTTTTCATGTGAGATTTGTGCGCACCCAGATGTGAAAAGTTTTATTATAAGGTAGTAAATTTTACGACCTATTCATATCTACAGAACAAACTTCATCTAGCAGCCGTGACGTTTGTAATGTCACTCATTAGGTTTTTAGGCTTGTGAGTGACGGTGTGCCTGGTTGCAGCCAAAGCTGGTGACTCCTCCTGTATATGCCTCGGGGATTCGTCAACTTTTAAACAGAATCTAAAGGTGTTGTCACTTTCTATAACAATTTTGCTTAAGTGCCTTCTAAGTCTAAAGTCTCCAATTCAGAAAACGTGCTTTCATGTTTAGATCGTAGTTCTTTTTCCCATAACTTATTTCATATATTTGGTTTTTGTAAGCGCCTAGCAGTTGCTTTCCCTGTGGTATGCCTTAAAATTAAAGGTGATGATTGGGATTTTCTGTAAGGTACTCAAATATACAATACAGCCTTTACGGATCGCCTGACCATTACACAGAATTGAAGGTTCTCAAGTTTTGAGACTATTGGACTGAACACTCTAAACTTGTAGTAACTGCTTTTTTCTTGTCAAATATGTTAATAGCTTGGGTTAGTCCTATTTTTTTATTTATTGCTTAGCGCTATTTAGTCTAATTTGCTACCACATGGTCAAAATATATAAATCGAATTCCCCACAGTCTCCAACTGGCATTGTAATTATATTTAATTGCAATACCAAACTATTTATAAAGAATCTGTATTATATTAACTTACCCTCATAAAAATCAACAATATGAGTGTACCAACACCCAATAGAGCATCGTTGAGGCGTGTCTCTTCAATGTTTCCAAAAAAGTTTATCCATGAACTTAGAAACTCATTCGATTTGCTCGAAATGCCGAAGAGATTATTAATTTGTCCGCTTGCTATAGTCATGGCAGCGGCCATTGTAAAACCAGTGACCACAGGTATCGAAATGAAGCGTACTAGCACGCCCAGATTCAATAAACCGAGTAATAGTATAAAACAACCGGAGAGAAAGCAAGAAAGTATTGCATAGTCAGGGCTGCCGGCAACATGTGACTTTATCATCAGCGCCATTATGGCGGTGGGACCTAAAGTTTTATATTTAAATTAACTGTTGTGCCACTCGTTTGCTACTAATTACTTACCAACTGTTATATCCTTGCATGTGCCAAAAAGTATGTACATAAAACAGCCCATAAATGCAGAATACAAACCATATTCTGGCGTCAGACCGGCAACAGTGCCGTATGCAATTGCCTGTGGTATTGTGGTGAGACCCACTGTTAGACCCGCAACAAAATCGACCATAAGAAATTTAGTCTTGTATTTGGGCAACCAATAGAGTACGGGCAGAAAGCCTTTAACTGATGCAAAACTGCAACAATATTTCGCCTTAGTGCCAATGGCAGCACATACATTTGGCAAATGCTCCCGATAGAGATCTTCATCTGCCGTATGGATTGAAGTGTTTGTTTAGGTTAAAATTAATTGTATATTGGCAATATATATAGATAATTAGTTAGTTAAGTGCTCGCTCGAGTGTGTAAAAATTAAATAAAAGAAAAATCAGTGATAGCAGCAGTACGTATGCAATGAAGCGTCACGGAGGAGAACACTTTGTACGGCGACTAAATAAAGACACCACTTGAAAGTTGTGGCAGATAGTGGCGCCGATATCAATAAAATGGAAAATTAAACAGTTACGACTTAAAATGTTACAATTTGTGTAAAATTTATAATGCAATTTTTTGTTTATTTTTTAAGCACACCAAACTGAAGCTTATATTTTTATTAGACAAACCTTTTATGACTTGGTTTTCGCACATTTTGTTGTGTTTGTATTTGGCACATATAACGCAATTCCTGCTTAATAATAATAATACACTACTTGCAGCTTAAAATGCTGGCTTTTAGCGTGTGTTTTCCAAGTGATTTTTTTTTATTTGCTATTTACTTAATTGAAATTAACGCCGTTTTACTAAATTCACATGTAAATCTTAAAGAGGTTTATTGTCTGACACGGTTTTATAACGAATTGAAACTGTAATGTTAGATGCTTCCGCGACCAGCGCCGAAATTCGAATGGGGGCCTCTGGCTAATTTTTTCTGTTATTATTGCATATCACAGCTCTGTTTGGCGCCGACCGACGATTTTGCGCTGCTGACATCGTTGTCAGTTAGTCTATCAGTTATTATTGTATATGGGAAAGAAGGCAGCAGCAGCAGTACTCTGAATTTGGGTTGATAATTTCATTCTAATAATTTACTTGTTTGATTATTCGTCGACGGTTATCGTAAATTCTGTTAATCAATGTGTCTTGCGTTGTCAACAGCGGCCGGTAATGTACAACGCACTAAGACTTTCTTACGCGATTTCCGAGTCTAAAAAACTATATGATCTATGATGTTTGATATGATTTTGATTTAGTTTCCTTCAATTCTCAAACATTTCCTACAATTGATACAACGTAACCAAAATTCACGCTATTTAGCTTATCAACGTGCTTCTTTGACCCTTGTACAGCTTGTTTGTCTACTTGTGCCACTTTGTGTCTTTATTCGTTAGTTTGTAATGTTTTGTCAGTGAGCGCATCTTGAGTGGCTTCGTCATAGATAAGATGTGTGTTGCTTGGTGTCTTAAGCTATTTTGTTTTTCGGCAGCATATATTTATATTTATTTCATTACCCTAAATGTCACAGATTCATCGCAATCGATATTAGCGTTCTTTATATATGACGCACTTACGTCGAAAATTAAAAAGTCCAATCAAATTGTGATATAATCTAATAACATTTTTTCATTCTTTTTCTTTCTTCTATTTATACGACAATTGCAGGTGCATACATTTAAGGATTCCGTACAGATTCCAATTGCTGTGCTTAAGGCAGGCGAGACACGTGCTGTCAATCCCGATGTTGAGTTTTACGAATCAAAGGTTACATTCAAACTAATCAAGGGTAGCGGTCCAGTCTACATACACGGCCAAAACATCAAGGATGATGTTGAGGTTGTTGACATGGAGGAAGATACAGATGAAGAGGATGTTGGCGAGGAGGAAGACGAGCATCCCAAGAAGCGCGCCAAACTGGAAAATGCTGATTTAAAAAAGAACAAGAAGAAATAAGCTACTAACCCTGCGTTGATGGTGGTCCTCCAAACTGCTTTCACCAATAGCATACGCAAATATAACGAAAAATCAATTACAGTTTTAGGCTCCGAATGTGTTTATAAACAGTTTTAACAACTTTAACCAGTAGCTACATGCAATTAGAGTTCCTCGGGTTTCTTTGCATGTCGACGGTTGTGGTTTCTAGTTTTAAGCTTAAAATGTTTCATTAAATAATTTCTTTTTTGAAATTTAATAATAAACCATTTTTCCAACTTCTTTTGAACTGCTTAGGAGACAAACAACAAATACCCGCCTAGACCAACAATAATAACTACTACATACTGTAATTTGTACATAAATTTAAGCAAAAATTGTAGAACACATGAAGAAAATCACAAAATTTTTATGAGACTCCAGATTCAAATAAAGACAAAACATCCAAACATAAATAAAAATTTCGTTTTTTTTTTTCTTGCACAATCTACGCTTCGTTTTTTTTCTTTTATTTGCCAAAATATCGCTAAAGCTTAATAATCGGAACAATATCATTTTAAATTTCTTTTTCATGATACAATTTTTGGGAATGAATTATAAATTTGGTTTGTAACTGTAAATTTTTTGCAACTTTCCTCTTCTGCTACCCCTCTAATTAAATCTTACAAATGGATTCACATTTGCTCGCTATACATTAGTAACGTTTACAAAATGTTCAATTTTCCACAGTGGATGTTCGTTCTGTAACCTAGCATGCAGGCGCTGGCATAACCTTAAGGCGTTCAAATGCTGCCTTCTCGAGAGCTTCGCGATGCTCAGGAGCAGAAATTTGAATTAGTTCATAAGCACGTTGACGCATAGTTCTACCGAAGAGTGAAGCAATACCGTGCTCCGTTACGACGTAGTGTACATGAGCGCGTGAGGTAACAACGCCGGCACCTGGAAAAATAAGAGAAATGTATTAGTTAGTTTTTATCTAAACATTTAAATAAAATTGGAGTGTCTGCAAGATCAAAATGAAAGTTATTTACTTAATGCAAAATTTTTAAAAAATTGTCTTTTCCGGCTTAAGATAAGCTGGTACATATAAAATTTTTTCAAAACAAAGAGCTGTTACCCTATACAAGATGAAGATTAAAGGGCGTGTAGTACCGCACGTCGAATCAGCTAGTTTTAATATAAATTTTATATGATTACAGAAATTGAAAAAAAAGTTGCTCAAAATATTTTTTAAAATATATCTAGAGCCCGATCCAATCTAAACCATCTAGAGAGCCTCTCAAACATCCAAAACTTCCGTCAAAATATTAGGAGGAATTCACTGATATAATGGGACGGAACATCATTCAAGTCCATTGATCCCACAAGGAGTCAAGTCCATTAACCTCCCAAGAAGTCAAGACCATTGACTCTCCGAGGGATAAGTCCATTGACTCGGGGATGTCGATTCCGCCGTCTAGGGAATGCTCCGTCCGGGATATTTTAAAGCCATAATCGGCAAAGTCTGTCGAAAGACGGCGAAGCTCAGTGTGTGCTGAAATGCACTCTCAGTATTGAACTAATTATGTAATAAGGAAGAAAGAACGCGCTACTGTCGTGTATGCCCACCTCGAAGTACCCTCTACCAGCTTTTTCTATGGAAAATAGCACTGCTAGCGGTCTGATCTGGGCCTAAATGGAATATTTTATTATAATTGATTTTAGAACTTTTCATACAAGAATCCAGAAGAGCAGGATTTTCTGGGGTGCACCCACTTAAAGTGGCACTTAAAGTGTTGTTGAAATTGGAAGATCATTGAACTCGAACGCTCTCGGGGAAGTTTTCATGGTTCCTCCCCCTATAGCGTGCCTCTGTAGTAAGGGATTATACAAGTGTTGAAAGGTCAATGGGGCAACTGTCTGGAACCAAATCATTTACTGAAGGTGAAGGCTAATTTTCTACGGTTTTTAAGTGTATAGATATTTTTTAAAACATATATTTCTATTCATTTTGCTGGGTATTAGATATAGCATCTAACTGTCTAATCCAGATAAGTAAATAAATATAAATTCGTAGTAAAAACTTCCGTTGATTGGGTAATAAAAACATACCTGGCTGTAGCATTGGTACAATCTTGCTCTGACCCTTATTGGTCACCGATGGCATAGCAATAATTGGAACACCCTCGCCGTCCGTGCCCTCGGCTGCGCCACGTATAAAGTCAACTTGACCACCGAAACCTGAGAAGAAGCGTGTACCGATCGAGTCTGAGCAAACTTGGCCAGTCAGATCGATTTCGATGCAGCTGTTGATGGCAGTCATGCGGGGCTGCAGCTTAATAACACTCACGGAGTTAACATAATCCACGGCGTACATTTCTATAAATAAAAAATATTAAACGAATCGCTACGCAATAGTTTTTAATTTTTTAATTACCAATGAATGGATTATCGTGAACAAAGTCGTACAACTTCTTATCGCCGATTAAGAACGAGCCTACAATGCGACCCTGATGCATTTTTTTCTTGCTATTCGTAACGCAACCCTTTGCTACCAAATCAACAACACCGTTGGCAAACATTTCCGAGTGTATACCCAAATCTTTGTGATTATGCAGTGCATTAAGCACAGCATCCGGAATATTACCAATACCCATTTGCAGTGTTGCACCGTCTTTGACAAGATTCTCGGCAATAAGTTTGCCGATCTTCTGCTCCGTCTCGGAGAGCTTACCAGTACCATGTTGTGGCAGTGGTGTATCGACCTCAATAGCGAAATCGAAATGCGATTGATGTACGATGGCATCGCCAAAGGTGCGTGGCATTTGTTTGTTTATTTGTGCTAATAAAAAATGTAAATAAAGGAAAATCAATTGACTAACTCCGATCAATAGAACAACAACAAGAACTTACCAACAATGATGTCCGAATGCAACAAACCAGCACGCACGCAATCAACACTTGTGCCCAACGAGCAGTAACCATGTGAATCTGGCGGTGAAACATGAACCATTGCCACATCGGGCTTAATAATTTTGTTGTAGAATAATTTTGGTATCTCGTGCAAAAAGATTGACATATTATCACCACGACCCTCAGCAACCGCTTTGCGCACATTGCCACCCATGAAGAAGGATGTCGATCTAAAAACGGACGAATACTCGGGCTTGCAATATTCGGCCGGACCCTCGGTGTGCATATGGCAAACGGTGATATCTTTTAGTTTGTTTTCCAAACCATAAACAGCCATAGCACAGGTCAATTCCACGGGTGTAGCTGCGGCGCCAGAGAGAAAAACGGTGTTACCTGAAATATAAATAGTTGAAATCATTAATAGAGATATGGCGAAAGATTATCATGTTGGCAAAGTGTAATAGTAATAACGAATAATCAAAAAAATAATTAATAAGCCTCCACGCAGATACTTTATTCACGTGCGACTTATCGCATGCGCTACACCACTTGGCGATAAGTCGCAATACGCTAATTGAAATAAATTGGTTGTGACTTGGGAACTGATTGAGAAAGGATATATATAAGTATGTATATAATCTTATGCTCTTGATCAGCATTTAAAGTTGACATATATATAAATACTTCATAAGTAAGTAATTTGAACAATTAGGCCACTCAAACGATGACGAGTTAAAATTTAGGGTAAACATTCTAATGATTAAAATTTGTATTATAGTATTTATATCTGCAAAAGTCTTTATATAGGTATTATTTTTTTTTTGCTTCTGTTCCTGGCCAAAACCTAAAATAAAACGTATATCAGTTTTATTAATATACATATATATACGTATATACGAATATATAATGCAAATAAAATATAAATAAATACGCCGACTTCGAAAACATTTTGCCTGTCTTGTGAATGATGTTGTTGTAGTATTGTGCACACTCGGTTCTAAAGTTCAGAAAGATGCTTTTTATGTGATTATATTTATATATTTATATGGAGGCTACAAAAGAGTTCCAATGTCTTGTAGCAGCTACAATTACAAGTCCACATAGGAAAAACCCCCATAAAGCATAAACAATATTGTTTATGAAGTTTTAATCTTATCAATAGATATATTTCAAATGAAAGGTTTCATTTCAAATATCTTATCTAAAGAAATCTTGGGAGAGTCAAAATAAAATAAACAAATAATAATGCAGATGAAAGGGCAAACAATTTGATAATATTTCAATAACATATTACAGTCAATAATATCAACAAACATATTGTAAAATAAATGTGACAATGGTCACAAAATTGTTATCAGAAGTTTTATGAGTTGTAGATGAGCTCAGGATACTTGGTGTTTACATTTCATTAGTTTTTTAAAGATATCAATAATTTTAGAGAACAGAGACATGAAATGCATGGCTTTCACTGAAAATGAATTTATTTATTTCAGAATAGTAATATATATTGCGCGCTTCTTTATTCTTTATATAATTTATATCAGCTACATTTATCAGTCATTTTCATGAGAATTAATATGGTTTTTGTGTTTACAAATAATCCATCAATTTACTGGTTATATAGGTTATATAGGCCATTTATTTTATCTTTGATAATCATGTCTAGTTTTTCGCCAAAAAAAAGGGGCATATGGAAACTCCGCTTTTCTGCTTCAATTTAAAAAAAAAAAAAACGATTGCTGAATCCTATCGCATCGAATGCTTGTGAAGGCGAGTGATTTAATTAAATCCATGTGCAGAGATTGGTTTCGTCGCCAATTTGCACCTGAGCGAAAAGATGCGTGAAAATTAGCCAAGGAAGATTGAAGACCATCAATTGCAGGCTCTTTTGAAAGTGGACGATACTCAATCGCAACAAATGCAATAAGGTATTACTCATCTAGGCATTTCCATATGCCTATGTATGTGCCATGGGAAAGGTTTAAAGGCTCGGAAAATGGTTGTCTCATAATTGGAACCATAGGCATATGGAGCGATGAAAAATCATGCTTGCCAGACAACAAAAAATCCAATAAAAAGTGGAAATGTTTTTATAATTCTAAACGCAAGAAATTGTTGGGATTTTTTGGATCAGCAGGGTATCATTTACTAAAAGCTGTTGAAACCCGGTGACACTGTTAATGCCCATTGCTACATCAAACAACTGAATTGTCAACAAAGACATCACGAGTTGATTTTGCTGCATCGTACACGTCGAGATGGGTTCAAAACTACTTTGAGGCACGTGACTGGGTGATGCAATACCATGCCGTTATTCATCAGACTTGGTTCGTTCCGATTACCACGTTTTTTCGTCGATGCGAGACGTGATCGCTGATCAGCACTTCAATTCTTAGAAAGATGTTCGAATTTGGCTTAATGAAAAGAAAGGAATTCTTTTAAAGTATTTCAAAAAATATTTGCTTTCTAAAGGCAAGAAAAATCATAATTTTTTTACGGATGATCCGATTTGTTTGATCTTGGGACTTGCCTTGGTGTTTAGAAAAATAAAAAAAAAAAATTATAGCTCGAAGGGCCCGCAGCAGCCTGAATAGACCTTGAAATGGATATATTTGAAACTACAATATATTTCCCATATTTAAGAACTTTTAAATTTTATATTAATCGGCACGATCAAATTTATTGAGAACTATAAATTTTAACAAAATTTACAATGGCTGAACGAAAAAATAACTGGCATTTTTACGGTATGTAATTTGAGAGAAATTCGGCTCCAGAAAATGACACGTATATATTATAAAGCATGCAAAGCGTATTAGAACTTCGGTTTATAAAAGTTCCAAGTGACTTATTTTTTAAATACATGTTCATGCATTTAGCTCTAATCCTATACATCTTTTGGTGTTTAAATTTAGTTGCTTCACACTTTTCATTTCGTTTGCCAAAATAAAAGAATAAATGACATTTCATTGGATTTATATATAGTTTAAATTAGAAGCAGCACTTGGTGCAGCAATATTTTGCGCTCCGATCACTTTGTTGACGAAGTTACTGCCCCGCTTTTCTCCGAATAATAGTTCTGTCTGACTATTTGTATGCCTGCCTATATGTTTCTATGTACCCTATTCCCACAATCTTGAACAAATTGATTAGAAAAAACAATATGAAGAAACAACAATGACCGCGATAAGGTCAGTATGAACTACCGACCCCACAGACTGACGGACGGATGAACAGACGGACATTGCAATATCGACTCGCCTTTTGATGCTGGTTAAAAACTTTTTTGAGTTGTGTAAATAAATTATTCGACGCTTCTAGTTTTTTTTTTTTGATCAACAAAAATCTCATGAGGTGTCATAGTTCTTTTTTCTAAGGGATAATTCTCCGATTCTTTCTGAATTATTATTTACGGTGTAAGTCCGCCAAGCAAAGTAATGTAACATATGTAGGTGTTCAGTCTATTTAAGATGTACTATTGAGTTTGATTGGGTACATATAGTTACTTATGTTGATGTTTTTATAGATTTATAAATAAACATCTTATTAAATTTATGTAATTTTGGAGAGTTATCTACGGAAGTCGCAATAGCTGCAGTGAACAAAGTTGCAATGGGTATGCAGCACGTATAAAGACATTTTTACTGATAAGCCTGAACTAAAACTCTATTAAAGATATGTTAACTTTTATAAAGTCGGAGCGTCCCAAAATATAGAGAAATGCAAATAACCTATATTACTACTGCTGATTTTTGTTTATTCTAGACACCTTTTTCAAAGATATATTTCAGCCAATCGAAATAATACAAATATAACAAATTTTTGTTACAATATAGAAATTTTTGGGAGTCTTAACTAGTAAAGTAACTAACGCTCGTATAGCGCATAAAAAATCGTCTTAATCGAACATATTTGTTTTCTACTTAACTTTTTCTGTCAAAATAATGTAAGCGTGCCATATAGATTCCCCCTTAAGCTAATATTAGCCGCGACTTTTCCTTTGGCAGCCGCTTGATATGTTTTTTGGCAGCTTCTACCAAAACAAAAAACGAGGCAAACAAATGGTACATGAAGACGCAAAAATGCAAACAAATCCAAAAAAAAACATTACTTTGTTGCTGATTTTTTTTTCTATACCAATTAATGTTAATAGAATAAATCAAATATTCACGAAAATTTGTTAATTGAGAACAACACAATACGAATAACAACAATAATAATAAACATTTATCTAAATTATATGCGTACATATGTATGCATGTGTAAACAAGTTAATAAAGCAGAGGAAAAAGCAGCATGAATTTAATATTGTATTTGCAAACACATACTGTTATTATTTTATACACACAGGTGCAGGGGCAAAAATAAAGCCAAATCAAATACACACATACACATGAAATTGCATAATCAGCACTGGCGCTCTCATTTTGGAACCTGAACCTTATCAAAAATTCTCGCAAAATGTGTTAGTGGGATTAGATACTAGAATCGGTTGATATGTACTATATATTATAGACTTTGTTTGACGGACAGCCAGCCTCCGGCAGTGACTGATATTCTTACGTCCCCTAATTGACTTCAATGCAAAAGAGGGCAAAGTACAAAATTTATATTTTTCATATTTTGCTTTGTTGTACAGTTAGCGATACAATCAAGAAAATACACATGCATACATATTTATATTAGTATGACATTCGTGGTCTTTTTTTTTTAGTTGCAGCTGCATTTGCTTTCGTAATCTTGTTGTTGTAATTAAAATATTCAAATGATTTTGTTTTATTTTCTTGTTTGTTTGTGAAATACAATCAGCCACAAAAGAGACGGCTTCTGTTTTGAATGGAAATAGTCTGTAAACATTTTTAAGCAGTGAATACACGATAAATAAGTAAAAATATAAATGTCGCCATACAATACATTGACTAATGAAATGTAATTAGAGTAATTGAAAGCAGTCAAACGGCGAGATTCATCGCACATGATACTCTATTAGAAATGCCAAATTGACCAAGCAATTTGCATGTCGAGCAATCGACCGAAATACAGGTCACCACACCCCACCCTCAACCCAATGATTTATCAAGATACTTTTTCTATGCATATTACCGCACTTTTCAGTATCTATGAAAGTATCTTTCTTTCTTTTGCATGTGTGCAACTGTGCATGTGTTTGTTAGAGTTCTATGTGTATTACATAACATTACAGTACTACAAACCTTGCCGGCGCTACAAAATTAATATTATCCTTACCCGATTTAACGCATTTTACGGCCTCCTCTGCGGATACAATTTTCGGTTTTCGTGGCAGTGGATGCGACAATTCACGCACATACGTGAAGTAATTATTATGCTGCATAGTAGCAACGGCAGCAATTGCATTGAACATTTGGGGTTCCAGGAGCTGCTTCACTGCGCCCAGGCGCCGACCGGTCGATGCGAATTGTTTGCTAAGCATCTTGATTATGTTGGCAACTTGGTGGTTGCGGTTTAAATTCACTTTATGCTTAAATTACTATTTTAACAACTAATACGCAATAGCGGCGACTAGTTTATTATGCTTCCAATCCAACTGATGTGGCGTTTATATGTGTGTACGTACGGCTGAGACAGCAGCAGCAGAAGAGGAATAGCTATATAATAGAATAATAACGCGACTTACGAACCGGTCTTCCCGATAAGAACTGTTTTGCGATGCATATGTAAATTTTGAATAAGCGAAATTGTGTAGCAAGAATTTACATATTAGTGTTCTGAGCACTTGCTCGGACTATTTAAAAGTGTTGATAAGTGTTGCAAATGTATGTTTTGAATTTATACATTTTTGTGTTGTTTTATAACACTTGACATTTGAATGAGTTAAAATTGAAATAATCGTGCGATTGGAATTTTTACTACAGCAATATCGAAAGTTTTTGCTAATTTATGAAGCAATACAGTCAGTATTATGCTTAATTGGTGCAGATATTTTTTCGTTGAAATTCAGAGTCAATTTAAAGCTGCTGCAACGAATAATAACAAATTTTCCGTTGCAAGCAATGGTAGTAAGGCTTCAGTTTGAATTATAACACCATCTTATGCCAATGCAAATACAATCAAAAAATTCTCTAGATTGTCATGGAAGTACTGAGTTATGGAACAGATAAAATTTGGCTAGCTTTAACATCACGGAAACCAAGGAAGCCTTGATAAATACTATAGGAACTCTGTAGTATAATTAAAATGATTACCAAATCAATTACCAACGCAATTGACGCCGAAGCTTACAAAATATGTCCGTATAAAAGTTTACAAGCCGTTGATACTCCCGGTCCTACTGTGTGGCGCAAAAGTATGGACCGTAATGGAGTTTGACGAAATGGCGTTGAAAGTCTTTGAGATAAAGATTCTCCGCATGATATTTTGTTCTACCAAAGTCGGCAACGAGTTTAGGTCCGTTTAAACCGCGAGCTATATGAGCTATTTGATGAGGTTGATATATTCCAGCGCATAAAATTTCATCGACTGCACTGAACTGGTCACCTCATCATAACAGATGAAAGAGCTCCAACAGGTATGGTTTACATGGGGGCCCAAAATTATTGGTGGCGACGATATAGGTATGGGGAGATCTAAGAGTATATGTCATTCAAAACAACTGGCGCTAGTGTATACCAGAATACAGCAACGGGTGTGCCCTCCTGAATGCGGCCACGAATGACGGCCACTTAAGTGTTTGGATATCCCTGCAATGGTTGCCGCAATTGCTCACACTTGATATTATGCGCAACCGTGTGACTACTTCAAAGGAGTGTTAGGCTTTTTTAGCCGCAAAGATAGCCAAGGTGGATCTGTACATAATCAAACTTCATTGAGGGACATAAAGTCCCAATTACGAAAAAACTCGTCAAGCGAATTCACCATGAGCACTGGATCGGATACAAACTCAATATAACCTAGTTTCGCACTTACTTTTTATTTTTAACTATTTTGCGACTCAGGTGCAAGTACCAGCCAATGTCCTGGTAGACTCATCAATATTATAATTTATTACACGTATAAGGATTTGTGTTTCCTTTTTTTTTATTTAAGTTATATTTTCCAGATTTCCGCAGACCTCGCTATTATTGAAGAAGTTCTTTTCTATAACCACATAAAAACAATTAAATTTACTTTTCCACTTTATTATATGTATTTGTAGTAAAAATTCTGTTAAAAGCATCAACAATTAAAAAATAACAAATTTATTCGATAATTAAAAATGTTGCGGCTTACGACGATGTATTAACAAAATGTTTTGCTTTTATTTACAATACAACTATAAAATATATATATATACATTATAATTAAAACTAATGCCTTTATTGCGATTCGGATGCTAACTGCATACATCAGTATACATCATATTTAATTAATATATTTAAAAAAACCAAATACAAAATTAAATAAAAACAAAAACGTTGACTAGTTGATTGCGTTTTCGAAACAAATAACTTATAAATATTGGTGTTTGATTCCAATCGACCGAAATGGGGACGAATGAGTATACGATTCCGGCACCATAGTTGGGAGAGTTGCCTTGCTTTTTGTTCTTGGACGGAACCGAAAAATAAAATTTGATTTAATAACTGCCTAATAAGAAGCGTATGTAAACAACATAAATATCTCTTTGTGTTGGGGGGATTACTAAAACTCCGTTAATCGCTGAAAGGTTTTGACTAGAGTACGAAGTGAATGATAATGATGATGGTTCTCTTTTTTGTTTTTGTTTTTAAACAGCAGTGCCTACTTAAGCTAATGTTCGAATATTTCTTTCATTTTTGTGCTTGCGCCATGGCAATTACAAACTCGATTATATTTATATTATTTTTTTTTTTATGTATGAGATTCCGCGTGTACAGCGTCTAAACGCGTTCTACCTTCTTAGTGTGTTTGGTTAAACTTTATTACTAGAATCAAATTATTACTAGAAAATGACTATAGTATGGCGTATCCTAGACGTATGTATGTTGTGTGTATCTCGTTTGTATGTATGCATGTGTTTTGTTCTTGGGTATTTATTCTTTTTGGTTCAATCGTTTACCTAGTTGGCAGCGTCATATTCATGCAGAGTTCATGATCTCTGCGATCGGCCCAGCCGCCGTTGCCCTTACCGAGCTTCGTCTTTTTCATTATACTGGCGACGGTGAGTGTCAAAGATCGCGGAAAGAGCTGACCCGATTTCCGTGCAATACGTAACACATGTTGCACCTTGGAGATAACCTGATTCGATTCGCAGTTTTTGTTCTTGTGGTGAATGCCGCTGTAAGTGTAAAGCGGTGTTTAGAGAAATAATGCATCGTTTCGAAGAAGATAGTCGAAATAGACAATAAAATTGGTAACAGGTTTAAAATTTACACAGGTCTTTGAATCAACATTTTAAACGAAATTCTAAATGTTTAAATGATGGAGATCTTGCAGAATATATGTCTTTTATATCTCTCGTATAAATGTATATATAGTACTGTAATATATATATAGACTCTATAGCGCCTATTACAAATCCATGCAATATCATCCGTCAAACATAATAAAATATACCAAATGAAGATTGACCGTTTACATGTTGATTTGTTTAAAGTCTGTGCAAATCTTTAAACTCTTTTTAAATTGTTACAATGCTTCTCCATATCTTTGTCTATTTTGACGATACTCTTTATAAATCATTTTCAATACCATTCGCCTATGTGGAAGACTCGGGGACCTTTGACAATCATCGCTTGTAGTTTATGGCGCATGCACTGATGCGAGACATGCTGCAGTGTCCAGTCCCAATTATAGTCGTCGTAGGAACAGAAACGTAATGCGCATTTTTGAATTTCCGACCAGGTGCTGCGATTGAAGGCGAAGCCCATGTTGTGTTTATTGCTTGACCATGGCATAAGTTCAACCTTTGAAAAAGGAATAAAAGTTAAATTATTGCAACAATTATAAAAGTAGTGTAAGGGACTAAAAGCAAGGGCTTGGGCTGCTTCTACTTCGCTAAACGACAACAAGAACTAAAACGAAAAAAAAAATTCAATCTTAAATTAACATAGCTAATTCAGCATGCAAACATGTGAAACTAGTTACAATACAATTTGTCTTGTGCTAATTTCTGATTGCTTCCGTGCGCCGTTCATTTGTGCAAATCCAATCCGGTCATAAAATTCGAATCAAAAAATAAATGCACGGGCGCGCCACTCTAACTAATGCCGCCGATGAAGCTAAGCAGGCTCGACGCCAGCATGCTTAATAGTACTTTGACACGCACGGAAGGATTGACGCAAATTTCGCTGTTCAGGCAGAGTCTGAGGTGCTGCGCTAATTGCTCTCTATTATAATTAGTAAGACAATTGGAATGGAAGTAGTATAATTGCTGTGTATGGATAGCATATTTACGCAGCGTTGTTGTCGGTATGTACCTCTCGATAGTTGCGAACGATTCGATTCCTATCGAGCTTTTGGGCACGCACTCTCGTACGAACCTGTGATCAAAAATGGCACATGCCACACCGAAAAAATAGAAGTTATACTTGTATAATACATAGTAACGAACGAAAAGCATTCATTATGGAAACGCCATGAAACAAAACAAAATAAAACCAAACAAGAAAACAAACAAAACGATGCAGCAAAGCAAAGAAATTTCAAATGGTAAACAATTTGAAAGGGTGGGGTGGTTCTGGTTTGTATTGATTAATTCATGCAAATGTTAAAACGTCGATTAAACATGCAGAATAATTAAATCAAAAAAGAAAAAAAAAATAGTATAAAAAAGATGCAACGTTGATGTACAATCGCCAGCAGTAGGAGTGAACTGGGTATATGTAGGAGCACAGGTATCAATCTCTACAAAATGTGGAACGAAAACGGCGTTCTAGTGGAAGTGCTACCTTCTGATAGACAGAGTACAGTGACGGCAGGACGTGATAGCCCCATGTCTGAACACCGTTCTTGTCTGTGGATGATGAGGAGATGGAGGACGCAGTGACTGAGTTGCTGTGCTGTTGTGGTGATGGCTGTGGATCGGTGTCGCCCACATATACTGATTTCGTTGCAGCTGATGATGACGACGCGAACGACGACGAAGATGACTTTGATGATGAGAGTTGCAGTGAATTTCTATTCTTATTGTAGCCTAACAAATTGTTAGAAGAGATCAGCGAAGAAGCATAGGAGGATTTCTTGTTAGTCTGCAGGTAAGATCCACAAAACACACGAAATGAAATAAAATAAAAGAAATAGTCTTTGAGTTAGAAACGAACATATACAGAGATTAGGTACAAAGTTCATCTGGCGTGATCGATCTCCATATTTCGTATTTTTGTAGAAGCGCAATTGTCGTGATGTGCGTTCATTTTCAGTTTCAGTGTTTTAGTAATAACGCCTTGCAGTTGTAAGCTTAGTATTTATTAGATACGTTCTTTTGTTTTAAGCCAATTGTGCGTTTAAGTTGAAACTAAGCGCAACTGGGTGGTAAGATATTTTGACAGCCAATTGCACGAGTATATGTGTGTGTGTGTGAACGTGTTTTAAGTGATCTTCAGTGACAGCAGACATAGCTTACCTTGCTGTGGTATGTGTAATAGTTGAAGGTCTTTAGATAGGTACCCAACGACAGCACATTGCAATGTGGGCACAAGTCTTTGGTACGTTTTTGCATCATGTCCAGTACGTAGAGAAAATCTTCAGCAACATAATGATCTTCTTCGAGGAACAAAACCAAACCAGTGTGATAACGCGTTGCCTCGAGTTCGTTAAATATGCGATTTGCTTTGTACCACCAATGGTGTTTAATTTGTGTAAATTTCGCTACACGATAATGCCCATGTAGATCCGGATATAGCGCATTATTACAGCTCATTATCATAGCTCTGTGTGTTTGAGGAGAGAGAGAGAACGTTTAGATAATTACTATCGACAACGGTAATGATAACTTCGGTAGTACCGAAGCTAAAATGCTCTTCACATGCATACATAAAGTTAATAAATTAGTAATGATTTGAATCCAATGATTAGAGAATTTTAAAATGAACTCGTAAAATTCCGGCGAAGTCCTAGTCGTATGCAAAATGAACGAACTCTCTATCTATTACCGTTTAGGGGTCTCGGACCATTATTTCTACCTGTTACATGCATTTTTACATAACCAACAGGAAGGTGAAGGAAGAGACAGACGGACTGATAAGTTGCACTCTGGATATCGAGTATATAAAAAATTTACAGCGTTTTCCGCGAAAATCGTTTTCCAAGCACACTATACTATATAATACTAATTGTTCAGATCAGTACAAAAAATTAAAAAGCTTTAAAGGTAAAAAGGTACGTCTAACTAAGACAGACGGACAATGTCTACCATACACACCAGTACATATATTTTTTATATGATTTTCAATGCTTTGCTTAAAGCATTGCAAACGCAGTGACAAAATGTTAATACTATACACAATATATGTGAAGAGTACACTAAATTTTAAATACAAATCAGTCAACACTACTCACTGATCTTTTTTTATGTCGCGTGGACAATCATTCGGATCGACGCCCGGAAATTCGTGCGGATGCGTCTGTATCGAATAGGGATAAAATATTTGCATTACTTTGCAAAAGTCAATCTGTTGCACCAGATCATTGATGTCCTCGTCGTAGAAGTCGTGCGAGAATATTAGCAGCGTTTTCGATATATCACGTGCCTGTGCTAAGCTTACGATTAAGTGGCGTAAATATGTAATGCGCTTGTGCACCTGCAATGATTCAGTTTAATTAGTCTCTTTTTATTTATTTTTACAAATTTTTATAATTACTTGTATGACAATTATCACAGAATCATTTTGCAGTGGACCGAAAACGTCCTCGTTGAGCAGTAACTGCATATCGTTGTATTTCGCTATTTGACGCTTAATTTCGCTTATATTCGGCGGATGATAGACCTCGAAGTAGACATGCGGCGCAACGACATTTGTAACATTACCGCCAACGACGCCACTGCTACCGTTTGGCAACAATTGAGCTGTTTTTCAATTTGGAAATAGAAGGATTTTAGTTAAATTCTTCAACATAAAAAATTGCACTACTTACAGCTGCCGGCATTTGCTGGCGTGTGATTGCGGGATCTTGGTGTAAGAAATTTGTGCAATCCCGATGGCACCATGGAGAGTATGGCATCGACAGAGTCATTAGTGTTGGACATATCGTTCAACATTGACTCGCGCGAGTCCACTGCAAAAGCACAAACAAAAAAAATTATATTTATAAATATGAGCATTGAATTATAAGTCAATATTTTTGATTGCGAAAAGGATGCGTTGAAGTGGAAATTATTTCAAAATTTGTCTAAATAGATCTGATATTTTATTTTCAATGCCAAATCAGTGCTATATGGTGTACTTAAATTCTTGTTTGTGAAAAGTAAGACTAATGATAAAGCATAGTTCACACGGTAAAATATATTCTACACTCTCATCCAAATTTTAACTAAATATGACAGCAAACACAACGAAAATGGTTAATACTGCCAGATAACTGGCACTGTGTGAACTTAGCTTAATCTTGAGTAATGGATACTTACGATAATTAAAGTTGTGATACTGCAACAGCAGAAATATGCAGAGCGCCACCAAAATGATGCTACGCATATAAAAGTTGTTGCGTTTACGCAGCATTGCGCCTGTATTTGGCAGCGGTATGAGTATTCGTCCTAAGGAACATAGAATAAATATGATGTAATTGCAAATAATTTTGATTAACATTAAAAGATTTAATAAAAAAACTAAAAGATTTACCTCTCATTTTTGACATTTCTGTTGAAAGAGAATTAAGCAAGCAACTGCCTATTTATCCAGCCCAATGCCACATGTTTTCAACTGAAATATAAACAATTAGAAATGCAGATAAGTGGAAGAACATGTAATTAAATTAATTGCGCATTTTGCTGTTGTAGAAACGCCTCCTAATATTAATCTACATATATTATAATTAATGTTTGTTCTTTATACCCATACTGTGACAATAACTAGTCAGCATTCGACCTCGAAAACAATACTGAAGCCCTTAAGGACCTCACCTCGAACTACATACATCAAGATTGATGCAGCTGCCATATCGTTTCCCTTAAAGATGAGGGTAGTCGTATCTGGTGGATGCTTTTCAAGGCTATTTGTATAGATAAATCTGCACGGATACAGACCCGAAACGCGAGACTAACTGTTCATTGAATTGTTTAAATTCTCAATAAGCCTATTGACTTATTCGCAGTATTGTTAGACTTAAAAAAATTTTTTGGTAGAAAAACTTTCCTTATCGCGGTCACTTTGCGAACGATAATTCCAATAGTCTACAAATCGTACCATAATGAATTTTTTTTTGGAGGTAAATATGAATCAAGAACATTAAAAGTCACAAAATTTAATAAACTTGTTTGTTGATGCATTGGGTTAATTAGAAATGCTAGACTAAGACTAGTCATATAATATTTACTTTATTATACGTGATTGTATTGACCAATCTAACTATGTTTACCTCCATTGACTGCCCTATCCTAATTTTATTTATATCCAGTATTCAAATGGGCTTTGCTTTTGTATCCAATCGGTTTCAAATTGGAATTGGTTAGTCAACACAAAGTATTATAGCCGGGTTTATTTGTTAGTAGATAATCAATCAATAAACGATGAGCTATCGTAAAAAAAAAAATTGGTTGTATAAGGTAGTTGTTATTGCCTTAGGACGTTATAAAGATTTACAAAATAGGAGCAAAAAATTAATTGTTTAAATTAAATTATTAAAGTGAAATTATTATTAGAGAATTTAACGGATATGGCAAATCGTGCTTCTCATTGTGGACGTATATATGTATCAATTTAAATTAATATTCATTATCCAGATAGCACTTGAATTTCTCCCGAAAGGGAAATATAATACCTTTTCTAAATTGAATACCGGCGCAAAATCAAGCAGTATGTCGAAAGTTATTTGAAGAGATGACATTCTAAGCATTTTGTATGGCTTCGCATAACGTAGATCCTTCATTGGCAAATTCATATCTACGAAAAGATAGAAAACTACGTGCCAAACACTACAAATCATGAAGCTAAGGCACAAGATTTTCACACAGACAAGGTTTTCAACACGAAACGATTTGCACGACCAAGGTTTGCCTGGCCTAGCGCGAAAGTATTTAACACGTTTAGAAATATATATATATATATATTTATATATATATATATATATATAAATATATATATATGTATATATATATATCCGCATTACATTAATAACTAATTCTGGTGCTAACAGTTTAAATCAGTTTTTCTCGATTTTAAAGTCGTTTTTGGCAATAATCGAGATTCACAATATTTGAGATCGAAAATTTATCATTTATCGATTCGAGGAAATTAAAAATCGCTAACTTGAGTCTAGTTAGAAATCAGTTAACCAGAATTTTTTACACAAAACTACCTACTCAATGCAGGTTTTCGTAACAAATTGGAAAATTCTGCTTGAGTTTTGTTCTATATCTTCAACATCTTCTATAATGCCTTACAAAACATGCGACAAACTGATAATAAAATGCGCCTCACATTGGAATTTAAATATTTGTTATTGAAGCACTACAAAGCATTATTCTACACAAATCTGACCTGACAAAGCCCAAAACCATTCCAAGTCCAAATAAATTGGCACCGCCGACTGCGACGTTGTATATGCACAGCGTTTTTAGTGACGCAGGGAACGCGGAGATTCGCCGCTATTTACATATATGATTAGCATAAAATAAAAGTAGCACATACTGAGCGAACGAACTAAACTAAGTGCCGCCTGCCTCTTGAATTTTGAGCTTTATGTGGTTGCTGGCGGCCATAAAAATAGATTCACTAGCACAAGTAGCTAAAAGTGTATATATATATATGTACGTTTAAATTGCGTATTCAATAAGTATATAAGATAGTATCTAAATAATACACAAGTTTAAATTATACGCAAAACAATTGAAGTAATTAATTAATTGTTTCATTTGATACTGGAAACGACTTTGAAATTGAACTTGGGGCGATGGCGTTTTACTGATGTCTTTGACGACGATTGATTTTCGATTTTCACCGAGTCAAGTTTTTTGTTTACATGTACGCGGAAGGAAATTGCGAGAGAAAAAAAAAGAAAATAGAAAAAAAACACGCACTATACGTATGTATGTATGTAGTTACAGCTACGAAGGCACGGCATGAATGAAATAAAGTATCTGGTTAAAACACACTTAAACAGGTATCCAATAGTTACGAAATATGCCAAAACTGACACCTTATCGCTAGGCCGAATTTGCTAATTAGCTCTATATTGTTCATACCATTCTTGCTTCACTATTTTGTTTTGTTATCTCAGTTGTTTTTAGTTAAGAAATAATTGCAACTGAGTTGACTGCAAGCTGTTATGAATCGATTTTCCAGTCCAAACACGACAATGGGGTTCGTCTTCGTTGCACAGTCGAGCGAGCGGCAGGCAAGGAGCGGCGTAGGGTGTCAACAATTGATGTACAAGCACACACATTTTCATGCACATTTTCCGCCTATTAGAGCGTCGGCGCTCTAAAAGTAAAACCCATTTAATTTGTTCATTGAAACATAACTCTTTATTGAAGCATTTATTGTAGCGATTTATTGTAGATGTATAAGACAATGTTTTCCGTATGATTTGCGTTTGACAACTATACACTATGCTAACCGTACGAGCAACAACACTTGACTGCTGTATTAGGCAATTCAATGCAATGTTAATCGAATGGGAAATTCGGTTGGAGCGGTTTTAAAAGCCACGGAAAATTGAGGGATTTCACTTTCGGACATTTTTTTTCCAGGGTTGTCAGCGCTATAACAATTATGTGTGTTATTATTTTTAATTTCGATTAATTTGCTTAGTTGGGGGAAAAAATTATAAATAACAATTTTCTTATCACAAGAGACGAAATGTATATAATTTTGAAAGTACATTACAACAAAAAAAAAAAAATATTTTTAAATATTCTGCCAGTCAACTTGTATAATTTAAACGACAACACTTATGCAACATAATTGAGATTTGAAGTGACTGTCAACTCGCATATGTTAACATCAAGATAAAACCAAATAAGTTCTTAAAGATAAAATAAAAATGCCTGTTGCCGGCTTCCAAGCAATAGATTTCCTTCGTTGAAGACAAATGGGTGAAGCGGGAATGCAGCGGAAACGTTTAAGAGACTTATCTGACCCACTGTCATGTTCGGAGAACACGTAAGTTTTTTGTTAGTAATTTTTCGAGTGTTGTTTTCTCTTTTCTAGTTTTCGCTATAACTATCTTAACATTTATTATGATATTTGAAATGATTCAAGAACAAATACTATCACATTCCATTCACCAATCTTGCAGTTAGCCGCTGTGCTTCCATTTTAAGGTGTTCGCTCATTTCAAGGAGTAATTGGCCAGGATGTGGACTTGAGGATTATTATCCCACTAATGGAAAGAATACTTTGTCCAGAGTTTATACAATTTGACAAAAGTGATTCTGATGTTTTAATATCAAAAGCGAACTTTTACAATAAATTCAAGATTCCTGAAGTAATTGGATGTGCAGACGGAACCCATATACAAATATTTAAACCGAAGGAAAGAGAGGACCAATACCTAAATCGGAAAGGTTATCTTAGTATAAATGCAATGATCGTAAGTGATTACATCTATGGTGACTGTATTCGTTGATTATGTTCCGTATTTAATTTATGAAATATGTAAGTAGAGGTTTCGTTCAATGTGTAGTTCAATGAAAGGTGTTTACTCTATTTTTCAAAATTTATTCTTTTCTAAAGATATGTGACTATAACCTGCGGGTTTTATAAATAGATGGAACGATGCCCGGAGTAACGCACGATGCCTTTGTATGTAGTGGTGCTAGACGATATTTACAGGAGAGTGAGTCCCGTGGTAGCTGCCTACTTGTCGATTCTGGATATCCAATTGAGCCGAATATATTGACACCGTATCGAAACCCAACAGCAGGCACCTTCACCATGCACGTGCCAGGAATGTCGTAGGGCCGACGATTGGCGTGATCAAAAGCGAATTAAGGTCACACCACGGAGCATTAATTTATAAACCGCTAAAGGTTACAAAAATTCTGAATGTTTGAGGTGCTTTGCCCAACATACGCCGTTCAAGAAATTAACAAAACTTTCCACTTGAAGAAACAGTTGAAAGCAGTTCCATTATATTAAGTTCGGAAGAAGTTGTGGAATACTACGGCGAGAATCCACAAAGTGCATCCGCAATTCGGGATAAAATAGGTAATAGTCTTCTTTAATAACATTTTCTTATTCAATGTTTGTTTGTTTATACTATAATTCAATAAAAAAGACTTGCGTTTTATTTTATTTAAATGATTTATTTTTCGTCAGTTATTTATTTATTGACTAATTTTGATGTACAAAAACTGTTGACGATCATAATATAAAATAAGAGTTTAGGCATAATTGTCCTTTCTTCTAAATTATAATAATGGTTCTTATGATCTAGGCTTCCCTAATATAATAGTATATAATTTGAGAGCAAAATTTAAAAAAAAAAACTCATTTAATAAAAAAAAAAAAATTTTACTAAAAAATTTATTTAAAGCTTATACACTAGAGTTATGAGAGAAGTTCATTAATATGATGATATACTGAATTACAGCATTTGGAGTTATAGTTTTGCGTTAGTTCGTAAAGTCTATCGGGTACTAGCTTTATGTTGGCAAGAAGGTAAAGATTCACAGTGGAAAAGTGCCAAGGGAGGTTCAAAATCATTTTTAAAAGTTTGTTTTGCATCACTTGTAGTTTTTTAGAAGTGCATTGTTGTGTTGTCGTTCTTCTTCCTGCTGCTGCATAATTAAATGTAATTGGGATCCAATAGCTAAGAAACCCCCCGTGCAGCTCTTTTCGTTGTTATTTAATTCTTTTAATTAATTTTTAATGTCTTTTAACACGGAGAGTTCCTTATCCACTAGATCCCGAAGCTGCTGGTTATCTGCACGGGTAGTTGTGCTTAGCTGTATCATTTTAATGGGTTTTGGGCAACTAGGCTCTTCCGTGTGTACTATTTTACGGCGGCAAGCGAGGGTGTACTTAAAATTATTTGGCTGCAAGCCTAACGATTGTGCCCCAGGGACACCGTCCACAAGGGCAAATAATTGGCACGCAACAGTGATTGTGTCCGCAGTTGGTGTTAGAGGCACTTGCTTAAATGGCCCACCAGCAGTTCCTGTGGTTTCAATTTTATTAAAAGCAATTTTTTTTTTTTGAACCGCCTGTTTCAAGTCTTTCCAGACCTGAAAAGGTACAAGGTACCGCTCACTCACATAGAGTGGCCTTTTCTACAACTGTTTGTTTCATTGTGAATGATATAAAAATACCAAGCAAAACTAAAAGCACTAAAAAACGCGTGCAACAAATTTATTCATAATTGCGCAAAATGAAATTTAAAAAACAGTTGTAAATAAAATAAATGTTTATCAGTTTGCACACAGTACTTTAAAATTACATATATATAATCTTTAGTAGAGTAGCTTAAAAAGTATTTCCTTATGTAGCGCTGTTAATCAGCTGTTTCAAGGTAAATTTATTGTGGTTGGCTTTGTTTGCATTGTTCCAAGGTCAATGAGCTTAGCACGGAATTTTATTTATCAGTCATAAAATATTTTTATTTCTTTTAAAATCAGAAAGATATATAAGGTGGTTTATGGAAAATCCCTGAATTAGAGCAAATGTATGTACGCTTAACAATTTCACTTTCCAATGGAGGCAACTTTCTTAATCTCCTTCTTGACATACTCCTCATCGGCAAGATATTTAATAGGCGCCGCCAGCTCTCCTGTCTTACTATTGAATTCATAGAGACAGGGTACACTGTTTGGTAAATTAACATCGCTTATTTTCTCGTCAGATATGCCTATAAAAAGTATGTATTATATTTTACAGCTTCTTTTTAATAAAATCAAGAACGAACCTTCTATATGTTTTACCAGACAACGTGCCACAGTACCATGCGCTACAATCAAAACACGTTGCCCCTCCATAATCTTCTGCTTTATCTCCAGCCAGGCTGGTATAACACGTTCATAAGTATCCTGCATAGATTCAGCGTATGGAAAGCAATCGGTTGGCACATCGCTAAAACTTGGATTGTCCATGATCGAGTTATAGTAGGGATTGTCTGATGTGATGGCCGGTGGCCTTACTTCATAGCTACGGCGCCATTTCTGCACCTAGATATAGACGAACTTTTAAATTATAATATTTTATACACAAACAACTGCAACACCCACCTGTTCCTCACCGTATTTATCAGCCATTTGGCGTTTATTGAAGCCCGTAAGGTTTCCGTAATGGCGTTCCGTTAAACGCCAATCGTATTTTACAGCCTGTCGCAGATGGCAACTTGCCATCTCGGCCAAGATTATGTCTAGCGTTTGATGTGCGCGCTGCAACACGGACGTATAAATGTGATCAAATTGAACTTTGTGCTTGATGAGATTTGCAGCGGCGATTTCTTTTGAATCGCGTAGACCTAAAAAATAATTATGATTTAAAGTTAATTTACACATACCAAACATATTCAATCATACGCACCTCTTTCACTCAAGGGCGAATCAAACCAGCCGCAAAACAGATTCAATCTATTAAACTCGCTTTCGCTGTGGCGTATTATCACGACCGTCTTTGTTGACATCATGAAGCGAGTGCTGTGGATAACAGCACGTTAGTTACATAATCGTATTTGTTTATACGGATATATGCTATAATGTCGCTACTATCCACTTTCTGTACGTGCGCAAACATCCTACAACTGACCTGAAGAGCACCTGTTATCATTACGAGTCGCTTGCTTACTTTCTCGGATAACTAACAATTGCAATCTGCGAACGCTTTCGATAAGACGCGAAAATATAAAATGCATCGTCAGCTGCGCTGCGCTGCGCTGCGGTTGCGTTGCTCAAGAACAAATGAACGACAAACGAACATGAATATCTATTTCGTGTACAAATAGACGAGTTGCTGCTAGCTAGTTCGTTTCCCGCGCGGTCGAGCCGTATCGAAAGTGATTTGACACATTCGTTGATTATCTTTAGACGGAACCACCGGCAATTTTTTGTTTTTATTTATACATAAATACCTGATATTGAGCAAAGTTAGTCTACTAGGCAAATCGAGACACTTAACATTTTTCTGTAGAGCTTCACAATTAAAGCCATGTACGCTGTGAAACATCACGTGGAATGGCGTACAGCTGTGTGCTAAAGTTTTACGTCGTGCAGACAGCTGATGTCCTTTGGAATTTGTGGCAAAAATCAATAAACCGGTATCAAGGCGGCGCATTTAGCTAGGAATTTAACAAATTTTATTTATCACATAAATGAAAACACGTTTTTACTATTATTATTTTTTTTTTTTTGTGAAATTTGGTTTTCACGAAATCGTAGCAAACTGTATTCTGCTCATATTTGAGAAACTTCAAGGATATAAATATGACCTGAACTATTTTTTTTTAAATATTTAAAATGCTTGCTTAAATTAAAATACAAAATCTGTAACTAAATCTTTTAGCATATTTTAGTAAGTTGGAAGAAATATACCTTCTAGTACTTTTCAAAAATGTTTTGCTTCCGGTTACAATAGCAAGTTAAGAAACCAACGAAATTTTACGAACACACAGTCCGACGCACATGCCTAGACCGATCGAATCGCCTCATCAACCAATAAAATATATATTTGCGTAAATAAAAATTTAATGTGCTCTCCGATGTTTTGTTTAAGACGTTGTAAACACAATGACAAGACTATTAAGAAAGCTGCAGTTTTCAGTTCACGCGACTGCTTATGTAAACTTTTAAAATTTTAAAGAAATTTAAAATTTTAAAATTAACAATAAAAAATGGTGCAGTCGCCAGTGCACGCCTATAAAATACGCTTCACACTTCTGTAGCAATAAATAAAAACAATATTTTAATTTCAAAAAGAAAATAAATTTTAAATTTGTTCAACGATCTTTATTATGTTAATAAATTGATATATGTGTATACCAAGGGTGGCCAACCGGTCGATCATGATCATATTTCCTTGCCACGATCGACTGGATATAGTCGCGATCGACCGGTTGTTCACCCCTGATATGCACATATCTCAATGTAAAAATTAATTATTGCTGAAAATTCGTCTTGCCGAGACTGTCTTTCAGTCTCTGAAAATGCCTTGCTGACTCTTTGTTCCTGTGTACCAATGATATCAATATCATCCGCGTACGCGAGCAGCATCTCTTCCTTTTGAAGTTCGAGCCCGACATATTCTTTATGTACAGGTACTAGCGTATCAGAAGATTGAAGAAATCGCCCGACAGCGCATGTTCCTGCCTAAAACCACTCTTGGTAACAAGGGGTTTGTTAAGTTTCTTTCCTATTCTGACAACGATTTGTGTGTGATATCGTCATCATGCAAAGACGAACGATCTTTGTCGGAATATGTAGTGAAGTATTTTTCGTAATGTGAATTTCTGAAGTCTCACTGAGAATGTCCTATCAGTGAATTCGTATATGGCTTCAGCCTATTACACAATCGACCTCGTTAAAGTCGGGTGGCCTTACAATAGTGTCATCAATCACTGGTGGTTTCGGTGTCATTTCTCTATCAGCGGTATTGTGCGCTTCATCGCCTTCTATTAGGTTAGAGAAATGACTCCTCCATAATCTCAGTAATTCCTGTGTATCTGTAACCAGGTTTCCTTTTTCGTCTTTACAAACCGTTACTCCAGGTTTAAAATCTTCAGGTATTCGCTTGAAATTTTGATGCAATTGACGAGCTTCATTACTATCTCATAACCTCCCGCCTTTGTTGCGTCTGAAGAGGCGTCTCTTTTCATTCCGTTTCTCAATATATCGCAATATAACAGCTCACATTGCTCCCCACTGTAGCGTGTGCTGATATCAGCATTACCATTACCAATGACCTCCTTGGCAGACTTATCCATGGAGAGGGTATATGTTTCCACTGTTCACATATAGCTTGAGAAGACGGAACACACTATACTCGGAGCAGTCGGAAGATTGTGTTTGAGAAGGCTTCGGCGGTCTGTTTTAATTGTAGCTTGCTTGATCGAAACATAATTGAATTGTTACTCTATTTATTTTAGGAAACCTACATTGAAATCTTTATTGAAATCTATAATGAAATATACCGAGCATATTGCAGAATCTGATGATGACATTAAGAGGTTTCATTACTTTGCAAAACATTCTACGATTTAATATTGATTGCGGCAGATGAAACGACGTTGGAAGTTTACAAGAGAAATATTCTTCGAAGAACTGTATGTGTTATTTGATGTAATTAAGATACACCGGCTGCACTGGGCTTGTCATCTTATTCGAATGAAGAAAGAAGCTACAGCATGCAGGGGAGGCCCAAACTTAATTAAGCAAGCGATTGGGATAACCAAAAACTGGCATCAGCACGCGCAGGATTACAGCAGTTCGTGTGCTATTATACGTGCGGCCATGAACGAAAATCCATTGTAGAGCCATTTGAGTAAATAACTCATTACTGAAAAAGGCCGTAATTTGATCACTAAACTGTAACACTTCCATTCAAACAAATTTTCAATGACTTTTTATTTCTTTGTATGTTTGTAATGTTTTAATTAAATAAATAAAATATGTTTTAAAAATAATTATTGTTATAAAATTAGGCCACTACATACAAAAGATGCATCCAATCTGGTTTGACAAAAGGTTTCATTCATTTAATGTTCATATTGTATGCATGATGCATTTTTTTTCGATACAGATTTGAGACCTTGATAAATCAAGTGTCGAGTCGACCTAAATTTCAGCGTTGCCAAGGGGCAATTGTGAATAGTAGTTAGTTTTGATTCCCTTAAATGTATTGTTCTCACCTTTTTTTATATTTTTTGAATATACTGCTTTAATACGAGCAAAAATCCTAAATAATATATTGTATACAATAAATTCGGGATAAAGTGAACTAAATAATAGTTTATTTTACGTGTATTTTTGGGCAACGCACCGTGGTGCAAATCAGTAAAAGATTGTGTAAATTAAAATTTAGACAGGTAGTCTTTTTCAAGCAATCCTATTTAATTAACAATTGTATTACTTTTTTACAATTGTGCATGTTTTTCTTTTCCTCATAGATTAAATCCTTGAAATGTTCAGATTTATTGTGGAAAAATGTTAACAAATATATATTATTATAGAAAGTAGTAACCATCGCTGGCCACGATTTTTCCCATCTTTCTGACAATATTTGTATATCATCTCGGAAGAAGATAGTTTGAGGCTATACCCATTTTTTTAGTCGGGGTGTGAAGTATACGACGGTTGGGTTAGGACTTCCCATTTCGGCGTTTAGAAGTAGAACTTGAACGACTCAAACTCATGAGTTAAGTTCAATAGCGTTCCCCTGTGATTGTTTCATTAGCCAAACAAAACTCATGACATTTTGCGCTTGTGGTCGACGTTATGAAACCATTTTCATCGCCAGTCCCAACGCAATGCAAAAAACCCTTTCTTTTTTCGGTTCGAGGAGCTATTCATGAGCCAAAAATCGCGTATCGACGTTGCGCGGCATTAACTCGTATGGTGTAAAGTTTCCTTGCTTTGAATAAATTCCATAGTATTTAGGTGTTTGCTGCTGCCGCTTCCAATGATTCTGACAACTTCTAAAGCGTTTGTCATAAGTCCACGTAGAGCATTGATTTCAATTCTTTATCTTCAAACTTTTTTGATTAAGCCAACCGATCTTTGTCTTTGATCTCAAAATCCCCACTTTAAAAGTGAACAAGCGAACTCCGTCCCGACTTTTTCGATAGAGTATGCGGGCTGGAAACATTTACTAAGATGCGATGACCCTCAACCGCATTTTCCCTCATAATAAAGAAATGAAGAAGAACTCGCCGCAATAACACTTTATCTGGTACGAAATTCGATTTTTTCTAGGCAATATTTTGCATTGTTGTCAATGTTTCAACCAAAGGACACAAGGTGCCAAAGACGCTCATCCACAATAATGTTTCATATACTAGTGGTGACCTTTTGTTGAAAACGTTTATTATTATTGCAAGGTATTCTACAAAACAAACACTATATCTATTTTATAGCCGATATTGATTTATATAAAAAAGTTTTAAAATAACAAGATCCAAAAGAGGAAGTAGATTTGCTAGGGGCTACGCCACAAAACTCATCCATAGACTTAAATAAGCAGAGCGATAGATAGAGACACCATGGTTAGATCTACTCGTCTCTTTGCCCTTCTTTTGGGTGCTACAAACTTCGAGGATACTCGTTTACTTTTCACATAAGTATATATATAACGAATTTTTAACGGTAAATCGCAATTTCGAATATTTCTCCACTTCATATCTTACCCAAAGAACAGTTCTGCGCTCGCCATATGTTTTAATTATTTCTCCTTGCAATTGCAAAGAAATTAACATTTTGGGTTTCACAATCTATAAACATATTTTTCCGGTTGCTCCAGCGTTTTCTACAAACACACGCAACTGCAAATCTCACGGAAAACATTTTGCATGTGACGGACCAATTTTTAACGGTTCATTGCACAATCTAATAAACTGGTAAAAAAGAAGAAGAAGAAGATTAAAAACAACAACAAAATGAGAATTGCTGTGGTTAAACGCAACTAAATATCGTTTATTATACATAAACAGTGTACAATGAGATCCACGAAATGATTCATGCTGATCTCTATTGTTTGGGCGGTAAGTCTCTTTCTTCATTATTGTCTGACTGTGAGTGGAAAACAGCAGCCGACAGAGTAGAGTAGCGCCGGGCAGAGCAGCGCAGAGCGGCATTCAGTGGCTCACGCATGTGCGCACGCAGTTCCTACTCAAAACTAAAGATTAACCTTTTACTGAGTGAAGTTTCAATCATGGGCAGACTCTGTCTGAGTGGCAATCACTCATATAAAACCAAACATTACCAAAATCACATCTCAGTCGTGGTTCGTTGGTGTATTACAACGGAATTACAACGGTTAGCGCTGGCTTAACGCGATTTTCGATTCAAATAACTTAAATTATCGGCTTTTATTAAAATTTGCGTGCACTTATCACTGAAAACTGTCACGACTTGCATATTGTTTGAAATAATTGTTCGGTATTGTGTCTACACAATAGAAATATGATGAGTTTTCCGCTTCTTGGCAATTTTTATCATCGGCTATTATTACTACTGCCATTTGCAGCGAGTAGGTATCTGCAGACATATTTCAAATAGATAATACCAGAAAGAAGAGACCTACAATCATAGAACGAACAAAAGACAAACGCATAAAAGAACCAACCAAGTGTATCGACGTCATTCGAATTCGAATTGTTAAAACTCTATGACAATTCTTGTCAATCAATCGAAGTGAAGTGCATTTTGTAATTTATGGTGTAACATAAAACCACACAAAAACTCCTACAACATTAAATATTCATTGTTTATTTTTTTGTAAACTTTATTTGAATTATCACTAAAGAAAGATTAGCTCTTAAGTGTATAATAGACCTTAATATAAGATGAAGACAGTAAACTCTGAATTTTAGAGAAGTGTGTATCTAAAAATTTGTTTAAGCTTTTCTCAAACTTCGACAAAAGTTCTAAACTCTAGAAAGAATTTTCTGTTATTTTAAAAATGTCCATTCATCAGTGTATATGTCTATGTGGTAGAAACTATCTCTGACTTAAGCAAGAATTGGTGGAACCAAACTTAAGGTTTGTGAGTCTAGACTGGTGATTTTTACCTGTTTCTATCAGTTTGTCGAAAAGTTTCAAACGCGTTAAAGAAGATATCGTAGACCTCATAAATCTTCTATATATATATATATAAATATATATATAGATATAGATAAAGATATATATATATATATAAATAAATGTATATATGTCTGTCCTTTATGGATTACACCACTCCCGCGCATTGTATGATTTATTCTACATTGTGATGCAGAACTTTTAAATTTTTTGCTGTTGAGGGAAAAGCATGGAGAGCGTGTTGATTTTCTTCACAATCCAACCTTTTCAGCCTACCTTGTGAGTAGAAGGTAACAACAGATAACAGCGAATCTAGAGTCACTAGATACATGTTATGACGTGGTCTCATAAAAGACAAACACTAAGGGATGGGTAGCAGCGCAAGCCGGGTCATCTGGTTATATATATATTCTTGACCAGCTCGAGGATACGAGTTGATCCATCTGTCTGTTTATTTTTGATTTTTGTTAAGCCATGCTCAATCTTTTGGGTAGCACCCATACAAACCAACCGCCCACGAATGAAAACTTTTTTATTTCAGTCAGCATCATCATGTAAACAAAAGGTCGTGTACCATTTAGAATTGAACCTTCTACGTTGCTCAAGCGGAACAGTGACCCTTGACCTATTCGGCCGAAGAAACAGACGAACATTTGCTACCACTTTCTAATGGATCTTATTTACATCGAACATGTAAACAAAAGTTCATGACTGTACTTCAAATAATATAAGGAATATTGTTTATCGTTTTTTATGGGTGTCCGTCCGATTTTGTCCAAACTTAAAATTCGCAGATTTAGCCTAAGGTACTCTTTACTACATCAGTTATCAGGCAGTGATATCCCGTCAACATTGTTTCCGTTAGCATTAGCAGGAACAAAAAGACAGACAAATATTTAAAAAATCCAGATTAATTTAATTTTAGCTAAGCACTATGTACAAGTAAAAAAATCTACGGTTACACTAAATGTATAATTTTCTCTTGTTGCATGTTGTTGTATAAGCTATATAACAAGCGACTAAGTTAAACGGAAAGATTATTTATATTTGATATATATTATACGCAGAGATAAAAAAGAAGAGATACGAAAATTTAATTTCCATAGAGCAGCGGCGGCTGCGCAAATGCTACATAAAAATCACAAAGCGCATCAAACATTGCCGGCATTGATGCGGCAGCTTAACTTGTGCTTCCCAAGCCATTGCTGTGCGTTGTGCAATTCTACCGCTCGCACTCGGTACTGCCTATGGATGAACAGCTGCGTGATCGTGCGTGGTCTGTGACAAAGAAAATATTCAATTTAAGTGACACCGTCGTCAAATGAATTATAGCTTTGCGACCAGAGAAACAGAAATTATTGACTGACTGACTGACTTTTACGCGGACACTTTTCAGTCTTATCAAATAAATTATTTTTCTATTGTAGACACGTTCGACTACGAGGCACCTGAGCTTTGGCATCTTGAGTTTCCCAGATGTCTCGGCATTCGGCAATCACCTATTGCCATAAACAGTCAAAAGACCATATCAATTGTATTGCCGCCGCTATTATTTGGACTTTATGACATATATTTTGATCAGTCGGTAAACGTGCGTAATACTGGGCACACAGTCGAGTTTCCGGTGCCAGTAACGCAGGCCGGTGAGAGACCGTATATCACAGGCGGATTGCTAACCGATGTCTACGAAGCGGAGGCGGTGCATTTTCACTGGGGTTCACCGCAGCGGAAGGGTGCTGAACATGTGCTTAACGGACGTCGCCATGATTTGGAAATGCATATTGTACATCGTAATACAAAGTATATAGATGTGGCTCAAGCACGTGAATATCCTGATGGTTTGGCTGTTGTTGCGGTGCTGTTTAAAGTTGTGCGAGTGAGTACGCTTTGTTAAGTAAATATTTCCATCTTACTATGCATATTTGCTGCAGGCACGACCCATCTATACAGCCGGTTTAAGCGACATCTACAACGCGCTGCTACATGTTGGTAACTTCAATAGCACATATCGCCCGTCGCAGCTAATTACGCTTGGTTCGTTGCTGGGCAACATTAACCGTGAGCGTTTCTATACATACCGTGGCTCACTGACGACGCCACCTTGCTCGGAAGCAGTTACCTGGCAGCTGTTTCCGCAAGTGCTGCCAATCTCGCATTTGGAGGTAACATTCTGCAAACAATTATATGCCTTTCTCTCTGCGCCCTTCATTTAAACACGCTAATTGTTACATTATCCATCTACATAGCTACCCAAATTCTGGCAGCTGCGTAATGAAGAAGGTCGGCCGCTTTTGAATAATTTTAGACCGCTGCAGTCAACTGAGTATCGTGTGGTGTTTCACCGGCAGCCTGCAATTGAATGGTAATTTAACTACCTTGTATAGACTAAGTATGTATTGTATAGGTAACCCTCAAACATCCCATCGGCTTGCAGTACTCAAATCAAAACTTAATAAATGAAAGTAAAACGTTTAACTGAAATTTTTTAATGCTTCCATGTGTCAATTATCAATCAATATAGATAGGTACAATGTACAATATATTTTGGAGATTTGCATGCGTTTTTCCATCTCTTGGCTTTTCTGCATTGGATTTTATGTCTTCTTATACTTCGACAGCATGGCTGCGAACATGCCCACCTGTAGCGCACACAAAAGCCGTGTGGCGCGGGTCAATCTCAGTATACTAAGCAAGGGCTTGGAGTAGTGTACCGGCGTCAGTGTGCCGTTAAAGTGCATGCCTGTAGCGTTAATGTGTGCTCCTTTTTTGTGCAACACCATGGATTGCTCCAAATACAACGGCCGAGGTGCAGCACTGGCCAGTGTATGGTATTCATGATCGCGACCATCGAACGGCGGTCGCGGAATTCGCACTCGCGGATTAATCGGTGGATGGTATGGCTGTTTGACAGTGAAACTTCTATCTCCATGTCGTTTTGAACGTTTAGGTTGGCTCTCGATCTCTATGTGATCAGGGTCATAGGATTGCGTATCTGTGCGTTTACTGGCGCCGTGGTATGGCGAATCTCCTTGATATTCCACATTGCTTGAAACCGAGTCGCGCCATAATGTTTTTACCTTTTCGGTAATTTTTGAAGTACGCGACTGTTTCTTTTCCTCATGTCGTGCTGGTGGTGGTGGCGGTGACGGTGTTTTTGCTGATTTTTCAGCAGCCTCTTCTATAGCTGCCTGCTCAGTTTCATGTGCAGTTTCCTCTAAAGCATGCTTTAATTCATCCAAAGTTTGCGTAGCTGCCGCATTGTCTTCCACAGCGGGTGGCACTATTTCTTCTGCTTGCGAATGTGTTCGTTCGTCGACGGCGGTATTTTCTAGCAACGATTCATCAATGGCAACAGTTTCTTCCAGTGTTAGACCTTGACGTTTGGCTGTATGCGATGTTTCTTCATGTGTCTCAACAGCAGCAGTTTGCTTAGAAGGAATCTCATCATCAAAATTCGATACTTGTTCATCAAGCATAACCATAGGTTCTTCTACATTTGAAACATGTTCCTCAAGTTCTAACTGGGATTCTTCATTTGACTGGTACTCCGATCTTAACACACGTTCATTTTCCTCATGTGCATGTTCTTGCTCAAATGATCGAATGGGCTCTTCCTCCATAGTTGGTGATTCTTCATAACTTAAAGTTGGCTCTTCCACAGCAATCTGAGCTTCGACTTCAGATACTTCTGAATCCTTAAGATATACAACCGGAGCAGTCTCGAGTATTTGTGCGGCTGCCTTCTCAAATGGAATGGGCTCTTCCTCAATAGCTGATGTTTCTTCAAAACTTAAAATTGGCTCTTCCACAACAATTTGAACTTGCTCTTCCTCAATAGCTGATGTTTCTTCAAAGCTTAAAGTGGGCTCTTCCACAACAATTTGACCTTGCTCTTCCTTAATATCTGATTTTTCTTCAAAGCTTAAAGTGGGCTCTTCCACAGTAATTTGAGCTTGCTTGTCAGCTATTTCTGAATCTTGAATATTTAAAATCGGCGCTTCCTCAAGTATTTGTGTGGTTTCATCGTTAGATTCATGCATATCTATTCTGGATTCAGCGAGAGCAAATGGCTCTGAATCGTATGGCGTTTCGGTTGATTCCTCGCTTATGCCTTGAAGGTCGGAAAGTTGAGCTACATCTTGAGTTGGGTCTCTGATGCGCTCTAGATATGCAAATGACTCAGTCGATCTCAACTCATCTGGTGACTCGAAGGACGCCCTGGTATCCTCGAGTGAGAGTTCCGCGGTGTCGCTGTCCGCTGTTTCAAAGGTGTATTTGGGTTCTCTATATAGTGATTCTTCCTGTTGATTTTCATCCACTAGCATTGTTGGCTCGAGCTCTGCTTTTCTTTCGCTCTCCCAATCTCCTCTTTCGATTTCTATTGAATCTATAACAAATTGGTGTTGCTCCTCATTTGGTGGTGACAGCGCAGATGGCGACATGTACTCTGGCTCATCAAATGAACGCTGCCGTGCTTCCTCTTTAGGGCTATATATAGCTTCCTCAATATGAATTTCTTCCATGTGCGGATCATGGATTTTTATATCACTGACGTCGAAACTTTGGCGTAATCTTCGTGTATCTGCCTTATTTCCATACTCTGAATTAAAACCATCAAATTTGCTATCGTCAGGCAATTCGTCTGTTATATCTTGTTGATTTTGAGTGGACAACATGTAAGCAGATTGTTTGTGTAGTTCTTCTTCGACAAGATCCATGTGGGGTTCACTGGTAATTTCGGAATTTTGAGGTGATCGTGACCTATCGTCATACAATTCGTCTATGACATCTTGCCGATCCTTAGAGGTTATAATGTATGCAGCTTGGCTCAACCGTTCTTTTTCGGCAGTGAATGAGGGATCATCACTGGAAACTTCATCGGTAATTTCTGAGTGCTGAGTTGTGGGATACCTCTCATCTTGAAATTCACCCGTGATATCTGTTTGATCTCGATAGGACATTATGTTTGCAGCTTGTTGGTGTGGCTCATATTCGGTAAGTAAATCTGCGGGCGACCTTTCATCTGTTTGATCTTGAGCGGACAAAATGTTTGACGCTCTTTTTAGTCGATCGTAATCGGTAATGAACATGCGATCATCCTTATTGATCATTTCAGAACGTAGATTTGAAGGAGAGCTAAGGAATTCAACCATGATATCTGTTTCATCTTTATCGGTAAGTACTGTGCGATCATCCTTATAGGTCTCATTGGTTAAATCGGAACGCAGAGCTAAATTCGAGCTATCATCATGCGATTCATCAGTAATACCTTGTTGATCCTGCGAAGACACATTGTAAATATTTTGCAAAGCCAACAATTCGTCTTCACTGTGCATTTGATCTATGGTCTCTCGATGCTCCTGAGATGCCGCACTTTTCTTATTTAGTTTGCGTCGTTCGTACTCTGCGAGCACAGCTGGATCATCGCCGTACAAATCATTGGTGATGTCAGTCTGCAAGGTAGTATCTGGCTTTTCGTTTTTATTGGATAGACGCAACCAATCCCATTCCGCGTCCGGAACATTTTTGCCGTCGCTTGTATGGCGATTTTTTGAATCACTGGCTACAATGTCGCTCGTAGCACCGCCCGAAGGATCCTTAGTCGCCTTAAAGATGTTAAACAAAGCTTCTTCCGAGTTTTGTGAGTGTCCTTGGGGCGCCAAGTTTTGAGTGCGATTGTCCTCCTTGAAATTCAACCAGTTGTTCTGGAAGTCTTCAAAACTTTTCTTGGTAGCAAACTGGTCTGATGCCATTTTAGATTCGTTACTTATATATTGAACAAGCTTTTCATTTTCAGTCGTTTCATTTTTCTTATCCGAGGGTATTTTATCCGAACTACCATGCAATTGAGAATCTTTATGTGAGGAGCTACTGAAGCTTGCAACGCCTGTAGTAGATTTGAACGAGACATTGGGACTGTTGGCTGGGTTTGGTGTCATACCAGATACAGGCTCTTTGACCTGCAGCAGAGATTGTTCGTCATCATCGCTGGAGGCGTACAGCATTAAACTATCTGTATTATCGCCACCGCCATTTCGCACTAGTGCGGCATGCACACGCTGTTTGAACTCGCAAATTGTCTCCATTTCTGTCGATTCTGTTTCTGAATCATTCATTGCTATACTATGCGGCTCGTTGTCTCTCCGTTCTAACGAAGGTTCGGAATCATTGTAATTAAATTTCAAATCCACTAGCAACTCTTTGCCGATAAGTTCGGTTATATCAAGTGCTTTAGTAGGGAAATCATCTTCCTTTTTCATTGCAGCAGTGGTACCCGGATTATTTATGTCACTGGCAACATCCTTATTATCTAAACTTGCTACTTCAAGTCCACTTATTTTGGAAGTCTCAGCTTCATTTGGTTTCGTTTCGATTATTTTATATTCCGGGCGCCACACTTTATTATCATCTAAACCTATTTCGGGATCATTTATTTTGGAAGTCTCGGTTTCATTTTCGATTATTTTATATTCCGGGCGCCACACTTTATTATCATCTAAACCTATTTCGGAATCATCTATTTTGGAAGTCTCAGTTTCATTATCGATTATTTTATATTCCGGGCGCCACACTTTATTATAATCTAAACCTATTTCGGAATCATCTATTTTGGAAGTCTCAGTTTCATTTTCGATTATTTTATATTCCGGGCGCCAGTCATTGTCATCCAAACTTGGCATATCATATCCATCTATTTTGGATGTCTCCACTTCATCTGTTTCATTTTCGACTATTCTATATTCTGGGCGCCACTCATCGTCACCTAAACCTGACATATCAGATTCATCTATTTTGGTTGTCTCAACCTCATCTGATTCATGTTCAATTATTTCATATTTCGGACGCCACTCATTGTCGGCCAACCAATCTTCTTTATTCGCTATTTTTTCATGATCTACATCGTCTTCATTTGTTTGCTCTGCCATGATTTCCCTTGTATTGCTATTATCGCCTAAATCATCTCCCTCTAGCAATCTGGCAAACCCTACATTCTTTTTTGCAGTCATTGCAGCTCTGCGGATTTTCTCATCATCTATAAATGGTGGATCAAACGCCGTTGGCTGCTCCAAGGTCGGCTGCTTCTTCGCAACATCAGAGACGTTATTGCTAAGGGACTCTATTAACTTCTCAAGCTTGGCTATATTTGTATTCTCGTTTATATTTGTATTCTCCTGAGACGATGTAACAATTTCATGGTTGCCAAAGGACTCTATTAACTTTTCAAGCTTGGAGATATTTGTATTGTCGTTTAAATTTGCATTCTCCTGAGACAATATAACATTCTTATGGTGGTCCTTCTCTATTTCAACATTCCAACTTTCATTACCACTAGCCATCTGTTGTATTGATTTCACAGCGTCTGCAGGATCTTTGGTTGACTTTGGCAAAGGCTTCGTGGGTTCTCCCATATTGTGAGGCATCTTTGCAACCTCTATGACTGTGTCATTAAATGAAGGTACATCCTTCAACCATATAGTCACCTTTGTTGGCTCAAGGGGCGAAAGGAAATTTGTATACATCTCCGGCGTCTCTTTAATAGTATGTTCAGAGGACATATGAACCTGCTGAGAATGCTCCGCTGCAACCACATCATTAATACGCTCATTTTCTAGCTGCGCAACTATTTGATCCCGTTTAATTTGATATTGAGCCGGCATATTCTGTTCATCGGATGACATACGAATTGCAATGGCTGGCGCTTCTTCCACGTAGTCTGATTTGTTGTCGATGGCAGAGGTTGAAAAGTGTTTCACCGCTTTTCTTTTCTGGTCAAATTGTGCCGAGTGTTCTTTATCGAGCAGTTCACTGATGGTCATTTTACTACATGGAACAAACATTGAACATTAATAGAACTAGTAAGACTTTATATTGCAGTGTACTTACTGCAAGTCCGGATGACTTCGCAAAGCATCTACAATTGAATTCGGGGGCTCCTCGTTTTGGCAGATTTTGTGTATAGATGTAAAGAGCGGATATCTGTAACAAATAATCACATAATCATGCGGTTTGTATAGAAGTCTTAAAAAATAATTACTGTTTTGCTTTCTTTGCTTTGCTTAGAAAGCTGTACACCTCATCGGCCACTTGGGGTCCAAGCAGCTTGCGGCCGTTCATAAGATTAGACTCCAGCTCCTGTATGGTTTTGCCGGTAGTAACAAATGCCTTAGCAAAATTAACATGTTTGTCGCCTAAACAATGAATCGATGTATATATATATATATATATATATCTATTATTAATGTTCTAATAATGCTTACCGTGGCAGGATGTCACCAAATCGGCCACACCGCAACTCTCGAAAAATGTCGACAATTTTGTTGATGGATAAAAATCCTTTACGAAACGCATCATCTCCTTAAGGCCCAGATGCAACACAGCCACTCGCGCATTCTCGCCCAAGCGCAGGCCATCAATAAGGCCAGCGCCCAGTGCAATAATGTCCTAGATGGAACAAAGACAAAAGAACTAAGTAAGAATGCTCTATTGATGCTGCTCAAATAATATGTGTATCGTTGTGCTTGTTCATTAATTTGTATAAACTTGGCCCTTCAACTAAACGATGCGCTTAAGTTCTTACCTTGAGTGAGCCGAAAAGCTCTACACCATCCACGTCGTTAATAACCACCACCTTACAGTTGTCCGTTTGGAACACCTCCTGCAGCAGATCGGCGTGTTCGGCATTATTGCAACCAATAGTTACCTCACACAGTTTGCCCTGAGCCATTTCCATAGCACAATTGGCGCACACCATTGAGTAACATGGAATCTTAAGCAAATAAGTTAACACAGATTTATAGATATATATATATCTGTAAGGGGTACATATGTACACTTACACCCAAATTATTTGCGATTGAGTGCGAATACAGTTCGATTTCGCCGTCTTTAATACATTCAAGACCCTTGATCAAAGATACTGCCATGGCGTCTGGTTTAATCCTACCGGCCAAAATATTGCAGTAAGACTTGATAAAATGTTGGGGCGTAGCAAAGATGAATATATCCGCATTTTGAGCAGCTTCGAGCAAATCATTAATAGCAATCTGACGAAGTGAAGAATGTGAAACATTGTTATTTGATAAATAATTAAATATATTTTATATAGGCGGTACTTACCAAATTCGATGGTAAATGTATGCCCGGTAGGTATTTAATGTTCTCGTGCGTTTCGTTTATAACCTCTGATAAAGTATTGCTGCTGACCAGCTCATCGTAGACATATTGATGAACGCGTTCATGAAAGCGCTGCGATTTGATGACATTTGCGCCCACTGCCGTTGCAATTGCCGAGCCCCTGTATAGATGAAGAATAGCAATATGCATCTCACCAAGTTATTAAGCGAAACTTGTATACAAGACTTACCAATTTTCTGCGCCAATAATGCAGACCTTTAGTTTTTTTGTCATTGTACCTTTTTCTAATTGATTTGTTGGAACATGCAGAATTTAGAATTTTATGTTTAATTTCGAAAAATATTTTGCCAAATGTGCTAAAACAGTGAATACGAATTTATTGTTCCATAGAAAGAAAGAAGCAATCAAACACGGAACGTTGTATTTTTTTGTATTTTTAAATTTTGTTTTTCTTTATCGAAATTGCTTCTTTGCACATGTTTCCAATGACACAAATTTCTCGGCCATTAATGATTTCAATTGACGAGACAACACGTTAGCATATAATTTAATAATATATTTGTATCAATTTTAATACAATTTAAAAAAAAAAAACAACTATCGTGAACGAAAAAAATAAATATTTACATAAATTGCATATATATTAAAAATAAAATGAAACACTCAAGGCATCGTTAGAGTGCTCATTTAATAGGTACCGCGTGTTTTGTCTCGCCTGGTCGCGGCTTAACGCCCTCTCAGCTTAACGGTTGGTGTTGCTGGCTGGTTTCAATCTGATTCAACTGCGTACTTTGAGGATTGATAATATACGAGTGACTGCAGACGCCACTTGACGCTATTATTGTGCCGGCACCATCTGCAGTATTTCCCTCATTCGTCAGTCCACGTAGCTCTAACTCGCAAATCAATTGGGACACTCGCATCTTAGCCTCGGCAATTAGCTTCGGTGATAAAGCCTTCACACTAGAACTAACGCTTTCGAAAAATAGATCAACATGATTCTTTTCCTTAGCTTGTGATTGCGTCGATAGATGACCGCCGGCTGTTATTAACTCTTTAAAAGAATCTATCAAATCGTTTTTATCCTTGTGTATTTGCATAAGGAGTTTAATGCCATCGTTTTTCACTGCCGCTGCATTAGTACGGTTTGATTTTTTAGAATGTGGCTGCTGTCCTGTAGCGGATTTCTGTTTTGTATGTGGTTTTATGTGGTGCTCGTCCGTATCGGCACCAGCGGGTATAATATCGTTTTTCAACTTAAATGCTTGAGTTGCCTCTTCAACTGTTTCTTTTTCGTTCAACTGAAAATCTTTTTGTCTATCGCTGTTACTGAAAATTGTTAATAGTTTATGACATGACTTAAACAATATTTCTAGAGTTTAACTAAAAAACTTACTTATGTGCTGCCGGTTCTTCAGGTTCGTCTTCTGCTGCATGATGCACTTCATCGTAAGCCGTTTCTTCTGCCGTAGAGCGCGCTTGTATTGTTTTCTTTCGTTGCAAATAGTATTTACTACGTTCTTGCCGTATGTTTAGATTGTGTCGAGCGGCCACCTCACCTTTGTTGAGTAGTATTTCTAGATTCTTTTTGTGTTTCGTAGTCCTCTCATGTCGTTGCAGATGACATTTGTTACAGTCCAATGCACATTGACATGCACGACAGAAAGGTTTATTTGGGTCATCTGCGCACCGCGTTAACCACTTATTAAAGATGTTTAGCCACTTGTCGCAGAATTTCTGACTGTATTTAACTTTGCCTTGAGAACAAGTGGAGTTATTTTGAGGTTCTTCCTGCTTGATGGCCTTTATGACTTTCATTTTCGTCTCCTTCCTGCAAAGAAATAAGTGGCGAGATTTTATATTTCATTCAAAGCGGAATGTTGTTTTTTAATACGCTCACCAATCGGAGTCCGAAGTGTTCTCGGAGAAACTCATTTATCCAAAGATTTAGCTTTGTTTATTATTAGATTAGGCAGAAATAAACAAAATTTAGATTTTAGTTCAGCTGTGTTTTGTTGCTGTAGTGAACACTATTAAATCGGTCCGAATTTCGATGACTGACGCAATCGTATTGTGAATGCACTTAGCAGTCACAATAGTCATGCCGCTTATTTGAATTATTTTCCAGCTACATTGACCATATTGCCTATATTACCAATTTTCAAGCATTCAGCATTGGTTTTCATTTCAACTCCGTACACTAATATAAATACAAATTGATAGAAAAACTCTCATATATTATTATACAGATTCGTTTTTATTAAGCTGCCGCAAACAAGAAGAATAATATACATTTGCAATGATACGTGCAAATACCTCCGTTCAAAGAATAATATAAAGACAGCACGTCGTAAGATTGCAAATGTAACGATGAATATCCGTCAGAAAAGAAGATTTGATTAGCTAAAATTAAAAGTCTTATGTTGAGTTCTATTTTTCTTGAGAGCATTCCTTCTTGCATTTGATGGTCATAACCTGCACATAGGTTTTAGTTGGATCAAGTGAATTAATTACTATCACATTTGGTGAGTTTTCCGGATTAAGAATTTTCATCCGAAATAATCGCTTTAGTGTTGCCCTGAGATAGCAATCGAGCTCACAACTATCCTTACCAGTCTCATCCTCATTCAAAATAATAGGTAAAATGCCGCGAAAGATGACACTTTGACGCGCGGCTTCGGCGCAAATTGTTGAAAAAACAATGGGGCACTTGGGACGCAACTTACTTAGCCATTCGGCAATGCAGGCAAAATCACTGACTACAATTATGGCCTTTGCGTCATGTTTGCCTACATTCTCAGAGGCTGTAGCTACCGCTTTCATATGGTGATCACCTCTTTGCACTTTGAATGTGGTAAGCAATTCACACTGCAGCCGTTCATACCACAATACTGCCTCCACTCTGCGACATATATTTGACATAGTCTGTACGCATTCCACAGGGTATTTTCCCTTGGCCGTTTCACCGGACAACATAACACAATCGGCACCATCGAAAACAGCATTAGCTACATCCGAAGCCTCTGCGCGCGTTGGACGGGGCTTGCTGATCATTGACTCCAACATTTGGGTTGCGCATATTGCAGGTTTCCCAGCGCGATTGCAACGCGCAATGATTGTCTTCTGTGCCAAGCAAACCTCATCCGTTTCAATCTCGATACCCAAATCTCCGCGTGCCACCATAATGCCATCAGATGCTTCGATTATTGAGTCAATATTTTGCATACCTTGCTGGTTTTCAATTTTCGAGATGATCTTAATGTGTTCACCCTTAGCGCCAAGAGTCTTGCGTATTTCGTAAAGTGCATCAGCATTCCGAATGAACGAAGCAAAAATCATGTCCACGCCATGCTCTACACCGAATACCAGATCGCTTTTATCCTTTGTGGAGACCGCAGGCAAATCTACTGGTACACCAGGCAGATTTACACCCTTGCTAGAGCCTAAAATGCCGCCATTTTCGATTTGACAAACGAGCAATTTTTTTTCCACGTCTTTTACAAGCAACGAGATGAGACCATCGTCGATGAAAATTCTATTCCCAGCCTTTACAAGCTGCAATATATTCTCGTAATCGACATATAGAATTTCCTGCGTGCTCTGCTCCGAGTATTGTTTATCCGTTGTCAGTTTAATCGTATCACCAGCTTTTAGCTCTATCTCAGCGGTACCACTACCAGAAATCAAGCCGGTTCTTATTTCGGGACCTTTTGTATCGATAGCAATGGCTATAGGGGGAGTTGCACCATATTTCCAGCTGAAACGTTCTATTGCCTGGCCAATACTTGCGATGGTACCAGCGTGAAAATCATGCGTTCCATGCGAAAAATTTAAACGCGCAACGTTCATGCCATTGGCTATCAGTTTTTCTAGTATATCAGGATTTCTCGATGCTGGTCCAATGGTACATATAATGCCCGTACGTCGAAAGCAGTTGCGAGGCGTATTGTACTGCAACTGGCAAAGATATTCCAATTGGGTTGCAGGTGTGTTGTAATGTGAGACTGAGCTCACACGAAAGACTGCTTTATGCGGGAGCAGATTGCTCCCCAAGCAGAGTAACGCCCTTAACGGAAGAATTTTGATTTTCTTCCCCCCGAATCTGTTTAATTTTTCATAAGTTTCTAAAAATGTGAACTGTCGAAAGTAAATTTGTAGCAGTATTGATGTCTAGCACAAAGTTGTGTGGGGAGTTAAACATACATCGTATAGTAGCTTTATTATTTGTTCATAATAATTATTAGTAGGTAGTATTCTAATTGATAAACAGTGATAAATATTTTCTGCTTCGGTTAGCTCTAACGACTTCGAATGTTGAGAATACGCTTTCCGATTAAAAAGTAACAACTTCTGATTTACAATAAATAATTTGGTTAACGTAGTATAGAATATAGTGCGGCTTGTGTGCGACTGCGACGAAAATCATCAATCGAATCCAATTGGCGTTTATTCGACGGTGCTGCAATGGACAATATAAATCTTAGACAATATTTTAGAGCAATTAATTGAAGGTACTTACACAATGCGCATGGTGTTTGTGAAACCGGAACCCTGTTTCCAGCCGGTGACAATGACAACAGAGTCACCGGTCTTGAGGAAACCGTTCTTCTTGCCAACCTGTACACCGAACTGTACACGCACATCGACATCCTTCAGCCAGTCACCAAGCGCAGGTTCTAAAAACATGGAGTACAAAATTAAATAAGAGTGTTGTTCTCCAGCATTTAAAGAATGAAGTATTTACCCTTGTAGATGAGTGGTACCAGACCACGGTACAGATGAGCCTGACGTGCTGTTTGCGCGTAACGTGTTACAGCAATGATTGGGCAACGTGGACGATACTTGCTGATCAAATGTGCCGACTTTCCGCTTGTAGTAATAACCACAATGGCAGCTGCTCTAGCCTTGGCGGCTGCTTCCACAGCAGCGATAGCCACAGCGTGTGTAGCATCTAATGTGGTAGCATCGGCACAACGAACAAGATCAGTGAATAGATTCCTGTGCCAAAGTGCTGCCTCAGCCTCCTTGCAGGTCTTTGCCATAGTCAAAACGCACTCTAGCGGGTACTCGCCCTTAGCAGTTTCGCCGGACAACATTACACAGTCGGCACCGTCCAAAATGGCATTGGCAACATCAGAGATTTCGGCACGTGTTGGACGTGGCTTTTTCACCATGGATTCCAACATCTGGGTGGCGCAAATGACGGGCTTACCAGCTTTGTTGCAGCGAGCAATCATCGCCTTCTGTGCCAGGAACACTTTCTCAGGTGGAATTTCAATGCCCAGGTCACCACGAGCAACCATAATACCATCAGATGCTTCAATGATTTCATCCAAGTTGTGCATGCCCTGTTGATTTTCAATCTTTGAAATAATCTTAATGTTTTTGCCCTTTTCACCGAGAACGGCGCGGATTTCGGTCAATGCAGCAGCATTACGAATGAACGAAGCGAAAACCATGTCAACATCCTGTTCAACGCCAAACTTCAAATCAGATTTGTCCTTCTCAGACACAGCGGGCAAATCGACAGGCACGCCGGGCAAGTTAACACCCTTACGTGAACCCAATGCACCTCCATTTTCAATCTGGCACACCAACGCGTCCTTGCTGACTTCCTTGACAATCAACGAAATAAGACCGTCATCGACAAAAACACGGTTACCGGGCTTCACTACGTTTACGATATTTTCATAATCAACGTAGACCACATCCAGTGAACCCTTCTCGGCATGTTCCTTATTGGTAGACAGTTTAATGGTGGCACCCTTCTTCAACTCGATTTCACCGGTACCACTGCCAGCAATCAAACCGGTACGAATCTCAGGTCCTTTAGTGTCTAGTGCAATAGCAACTGGATGCTCATAGCCCAGCTTGGCCGAGTAGTTCTTGACCGCTTGACGTACATTGGCCACTGTCTGAGCGTGATATTCATGAGATCCGTGCGAGAAGTTCATGCGTGCAACATTCATGCCGGTGGCCATCATCTTCTCTAGCATTTCAACGCTGACTGAAGCTGGACCAATGGTACAGACAATGCCGGAAAGGCGCACATGCGGCACTGGCGAATCAAATTCCAGGCGGCACATGTGCTCCAATTGTGACTCAGCTTGAGCGGCCATATTTTGCGGTACTTCGTTGGGCTGTGCAAATAAAGAAAAGTATAAATAGAAGTGTATGTTAATATTTATCGATAAAATAGAAAAAAAAGAACAAATAGAAGTAAAACAACTGGTGATGCCATAAGATCTATTTAAATGCACTAATTTTTGCAATTCATTTAATGACTATGAATTATCCAAACGACGCCACTGCATGTGTTGTACACGCTTATCGACGCGTTAGCGTTAGCTGTGATAACTCAGCCCGGTCCACCACAGCGAGAGCCGTGAGAGCGCCCGTCAGCGATTGCGCACAGCTCGCGGCGAGAAACTGTATGCATAAAATTTATACTAGCTGTAGAGTGAGATGAGTGCAACGGCAACGGCGAGAACTCTGCAACCAACTAAACTAAACGAAGGTCAAGAATTCTGCTCGGAACTGCAGCAATGCAAAGCAGATTCTTCGTTCGTACGTTGCATTGCATAATTTTGCATTCGATATTATGACGACGATAATAATGAACAAAAAACCTAATTTGCAAAGTTTATATTGTAAAAATGTCTGCTAATCGCAGCAAACAATAGCGCCGTAACCAGGCAATGCATACTGTATCTATCGTAGTAACACTGTCAGCATGGATACGATACCTTCAACTTCGGCACCTCATCATAAATCGAAACATTAACCATGGCTCTGCTTTTACTGCTACTCCCGTTCGACAAGTGAAAACGCTTTAAAAATTTGCCCGGTTTGATACCGCGAACGCAAAAATTATGAAAAAGCCGCAGATATAAGCGAATGATTTGTGTCTTTAAATTGGGCTAAAACCCAAATTATGAAACGAAAACCCAATTAGAATTTTAAGAGCCGCGCAAGCAATGCGAACGATACGGTACGCTAGTCGGTTAGCGAATAAAAATGTCTCAAAGGAAATGTACATACGTTTATCAGAGAGAGAGTGTGTAAAATAAAGAGCGAACTGTAATCGTGAGCAAAAACAAAGTACAGGAAAGAAGTGCCGTACAAGAGGAGTAGGTAATGAAAATATTAGCCACCCTCGGTTAGAAAAGCGTGCGGCCATATTTAAAAGCTACAAACAGATGAATACAGAACAAATTTATTACAACTTTCGCTGTTCCTCTCTCCAGCTATAATTTATAATTGAGCAATGAAGCAACATGTGTGTGTGGGTGTTTATACGCTAGAATACATCATTCCATCAAACGACTGCATTTTGGGTTACATCCCAAATTTGCTACACATTTAGTCATTAGAAATGTTGCGAAAAATTAACTATCGATTAGCTAATCAATATAAAAATGTTGACTAATCGGAGCATTTTACGATATTTTTATCGTAGTCGGTTGACTATCAGGAAAATTGGTTTTGCTTGTCAGTAGCAAATTAGCGCGGGCATAACCGTACGACGCAAAAACAATGAGTAAAACATATAATTAGAGAAATGGAATAACGATTTACAAAATTGCGACATCTCTAATTAGGTAATAAAATGATAAAAGTGCCACTGTTCATTGTCAGTTCTCAACACTTTTTAGGTTTCATTTGTGATTGTTGTGCTCTGGAAAAACTTTGTATTACAATCAACAAAAGCCTAAAATTGATTTAAAGTTATGATAAATATTGTTTATCGCTTTTATGAAGGAGGGGGCATAGCGCCTTCCAATTTTGACCAAACTTAACACGATTAGTTTTCCCAATTCCATTAAAATTTATACCACATTTCATCCCTTTACCTCAAATGGATGCAAAGATTTGTTAAATTTTTTGTATTGCTTGTAAGAGTGATGGGGTATAACTCCCTCCTATTTTGAGCAAACTTAACCGGATTACTTTCGCAACCTACCCGAAGTTTGTATGTGAAGCGCAATCCGTTGAGCGGTTTCGGAGTCTACATACTTTCATTTTTATATATGTATATAGAAGATAAGTTTTTGAGAATGCTATAATTTCACGTCACCATGTGTAATTCTATTATTCTCGTTGTCACTTGTCGCCTTGATTCTTTTCCGCTGTTTCCACACAATTTAATTATCTTCTTACTGTTCTCATTTTCTCTATTTATACCATGATAAAATAATGTAAGTTGATATACAATGGAGAAATCTTCTCTATTTGAGTAACCAAAGAAATCTTTTATCCTTTATGACAAATTTATGATGGTTTATACCACACACAGAATTAGCAAAGAAATACACGCAAGCTGGTGCGCAATTTGACTTAATGTAGCAACTCTCTGGCCATTTTACATACGCGAGTAGCACAAATCCAGCCTATAGATTTTTAACATCGCTAATAACGATTGTTTCTCTCAAAACATTTGAAAACAAATTGATGGATCCATAATTTATAATAATATTTTTTTAAATATATTAAAGCGTAACGAATTTTAGTATGAAGACATATATGATGTCGCTTATTACAAATCTGATATTAACATTTTTTGAAAACAAAATGGTGAACAAACTTTAGAAAAAGTGATTAAATCTTTAAAAATCTTTTAAGAATAAACGTAGCAAAATTGTGTGTGCATGTAGCTGTTAAATCATAATAAATAGCCACTCACATGTTTATGCTTTCACTGTTGAACATTTTGTATGCGAATTATTTGCCTATCTGATCTTAGTTTTAGCAAATAAACGAAAATCTTTCTTTTCAATACTTAGTAGGCGAAGAAGTTATGTATTCTAATTTCGCAAAAACCGGTCTGCCTTGTTATACTAAAAAATATTTATGATTGTTCCCGCGCGACAAAAAAAAAACTTTATCAGCTGTTCACACTTTGATCACAGAATTCCAACATGCAGCTTATCTACAATTGTCAAAAATTTCGTAATCATAAGGTACTTCTGATTTGCTTAATGTCTGTGCGGTGGTATTACCTCAAGTACGCAAATAAATAAAAAAATAAATTGAATTATTTCACATGCTTCAGATTCGTGTTCAAGTGAACGAGTCATGGAGGGTGCAAGTGAGAGAGAAAAAAAAACGTCACGCAATGCTAATATGCCGGTATAGAAGACTTCTTCGTTGCGGGCTAAAAAGCTTTTTGCATACGTATATTATATAGCCGGCTAATACATACTATACGCATACAATACGTATAGTATAAAAATACACAAAAGCTTACATAGAAAATAATAAGAAAATTCTTATTGTAGCCACCCACTGTTCTGTTGACTTTCTATTTTTCCTATTTTTCTCTAATACGTCATAGTGAAAACGAAAGTGCTTTTCTGTGCCAGGGACTGCTTAGCTGCTTTTTAAATACGCATACTGTTTGTTCGTCTCCAAATAATGTTTACACCAACCACTGTGCTAACATAAATGTCCTTGAACTTGCTACGCAAGGACAAACAAGACGCTTATATATTATATACATGCATACATGCGTTTAAAATATGTAAATGTTCAGCAATATGCTGATAATCAGTCAAGTGATTAATATTACTCATAAAAAAACTCAGACCAGATGCTCATTTTCCATTGCGATAAGATCGAACGATTTTGCGAAATCAAAGCAATTTAGTTACTGCACTTCCTCATACAAATTGTGTACATATTATCGCGCTAATAAACTACAATATATATAAAATTGTGTATGTGTATACAGAATATTATATACTATGTACCAGTCGTCGCATGGAATGACTTCTATTTCACCTTTACTTTACACATTTTTCTTTATTCGCGTTCCTGTATGTTCACTGTGGCGTTTACCATTTTTTTTTTGCAATTATGGAACAAATGCTTGCATCATCAAATGTATTAACTTCTTCAATTTAACACCTAAAATACTATATATTAAATACAATACAATAAATATTACCTGTTGACTACGTAAAAAAATGTAAATGCGTTAAATTAAAAACTGGAATCGTCTTTAGATTTAAATCTTTTTAAATGCACAATTAAAAAATCGCGAATGCCGTAGACTTTACTCACAAATTAACAATGCGTTGCGTTGCGAGCTGCTTGACGATCTGTACGCGTTTGAACAATAAAGCTCTTTTTTGAATAGAGTAACGTAACGTAACAGTACAAAAAAACGTATGTGTGTGAGAACGTGATTCTTCTTCTTCTCCACATTGTACCAGCTGAGCAAGTAGTGCTGAAGGTGGCCGTTGTTTATAGAATTTTTAATAAAATATATCGCGTTTTTAATTAATATCTCTTGGCAGCGAGCAGTCTTATAATAAATATGATTCGAAAATTATAAAATTTTTTCGCAAATAAAAATTGCAAAATGTATAAAATAAAAAAAATATATTATTTTAGCTTTGCCCATGGGATGGAAATCTTGTTAGATATTCTCAAAAAGTGAATTTGCTTAAAGATTTTTGAATGTTTTTATAAGATTAGACCTGTTTTTTTGGTTAAATGCTCAATTTAATCAAATTTTTTGTAACATAATATTATGTTACTTAGATCAGATTCGTACCAAATTTTTGGTAGTATGTATATAACGTGCCAATGCAATTATTCTTCCCTAAATTGCTTAAATCATATTTTTGTTTGTTTTCAATCTTGATAATCCAATGTTTTCTATCGAAAAGAAATTTATAACAAATTACTTCATATTTAATACCCTGCATCAGTAAAGTAAATATGGCTTACCATAAAAAGAATCATCGTCATCATCATCAGTGGGAAGCATTCTCGAAGCGAATATGTTAACATATTTGGAGGTGCGGTATCAAAAAAGACGCGCACAAAATCAGACGCATTTATATATTCGGGATTCTGAAAAATATTAAATATATTACATTTTTGTAAAAATAATTTATAATATAAAATGCATACTTACATTTAATAAATATTTGTTCATATTGGTATATTTCAAAATTAGGATAATTGGCTCTTCTCGCCGAATAGTTTTGGTCTTTATTTGTGTACGCATCTTTTATATTAGATCAAAATCTCTTCTAGATTAGATAGATTACAGAATTACTGCAATGCAGCATCGTTTAATTGCTCATAATTTCAGCTTTGTACTTAACCAAATCTGAGAAGAAAGTATCTTTCAATTCATCCGTTTCTGCGTAAAGGTACGTCGGAGCTGTGGCAGTCTGCACGCAGTCTATTTTGATCATCTTCAAGTTCTTTTAGATTTACAAGCGCTTTGCACATATCAATGAAATTTAGCGAAATTGTTTCAACAGTTTTTGATGTTTTCCTAGTTAAAAAGCAAGTCAGATTATTTGTAATTAAATATGTACGCTGTAAATAGATAACAAATAGCTAACAAAATACCTCACTTTTTTTAATTATCATTCTTTTTCGACCGTACGATGTTCGTCAATTACACATACGCTCCGAATACAAGTAATGGCGAGCACTACGAAAATGCACGAATGCCATGTCGACACCCGACGCTTGGAACGTTCTCTAACTTTCCATAATCGGAAACCTGAAAAAAAATAATATTGTATGAAGGATAATAATATTTTGAGTGTTAGCTCTTACTTTTCTTGGACAACACATTGTCTTCAGTATACGCTTCGTCCTAGACCACGTGGTAGTATTTTATAGCTAAATTAAAAGTTTAATAGCCTTCTAAATTTTTACTTACAAACGCATTTTACAATTTACCTGATTCGGTATCACCTAGCAGAAATTTGGCCATTTTCTGATTTTTGTTGTCTGTAAATTGTCGACATTAACTGCTACTTCGTAAATTGTTTCAAAAATCAATCTCTTTATTCTTTCGGTGGTCTTGAAAAATACCGATTTCTCGACCTACTTCTTCTATCTACTCTATTTACCAAAATATCTTAAAGGTGTAGGGGATGTTTTCAAAAATAAATTAAAGGGGTAGGTTCAGAATTGGGACCTATTGGGGTTGACCTAACCGGTTGCAACGTTTGGGGGTGGTGGACGGTCCTGAATTTCTGGTAGGCGTTAAAACAAAGCAACGGGAAGTAAAAAGTGCAGCGCCCGCAAACACAATTTGCGCAAAACAATTGCAAAAAGTGGCAAACAAAGAATGCATTTATACCGCTAAACACTGCTTTAAGGCCCAAAAAAAAAAAAAAAACCCACGCCAAGATGCGCGCTGATACAATTTGCCACCACAAATTTTAACAAAAAGGCGCTTGTTTGTTTTTTTAATCACCTTAAAAACCAAAGGAAAAATAATATACATCCCTTTACCACAAAGAACACAATACACAATTTTAAAAATCACAAATTTGCCTTTGCACAATTTTCAATTTTCACCTGCACCACACCACAATTTGCACAATAAGAAAAACGCGCGCTAAAAAGACACCCACACCAAGCCACAAAATTACGGTTTTGCTGATTTGGCTTTGTCCTAAACGGAATAAGCTTTTATTCTGGTCATGTGTTGAAGCTTTTAGTTTGTATGTCCAAAACATGACCAAAGGGTCCTAATCCGAGATTGCGGCAATGCCGCCAGTTTTAAATATTTCATTTGAACTCGACATTTCAATCAGAATTTTTTTTTTATTTTTTCTGAAATTCATTGTTGTTCTCTAAATCTTGACTGTTTGTATTTTGAACGTTGAATACCAACTAAACGTACGTAATTCGCAAGAAGGTAAGTCAACTAAAAAGTTTTGCACCAATATTTTGCTTTTTACTAAATGGGTAATAATTTCTTAGCTATCTATTTTGTTTTGTACAAAAAATTCAAAAAATTGTTAAACGGAAATCATTATTTATTTGATAATTTGACAGTTAACTATTGATAGACGAGATTATCAAAATACGAATTTTGAGAATTTCAACACATGTAACTCTAAAAATGCGCGTTTAAGGTTATTTGAGTTATTACGAAAATAACTTTTTGTATACGTTAAATATCATACTCAATTTTCGTGAGTTTCTCAACTAAAATTTTGATTTTGATTAAAACAACTACTCAACGTTTGTCACGCCTTATGTCCCCAGCTAATACATTTGCACATATTTAGTATATCCTTGGACCTCATGGACAGGCTATGAAAACACTGAAACAATAATGAAATAATATCCATGACTTATAATCCTTGCTATTGTGTTATTTGAATCCCTGTCAAAAATCCAATTAATGGACTAAATGCAGCATTTTATGTATGCAGCATTACAGCACGAATGACATATGGTCGCCTGCTCGTGTAAGGTGGGCCTAAAAGCTCAGCTGTTCCAACGCCGCCGCTAAGTTTGTGTAATAAAACTAAAAATTTAGAAAAGAAATGGTTATCGGCGTTTTTCCTGCTGCTAAACTTGGCGTCTTAGCCATAAAACAGATCTCCAAGCCGATAGCAAATATACTAAAATCCAACGCGAAATCGAGTCCGATATTTCGTAAATATGTCTGCATGCCGCCAGCGCAGTGTAAGTAATAGAATAGGCATGCCAATAGCGCAGAATAGTATATCTAAACTTCTTTACATCTTTATAGTCTACAATTGGGTCGAGGTAAAGACAAAGATGTGGGCACTGAACTTGGGACGACCGGTTAATGTGCCGCCGCTGAACGAGGCAATGGCAATAGAGCTGGGTGCAAATTTACTCGGTGAATTCATTATTTTTGCCATCGGTGCTGGCTTACTCATTTTCGAGTATTCACGGTATTTATTCAATTGCACATTAAAAGTTGTCGCGCGTGAAATTAATTGCTTATTTGCAGTCAAACAATTAAGGAGAACAAGAAAAATGAGGCTACGCGTTTGGAGAGAATCGAGATGGTTAATACGCTGGCGGAGATGGGTTTTAGACTGGAGCGACAGGATGCGCAAATACGTGAAATGACGCGTGCATTAGCGGATATAGGTGGGTGCACTTACACTTAATATTCTTACGTGCTAAGTGGCGAATCAAGCTAAGACAGCACTTTCTTTTCTTTTACTAAGACCGTCTCAAACTATCCGGATTTCTAAGTCAACCAAACAACAAAAACAACAATGTATCAGCTTAAGTTAATCGTTACTAAACCACACTCTTCATTTTATTCGTTTCTTTAGAGTCTCGCAACATTTTCAAATGGTCAAAGGAGCGCCTACTGGAGTATCAACCATTTAATCCAAATACACCCGATCAGAGTAGTATTTCACAGTCAAAGTCCTTTGAGGGTATTTATGATCCTGCGGGTGGCCTAGCGTTCAAAGCTTTAAACTTTTTAGAGACAAGAATATTTATCGATGGACGCAAAGGGAAAACGCAGTCGCAGATCAAGCAGGCTAAATCCATCGATCAATATTTATCCGAATCGATATCTGAAGCGACACAACCGCCACCGTTGTCTACGGTAGACACAACAACTTCAAGTAGCGTACAATGACTGTCTAAAACGGCAGCAGGGCATAAAGAGTCGTTGGCACTGGAGAACGAGTTAGCCAAGCTCGCTTATGCCTTGACTACGGAACAAGCCGAGGCGGCGGATACGACTGCTGTCAGATTACGAGTTCGTAGTTAGTTGAGCTGCTGTTTACTCTGTAGCTTTCCATTTAAATGTAGTACACATGCTACAAGTTATGCCACACCACATGTTACACAAATACGATAATTTAGGAAGAAAGTTTATTAATTTTGTACATACATACATATAGGCCTCGTCGTTTTGCATTTCATAAACAAATTCATATAAAGAAATTGTTGTGTAATGCAAAACGTTGCGGTCAATTTTGTTGCATTCATAGTCAAGACATATTCATGGCCAAAAGGTGTGATTGTATTTATTTTATTGTTAACAATTCATATAAAAATAAAATGCTTATGAACAAAAAAATGATGAAGACGCTCTTTCTCTCTTTTTAAAACTCGACTTAAATTACCTTAAACGCTTTAATTACAAACTTATTTTAGCTGACGTACATATCGTAATAAATCGAATCAATCTTGATAGTTGAGCACATTTTCAATTTGTCGCAAATCCGACTGATTGTTGACCAATCCCTCTAAGTACTCGTTGAATTTGTCGCCAATTATATATAAACTACGTCTTAATGCACTTTTCAGTGCGAAAAAATTACGATCCAGTTTCTTGCCATTAATATTTGCGTTGTTCAGTTTATCCAACTCCAATTTCAATTTAACAAGTGTCCTAATTATTTCCTCTAAATTAGTTTGCACAACACCAAATCGATCTTCAGTCAAAGAAGCGGCACAGATACCGGCCAAGCCTTGCGCTAACCAGGCAATGTGCTCAGAGTTGTTCAACAAAAAGATAGTCTTGGCGCCATCGGATTCGTCAAACAAATATTTCATGCCAGGTATGCGACGAACCAAATCTTTACAAGTTTTCTCCAGTTGACGTGATAGTTCCTCACAGCGCGCATTAATGCGTTGGCCTATAAACTGGGCCTGCGATCCACCATTCTGCATTTGTGCTACCCTGGGCATTGTATTAGTAGCAGAAGAGTTAAATATGTCATCTTGATGTGGTGGCATGGACATCGAACGTATGCCATGTCGCTCGTTATAGTGACGCATCAGTATCTTGTCTGCAGTAAACTGTGTAACGGGCGTCGCTGCTGGTACAAAGGCTTGCGTATGCTTCATGGCTAATATCTGCTTTATAGATGTGGCGAGTTCTTCGGTATAACCTCGTATAATACAGACACATTGACTTTTGAGTTGATTCCAGTTGACCGGATGGTTTCCTATGATAAGCAGAAAAACAAGTAGTGCTAATTTAATATCAATATAGGTTAATGCTTAATATACCTGGTTGAGATAATTGAAAGAGCTCCAAACGCTGCGGCGAAGGATGCTCGAATGCCATTTCAAACAAATAACGCGCAGCCACTAATTGAACTAAAGAAATTTTGGTTACGCTCAGCGCATCGGTGAGCACAATCTCTGTGCTATTTTCAAATGCAATTTGCTGTTTTGATATGATGAGCGGCAGTGGCTCCGAGAGTAGTACCGAATAAAAGCCCTCCATCAAACGCATATTGCTCATAATTTGTGATGTAAGCAGCCAAGCATAGAAAAACAATCGCACATTAGACGCCACGCTAAAGAAATTGGACAGTCGCTCATCCGATTCGGCATTGAAAACAATACTAAACAAACCGTTGACTAGCCAAGCGCCAACAAGCCAGTAGAATAGCACATACAACAGGGTAAGCATAAACGATTTATACATCGAATTTAAAATCGTTGAATATACTAAACCGCTTAATTTATAAATCTTATTCGTGCGAATTAAAGGAAACTCAGTTGTCACATCCGTTCTTAGGTGGTACACGACGAAATGATAGAAACCGGCAAACACGCCAACGCTTAATAAAAGTGTGTGATACGAATTGATGCACTGCTGCTCGTAGCATTTTTGTAGCAGATGTCTGTAAAAAGTAAAGTTTAAATAAATGTATTTTCAATAGCACAGTGGCTTACCTATAATCCTGATGCAGATAACTTGTATATAGCCAAGCAGTCACAAGTCCAACGATCAAATGTGCGCTCAGGAACAACAGCTTCCGCGGTGCATTGTGCAACAGCCAACGATAGCGTGTCGGGTGATAGCGCAATTCATACAAATGCAGCTTTCCCAAAATTAAGCCGTAGAATAGCACAGCAGCTATCAGTGGTATAATTAAAAACCATGTGTACAAAGAACACATCAAACTGATTGTGCTTGTTATCCATTTGATCAAATGGAATATATGAAAGTTGACAAAAAGTAAAAAGACCGCGAGTAGCACAAATTGCAAAGCGACGCTGAGTCCAACTGCATTAACACAACGCCGAGCCAGCAAACTATTGCACACCAGTGTAGTTGTCGTCATATTGCAGAGTCAGTTAAATAAAAATAATATCAAAATCGACTTTTTTTACAATGTTCAGTTGAATTTTGAATAAAATAGCCGGCTTACTAGCTGTTCAGCTGCTAACTACACCGCGCGGAGCGGCGCGGCAATAATTAGTGCTGTAAGGCTGTATATTCTAAGCAGTGCTAAACAATGTTAAAAAGTGTCGGCGTCATCGTCGAACCCATGATGCTCGACAGTGTAAACATCGATGCTCGACAGTGTGAACACCAATGTTCGTGTTTGACGATGGTGCCGGCACCATCGTCAAACACCACGCAAGCTTGACGAACACTGGTGTTCACACGGTCGAACATCGATGTTTACACTGTCGAGCATCTGTCGAGCACCGTGGGTTCGACGATGGTGCCGGCACCATCGTCAAACCCATGATGCTCGACAGTGTAAGCGTCGAACACGGCGGGTGGAGTGCCATCTACCGGATGGCACCGGCGTCATCCCCCCGTTAATCATTTATGAACCGTTTTAGCTTTGTCCGAAACCGTTATACTGTTATTTCTTGGCGTGGGTGGTTTTTTTTATTTATCAATTAAATTCTTAATTTAATCAATTTAATTAACTGAAATCAATTAAATGCATAAAGTTGCTGTGCCTTTTTTGCTTATTTATTTATGCAATAATTATTATTTCGCGTTTATGCTAATAAAATCAAAAGTCGTTGTCGTTGCTTCTGCGAGCAAAACTTGAAGGACGAAGGATTAAGAAGTCGTCGCTATTATTTGTCGAGAAATTTTCAAGGTATATATTGTGTACGTGTATTTACCCGCATGTTATGTCATATTGGGTTGCGCCTGAATATGTATTTAAAATAATTAAAATAATTAATAGCGCCGTGCAGCCACAATTTCTTCATATGCTGGAAAAAACCGTGCCGGAGCAATGGAGCGTATTAGTGAATTAAATTATAATATCTATAAGTCTATTGTATAGAGTAGTCAGTCGCTGTCTCAATAGTTATTTGCAGTTCCTTCCATGTTTAAATTTAAATATCAAACTTTAGTAGTTCTTGGCCTAAAGCGAAAGCGTTAGGCATTTTAGTAGCCGCTTATGAATGTATTTTTATTATTTGTTTTGTCTGACCCATTTCTATGATTATTCTGATGGTATCTGAGCCAAATATGGCTTAAGTGTGCTGCAAGTGCTGCAGGCATTTTTACCAATTAACAACGTTTATATAATTAGTTACTTTTCATAATTAACACGATCAGCTGTGCGTTGATTCTTCTTCTCCCTTAGTTTTATGTGAAGTTTTTATGCAGTTTCTTGAGCATTTTTATTAATGTGAATTCCGGACTTAAGTCAGAGAACTTTTCTCTATGATATGTCTTAGCTGATCCCGAAAATCACCTTTTGTGGCATCTCCGATGCTTTCTTAATTTTGCTCCGTAAGATACAAGATTTTGTGCACATTAAAAGGTATTCAAAGGAATGGTCTGCTTTTGCAACGAATATATCCTCTCTCTTTCTTTTTCTGCATTTTTCAAGGCCTATGCCTTATAATATACTATACATAGATCGAAAAACAAACAGCATGGTTGTGCGTTTTGTTGTAATGAATTTTATCATATTACCCTTCTTATACTAATGCGTTTTAGTTGGACTACGGTAGGCAGGTGCCAGCATTCGTAGCTCGAAAAAACAATGCTGGGTGTGAAAGTCAATCATTGACGACTGTATTGTTACTACTTGCGGTTCCTTTAAATTCTTTTATTAAAAATAGTCCAAAATAAGAGTATTGGTTTGGTCGGAGTGGTTTATATATTGCCTTAAAATAGGTGAATAAGTAGTCTTATTAGACTAAATACAAATTATGTTTCTTTTATATATAACACTGACTTAATAGTCAACATTTTTTTAATACTTATGAATTCAATATTCAAATTGAATTATAACGACATTTGCAACATATATTACCGATATTAAAGGTTTTGCAGGTATGGCAACAGATACTTATTGGACAAAAGGTGAATTACAATTTGAATTTCTTTCAAGTGAATGACGAAACACAATGTTAATTTTCTGTGTGAGTAACAGTCGTTCTTCTTCCGTGTTAGTGGAAGAGTGCGAGCGGGTGTGTTGTTGTGTACTCCGCGATTGAAGTGAAAGTTTATTAAATATTAAAATATTAATATTATTAAAAAGAAAAATAAAAAATAATGCTATATGTATAAAGTTTAAATATGTTTATTATCTGTTAATGTAAATTTTTCAATTTGTTTATTTTTTTGAGTTTTTAATGCAAATGCGTGTAATATGCAAACGCACGATAAATCGATTACGCTCCACAGCAGTGAAAAAGTCGTCATTTGCGCAAGGTGAAGGGGCGTAGTGTGAGCGAGAGAGACGCACTGAAATGCATGTGCCAGAGTGAGATAGCTTGCGCGCAACAATAAAACGAAACACGATGAAAAAAAGGTGTTTTAATTAATTCATATTTAATTGCTTTAAAATGCTTGTGATGTGTGTTGTTTAAATGTGTTTGTGTGTTTTACAATTGAGAAATTAAATAGTTGCTACATATAAATCAATTAACAAAAATAAAAATCCATGTAACATGTAACAATTTAAAATAGTTATTCGCTGCTTACGAATTATGAAATGCAAGATAAGCAGCATAGTGTGTGTGCATAACGAGGTCATACACTAAATACATTGTACATATATGTATACAATGTTTTATATTTGTCAGAAAGTGGCTGTTAAAAGATACATATGAATATTTTTTACCCTACTTCCCAATTGTACAATAATATACACTGCAGCAGCAGTGCATGTTGTTGTTCTTGTAATTGCACAGCTGCTCTGTACGTCCCGCACGCGTTCATTGGAGCATAACTGAGAGCAGGTGGTGTCCAGTTTATACACGCATTAATTAACTTACTCATTCACAAATGAAAAATTTTAATATAAGCAAATAATTAATTTCAATGAATGAGAAGAAGAAAATTGCTAAACGTGCGAAAAGTGTACAAAGTGAATAGCATGAATAAATATCTGAGTATAAATAAATAACAACAAATTGGAAAAATCGAATGCAGTATTTTATATTTTTGTTTCAGTCGTGCGCGTGAGTTTTGTGTACTTGTGTGTGTGTGTTTTGTATGTTGCGCTGTGCTCCATTCACCTACTTTATGCGGCGCTTTTGTTGTTGGAAATGGGGAGCTGTGCTCGCGCTGTTTGTTTCTCTATCTCAATTGCTTACACACAATCTCACTCTCTCGCACGCGTTTCTCTTTAAGTCTGTTCATTCGCTGTTTCGCCCGTTTTGAATTCCAAATGAAGTCATGAGAAGATTTTGTGCAAAAACATAATTTTACATTGAAATAATAATAATAAAAAGTGAAATTAATTGTTTTACAAACGATGCCAACAACATTGCAGTGTATGCAATCTGCTGCATAAGCTGCAGCAACAATTGCAATTAATGCAACAATGCTGCACAGCCTGTATAACAGCACCAATTGCGTAAAAAGGTGAGCCATGAGCGCCGGAAAAGTTAGAAAATGTCTTAAGTATAAATTTCGATTACAGAAAATTTACGCAAATCATTTAAAACAAAGCAAATATTTAAAAAAAATTGTGCCGCAGTATGGCGGCTACATCCGCTGGACAACAGCAGAAGCAACAATTTATACACTTGCAACAGGCACAGACGCAACAACAGCAGCAGCAGCAGGCGGCGCTACATCTACCAACAAACTATCAACAACAACAACAGCAGCAGCAACAGCAACAAACAAAGTTTGTATCGCGGGTCGTTACAAACATAAAAAACCACCACCAACAACAACAACAACAGACAACAGTGCTTCATGTTCAGTCGCCACCGCCGAACCTGCAGCAACAAATGCAAACGTTTTCACAAAATTTACCAGCTGGTTTGGTAAATGGCAGCAATGTAGCTGCAGCAGCAGCAGCAAATTTACAACAGCAACAAACAACGAAAAATGCACATGTATTTCTAACGCCACAGCAGCAGCAACAACAACAACAGCAGCTGCAGCAGCTCCAGTTGCCTTTGCAAGTGCAACGTGCAACACAAATTAAGCTGCCACTCAAAACGTCATGCGCTACGACGACGTCAACAATGTCTTCAGTAGCGTCTTCAGTTGCAATTGCAGCACAATGTATGCCAGCAACAATTGCTGCAACAAACCATATGAATATTGCCAGGAATAATGCTGCCGCCAACGTCAACTGCAATCCCAATTTGGCGCCCGGCTGGCGTCGGCTGACAACGAACAACGAAGTTGCCTACATCAGGTGAGTTGCATTCAACATTACACATAAGCATGATGTTTCAACTGGTAATTCGAATACTTCCGTGCCGACTTTGGCACTTTTAGCATTTTAGCAGCATAAATGAGTATAAGCTTCTTTGGGGTTTTTTTTTTTTTTGTCAGAAGCCTTACAAGTGTAACGAGTGCGTTTCAATTTGCATGCGCCGCTTCTGGACAGCAAGCATGTTCAACCATGTGGTTTTACGTTGCTTGTTTGCAGCCCGCCCCTCATCCGTTTATTCATATTTTTTTCTTTCTGGTATCACAGATTTGCGTGCAATACACACCCTCGTGTCGTTCATGTACGCCCGAAAAGCATTGCATGTTCTACTGCAAATATTTACACATTGTTCGTCGTTGGTTGGTTTATCATCATGTCCATATAATTACATAAGCAAATACCATATTTACCGAATAAATGCTGCCACAAGAGTCACCGCAACAACACCATTAACAACGGCAAGAACATAAACTTCTCCAGCCACTTATGGAACTGAGTTGTATGTGTGTTTGTTTTTGTTTGTTTCATGTTGTTGTTGTTATTTTTATTGTATATTGTTCCTTCGGGAGTTGCTGACTATGGTTTCGGTGGTCGGTCGGCGACAAAGATGAGGCATAAAAATAGTACTACAAACGCGCTTCTTCTCGAACTACTACCGTGCGGTTTGTTGGTTTATTTGCTGCTTTTATGACTATTTTTTATTTTACGACTGAATAGTAGTCGAAGGGTCTTATGTATGAGCTTTTTTATAATTGTTTTTCAAGCCTGTATAAACATATACGAAACATTATCAATGCAACTAATTGTTTGGCAAAATTCCTTGAAATTAATTTCAATTAAATCCAGATATTCGAATTTAGTTACTCAAGTAAATAGGCACTGTTTGAATAACTATTTATTGATATACTTAAATAAAAGTAAATATAATCTATATCAACTCAACAAGTCGAGCAGATCTGGTATACATATGTTATGTCCTAAGAAGTTTGTAACACACTTAGGGAGGCACCAGCTATTTCATAAGATGTATATATTCCTAATTAGTGTAACAGCACGAGTCAATCTAGCTATGTCCGTTTTTCTGAGTGTGTGTACGGTTCCATAATTCTCACCTTCCTAAAATCTCACTGGGTATTTAGACTCGACGGACGAAAATAAAGATATATAAGACGCTGATACTCCCGGTTCTACTGTATGGCGCAGAGGCATGGACCGTGATTGAGTCGGACGAGACAGCGTTGGAAGTCTTCGAGAGGAAGATTCTTCGCAGGATCATTGGTCCTAATAGAGTCGGCGACGAGTTTTGGTCCAGTATGAACCGCGAGCTGTACGAGCTATTCGATGAGGTTGACATAGTCCAGCGCATAAGATTCCAGCGGCTGCACTGGGCTGGGCACCTCATTCGAATTGATGAAAGAGCTCCAGCACGCATGGTTTACATGGGGGGCCCAAACTTGATTGGTGGACGCCGACATAGAGGAAGACCGGGCACTCGATGGAATGACCAAGTATGGAGAGATCTCTCCGTACTTGGCATTCAAAACGACTGGCGCCAGCGCACACAAGATTGTGGAGTCTGACGCGCCTTCCTAGACGCGGCCATGACCGGCAGACGGTTAACGGCCATATAACTAACTAACTAACATTTAGACTCATTAGGGTACGATAAATAATCATATCATATCGTTATATACTTGCACTCATTTGTGGTTCAGGGATGATATTTGGTATACATGTTAATGGGACCAGGAGAAGATCACACTATAAGTTGTCGAAATCGTAGGAGGCGATGCTCGTTCGTTGTATCTTTGCATCGGTTTGAGGTACAAAGATGATATTTGGAATACGTCTTAATGGGATCAGGAGAAATAAACTCCATTGGTAATGTGGAGATGGTTTGACTGTAAATTGGAAACATAAGTTCTGTTCCGTATCAACTCACTAGCGTAGAACTGCTCACGACGCGAAAAAGCACAAAAATTTCCAGGTTGGAAAAAAAATTCTGGTGAAGTAATATAAGGTTGTCAATCTTGACATACATTTCATCAATCAAAAATCACAATGAGTCATCAAAAATAACAATTTGTGAACATCGTTACACCATCTTTGTTCCCTCATGAACCCTCTTTATGGTACCATAGACTAACAATCTTGTGGCACCGTTTCCTCTGACTTCGAAACTCGTCAATGAACATCAAAGTTTTCCAGAACTTTATTTTGTCGACAGCATTAAATCAACATTTTCGCATGTAATATATTGGGGTAGCTGAGAACGTAGACCAGTCTGTGACCAAAGCACTCTGTTAGGTTTCGTTAGGCTGGTACTCGAGAGACTGCAAGTCAAAGCAATCTGTTACACCCTAGCACCTCAATGATAAATGATAAATAAAAGCTAATTAGTTGGCGGCCCATATACTCAAAAATATTTATCAGGCGATGACCATATTGGTATGGTACTGTCTACGGACTCCATGGACTTACTCTTCCTTATAGTGTTGTTAGATTTTTCGGGAGCTTAGGGTTCCTAGTTTACTTTGTTTATTTATCACACGAAATATTAATAATTTTCAATAAATCGGCAAATTGTGAACATTTAAATGAATGTTTCAATTTTGATTTTGTCTTCATCCAGATATGCACCAATAATCATTTCACTGTTAGTAATTTAAACCTAATATTATTGGCTGTGCAGATAGATGAATAATTAAATTTCTTGTCAACATATCACGACAGCATTTTTCTATAAAGAAGGTTTTCTAAATTGAGCTTACGTCCCTTACATATGTTGAAGACGAATATACGATGCTTCAGTCATTAGATTGTTTCGAAACTCGAATTATACATGTTTATTAGCGAAACATGGCTGGGATAAGACTCAAACGAAATTATAATTAGCATTATTTGTCCCGTTACCAATTCATAATGAAGTAATTCATATAGACAATATTTTTTTCCTTTTAATTCCACTCAACAGCAATGAACTCAGAATTGATGGCAATAAATAAATTTAATTGTTTATTCAGTTCTGTTTTTGAACCTGTAGTGATCTCATTCGTAAACTGTCAAATATTTAAGAAATTTTATTAGTTCGTTGACTGACATTTACAATAATGGATCGTGTAAGTCTCGAGCAATGTAGTATAACTGTTTAATGGGTGCTTGTGTACCAGTCTATGAACAAAAATTTTTGTAAAAAAAGGTTTTTCTTAATAGGTCCACACGTAAATATAAAAATTGTTTGCAACGTCGTTTAAGAAGGAAATGATAGTGTCCTCAACCTCTAAGCAAAAATTAAAGATTACTGCACGTGAGCTAAGCAAAGCACCTAAACTCGCGGAGAAACAAGCTGTAAGTTTCCCTTTGCATTAAACCACCTTCTATCGTCTCTACACTCATTAGAGACAACTGAAAAGTGGTCTTGCACGTTTATAGAAAAGTCAGTAGTTTTTGAAACTTAAGAAATGGTTTTCAGCCAAATCCGTCAACAAATTCGTTCATTCCTCTGTTACGATTTCGAACTTCTCTGAACCCCTCAGAGTTCTCACCAATAATGTACATAAAGTTATAGAAGCCAATCACAATAAAAGGTCATAATTTTATTTCCTCAAAAATGATCATGGAACTTCACAGTCCAGCTGATATTACAAGTAAATACGTAGAACTCTAAACCTCGCACCCTGGTATATATAGCAATATAACATTCGCTATAAGTAGAACTATTAATGCAAACTCAATTCTCACCCCAATCCGCTTGCAAGATCTCTAACTCCACACAAGAACCGAACACGGCTCAGGAGGAATGATCTCCCAGCCCTAAGAAGTAACCTTAGGGCCGGTCTAACTACATGAGTCTCCAACCGGAGGTTCAGTAATTATTATTATTAGGTAGTATGCACTGGGACCTTTGCAAGTCCATTGTGCCTTGAACGTAGTTTCATCTACATCTCTTTATCCAACCCTGTTGCCTCGAAAAATGTACTTATGCATGGTTATTGTCAAGGTTTTGCTTCGGAGTCATCTTCTAGACAGAATCTGCAAGTGCTATCACTCTCGATACCAATTTTACATGAGTGTCTTCTAAGTCACCATTCTTAGATCGTTCCTTTTAAGACCGTTGCAGATTTCCGATCTCTTCTTATTGTAGGAGCAATTTTTACTTTGCCTTCACATTTCTCCCAGAAAAATCTCTTTTACCAGGATTCTCAACTGTACCTGGTCCGAGTCCGCAGATTGGCTCTGGACCTGTAAAGGGAAATGCTGCACCTCTTGTTGCTAAGTCGTCTGCTTGCTTGTTTCCTGACCGAATAACTAGTATAGAGTAATCTTGTTAAATCTTCCTAGAGTTGTTTAATTTACCTATGTATTCCATGAACGTTTTAGATTTGATCACAGTTGTACTTACTGCTCGATTGGCCACTTGGCTATCGTAGAATATAGCAATGTTTTGGGTGTTCTAGTACCCCTCTTTAGATTGAATTGGGCATATCTTTCTGCGTGAATGATACTGCTGGATTTCCCTAGCGATTCAAAATATTCCTTCATAAGTTAGGGGACCACCTGCGCTATATTTTCCCATTTTTCTTTAGTGCTGAGCGTGCCCTACCTTAAGTCTTCTGATGAAGTTTTTCTTTATAGCTAGGTTGTCACTAGGGCAGGGGTGACAAACCGATCGGTCGCGTCTATTAGTCCAGTCGATTGTGGCATGGCAAAAAATATAAAATAAATACCCCCCAATTTTTCCCAACAATGACTATGCAAGCAATTATTGCAATAGTGGTTGTCTTCATTATATGTTTCAAGTGGATCTTCCTGTGTCACGTTGGTAAAACATTACTTCCAGGTATTTGACCTCCTTGGAGAATTCTAACAACGTGTCGGTAATACACAACTAGATTTTAAGATTTGAAAAATAATTGTCTCTTTAAAAGAGAAGATCTAATAATAAATAATGTCAAGGTCCAAACTTTATGAGAATAAAAACTATACAAAATTTAATTATGGGTATAAATATTTTATTACGTTTATTATTTTCAAAGCCACATATTGACTAATCCCATATAAAGATTATTTTGGAAAATAATATTTTATAAGGTCTCTCTTTTTAAAATCCTCAACCAAAGTCAATTACCTCACAAATCGCTTTACTCTAGCAGCTAATTTAGTTATTTACGACTTTGGCCGACTTTGGTTGTTGTTGCGCTGGTTGTCTGTGACGTAACAAGGTTTCATGTCTCGGAAGTTTGCCTGTGCTTGAATTTGGCCTTCGTTGAGCAGAACAAAAAGAACTAAATAGCTATGAGCCAAAGGCATCGAACAGAGACAGATACAGAGGCGAAGGCGGAGAGCAATGCATAGCGCACAGCCTCGCGCACATTTCCAGGTCACGAAGCTGTACGAGAAAAAGGCGATAGGCCATAAATCATATTTACACCGCACACCAGGGACGTAATGTGCTGCGATTTTTAGGCAACAGCTGGAGAAGAGGAATGCCATGCATTGAATTGACTGACTTGAGAATGCGGAACAGAAACAGCAAGTGGGATAGCTGAGTGTTCCTTTTGGTGATGCCTCTCTTCTCCGGTCTAACTCGACTTGACATCTGCAACTGAGGCGTCCTTTCATGAAACCTCACTTGGTGTTTTTCTTTTTCTTCTACTTTTTTTGCGTAGGCTGCAAACAACCTTTCTGCCTGAAACTGATGGCGTTGCGAATCGTTGCTCGAGATATGAACCTTTAGAGGAGCAGAGTCATATTCTTTGTCTTGGCTTGTAATGAGTTTATTTTGCACACTTTAGAACGTTTTTGTTTGTGCTATTTTGTTGCTATTATTCTTGTTACTCTTTTGACTATTTACATTTGCAGCACGTAACCAAAGGACAATTCGCCTGCCTGTCTGTCTGTCTGTTAAGGAGCATGAAAGGCCTGCCTGCCTGCGTTTTACCATGCCATGCACAATTTGCTTTTTGTTTGCTATGCTTTGATGGTTTTTGTTGTTGCACAACGTGTCATTTAAGTCGACGCCGTTTGCGATTCGTGCCGGGTCGATTGCTACAACTCCTGCCATTCCGGTCGCCTTTTTTTCCATGGCAATATTAATTTCGTAATAAGCTTTGTGTGTGCGCGAGAGCTTCTTGAATACGCTCAAGGTCGTAAAGTCGTCATAGCGTTGAGTTATTACCTTATTTGTTAATTCAGTCGCTATTCTCACGTGGAAATTAATCGTAAAGCTAGTCCAGCTGTCTGCCGTTGGTGCGAAGTCCTTGTGACTCAAGTTGATTGCGCGTCCTTAACAAGAGAATGGTCTTTCATTAATGTCTTTTATTTTGTGCAAATAAAACTTAATGAGCATATTGGCAGTCAGAAGCGTCGTCGACCAAAAACTTCCACCAGTTGTTGCAAACAAATTGTGGCCAGGAGCGCCATGGAGACAATGCTTCTAGCTACCGAGAAGTACGAGTTATTTATTGTTGTTATGAAGAAGATTCAGAAGTTCCCAGATGGTATAGTTCTATATTAAAAATTACTTGGTTAGTTTTCATGAAGAAGATTCAGAAGTTCCCAGATTGTATAGTTCATTTTTCAATTTGGTCTACATCAAAATTGTTCAACCTATTTTCCACATGGTTCAATTATTATGGCCAAGAGTATTTTCGCTTCGGTTCCACCTAATTTTACATTTTCACTTATTTTTAGCAGATTTCATTCGGGCATCAAATTTGTATCCAGCTACTAGTGAATGCGAATGCGTGAGGTTGAGTGTAATTAATGAAAAACCAGTTTGTTTGCCAGCCCGCTGCCGCCCTTTTTCATTGAGAAACCAGAGTCAAAGACAATGAAATAAATGCTTGTTAATAACAATAAAAAAAAGGGTTGGATCACAATGAATGGCAGTCAGCTAGCCAGCCAGGCAGCCACTCCAAATCGTTCGTTTTAGATCGCACCTCATGCATTATTCAGTTGTGCGCCTTACAGACAGGCAATTCTGATGAATGCTATTTGCTGCTTGTCGTCGACAATTAATATGCAACCCTTTTTAATTTTAATTTGTATTATGTGTTCTGTTCAAGTTAAGAAACGAGATTCACCGGATTTTGCACAATTTCGCACGAAATTTGCAGCATTTTCTTGATTTTTTTTTTGTATTTTTTTCGACGTTAGTCTCATTGAAACGAAACCCTTTCAGCTTTGTGTAAAACTAGTTTATTTTAGTGCTTTAAAATTCCTTGGATCAACAAAGCTCCAGGTGTGCACTGCAAGCAGCAAACCTGCTTTTATTTTGTCATTCAATCAGAGGCATAAACACTGCTGAATGAAGTTATATGCTCCATAGTAACATTCAATAAAAGTTGAGTCTTTATTTAACAACAACAACTACAAAGTATGTGCAACATAATATGTACATTTAAATAGTCTGGACCTGAAAGCGTAAATTTAGTATAGTTTAAAGATGTATTTATAGTCTTGAGAAAAGTGTAAGTGTTGAGGCATAATTGCATTTGCGGATGCTTATCTATCCTGAATATCATTTTATTGTTTGTTTTGTCATAGTGCTAACATATTTATTGATGTAAGACTGCAGATTTTCCAGCGACTTCAATTCAAACCGAAGACGAAGGTACAAACGAGAACTATTTTTACAGAAGAACTAGCTAAAAAACGGGGCAAAACAGTTCCAGAAATGAAGCACGAAAGGCAATGTGAAGCCATAAGTCTGTATTTGTGGCGCACTTTTTGAGTCAATCCACTGACAAATCCATCTCCAACTTTTGAGTTTTTGTAAAATGCTTTTTTCAATAAGCACATAACCTTTTTTTTTTTTTAAATAGAACACTGTATAATCGAGATATTGGGCTGAAATATAATATAATGATGCACTATACAAGATTTGTTAAAAAAGGACACTGTTTCTTGAAAAATATTTATTAATTAATATACATATATTTTGTCCGCTTCAAAGTCATGTCTCTCGAATATACTACAGCAAGGCGCACCATCTGATGTGAAGAATGTTAGGTACCCTTAATTCTATTGCGTCGTCCACTAATGTAGTTTGGATCCCCATGTAAGCCGTACGTGCAGTAGTTCTTTCGACCATTCGAATGCCCTGTGCTGCCACTGGATTTGTTATGAGCTGAACTATATCAACCTTATAAAATACTCATACAGCTCGTGGTTTATATGGGACCCAAACTCGTCGACGACTTTAATAGAACCAAAAATCCTGCGGAGAATCTTTCTCTCGAAGATTTCCAACGCCGTTCCGTCTGACTCAATCGGATCCGCAGTATATCGATCTTAATTTTAGCCTTTGAGCAGCTGCTCAGTAATCTTTATATCGCGTTTCTGTTAATGGTGTCAAACGCATGTTCGAAGTGCACTATCAGAATGTATAACGGAGAACTCCACTCGAACGACAGTTCCAGAATACTGCGTAGTTGACTGACTCGGCTTCTTTTTAGAATAGTGATGATCACACCCTTGTTCCAATCATCTGGGAGTGTAGGGCGATGGCGTTTGAGCTGTATTCAAGCAGTTAAGTTAGAGAATCATCTGGCCAAGCAGCTTTGTTGTTCTTTAGCTTGCTTAAGGCCAGCGTTAGTCTCCAGCAGAAAATCGGTTAAAATGCTTCCGCTGTGATTTCGACGCTGCTCGGTGTTAGGAGTGGCTCAGTTGCATCGACTTCGAAGATGTTTACGGTGTTGTTTTTAGCCAAAAAATCTCGAACAAGCAACGGTGTATGAGCAGGTGCATTGTGGTGATGCAAAACCGATCATAATTTCAATACTGTTCCTAAGTTCCTTTAAAGTTGTTGATTTTTCGAGATAAACCAATGACTTAACGTAATTCCATAAAAAAAATCCAACGCTCCAATCAAGATCATCCAGTTTTGGTCAAACGTCGAATTACAACATGACGCAATAGTGAACTGCATTGAATGTAACATGACATATATGGTATAATCACAATTGCTGCATGAAATTCACATCACAAGGGAACTGTTTGTGGATGTAATCGTGATTTTTTGAACAACAATCAAATAAGATTAGCCTAAGGCATTAGTCGCTATGGGTAACACGTTGGACATAATTTGCAATTGTGATCCTATACTTTCTAAAAATAATAATAATAATCATATAAGCTTTGTAGCTAAAGATGAGTTTTTAAAGAATTATCCCTCAAATTTGTAGCGTAATTAGTCGAAATTTTTCAATTCCACATAGGCATATTTTTGTACAACTAGATTACTCGTAGGGTAAAGGGGTATATTAAGTTTCTATGTAAAAGTTGCTGTAGCAGAACCCATTTACTATATATATTTATATTCCAGAGCATCAACTTATCTGTTTGCATGAGTGCCGAGATCTCGGTGTCTTTATAAGAAACAGACTCCAAACTGGGCGTTGGGCACTCCTCAGACGAAGTCTCCATAAGATTTTGTTGACTTTTGTCTGATTTTGGTTGTTGTAGAAATGTCAAATTTGATGCATCCTAAGTAAATCTATTATTTAAATATCGACACAAAGAATTCTTGCTTTAAGACGTTGCAAATACTGTGACAAAGTTTTAACACTATACTGTTCCATACTTAATTTAATGAAAATATGTATTTGTTTTATTTTCCAGTCCAACCGGTGCTACGCTACGCACGCATTACCAAATCAAGGATTATCTACTCTCACAGGGTACCTGCAAATGTGGACTGCCATGTCCATTGCGGCTGGAATACTTCTTCGACTTTAATGCTCAGGTGAGTGCCTTTTAATATTTCGCCGAAGTTTTAAATTCAACGCAATTGAAGCTTCTTATTGAACTGGCCATAAAACCAATCCTCAGCCAGCTCACCAGCAGCACCAACATCATCTAATGGAATGCAATGCAGCGATGTAAATGTAAAAGCATCGAACGACTTTCACTGCATCTTTGGAACTGGCGAAGTGAATGCATTTCGATTTGCTTCCAGCTTGCAGCAGTAGCTGCTGACTGCTTTTGGGACTCTTGTTACCAAGTGCGCTTGTTGCATTTGCTGTGCTGTGCTGTGCCACATCAGCAGCAAAATGTTTATGAAACCAGTTTGACAACAAATCGGTCGCATAATCATTCATAGGCGCAACGGAGCAGCAGACGTAGACCATCTGCCTCTTGGCGCTGAATTTGTTGTTGTCGTCGACGTTGTCTTGACTCAATGGGCGCGTGCGTTGCACTGATTTCGAAGCGGCCGTCGACGTCGTTTTTATAAACTTTTAATAATTGACTACAATTTGGCGTACATCAAGTTTGCTGCTTACTAGTAGTAGCTTCGGATCAATCTAGGCATCTTCCACTTGAACTTCGTGCATGACATGACTTTTCGACGGAATCAAATCAAAGCATGAACAGCAGTTTCCAGCGTCGTTGCTCCATTTTGCGCGTTCGCTCGTTGAGCTGTTGAACCTAAACTGAGGTCATTAATTTAAATTTATGGTTTCTCTCGCTGATTTCGTCTGTCTGGCGCGTTGGGATATGGAGTGCAACATGTGGTGGCGCTTTTGCCACATGCGACGACGATGATGACGACGCCGACGACGTTCGTTGTCCTTTTGAATATGTAAACTTCATTCTTCTATGTTTTTCTTCTGCGGTACATTATCCTCCCGTTTTTCGATGTTCATTGACATCGTCAATTGTCTGCCTTTGTATATTGTTGATATGGTAGCGTCGTCGGCTGTTCTGGCTGATTGGTGACTATAATCGATTATTATTTTTCTGGTTTATTGAACTTTCACTGTTTTTGCCAAGTCCTTTAGATTGAGTTGTTAAATGTACAACGACAACAAATAAAATGCATCATCATTTATCTTCATATTTTATTTGCCTTTAAACGTTTTTCATGAGACAGTTGGGAAAGGGTATTTTAGAAGAGGGTAGCCTATACATACTTTAATGATGTTCATGCGATTTCTTTGTGGCGTTTCGGAACTTCTGTTTTCTATTCATTACTAATGATTTATACTTTTAAGACCGTTTAACTATCACTAATACATCCAAATATCAATAGGTTTTTTTGGTATGACCTCTTCCAGCATGGTGGTCGGTGATGGAGGCATGATTACGGTGTTTAATTTGACCAAAAAATCATTTTTAAGGGGCTCCATGTACGTCGATGCTTGTTGGTTTAAGACATCTTCAATTTTGGGCACATTCCCGTCAAGTCAAGGTTGGCCTTTCCCAGGGTGCGTTAGAGAAACTGCGGAGGACCTTTGCTTAAAGAATCCTGATCTTGGCAAGGTGCGATTAAGCAGCTATGCCGTGGACTTTCATAACATAATGCCAGGCTGATGCAATTATTTGAACAGCTGGACGAGATTACTCAATTTAGACTTGCTCCTCTGTCTGTCAGTGTTTCGTTCCGCCTTTATTTGATTTCATTTCGTTCAATATGATGATTTCTTATAAGACGCCCTTTAAAATATTTCGTAGCAAACAAAAATGTGTTTGGCTATTGCGAATTGAATTTTTGTCTAAATAATATTGAAGATTCGGTTTGACCAATTTTAACCCTTTACCATTTTTCTAATTGCTTAATTCAATTTTCTGTTGACACGGCAAATAACCGGGCACGTCTAATTGGGCAATTTATAAACATTTCAGAAGTAAGAAAAAATTTCTAATGTAAATAATTGAAACTAAATAAACAAAACTGGGGAAAATCAATTTAAAAAAAAAAAAATTGACGTTTCGTGTTTCAATTGTAACAACAAATTATGTTATTCTCCCCTGAAAGTGCATATTTCTCTCGTATTCTCTTCCGCCATGCTTCGTGACATGCAAATTGCCCAAGACAACTGACACCAAATGTCGCCGCGTCAGCGTCACCCTAGCTGACAAAATATAAGGTGAAAATGCAAATTATACATATATATGCGTCTGTGTGTGTATTTGTATGCGTGAGCTATATATATGTAGTACATAGTGTAATAATAATTGTACCACGATGTAGTACCTTCGTCATTCTCTTTGTGCAAATAATGAACAATTATTTTCGGTGATATGTATGTATGTATGTATATGCATGAGCGAAAATGAGAAGTGCACTCGGTGCTGCAAATAAAGTGCGAATGCAAATTGGCCAAAAAGCCCAAAAAGAAAAGTGAAGACGACACTGCTGCAACTGTGAGGCTCTCTCTTATGGTGTCTGCCTGCTGCCCTCTTTGTTCCACTCGAGTGCATTCGTATTTCGGTTCGGCTTCGACGACCGTTTTGCATGAAAGATAGACACAGCAGATATCGCATATGTATATGCATTAATGTATGTTTATTAAAACGACGTTAGACATTTGAATGACAGAAGTGAACCCCCCCCCCCCCTCCCTCCGTCTTAGCAACTCACCTGGTTTCAATAAATATATGTATGTATACATATTTATGGGCTCAACGAAAACAGGAAATTATTGAATATTTCAAACGAATTAAATGTTTGTTTAGAAATAAAGTTAAAGTTTTCTCAGAACTACAATCGCTACTCCACAATGAGTCAACAGCAGACGCCAAAGTTTCTCTCATGCGGCATTTGTCCTTGACATCTTTAGGAATTGGTAGCTCATAATTTTCAGTACGACAGCATATGAAAAAATAAATGTTTACGCATACATAAATAAATGTTTTTCGGCCTTCAGCGCTCACTGACCGTATTTCCCCTGCCGTTTCTTACCTTGGTGCTGGGTTGTCATCAAATCCGGAAAAAAATTCATTTAAATTGACGTTATTGTTCTCTTGCTTTAAATTTTTTTTAATGTTTTTTTTTTATTGAATATGAACGCCCGTCGACGTACGACCTTCTCCATTTTATTGTTGACGTTGTTATCGTTTTATGTTTGTTTGCTTTGTCTCGTTTCTTTGTCTGTTGCTTTATTCTTGATCGTTGCACTTACAAAATGACCCAAAGCGAGATGGCTCTATGCTGCTGCTGTTGGAGCTCTGTTGCATTACCGCCATCGACACTCCCGCACAACATACTTTATCGATATTTATTGTATGTAATATTTAGCAGTTTAAAATCAATTTAACTCGTATCTTTTTATTGAAAACGATCTGCTATTGTTTATGCACCCTTTAAATATAGCAGGAGTAGGGTCTTGTTGACTAGACGCAGAGTTGGTTATTATTAATAGGGAGTACATAAAGCGCATACGATTTAAAACGTATTGTAGAGCATGTCGAAACTACATATTGCGTCAAAGCGTTGGCGTTGTAGAACATGCTCGTGCAGCATGCTCACGCATGCGTTGCCCTCGCAAATTTGTGTGTGTGAACGGCTTATGTTGAGCCTTACGCTAAATATTACTCACTTTTTATGGATTTTCTTGTCCGCTTTTTTGTTCAGAATTTGAATTTGGTTCCTTTTTTATTATAAATTAAACAGCTTCGAGCTTAAAGTCGCTGTACGACCTAATATAATTTTCCTATTTTATTCTACGACGTATTGTATATATGTAATATTAAAATTTTGTTGTCCTAATCTTCTCTACAATATAGACCAAAAACTTTTGGATTGGGTTTAGATCTGCATTTGCGCCGGCCAGTTCCTTATCTGAAATTTTAGCCCAGACAGCCAATTTCGACAATTTGTGCTATGTGTTTGGGGTCACCTCACCGTTCTGTTAGAAAATGACTTCATCATCCGTATAGCAGCTGTGGTCCGCAAAGTCGTTTTTTATTATTCCATTAATTTTTTACAAGCGGTCCCAAATTCAACCAATTAAAACAATCCCAAACCATCAAGTTACCTCCACCATGTTACATTTTTTCGAGGTATATGTAGAGTATTGATGATTCGGGTTTACAGAAGTCTCTTGTTTTTTACAAATTGTTGCATGTGAGCAATTGAAAATTTTGAATTGTGAATAATTGTTTAATTATTTTCAATTGCGTGCGCTGGTGCACACTCAAAAGCGGCAGCTAACAAAGGCTAAGTAAAGGCTACAAATAAGCGCATTTGCATATATATTTACTTAAAATCGTTTACAGTTACTTTAGGTAAAAAGTCGACGCACTATTAAGGTTACGTTGTCGGACAGTACCTTGCTGCACTAGGCACCAATATTCAAACTGCATTTCTGTCATAAAACCTCTAAACATCTTCAAACTCACATCTATCTTTCTCCTTTTTCTTGCGTCTGAACCAGAGTTAGTCTGAACTAGATTTAGTCTCAGATGTATAACCAATGACCACCTGGCAGGCCTATTCATGGAGCAAGTGATATGTTTCCACTGCTCACATATATTTTCAAATGAGGGAGAGGGTTCCTGGAGCTGTCGGGAGCATGTGTAAAAGAAGGCTCTGGCGGTCTGTTGTGTTTGCAGCTTGCTGACGTCTAGCTTTCATTGAGTGTTGAACTTATTGCTTGGTATCTAAGTTCGTACTTACTGTCATGGCAGCTATAATAGATGTCACAGTATGCTTTTTTAGAACAGTCAGGTTCTATCCATCGTATTTCCTGAATTGCACTGTAGCCAGCATTGTATCTTCCGAGTACTTTAACTGGCTGGATATTTGAACCGTCCCTATTAAGGGTATGGACAGTTTAGGTGCATTTCCTTAAGTCATGATGCTTAAAATTCGATAAAAACAGGGATTAGTTTCCCGTATTACAAAATAGTGGACAGTCGGACATATCTGGATTGATTCGTTTGTCGAGAGGATCAATTCAATTTATTGTTCAAAAGCCCGTTTAACCAAACAACTTAAATTAGAATATTAAATTGAATAACAAATTTCGTTCGAGAACGGTTTTAGGTAATGACATCACCAGTATATAAAGTGTAAAATGGCACATGGCAGGATTCATGCAAACACTTATATTTTGAGTCACTGTATATACATAATACATACATAATAAATAAGTAAAATACTTAACGACAAATTATTTCAGCTACAATGAATCACCCAAAACGGTTACTCATGCATATCCTGAACCATCGTCAGTTCCTGTCGCATTTTTTCTTGCACCATTTTAACTAATGTTAAGGATTAAAGCCGGGCCGACGCCGTTTTATCGTCATTATGACATTAATGAAACTCAATATGCCGTAGAAGCTTTTTTTCTTTCTTTCAAGTATTTCACACTAACACTAGCACCTGCATGGTTTGGCTGGCTTCCTGTGCTTTAAGTATGTCTCCTGGCTGGGAGTATACTGAAGCGAGCAGGCACCAGTCTAGCACGGTTCGTTGGCTTTCAATTTAAAATTTTACAATTATGCACGCAGGGCGCAAATGGTTTGCATTTTGTGCATTTTGTCGCATGTTTGCATGCAACTTCAAAATCCCTCTCGTTCCTTCACAACTGTGCTCGCACAATAGCTGCTGACAACGACAGGTGAAACAGTGAAATGCAAAAAGCATGTTTACTCATGGACGCGTTGTTGAAGGACCTTTCGGCCGACTACAACGCCAACGCGTAGAAGCGCATTGATATTAATGAATGCGTGGTTTTGTTGGATTTTAAAATTGGCTTCGACGCCCAGCGGCGGCGGCGGTCGTTACGATTATCGTCGGCGGCGGCATTGTGCAATTAATTTTGCGTTAAATTAATTTTTTGTGTTCATTTACGGTTGACAAAGGACGATTTTCAGTACACGGCTGTTGCTGTTGTTATCAGTGTGCGCCGTGTTATACAAGAGTTGTGTGCGAGAAGGGGGTGTCATGTTGTAATTTGTATGCAACAACAACAACGTCTGAATGAAAGTGGCAGTTTAAAACTGAATGATGTTCACAGTTGAAGTTGGCTCCATACCAAACGAGCAATCGAGTAATTGAGCAACCCAGACACGTTCCGCGTTCCATGCATTGCTTGTGGATATGATTGATAGCGCTGACAGCCGCTGAAGCAATGAAAGCATTTTTGATATGAACCATCATCATCGATTTATGTGTTCTCCTCTGTTTTGTTATGTCTCTCACACACTTTATTCCATTGTCCATTGTCTATGCTAAGCTAATTAATTTCTTGTCATTATTGCTTGCAGGTGCCAAACATGCCGCTGGAGCTGTCTAATGTGCTTAATGGACGCCGTCATTTTAGTGGCACATCTTCAAAGGCTGCCATGGAAAGAATCGAATCTGCAACTTCTTCGTCTTTGTGTTTGCATCGACAACGATTTATCGAATCTCAACAATTGCATGCGCAACCAGGTGCGGTGGGTTGTAGTACAACATCGTCATCGTCCTCGTCAACATCATCATCAGCCACATCATCGCCGTCTTCAACACCAGCGCCCGCTGCAATGGATGTGAATGTAACAGCGAACAAAGGTAAATGAATTGTATTCCTCGTCGTACGTACTCTGGCAGTGGCATTCGGGGATTTCTTCGCGTATAGATACATGCTGCATTGCTGCATGCTAGAAGATGCGTTGCATGTTGCTGCTGCGCAACTGCTGAAATGGCTTAAGGATAAAAGTATAGTACACACATTATACATAGAAAGGCATACAGGATGCAGGAAGGAAATGGTGTAGATACAGTAAATGCGAAAAAGTAGAACGAAAAATGCACAAAGGCCAACACAAAGTTGAATACAGTATAATTTCGTCCTTTTTATTTTTCGCTCGCTGTCTCACTCTTTGGCGCTAGCTTACTCTTTCTTGTTTTTAGCTTCAGACAATGACATCCACACACACACACACATCCATACATATATATATTAAGTTGCTTTTCTTTGGCAACACATCTGCACATTTGCTTGTGTAAACATCGACGAAGCGCAAAAGGACACTAGAGGCGTGACAGTTCAGTGAGCACACTGTTTGCCAAGTCTACGATCGGGGTTAGGGGCGGCGCATACATTAAAAACGCTTGCAGTCATATATGAAAAGAGTTGCAATTGAATGCTGCTCCTTACGGAAGTCTACACAAACGACGCATTTGTCCCGGCAACACTATGCTCCGCACTTCTATCAGCTTACTTAAAAAAAAGAAGAATAAAGAAAATGTTTTCACTAAAAACTTTTCTCTATTAAGTAACTTCCAACGCACTTCCCACACAGCAAATGGAAAAGTTTTATTTAGTTTCTGCTTTGAACTTTATTTTTCCTTTTTTTATTACAAAAGTCACCTTAAAATATTTTCAACTGCTTTGTTATTACACATCACTGAGCTTAAACGTTGAAACTTTAAACCCGCTAAAGTCGAATTATGAACTGTGCATACTCCAACATGGACACCAGCAGAGTTCACCCACCCAACTTGGTCTATGGTGGTTTGTCATTGTACTGGGGTCGCGAATAAAGCAGCAAAATCCAACGTGGCGTGCAGCATGAACGAACATTGGCAAACATTGTTAAAACTTTTGAATAAAAGGTTAATTGAAACAAAAGGGCGTCAACTTTAGACGACAGCGAAAGGGCAAAAGTAGCACCCGGTTTAAATTTAACTTTTTGTTATTGTTTATGCATGAGCTGTACTACTCGTACTATCGCAGGATTCGTATTGTTTTTGTTTTTCATTAGATTTGCATTAGTGCACACGCCGCGTCATTGCTTGCAGGTGCTTTTGCCTTTGTGGAAGGTTATTTCAAACATATCAGCTAACATTCCCTTTAATTTTCGTTATAATTCTGATTGTATATGCTGATAAGATTTTAGTTAAGAGTAAAATGTTCTAAAGTGATTGGATGAAGGGCATTTAATATTCTTTTTTTTATGAGCAGATTGAGTTCTCCAGTATGAAAAGTTTAGTATTGCACGCTGAATATAAATGACCACCCTTGTGGTCTTTCCACATAATAAAAATTAGCATAAAAATATTCTTATTTTGATGGACCTCTAAACGCATTTTGGTCATAACCCCCGTACAAACCCATGCCTTCTTTCTGTGTTTTTGTTTATGAAAAAAATATTGGTTGTTTGATTAGATAGAAATTTAGTTTATCTTGCGTGAATCCTAATAAAACGCTTTATATAGGGTCAGATCAGAATATTAGAGGGTACAGCGCTATATATCATGGCCGTACTTAGAAAGTAGTCTAGATGTTGTAATCTTGTTTTCCAGGTTTTTAGGTTTGAAAATGCTTCTTACTGCTCTCCGTGGTGGCTCTCGATGCCACTCTTTAACAGCTCAATTGCTCCCTACTGCAGAATCCTTTGATAGACCACATTCTTCTTATCCCTAGATATTGAAAGTTTCTAGTAGCTAGTCATCTTGTTTAGAGGTGCAAGCATTCCAGGTGAATATCTTTAAATCGTGGTATATCGTTTGCGGGGGTCGTCATCATAGGGTTTTATCCGAGACTTGGTTTTTTTTTCATTGGATGAATTTATTTTATGGTGGCGGTGCTCCCAAGCCCAGCGCACCTACCCCTAATTAAGGAGTGAGTTTGTCGCCTTCTCAAAGTTAGCTCACCTCCGAGACTACCCAAGAGATACGTGGGCTCACACGCTGCTTATACCGTTTGAAAAAAAATCATTCTTGGCCATTCCCAAGTGAAAGGCGGTCAACAACATTTCTCAGAATGTGAACTTGTGCAAACGAATCCTTGCAACCATGGAAACAGATATTTCGTAATTCCCATCCTCTAGATACACCATTGAACAGGAAAAAAAAAGCTACATCCGGTAGCAAACATTTTTTTTTTAAATTATACAAACTCTTAGTCATTATTTTAAACAAAATCAATTAATTGTGTTCTTTTTTTTTTAGATATCGACGGACGCAAAGTTACCATCAGAAAGACAACGCTACCCGTCGTTAATGTCGGACCGAAATCCTTTGCAGAAATGCCAGCAGCAACAACAACAGCAATAACAAATTCTATTGCCTCTTCTAGTCAAGCCCAGAGAATGCAACAGCAACAACAACAAATACTTACGAATGTGATAAGAACCAATGTAGGAAACGTGGAGTTAAAATTGCTACAACAGCCAGAAACGTCTCCATCGTCCTCGTCTATTTCATCCTTGTCGAATAATGGTGCCACCGATGTGCTTAGCGAAACGGAAGATTGGTCAACGACTAATAACAATAACCAAGCACTTAGTAGTAGCGCGCAAATCTTTTTAAAGAAACAGCAGCCAAATTTCAAAGATGATCCTACCGGTTATTTGCAGCAACAGACTGCTTTGTTGCACAACTCAATGTTGAACGTGACTACACCGGTAGAGATTGCCACAGTAGAGCAACTTCAGCAATCGCAGCAGCAAAAAATTATCGATGAAAGTGTGCCGTTAATACAGGAGATTAAAGATGTTGGGAACTTTAGAACGGATCGGGAAAAGCTGAAAACAGCTTACAGCGCCGTGCAGATACAAACTCAAAGCGGTACAACGCAGCAGCGTCAACAAATGCGTCGTATGTCATTGTTCGCTAATGGACGTTGGGAGCTGGATCCACATTTTACAACACGTTCGCCGTTTAGTGAATCAACTTTAATTGTGGATGGCGTACAACGTATTGGCAATGGAGTTAGTACATTGAAGTCGCAACCGCAGAAGTCACAGATTACATCGATCAAGTTTGTTGCTGCCGCACAGGAATCTCCCGTAACATCTAGCAGTACAGCAGCGGCATTTGCGCGTATAACAACAGATTTCAAACGCCAGAAGCAGACAGCTGACAACAGCGGTATTAAGCGTCCCGAACAAGTTGGTGCCATTTCCACAAGCCATGAAGGTCAACGGCCGTTTGAATCCGTCAATGCTGCTCTGTCAACGGCAAAGTCAACGACAACTTCGTCGTTTTCTGTACAACCTGCTAGTATGCCCGTGCCAACACACTCGAAGCCACAAGTGCTGCAAATGCGCGTGCATCCAGGCCCAATGCCAACACAGCAGCAGCAACAAATGCAGCAGCAAATGCGTGTGGTGCGGCAGCAGCAAAACCAGTCAAATCGCGTGGTTTCATCGGCATCAGCTACGCTGGCGCGCACTTCTGTGACAACAATTGCAAGCGGTTCGCGACCAGTCACTGCTTCCGTTGTCGCTGCCGGAATGCCAACAACGTCGCCAACACTTTCAACAGGCGTACAAGCGCAGTCCTTACGGCCCAACGAAGCTACGAGTAGTCAGATAATAATGACATCTTCTGGACAGCTGTTGGTTATACCAAGCAGTGGCAAACCGCAGGCGCAACAACAACGTCAACAGTTGTTAGTAGGCACTGGCAACAATGCAGGCACGACACAAGGTGTTATCATACAACAGCATCAGCAGTCGGGCAATTCCGAACTGTCACAGCTTACAGCGAGCAACAGCAGCGGTGGCATCATATTGCAAAATGGGCACCAACAACAAAGTAGCTACATTGTAGGCCAAGCGCCGTCAACAAGTGTTAGTAATAATTCAACGGCGGTTATACTCAACTCTGGGCAGAATATTCTGACCACAAATACTGGCGCGAAACTACTAACGGTCAACTCGAATAATCTTATACAAACTGGCGGCGGTGGTGGCGGCCAGCAAATAATAACCAGCAGTCCGCAAATTATGACAACACAGAATCAGCAGTCTGTTGTGCTCAATACACTGCACAATGGTGGTTACATTGTGCAGCAACAGGCGACGTCGCAGCAGCAACAACAACAATCGCCTGTGCATCAGCAGCAACAGTTTACAGGAGCTGCGGCGACAACAACGCTTGATGGACAACTGATGTTACAGCCGCCTACACAGCAGATTCTACTCACTTCACCGGACGGCGCCAAGCGACGCGTTAAGAAGCGCAAGAATTCACTGAGCGCACTTTCACCAACGCCAAGCTCACCCACGAAATCAATGTCCCCACAGATATCGCCCAGCATTCCTAATCAGACGACGTCAATGTTGCAACAGGCGACAACAATTGGTACGCAGCCAGCTGCACAAATGATGCAAATTTCTACACCGACTTCAGCGGCGGCAACGGCAACACAGTTCCAGCAGCAGTTCCAACTAAGTCCGGGTATACAAGGCATTGTTGTGAACAAAGCGACAGCTACAGCATCGCAGGCACAGCCGCAAATTTTATTGCAAAACGGGCAAATTATACAGCCAGTGAATCTAATTGGTGGACAGCAGTTGCTTATGCCCACAGGATTGGTTATGGCGCCTGAAACGACGCTATTACAAATACAAAATGTTGGTGCCGCCTGTGGGCAGACCACGAGTATACTTACGCCACAAGGCCCAATGATGTTGCGCACACCATCGCCCGCTGCAGCGAAGCCTTTCATATCGCCAAGCACAACGGGTCAGCAGTTTATTGTCGGTGCCAATGGTCAATTAAGTCCCATTGGACAATTGTACTCTACACACATGGGTTTGATGTTACCAGCAGCAGGACAGCAGACAACCGGTACAACAACCTATATACAAACCAGCCCTTCCATTCAGCTACAACAGCAACAAGCAACAAATTCACAGCCTCAACAGTTAAGTGTACAATCGAGCCACGGTACAACCACAACGACATTGCTACAGGAGCAGAAAGTTTTTACGGAGTCGAGTAGACAACGCGCCGCAGCAGCTAGTCCACCAGACACTACGACATGTAGCCCACGCAGTCCGGATCGACCACCGAGCCATCGAAGCACAGGCAGCGATATGGTAGTATTTTAAATATTATTATTTAGATGTAATAATTTTCTTCAACATGTTTTGCATAATACTTTTAGGTACAATGCGTATCCAGCTCAGAGCCCGATGGTGCAGTATCGCCACTCAGTACAGACAGTCGACAATCGCCATCGTCAACAGATTGCGAACGTGGTAAGCCTTCAAAAGATATACACACTTATATACACAATTTGCTCATACAGCTTTATATATATTCTAGGAAACTTCAGTACGAATATATTCACCTCCCCAGCACATATTTATAAACCGCCGGAGGCAAAAATTCGACGTATTGGACAAAGTACACAGCAACAAATCATTGGCTACCAGCATCTGAGTCAAGGTACGGGTTCTCAAACGGCAACAGCGGCGTGTAGTACATCATCTATTGGCCGACTGAGTTATCAAAATTACGCTGACACCCCGCATGTGCATAATAACCAAAACTATCATTACCAACACAACTACCACCATCACCAAAACCACAATCATCAACATCCTCACACACACGTTGACACTGAGCGCCAACATGGTAAGAAGGCGGCGCAGCTTTAACTTACTAAACATACTCGTACAGGACGTCTCATACGTTATGCATAATCATTTCAATTGTTTTTTTTTTTTGTTTTTGGAACTTGGTTTACACTTTTGTTTGCTGCTTCATTGAGTTTCTGTCCTAAAATTTCATGACTCGTTTATGTATATAACACAAGTGCTTTTTTCTCAAAACCTAATCGTCAATAATCAATAATGGCGCTAGGAGCGCAGAAAACAGTTTTTAGTGATAGTCACATTGCTTTTCATTGTTTTCGGTGTTGGCTGTCTTAAACTAATCCAGAGTTCCAAATGTGCGCCATTAACAACTCGCTGTGTCGTTCCACATGTGCTCCATATTACATCAATATACATTCTATGTGTTTCTTTAGCTGACAACATAATATAAAAGATTTTGTGTTAAATTGAAGACATTTGCAAATTCATAGAATCTCCGACGTCTTCACCAGCACCGTTTACAACAACGTTAATCAGTCAACGAGCAACGCCAACACCGCCATCGGCAGCGCCACCCCTGCTACTACAAAGTCATGCACAGTTAGCCGAAACGATGTACGATATGCCGGAACCACAGCATATGCCAAAAACACCAACAAAACGCATACGTACGCGTCAACGTGGTTGGAAGGCCGCTTCGTGCGCCTCTTCCATTTCCGCAAATCAAACGACGTCAATGCGAAGCATTGCTGCGGAAATGTTGCCGCGTTCGTTTGCCATTGGGGAGCTTATTTGGGGACCAGCACGCGGACATCCAGCTTGGCCGGGGAAAATAGTGAAGATGCCCGATGGCGTGTGCACACCTTCACAACAGTTCGATCATGTCTGGGTGCAATGGTTTGGCGGTGGCGGTCGCTCAACTTCTGAGCTTATTCCGGTCAATTTGTTGCAGAGTCTTTCCGAAGGATTGGAAGCGCATCATAAGGCACAAAAGGATACCAGAAAGTGAGATAATAAATTAGATTACACTGCAAATATAAGCTTTATCGTTGAGCAGAATAGAGAGACAGATAGGCAGGCAGGAACTTAGACTAACAGGTAGTTAGCAGGAAACATGTTAAAAGGAATAACCTTTTTTTTTATTATTTTATAAATTTTTAATTGATTCATCTTTTTAATTTGTCGCTAATCAATTTTCTCCCGCTCTCCTTCCGTTTTTTCCCCTGCCATGTATTTTCTTTTGTGTGTGTGCGCGCCACTTCTTGTACAACAACAAAAACATCCATCACCACCACAACTACAACTACAAAAACAACAACAAAAAAACATTATTATAATTACACAATTCGAAAAATTAAATTAAATAAAATGTAAAAAGGAGCCGAAAGTTGAACTCACAGCTAGAACGCGCTATACAAGAAGCAATGATTGAGTTGGATCACATTTCAGCTACTTCAACGACTAGTCTAGCAGCAACGCCGGTACACGGCAATAGCAGCAGCAACAGCATCAACAACAATACCAACAGCAACAGCACTAGCCATACAAACAGTATCAGCAAACAGCAACAACAGCAGCAGCCAACATCGACCAGCAACAACAGTAATGCTGCCAATGGAAACGCGAATCGTAGCAAACGCGTTGCAGGCACCATCACCAGTACAGCTTCCAGCATTGTCGCCAGCTCTTCTTCCTTTGCAACGCATGCAATTGGCAACAGCAATGCGTCAAACGTGTTGCTGACATCAGCCAATGCGCTGCAAAACCTATTCAATCCGTCAGCACAGCAACGCATCAAACCCATACGCATTGCACCGGCTCCGACAACAGTTTCACTTAGCGCCATTGCCGGCACTGCTGCTGCCAATGCCATGTCAAGTTCACCGGAAAAGCACGGTACTAAATGACCCGAACTACATGCTGCAGCGGTAGCAGCAGCAGAGCAGCACGATGAGACGTCGGTGCAAATGTATACCATTATTATACATGGCAAGTAAGATACTTGCTAAACTACGTACTTCTCTAAATTACTTCCGGATGCATAGCAAGGGGCGCGCAGTATACAAGAAATAGACAATAACAAAATTTAATTTCGCATTTAGCGATTGGGAAAAGCGCCGTTAAAGAAATTTTTAATGAAATCCATGAGCAGTTTAAAAAACAAACAGACAAACATAAATATATAAATATATATATAGAAATATATTTGATGTTGTTAATTGTACATATATACCTACCTACTGAATATATTATACCTATAGAAATTTATATTTATATACAAAATACATTTATAATTTTGAATTTATTTATAGTTATTGTTTTTTGTTGCAATTTTGTATTAGTTTCATATTAGGCTAGTTCGTAGTGCATAGATAATATTTATTATAAGTTGGTTTTATATTTTATAATAATATATATATATACTAAAACAATATAGAAGATACTTACAAAACACATACGGAAGACGATGTTATGATGAGGATTATAACTAATTATACTTGTAGATACATATGAATGAAGTGTGCGATGAACTTTTGCATTAACTTCCGAATACATATTTATTATATAATGTTAAAAAATATTATTTTGCTATTATTAATAAGTGAGACAACAATATAAAGAAAAGCACGCGCCATGTCGAAGGTTCAACACGATCAAAAGAAGAAAAATGAAATGAAAACTTATGGAGGGAGTGGAATCAAAAATAAAAGAAAAAAATAAATAAAATAATAATGCATAGAACGGAGAAAATAAATTAAAATTTTAAATATTTGGTTTTAAAACCATAAAAAAAGAAATAGTATCGGCAAAATAGAATGTACATATTTATTGTTGTTATTTATTTAGTTGAAATCTGTGTACGTAAATATTCTATAAACAAAACAAAAAAGTAGAAAAACTAATAAAATAATTTATTTGCAAAAAAGAGTCATTGTGATTTGATTTTATGGAGCGCTTTGTTTGAAATTCGCACATTTCAAAAGGAAAATACAAAACAGTTCAGTACCTTTGTATATTAATATATTTTTTACTGCGCATTAATTATTTATTTTTATTTTTTGTTATTATAGAGCCATATTCCATGGAGACGGTTGAAGAATCTGAAATACGCAGACAAAGCAGAAATACAAAGAAAAACTCTTAATGAACGTATTTTTTCTAAGAGGCTCGACAAAACACTAATTTGATGCCAAGTCAAGTACCAATATCTTCTTCAAACATGTTTTTCGAGGTTCGAAAATGAGAAAAGTCTTAGGCCGTATGCAATAAAGGAGAATAGGGTCAGTGACGTGAAATGTAAGCAGCCAGCTTCCTGTCTTAGGGACACGATAAGGCTATTTGATTTCGGTATTTTCGTCCGCCGCGGTGTTGTTTAACATTGGTATCTACTTGTGGCGAATCAAATTTTTTGGTTCGCAGAGTATTCATATCAATATTCCACGTTCACTTTAAAAGATAATCCTCTATTCAAGCCTACCGCCTATTTTTGGGTTTGCACACACAAATTTTTTGCAGAGATAGATCCTTCATGTATATATTCGAGTGCGTATCTCGCTCACTGTACGCGATAGCCCGGTTTTATTTGCGTGCACCAAGTCCAAAATATTATTAGAGTAGAAAATATTTACTAAACAGTAATGTAGTTTTTTTTTTTTATTTATTCAATTAAAATAAACTGACAATAATTTTTACTTAGGAGTTATAATGTGTAGGTAGTATATAATCAAATACAATCTAATGAAATATGTATAATTTTGTTAAACTAAATTACAAGCAATTTGCAAATTTTATGCCAACTGTGTGTATTGTTTTTATTTGTTGTTTTTTGTTTGTATGAGTGTTGATTTCGCTTATGTTCCTGAAACTATTTGTGGAGACATTGCACAAAACAACAACAGCATATTAATAGTACTACAACACAGGACATACACAACAGACATTCTCTCTATGTGTACTCAAAAAACCACACACTCGAGTGTCGTCGTTCGTTGCTAACATTTTCTAGAACTTATCATTCATTTCTTAAAACTTATTCATTTATGCATTTCTATGATTTTTGTATATCTTTTTTAATTTGTATGTACGGTATTATGTATTTTTATTTGAAAGTTCTGCATAATGACACTTTATACTTCGACATCGTTAACAGTAGAACGATGTGACTCTGACTACTAAAACCGACTCTTCTGCTGCTTCAATAAATATGTGTAACTGCACGCACGCATTTTTACTACAATATTTCCTATCGTTGTTGAAACTACATCATTCAACGTATTCATTTCTTGAATTATGAATAATTATTAAACCAATATTTTGTTAGGTTGCACACCACAATATAAAGAGTGGAACTTTGTTAGTTAAATAGGTAAAAATCAATTCTCAACACGATTTGGTTATTCTTAAAAAAAATATTAATTATTACATAATAATTAGATACACACACAGAAGAAGTATCAATCTAGGGCGTTTTTTTCTTTTTGTTTGCGCGTTTAAGCAAAGCGACAATAAACACATACAGCTTCAGGTAAATTAATAAACAATTATAAATTACAGAATTTGCTTGCTTTTACGCTATTTCTTAAATAATGCATTTCATTGGAAAGGAAAAAAAACTTTTCTTTTACTTCTTTGCTACATATTGTACAATCTTCGTTACATTTATTATTGCCATGTAATTATGTATAATCATGCAGTACTTTTTTCATTTAGTTGTAAAAAAATAAATAATTAAAAACGTTGGTTGGACGCATGAAGCAACTTAGAATATGCGCCAATTATTGCATACAAAGGTGTACATGAATGTAGCACATTTATAAATGTAGTGTATACGCGTATCTAAATACAATACATTTCCCCTCGGGTTTAGGTACAGAACACTCAAATAGAATTAGCTTTAACTGAATGAATCGAAACAAAATGTTGAATACGCGTCAAGTAACTTTTTGTGTTGTAGGCTAATGAAAACGAATCAACGAAATTCGTTACTCAAAATATTTTTTTTTTTAAATTTAAATTATGCAAAAAGTTTGCGCTGCTGCCGCTAGTAACTCCAAGCGTATGGAGTTTTTGTTGGTGGTGGGATGAAGTATGTGGTATGAGGCAATGTCGCTGCTGCTGCTGATGTTGGCGTTGATTTTCTTCTTTTCATTAATTTTAATTAACAATAACCAAATCGTTGTAATTCTCATCTGGACAGACTGTGCGAACGTTCGCGACTGCTGCTGCCGGATGAAAGTGGCTGCTTATTGTTGCCAACATCGCCTACCCGTTGATGCGCTGGCAGCTTATCGAAAAAAGGATGACGCAGCGCTTCACCTGTAAATAAATACAAATAACCACATAAGCAAGTGCAAAAAGCCAAGCAAATTATTTTATAATATAGAAACAAACACTTACCTAACGTCACCCTTGACGATGGCTCATATTCGAGCATTTTCTTAATCAAATCAAACAGTTCGCAATGATCTTCACTGTCGCTCATCTGATAGCGGAAGAGCGACTTGCAATGGTCCCGCACATATCGTCCTGCCGATGACTGTTCATCCCAATCTAACTTACCGTGATAGAAGTATTTTGTCTTGGTTTTGCTGTAAAGAGTATGATTGCTAAACGTTAAACGATTTCGGTGAAGTACACTGCGCGGTCATAATTGTAAGCATGTTTCGCTTTGCATTACCGTGCCATGCGATATGGTATTTGTCCGAGTATACGTTCCATCATGGCGAGGTGTTCACGGTTGTCGTGCGTCTGGAACAGTGTGATGCCCAAATAAAGTTCGAATAGTATACAACTGCGGGGAAAGACACAAATAAGAGTAAGTTATTTGTTAGTTACTGTCACACGCTTTCGCTCTGCTTACCCTATAGACCAAACGTCACACGGCTGCGACCAGCCTAGCTCCAGTATTACCTCTGGCGCGCGATAATGACGCGTCGAGACAATTGTGCTGTGATGTTCATGGTCAAATGTAGCTGATCCAAAGTCAATCAGGCGTACATCTGTGCTCTTTACACGGCGTACTTCACGGCTCTAGAAAAATTAAAATATGCGTTAAGTATGATGATAGTAGCCATATAGTAATGCACGACTATTACTTACAATTTTATGGTTATAGTGTGTGGAGTACTCCGAATCAACAAAAAGTATGTTCTCAGGCTTGAGATCAGTGTGCGTTAAACGATTGTCATGTAGAAACTTCACAGAGTAGCATAATTGATAGGCCATATGGCGCACTGACTCCAACGGATAGGGCTCATAATTGTTCTCGCGCTGTAATATAAAAATATGTGAATATTTTTAAAATTAAATTAAGAAAAATTGTTTTATAAAATCAAAAGAAAATATAGAGAAAAGTTGTAAATTGAAAAATGGTATCTTCAGTTTGTTAGAAAGTTTGTAACTCCCTACATTTGGCATCGTAGACCATATATTTATAATTAGTTTCTATATATTATTAACCACCTCGACGAGAAAAGGATATCTAGACATAACTCCAGACGCTCTTCCGCTTACTTTTGAAATTTTTTTGTTAGCAATGCGTTCTCGGAGATTGAATGCGAACAAGACGAAGTACTTTGTTTCTTCTCGCACGCAGTCATCGCGTCTTGGACGCTCAATGACGATGGAAAATTTCAACTACAATGTTGTAGAAAACTTAGTCACTCTACCTTGGATCCGAAATGACCAACAACAACAACGACAGCCTGGAGATCAGGCGAAGAATCACGTTTTCAAATAGATGTTGTTTTGGACTGAGCAAGCAAATTAGAAGTATAGCGCTCTCTCAAAAGTCGAAAATGTATGGCGCAGAAGCAAATACCGTGATAGAGTCAGACGAAACGGCGTTCGAAGTCTTTGAGAGAAAGATTATCCGCACGTTTTTCCGTCCTATTACAGGCGGCGACGAGTTTAGATCCCGTATGAACACCTAGCTGTAAGAGCTATTCGATGAGTTTGACTGCGCGCATGATTTACATATCGGCCCAAACTTGATTGGAAGACGACGAAATAGAGAGCGACTGAGCGTTGGAATGACCAATTACAAAGAGATGCGAAAATGACCGAACGACGGTTGAAGGCTATTTAAGTAAGATTCTAGTTGACTACTGGATAAAGAACTTAAAATATGTTACGTTGGAACTTCTTTGTTTCCGAATTCCCTTGGACCTTTCAACACCACAAAATAAAACCTCTCAATATCAAGTATAAATGGAAGAAAACTTTAAAAAAAATCCATAGTAATATAAGTTGGTGTGTGAACTGTAATCGAATTTAATGTACCCTACCACCTTATGATACAACAAACTCCGTTCAATGCACTGTCGCTCTTATTTTTTATAATATTAATATGGTTAAACAAATCAAATGATGTTCCATTTTTTGCATACATACCAAGAAATCGAAAACACTTAGTCCTAACATTTCAAAAACTATGCACATATGTCCATGGTAGTCAAACCAGTCAATCATTTTAACACACAAGCTATAAGGAAAAACAAAAATTAATTGGAATAATTAATAAATAATTAACGAATTAAGCGTATAATTCAAATATTGATGCTACTACTCACTGATCGCAATGAGGATCTTTCTGTGCAATTTTCTCCAAGGCATTGATTTCCAATTTGGCTGCTTCGCGATATTTCTCTACGTTCTTGATGATTTTCAGTGCCATGCAGTAATCGCTGAAATGCGGATATACAATAATTTAGAATGTGAGATATACAGAGATATATATTTTAAATACTTACCGCTCCATATCCTTGACTTTAACAACCCGACCGAATGTGCCTTCGCCAAGGGTAGCCATAATCTTATCTGAAATTTCGGAAAAATGGCACGCATTGAAATAGAATTCCATAGTGCATAAAAATTCTTAAAACTTGTGTGTATGTGTGTCTGTGTAAATGTGTGTGTAGTATAGTGAATTGATAATACTAAACCTCAAACAAACATATACGAGAGTAATTGCGTTTTATCGATTATAAACTGTTATCGATTATTAAACTAAAACCGAACCGAGGAGAGCGTACGATGATCGAGAACCAACTTTTTGTTAATAAATATTAAGCGCAAGATTTGAAACGGACAAAAAAAATTATAAATTTTAAATTAACAAAAACGATTTAAAGTAAGGAAATAAATAAAATGTTTTCAAGAACAAGCTTCAAAATGAAGTCGTGTGTGAAACATTAGAATTGAAAGTTTTTTAACGCGTTGTTTTCGCTGCTTTTGTTGAACTGTTGCACTGTTGGAAGGGGCAGACAGACAAATGAGCAGTAAACTAGTACAAATAACGAGGTCACGAGGGAAACAAGCAAAAGGGCGTAACCTTTCACTCCGCGTTCAACAAAAAAAAAGTTATAAAAAAACTATGCCGTTTAAACCAATTATGAAAAAAATTTTAAGTTAGAAAAAAAAAATCGCGTGAACTATTACCGAAAAAAATATTTAAAAAAGAATAACTAAAACAAAACTATAAGAAAGGTATAGAGAGTTCATATAAAAAGGAAATTAAAAACAAAAAATTGTCACGAACATCTGTGATGGAGAATGTCGCCGGTGTGGTAAATTAAGTGGCCATCAGCATCATCTTGTATGACGGGCTTTGCTGTCTGTTGACGCAATTCGACAGATATATCAAGAGAGTGACGGTCGGTCGAGCGAATGAAGAGCGTGTGCGATACAATAGGTAGTGAGAAAGACGTAGGGTTGGCGGCGACGTTGGAGCGGTGCATATACGGTGCAGTGCAGGCAGGCAGGCGTAGCGGACGTTGATCGATGGCGGCGAGCAGAAGAGCGTTTGAGCGGATTGGGTGGGTGGATCGATTTGTAATTTGAAAGAGAGAAAAGAAACAAAAAAAGAAAGAGAAAAGAAAAAAAAAATTGTGAGAGAAAGCGATCCGTTGTGGAGCGTTTCATCATTTCGTCCAGGCGCAAGTCAACAAGTCATCAGCGAACATCGGCAACATCAAGAGCAGCGTTGAGTAGAATCCCACGTTGGCACCGTACGTCGTGTAGTGTATTAATATTAGATTGATTATGCCATAATCCATCCATATATGTATGTTGTTTGAGTTTCCATGTATCGTGTAAAATCCACAGCAAAAGCCATTCCAAAACCCCATCAAAGTACATTCCATAATAATATGACCATCATCAACCCATCATCATCATCATTGTGATAATCATCATCATAATCAGAAAAAACACGAGAAAAATACGTTTCGTTTGTTCGATAAGAAAATTAGTTCGGACAAATTTTTGATTGTTGTTGTTTCGATTTTTTTTTTTACATATAGGTTAATATAAAATTTATCACAAAAATTTGTACTTTCTTTTTTTGTTTTAATAATATAACGTAAAGAAAAACATAAATTTAATGTCTTACGGGCATTAATGGGTTAAAGTTAAAAAATAGACAAATTAATTGAACATTTTCGCTGTAAAAAATCTTCCATAACGATAAAAAATAATTGTTTTTTTTTTCAAATTATCAATAAGTAGTAGTAGTAAAAGTAAAAAAAAAAAAATAATAAAATGCAATGGCGGCATGGATTCGAGCAAGACTCAAAAATCCGCAGCACCAAACATGCAGAACAGTCAGTTAAACAAAGGTTAATACGCGATATCGATATATAATATGTATAAAGTAAAATTGTCTGGTAGTCTATCATACAGGAAAACAAGGACTTGTATAACGGCAGCCTTACGCTTAGCTTAACGCAGCTGTAAGAAAACTGTGTGCACAGTTGCTGTAAAAGTTAGAGGAGCAGTTATTTGTATTTGTGCAAGCGGCAGGCAAAAGGCAGAACGGACTCGTAGGATGCAAATCATCAACTAATTGTATTTTGCGTCACGAATCAAAGGCAAACAACAACAACAACATTTCGGAACGTGCTTTATCTTACAAAGGTGGAGAGAGTTCTTGGAATGCGTGACCTATTCAGCAGCGCTGATGAAGTGGCGCTCTTCGAGAGCATATATTGCTCGTGCTGCTGTTGTAGTTGCTGCTGCTGTTGTTGATATGCATCCAAGTTGTGCCGCTGATAGAGCGAGGATGTACCAGAAGTAGAGGTATAGGATTTAGCGGCGGAGGCGCCGCTACCAGTTACTGCGTTTGGCCGCCGACTACTGTACAAGCTGTATGGATCGCACAGATAGTTGGAAGACTTATACGCAGCAGATGCACCTGTGCCGCTTGTATGCGGCTGATAGCGTTCGAACTCAGTTCTTGAATTTGTCGATGGCTGATAACGCTGTTTACGTGCATCCGCCAGGCGTGCACTTATGCCGCCAAAGGCTAGCGCGCCCGAACTTGAGGAGTGCAATAAATTACCGGGCCGATATTTGGATAGATCATTGTTGGAGTTGTTGGTTGTGTTGTTGTTGCGATCTGAGTGCAGAAAGAGGCTTTTGTTTGTGCTGCTTGAATTGGGATAAGTGGCTGTGGTGGTGATGTTCTTGTTGGTGGCTGTGGTGGTGTCTTTGATGGCACTAGTAGATGCGCATGTATTGGAAGTGCTAGTAGTAGAGGAAGAAGTAGAAGTGTTGTTGTTGGTGGTGGAGGTGTTGGTGGTAATGGCAGCATCGCTGGTATTGTTATCTTTTGTTGTTTGTGATGATTGTATTTGGTTGGCGGTTAGTTTATCACATTTAATCGATTCATCATCAGAACTGCTCTCTGAAGAGGAGCTAGCTGTATCGCTGCTTTCTTCTGTATCGTTAGTTACTTTTTTCGATTTTGACTTTTTCTTCAGCTCCTTTGGTGTGGTAACAATTGCTGCTGTTGTTGGCTGTTCCACTGCAGTTTCCTTTGTACCTTCATCTTTCGCAGCTGCAACTTGTTGCTTGGCAGCGTTTTCTTCTATTTCAGCGGCTGCCGCTGCTGCTACTTCGTCCTCAGTCTTTTGCGCTTGCGCTTGTGCTGCAGCAGCTTCTTCTATACGTTTTAGCCGCTCTCTAAGCTCTTTACGCTTACGCATATGTTCCTCGAATTTCTTTGCCTCAAGGTATTGACTATCCTCGCGCAAAGCGAGCAATATGGCTGCATTATCTGCAGACGAACGATCATCGGATAGCATTTCTAATTCCTCAGCTGTCAATTCATCGTTTCTTTCTACATGCGCAGCACGTGGAGTTGTTATATCCTGGCGACGATGTGCAAAACGATTTCGTGAATTTAATGGACGCTCATCTTCACGCTGATTATAGCGTGAACGTGTATTTTCCGGTAAATTTGCCAAATTCTCAGACGTCTTGGTGCGTGCATAGTTGTGTGGACGGCGGCCACTACTAGCACCGGCATCCAAATCATCATAGTGTTGATGGTCTCGTGATCTATAGCTTGAACCTACATCATCATATCTACCATATCTGCTACCAGCGCCCGCATAACCTGTAGCACCACCTGCGCGCAATACATCATGATCATCATGCGGATAGCGTGCACTTTGATACTGTGGTCGCCGACTGCTACTGCCGCCGCTGTAGTCCACTGGATAGTTATCGTCTAGCAAACGATTGCCACTCGTAGACGCTGTCGTAAGATAGCCGCTATCATTCGATTCGCCTATGTAGCGACTTGTCTTATTACGACCCAGTCTATAGGGCGTACGCTCCTTACGATCGGCAGCACTGAATGAACTCGATGACAGCTTCGGACGTCCACCGCTGAGTAGATGTGCTGTTGAAGAACGTGCTAGCGGATTGTAGTTCTCATCGGGCTCCAGTGTCTTATCACGATCATCGTCCAGATTGTGTCCAGCACGACGTCGTCCACCGACACGATCCAAAACGTCTGAGTACTTGTTCTCTAGACGTGAGACAGCAGACATCTTGCCACCGCTGTTGGTCGTCGCGCCCGTAGGTGTCTTCTCACGCTGCTTACGGATGTGTGGTGTTGTACAAGGGTGGTGAGTCAACGAACGAACGAAAAGAAATCACACAGAAATTCAGCAAGTAATGTTGAGAGATCAAGATTTTCGTGTGAACTTAGCGTAAAGAAATTGTAAAAGTCTTTTTCGTAGATGTTTGGAGCAGTTACGCTTGAAAAAAGTTCAACTGCGTTAAGCGCTGGGTAATTTTCTTGTACAGTATTAAGACCGTATTTTACTTGCTTTCTCCAACAAAACAACAAATAAAATACAAATTTCTAAAGCCTTTAAGTGGCGCTTTATATGCAAATTTTCAACATATACACATTTTTGTATCTAAAATATATCTGCTACATATATCTCCCCTACATACGAAACAAATCTAAACAAAATTCGGCCATACACAATGGCGCAATCTCTCTTTTTCGAGACGACGACCTTCACAGTTTATATGTATGCACGTCGTATATGATTATATATACTGATCTGCCAAGAACATATGTATGTGTTTGTACATTTCAACTTCGAATGGCATCAAAAATAAATTTGCGGCGTAAACGCACACGATTTTTCTTGTGTGGGCAAAGAAGACACGGTGATTTACTTGTACTATATACATACTATATGTGATAGCTATAAGATATCTTTAAAAGCAATTAACATAAGATCTACCAGTCTAAAAGTTGACCAATAAAATCCTTTACAGCTGTCTCTAAAGGTATAACACGTAAATCAAATATATCCTATATATAAAAAATATATAAACGTTCGGCTGTCTGGCTGTATGAGTCAGTTGCCATTTTCGTCGTCTGTTTCAAATAAATTCCAAAGACTTTTACAATTTCACATAACGCTTTTTATGCTTTTTTCGTTCACACTGTTACTATAACGGTTTTGAATTTCGCATACTAACATCATCATTATTATCACGCCTGCCAAAGGTACGCAACAATGGCTTATAGTACGTGCCCACAGGACTCAGATGTGTACGTAGGCGATCCAATGCTGAACTAGCGGTTGTGGTCGAACTCTTTTGATAGCGTCCGGTGCTTGTACCGGGATATAATCCGATACCGCCACCGGTGCCAGCATAATAACGTCTATGTCGATCGCTCATCGAAGTGTTTTCCTCGGTATTCTTTTTATGTTCGGCACTTTTTCGATATTTTGTTGTATTTGATTTATTGTTTTTACTTTTATTATTATTTCGACTGTTATTTGTATGGTTGTTGTTGTTGTTGTTATTATCATTCGTCGGTGTTTTACTATCGCTATGGCTGCGCGATCTTCGATTACCTTTTAACGTTTTCAATTCCGGTATTTCTTCGTTTAGTGTACCATCACTAAATTATATTACAGTGGAATAGAAAACGTAAATATAGAAGATTTATCACAAAATTTGAATTTCTTTTTGGAATATAAAATTTTATGTCGAAATATTTTTAATTTTTTTTCTTTATATATATATATATAAATATATATATATGTATATATGCGCGTTTGTATATTATACGTTTAGATAGATAGTCGTCGTCGAATGCATTCGAAGAACACACGCGGTACTTTGAGCACCGCTTGTCGCGTTCGGTCGACGGTTCTTCACGTCCGAAAATTAACTGAGAAAAGAAGGAAAAGTTTTCAAAACAAATCTGACGTTTCGACGCAGTTCGTAGAAAATATTGAAGAATCGTTGTTTTCGGTATCTCGTTCGCGTTTGGAAAAAGTGTGAAAATATTGCGCATATTGTGTGCGACAAAGAGCGGCAGATATGTGTGAAAGAGCAAGTGTTATAGCAGCAAAGAAAGTGCCTATATAAAATATTTAATTTGGTATATGGGGGCGTACGATTTTTTTTATATTAATTATTATAATTATTTTTATAAGCTTTTTGCTCATTTTGCAATTAATTAACACAACGCTACGGAAAAACTTTGTTAAAAGAAAAATGCATTTTACTGCGAAGAAATGGCACAAAGTAAACAAAATAAAAACAAAGAATTACACATTTGCGTCGTTGTACACAAAAGATATTGTATCAAGGAAGTAATTGAGCATGACTTGTTCTACAATATTATCAATATATATACATGGATGGAACCTACATATAGTCGTACATAATATATTGCGATGCCTACACAGTAAAAAAAGTTTCTTGGCTGTTTGTCAAACAGCAATTTAAAGGCAATAACGAGCAGCAATAAAAGTCACATTAAAATACCAATTTTGTTTGTACGACAAGGGCTGCATTGCGTATTAGGAAGATGAAAAAATCAGAGTATTAAAAAAAAACTTCACGATTTTTTTCTTATTATTGACTTCAATTTAGAGCAAGTGATATTGTAGATAGATAGATGGTACCTTGTTTTAAAGGTATGTATGTACTTAAGAGATATTTCTTTGCAACATAAATACTTTAAAAAAATGTGCGAGCATGTACACAGAACTAAGATTGTAAAACTATTTTTTTTTTTTCAAAATCAGTTTAATATTTTGGGCGTAAACTATTTATCTTACATGTAGCCAGTGCGTGGAGACTAACTTTTATAGCATATTTTGCTCAATTACATCTTTCGGCCATGACCGGTAGACGGTTGACGGCCATTTAAACAAACAACATCTACTTTGAGATATAAAACTTCACAAAATATATATTTTTATATTTATATGAATATCAGCTCAGTTATTTGAAAATGCAAAATCAAAGAAATTTTTATTGCAGTGTAAAGCTACAAGAGCTAGAGGATCTATCTGCTCGGAGCTTTCTCAGAAATTTTCGCAATGAAAATGAGCTTTTGCGTTTTGAGTGTCATTGTTGTTCATGTTTTTTTTTTTAATTATTTATTTATTTTTGTTTTTTTTTTTTGTATTTAAATAATGTCTTTTATGCCGTTGCTACTACACATGCTCTGACACAGGTATTTTCGCTTTTTTATATTTATTTTGTTCTTATTTTGTTCGTTGAGTATGTTTTTAATATTTATTTTTAAACATTTTAACCTGTTTCTGTCGTTGCCGTCGTCAATGAATAGCCAATTGGAAAATCGTGCATAGTACGCACGAAAATTTAAATCTAATTAATATTTCGCATTGATTGAAGAAAATTATTATTTTGTATATTATTGACGACGATGGAGGCCACTTTTCACAAAATTTCCGTAGAAAAAAGGCTACTTTGATTTTTTTAATTGCGCGTCGCACGTTTACATAATGAATTTAAATTAATTTCTTTTCCTTGTGCGCATTATTAGCCGAAAAGTTTACGGAGCAGGCGGACGTCGTTTTGGCATACGGACGGACGTTGGATCGTGCGCGCGTTTTGCGTACTTTGCGACCGTATGGATGTGCTTCTACTGCCGCAGTCGCTGATTGCAATTGATGCAACACGCGTAAATTGTTGTTTTTTATTGTTTCGACGGATTCAACACGACGACGACGACGACAACCAAGAAGAAAAGACAATTTTTGATATAGGAAGAAAAAGAGGAAGCACGTAATAAAATAGCCAATAAAAAGCGTTGAAAGATGAATTGCAAAAAGGAAAACCTTTCTTTTGACCGCGTTTTCTATTTTTTTTTTTTTTTGGCTATTTTAAAAATAAGTCGAAATGAAGAAGCATTCACATCTCTAGCGCGCATCGATTACCGATTACGTTGTTGTTGTTGCTGCTGCTGCTGTGTTTGTTTCTGTTGCGCTTTACTACTATCAGGTCGTTCGCTCGGATTTCGACGAAATCGCTGCAACAAACTGTTGCAACTCTCCGAGAGCAGCTGCGTAACGCTCGCCGCTGTAGCGCTGCGCATATAGCGACGTTGCTGCCGCGGCTGCTGATCGCCGCTTGTTGTCAAAACCGCCGTTGAGCCTGTTTTTGTTGCTGCTGCTTCTGTTTTCTTGTTTACTGCTGCTGACGTAGTTGCTGCCGCTGCTGCTGTTGTTGTCATTTTTCTTTCGTTGTTATTTTCACATAGTGGATTCTTTTCGCTTTTTTCGCGATGGAAACGATTCAAGAATGTCGCCATTTTTCATCGACAAAGCGCACAGGTCTCCTTGTTGTTTCTACTCTTTACTTGGTTTCTCACCCACAACCGTGAGGATGCGAGTGTGCAAACGTGCAAGCGGGCGTTGTTGTGTTGCAATTTCAATTGCTTGTAATTTTAAATAATATTATTATTTCTTTTAGTGTTTTCTTTCGTTATTATATCGTATATAGAGAAAGAGAGTTTAGATATGTGCGAAAGAAATGTGTAATATATGGGCAAAAATTTTTATCGAGGCAGTTTTTTCGCTCTTTTCAAAAATAGACGGCAGCACAAATGCCCCGCAACAATTTTGTCCTGTCTTGATACAAAGCTTCGCCTTTATTTCACTATTCTTTTACGAACTCATTTTGTAAACAACACTTTAGATTTCTTGATATTTTGTAATTTTTCGCGGAAATTTCGTCAAAAGGTATAAAAAACACAAATGGACGGATGTGAAAAGCGAGCGGGCACACGGCACAGCTATTTATTTAGAATATTTAAAAGATTTCACTCTCGAGCAACGCGCAAACAGCGCCCGAGAACAACAACAACTAGAAATAACCGCAACATTAACGAAACAAAATGCTTGAAACACTAAAATTATAAAAATTTTTACAAAATATCGCAACGCAGAACAGTCGAAGAAATAGGAAGAAAAATAAGAATAATAAAGAGTAGAGCAGCAGCAGCACGAAGAGCATTTGGCCATCACCAGGCTGAAAGCACACAAGTGTATTGTGAACCGACCATGGTGGAGGTGCTCTCTGTCTGCTTGTTTGTTGTATTTGTATACATTGTCAAAAACTATTGAGCGAGAGAGAGCGAAACATTGAAAGGAGCAACACACTTAAGCAGCGTCTAAAATCTCAGTTGTTGTTATTTTTAGCAGACACAACTTTGCTTTATATTTTTTTTTTATCTCACTCGCTAATGAGAACAACAAGCAGGAGAACAGTCATCACCATACGCGTTTCTCATTGCTCTACACTCCAGGAGTTTTTTTATCTGTCATGTTTTTGATGAACTTACGCTCGATTGGCGTTTATCAAGTCACATCGATCGATCGATTGTTCGTCCAATGTGGTCGGAAGTGGTTTCGATAATTCGCTTTGATTGCCGCCGTCCGATGACAACTCATTTTCCGTATTCGACAACGACAACAACTACAACACAATTAGCTGAGAAGAATCAAAGCAACTATTTATAGAAAAAAACTGACATTGAAATCTCAATTGTATTGCCGTTTTTTTATACCCTTCACATATACTTTAGAAAATGTTTATTAAACTGTTTGTCTAAAAATGTTTGAATGCAGTTGCATTTTTTTTTTAAATACTCTATACTTATATTACGATATTAGAGTTATAGTTACTAAGTTCTAGTAAATCGCTGTACCCACTGTTACGATTTCAGAATTGATTTGTAGTGGGTTTCACCCATAAACCAACTAAATTATGTACATAGTTTATAAATACTTTATGATGATACTTCTTGATTAAGTCGGAAATAAATTTAGTGAAAAACATCAACAAGCTTATTATATATTGGCATTAGATAGTTCTATAATGTATGTTTTATGCACGCGAGGCCAAGGCTAGTTTAGTGCTTAGAACAATTTTAAACTGTCACTAAAACATGCAAATTTGGTCATTTACTGTTAAAAAAAAAACAATAAGTACTGAAATATCGAAGATCTCTAATTATTTTGATATTTTTGTATAAATTAGTAATAATACGTCATAATTAGTACATAAAGTTTAATTTAGCTTTAAATTAAACAATAAAAGAGTAGACACTATGTGGACAGGGATAATGTGCCGTCTTCATGAAGACATAAATATTTATGAAGAATACTTTATTATATGTATATTTTTTTCTACGTTTTGTTTATTTTTGTAATTTATGTGAAGGGTACACAAATTTCGGCTTTACTGTAATTTCTTGATCTCTAGATAATATATACATATACACTTTAGTATCAACCACAACGTCAAATTGTGCAATGGCGCCCCCGCTTGCAACGATCAGTAAACGAGTGGGCAATATCAATGTTGTCGAGCGGAGCGGTTGGCGGGGGCAAAGTTAAGTTTTGTTCTTGCATTTGGCTATATTAAAAATGTATGCTGCTGCTTTGAGAGGAAGTTGAAAAAAAGAAGCGTCTGCGAAACAGGCTAAACTTATGCGGCACACATATATACTTGTTGTCGTAAGTGTGTATGACTCATGGAACTATTTTCGGCTTACGCGCAAAATTAGAATATTCGTTTTTGACCCAGTATATGACGAGACGACGACGTGCAGAAAAAGTGAAAATGGAAGAAAACATTTTAATGGAAGAGCGAGCAGCAAAAAGAGCAAGAAAGAGAGTTAGCATAAGTTCTTTTCCAGAGGTTAATTGGCGTGCGTGGGTGCTTGCGTGCGGGGGAGTTATCATAGCGGAAAGCAACTATAATAAAGTAATACAAAAACAACAATGAACAAACAAACAAACAAACCAAAGGAACAGCGGACGAGCGAGTGAGCGAGCGATAGCGAGAGAGTGCAAGCGTCATCTACCTCGATAAAATGAAGACCGAATGCAGATTTTGACATTTCATTTTGTTGTTGTTGTTGGTGGTGATGATGCACATGTTGTTGTTGCTGCTGCTGTTGCTGATTTGTATGATTAAAAATAACCGATTTACTTTGCTGCAATTGTTGTTGTTGTTGCTGCTGCTGATTATGATAAAAGGCCTGTCCACTTGCTAAACCATTATTAGAATTTTGTTCAAAATTCAAAACTGTAGAATTCGACGAATTTGCTTGAACCATTTGCGCCGAATTTGCCACCGCGGCTGCTGTGCCATAATATACTCCTCCAACACTTTTCGGCTGCTGCTGTGGCTGCGTTTGCGTCTGCGGTTGATAAAGAAATTGCTTTGCATTCAGATTACTAGGCTTGGGAAACAGATATGGATCGAATGTTTGCAGCGGTTTGCGTTCATGTTCCTGCGGAGCTGCAGGATTTGTGAAGTTCTGCATTTGTGTTGCATACGGATTCGTCGTGTTTGCCATGTTGTATCCATAGTGCCTATTTACACCTTGCTGCGCAGCTTGTGTCTGAAAGTGTGCTATCGTTGGACGCTGTGCAGCACTAAAGGATACAGAGTGTGTAAGCGGCATGCCACTACGTCGCGGTTGTTGTTGTTGTTGCTGATAGCTTCGTAGATCTGCTGGCAGCTGTTGTTGCAGCTGCATTTGCGGCTGCTGCTGTTGTTGTTGTTGCGGATAACCAAAACTGCTCATTTGCAATGTTTGTTGTGCTGCCAACTTGTTCTCCTTGTTTGTATTCTTTTGCAGAAAATGTGCTAGTCCTGACGAAGAAGGCTGCTTGGCCGGCTGTTGCTGCGATGTATTTATTATCTTTCTAGAAACTTGTGTTGAAGAGCTGGATTGCTGTAGCTTCTGTTGCTGCTGCATAAATGGATCTGTTGCACCGTTCAGTACGGAACAAGCAAACGAATTCCAGTTAAGGAATGGACGTTTTTGTTGTGGATAATGTTGTGCAGCAACTGCAGGCATTTGTTGTTGCATTATGTGTTGTTGTTGTTGCTGTGATTGCAATAACCTCTGATAGCCCATTTGTAGCTGTGAAGTTGAATTCGATTTGCCAATTGGAAAACTCTTCTGCATCATTGGCTTTTGCGTCGTACTGCTAACCGCTGCAGATTTTATTGCCGCTGTCGTTTCTTCTGCACCCAGTCTGACATTGTTGCTGTTGTTGGCGGACATCGCGGGCGTTGTCGCTGTCAACGTAGTCGTGGACTGCGACATGCTGCCCGTTGTGTTATTGCTCTTCAACTTTAACATGTCGTTGAGACATTTTTCTAGCTTGTTATCAACGTCCTTTTGGCGCTTTGATGTTGTTGATGCTGACAACGTCTCAGAATTGGCAGCTTTACTCGCCATTGTTGATGGCGCTGCTGATGCCATTTTGTTGTCGTCATCGCTTGTGGGCTTCTTGCCCGACTGAATTTCAACGGCCTTGGCAGTCGTTGTTGTCGATGCAGTCACCGCTGCAGCCCCTGTGGCTGAAGATGACGACGACGACGCAGCTGATGATGATGTCGCAGTTGTTGATGGTATGTGAAACGAGGAGGTGAATTTCGAGAGCTGTGGCAAATGTGTGGTGCAGCAATTGGTCACAGTAAAACTGCTTGTGCTGATGGTGCTGTTGCTTTTCTCCGACTTGCGCTCCAGCGAGGAAGATTCATTGGCAGCATCTTTACTAATTGCATCATCTTTCTTGTTCATCACTTGTTGTTTCTCCAAGGCGGGCGCTAGATCAGTTGCTCTTTTGCTGCTGCTGCTACTACTGAAGTGAAGTATGCTCTTTGGACCCGTTACAGAAGAACTGGATGAACTTTTCTTCAATATGCCGCCAGCATTGGAAATTGTTGGCATTGGCTGCTGCTGTCTTGTCTGTGTTTCACCCTCGAATAGCGTTGACGACTTCGACGGTACGTACTGTGCACCATATGGCTTATAACTGGAGAGCATGGTATCCTTAGCAGCATGTTGTGCCACCAACTGGGGTTGTTGCTGTTGCGTGGGCAATAGTATGGCTGAATTCGAGGTGCTACGGTTAAGTGCCGGCAGATGCTTCATATAGCAAGGTATATGTGATTTGCTTGGCGCACGTACAATGCCCGCGGCGTGAGCTGGGTTTTGCGCTTGCGGTAACATCACTCCGGAGGGCACATGCGACATAGAAACACTCTTATTTAACTGATTAGGTGCACTAGGTTGCACTTTCACTGGTACTTTACTTGTAAAGCTAGGCGCGGAAGTCATCGCCAACGTTGGTAGCGTCGTTGGTGACTGTTCGTTACATATGAGCTTGTAGAGATCATCCTTGGTTACCGCCTGTCGTACTTTCAAATCCAAGTGCGACAATGAAGCATTTTTCTGCAGTTTGTGTGGCTTGTGCAGCTCTTTTTGTGCCGCTTCCGCCACTGTTGGATCGAATATGGCAAGTTTTTTAGCAGTTTGGACATCTACTTTGAATGGCTGTCCAGCTTCACCCAATGCTGCGGAAGGTGCAGCGCTAATTTTTTCGTAATTCCAAAATGTGCGCTTCGGCGTTTGACGCTTTTGTGACGTTGCTATATTCTCCGTCCAGAAATCGTTCATCAATTGTTTGTTCAATGAGAGATTTGAGCCTGTTAGTGAGCTCTTTTTCTGAAGCATCATTGGCGGAGGTGGCTCAGTCTCCAGAGGTTGTTGTTGAAGTTTTATTGGTACATATGGCGCGGCAGTTGCATGGGGTGCGTAATGTGCCGCGATGGGCATATTAGAGCTCGATATGCTGCGCTGCAGTTTTGGTAGCTCATGACTACTCCCAGCAGCTGACTGTGAGAATATCGAGGGATAGGCTAAACGGCTGCGTGTTGCATCGTTTAGGACCGCCATTGCTTGCATTGAAGGTGGCTGATTGAATTGATTGCCAAAGTTAATTGAAGACGATTTCGTTAGGTTGTTGCTGCTTGGCGTTGCTTGGCTGCTGTTCACATTCTTGTTACTGTTTGGCAGCTGCCTGTGCTGTGACGTTGTTGGTCCAAACGACTGATGCGAGTTCGACTTAGATAATGGCTGCTGCTTGCGCTTCAGTCGATCATACAGATCCTCACATTCCTGGAATTCTTGATGCAGCTTTCGATCTAACTCGCTGTAATCTGGCAAGCTTTTTAGATACTTGTTCATCATTTCGATTTCAGCATCGTAAAAATTTGCATCCATTTTTGCACTAGAATTCGCTGCAGCAGTTTTCGCGTTGAGCTCTTTCTGCTGCGCGATTAGTTTATCCAAATCGATTTCAGTCAGACCAGTACTAGGTTTATTCGAAGTGGTTCCATAGGGCGCTGAACGATGCTCCAACTGTATTGTGGCCGTCGTTGTGACTGGCATTTTCGTCTTTTGCTCATGTGCATTTGACGTGCTGAAAACACGCGGCAGATTACTGCTAGATTGATTCTTCGGTGCACGACAAGGTATCGGCGGCGGTGGCGAAGAAGAAGGCGATGTTGAGGACGATAACGACATGCTGGATGATGCCGGACTCGATGCCAAGGTAGCCATCATGCGCGCCGGAACCGCTGGTATTGATACCGGCGCAGTTATCGTTCCGGTGGCCGCATTGTAAGCTAGTGGATAGTGCTTGCGTAGCGCTGGTGGCGTAGACTTTGGACTGGCCGGTATATGCGGACGGTTCTTACGCAGTGCAAGCGGCGACGAAACTGGTGAACGAATCGCTGACGATTTCGCGGCTTCCGCCTTTACGGATGTCAATTGTGGTGGTTGCACCAACTGAAAGAATTGCTGTCCACATGTCGGTGTGGTTGAGCTTTGTTTCGAAGTGGTGCCACCAGCCAATGTTGCTCGAGTTGTGTGGTCCTTGTTTGACGTTACAGTTGTCGCTGTCGGTTTAATGCAATCCGTCAGCATTTCGCTGGATGTAAATGAACTAGGCGTTGCCTTTGCAGCAGTTGATGTCTGGAGGGGCACAATTTCACTGCCACTTTCATTTTCACTCATTTACCGCGGTTTCTACGAAAATTCACTACCCGCGTGTACCACTTCTCTAGATTAATAAAGATTTAGTTGGAATTATGTGTGCAGTGTGTGTGCTATCAAGTTTTAGAGCGACACCTCTCTCGTATCGCCACGTGTGACCACTTATTGGAGGGACTAACACTAACCAGGCGAACAATACACTGGTATTTGGGAGACAATAAACATTAGACATTGTACGACAAGAAACGAACTCACAACGAACGAACGAACGAATGTACGTCCAACCACCAACCTGTCGATACAGTTCCGGCACTTTACTATTTTTCGGCACCACTATCTTCTTAATAATTATAATTTTGTCACCTTCGATTTTCTGTATTGTAATGGGCACACCAAATTGCGGACGTTGCGGTTTTGATGGAATCGGATGAGCCGGGTGCACAACTGTGCGTATGACTTGCGGCCCAGTCAGTATGCCGCCGGGATTCGTCTTTACTGCGGTTGTAGTAGCCGATTTTTGAAGTCCAGCTGGCGATGGTGGTTTTGCCTTGGGTTTTGCAGCGGCAGCAGCTGTTTTATGTGCGTCCTTGCTTTCACCACTGCGCACACAAGAAAAGTGGTACAGCGGCTGATCGTCATCGAGTATACTCTTCTGTGGCACAATATTTTTTTCAACTCTGCGCAAGACCATCATTGGTGCAATATTTTTCTTTACCAATATCGCAGATTTTGGCGGCGAGACACGTTTTAGTGAGATACCCAATTTAGCACCAACCGGCGGTGGTGTCTTCGTGCGATGTATCATTTTGCCGGTCGGAATTTCGCGTTGATCATCGCGTTCCAGGTATTGACTGTCCTGTTCTTCAACTTTAGCGACAGGATCAGTATGCAAATTTGGTTCTGGTGCCACAAGCGGTGATGGTCCTGGAAAAAGTGAAGTTAAACTGCTGCGTCGACGTGTCATATTTGGTACAGAGACGGTCTTGGCTAGCGGTATTTTCTGCTGCGCTGAAGGCGGTGGCGCTGGTGGAAGCACAACTGTTGCATTCAACGCTACATCGATGTTGTGGCTGCTGGCAGTGCTACCACGCCGACTGACGTTTTTGCTCGCATGTCGTGAAGCACTCATGGATGCTGACATGTCGGATTCAATGCTGCCAATGCTAGAACTGTGCAGACGTTCAGGTGCGCCATTGCTGCGCGATGCAGGCGAAATTGAACGTTCACGATCGTGATTGTGTGAGCGCTCATCGCGTGCACGCCGCTGCATACGCAAAAGTTCGATAGAATCGGTGCGTGAATGACTCTTAATGCTGACTTCATCGGGAGAGGATTCTTTTGAACTTGTACTGGTGGCAGCACTTGATCGACGTTCTTCAAGCTTTACTTGGTTTGGCGTTAGCTGCGCGAGGGGCTTTTTCGCCACCTTAGTACTGACGCTCAACAAATGCATTTCCATTTGTTCATCCAGAAGGCGTGGCAACGCTGCTTTACGCTTTTGCTCCTCTGCCAAAAAAAGTTGCTCTTCTTCAAGACGTTTCTGCGCAGCGGCATGCTCTAATTCTTCCAACCGCTTTTGCTCCAACTCTTCTTGGCGCCTTTTCTCAACGGCGCGCTCTAGTATAACCTGCGCTGCTAGACGTTTTTCCTCTAGTGACCTTGCGCGTGCTTCCGCTTCTGCAGCTGCTGCTGCACGTAGCTTTGTCAATTCAGTGGCGGTCATCTGTTTTATGCTTAGACGACGCTCTGCATCGACAATTAAAATTTGTCCCCCGCCACCGTTGTTGCCGCTGCCACTGACATTCAAATCAGGACATCCCAGCGCTATCATTTCACTAAGTTCATTCGACATTGTACTGGTGGTGGTGTTGGTGGTGATGAAATTGCGATATTATTTTTATTATAACTGCACGTATCCTTCGTTCGTGTCTTTAATTAGAACTAAAAAAAGAATAGAACCCTACTTTTCACCTTTAAAAATTCTCAAATGTTTGATTTCTGTTATCTAATTGTTGGCAGTTCCGTTTCGCGTTCTGTTGCAGTCGAGGTGCTACTGGCATTTGCTACGCTGAACACCGAACAACAGCAACGCCCAGCATCATTTGTTTTGCGTTAGTACGTAAGTCCGTCCGTCCGTCTGTCTGCCTTTCTGTCTTGCCTACTCAATGTCAATGTCTCATTGGCATTTTGGCAAATGAGCTACCGCATCCAATTTATTAATTGACTCAATACAACCGAAAATAACTAAAAATGTACGCCAAACGACAATTTCAATGGCGCCGCCGCCGCCTCTGCGGAACAGAATGAATAGTATCGCAGCAGCTCGCCAGAAAGAGAGAACAATTAATACCGAGAACGACGACGACGGCGCAAATGTCTTAATAAATATAAACAAGCTGACTAAATATCTATAGAGGTTTCTAACCCTAGCATTGAACTTCTGTACGAGTACGAGTATATCCGAAAAAAAGCCTATGTGGTCCAAGTTAAATGGCGCAGACGAGAGAAGTAATTGCTCTGTTACACTTTCACTGCATCAAAAAAAAAAAAAAAAAAAAATTAACTCAAAACAAACGAAATCGTTCTAAATATAGCAAAAAAAATATCAAAATAGTCATGAACTTGTTTTGTTCCTTTGCTTTGCCGGAGTAGATATGCACATACATATGTCGTTATATATATATTGTATCTTGTATCTTGTAGAATGTTTTTTCTCAACGGATTTTGTAGCTGATTTCGAGGAGATACTTTTCATCAATAACTTTGTGCAGTTGTTAAAGACATCAACACACTCGCGGCGCACATTGATCCATCGATCGACAGCGAGAAAGAGCGCGAGTGAAAAACGTAAAAAAAAGATACAACACAACAGATACAATTGTGCATCTAGTATGCCCTCTCGTTTGTATCTTTTATACACAAATACTAGTAGTACACTTCGTTGTTAGCTTTTTGCGATCGATTTTATTTTTAAAACACTAAAAAACTTTTTTATATAATTTTTGTTGTGTTGTTTTGTTGGTTGGCCACCGATTCTTCCTTAGTTTTATATGATTTTTTTTTTTGTTGTATGTTGTTATGTCATTGAATTTGAAGTTAAGACACACATTTAGGCGCCGCCGCACAATTGTTTCTTAAGCGTTAATTTTCAAGCAGCATTTTTTGTTTTTAATTTTTATTTTTGTACACGCGATTTTTTCTGCTTGTTCCAATAGGCATTATTTTTGCAAGAAAACACTAAGCAACGCAGCTGATGATCTCGAAAGTATACGATTTGTTAGGATATTATCGGCGCAGTATATATAAATGTCTATAAGTATATATATATCGTATATATACAAAGATATATCTGTTTTTATTCTTATTTTTTTTAATGACTTATCCAAACACACACACTCACACACATACACACAGAAAAAACCGCTGTTTGTTCGTTTAGCGTTTGGCGTTCCGCGTTCAACGCAACACAACCGACAAATAAAGATTTGGATCTGCGTCTGAGAATTAGTTCTGTTCTTTCACCGTGGACATGCTACTACAGCGTAGAGTACACGCGAGAGCGTATACTGCTTTGACGTATGCCGCTGCTGAGTTTTCTTTTTATATAGTTTTTTCTTTAATTTTCCTGCAGCAGCAAAATTAACGTGGCTGGCGTCATTCAAAAAAAAAAAAAAAAAAAACGCAGGAAAATAAGCATTTTGAGAGCGGCAAAAATGAGAAATTTTAAAAATAAGATGTAGAAAGAATAACAGCGAAAGAGTTTTCAAAACATTTACCGTAAATGTATGAGGAAATCCTGCGCGCGCAACTACAACAAAACTAACTACATAATAAAAATAGGGGAGAGCAAACTAATTTATGCTCCTACCAATTACACTATTTTGTGTTCTCCCTTTTTTTTCTCCTCTGACTATTTGATCTTTTTCGTCTACGCTTCACTTGACATTTGGCAGCAGCGCTGTAACGGCACAGGACGTCAGCGGCGGTGTTCGTGACATGCGCACTCACTTCTTGAGATCATCAGTTTTCGTTTATGGAGAATTTTCTCGAAAGCATACAAAGTGTAAAGAAAAATTTGGTTAGTTAAATCAGCTATTATGTACCCTTTACATATGTCCCTATTGGAAGGTTCGACCGATTTTGATGAATTTAATTTGTATGTGTTTGAATGGGTCTTTGGATTGTTTAGATTCAGAATTGGATCCGGTATTTAAAGTCATTTTAATATATACAATTCTTTTGTACAGAACTCCACTTAAAGGGCTGAACTAATTTTGATGAAATTTGTTGTTTTTGTTTGAATGGATCCCTGGATGTTTTAGATGCAGAATTGAACCCAGTAGATGGCGCTGCGATCTACGATTGTTTTCTTATTTTTAATAATTTTTTCCCTAATAATTCGAATATAAGAACATATAACCCGAAAATTTCAGAATCACCCAAACAGAAGTACCCTTCTTCGTGGATCTCTGTCGAAATAATGGATCTTGTCAAAGACAGTTGAAACAGTCTAAACATGGAACTTAATTTCATCAATAGTCGAAGCGAGCGAAGCCAATTCATAGCTCTTTGGTCAATAAAAACGCGGCCAACTATTTCCAACAGTTCATAAGACTTTTCAGAGATTAGTTTTATTTCTTACCACGGGTAATTGGGTTGGAGTCACGCCACATGATAGGAGCAACTGAAATAATATTCGTTGCAATTGCGATACACGTTAGATACGCTAAGTATTGACTACTGTGTTTTGAGTATTTAGCAGGACAACCACTAGATATAATTTAAAATATTTGGAACAAAGGACCTTATATACTTCTTTAGTGCTTTTAAGAGTGTTTCATTCTAACTGGTAACGAATTTCTACTTGCCAAGTCACCTTCAAAAGAATAAAGTAATATATAATACAGCTTAATGAATGCTTTCAAGAAGTTTCACGAACTTTTGTTTTAGCAATAAACACATACATGCAGAGAACACACATACGCTTACACTTTGCTTGCTCGCTTTGCAACCAAATATTTCAAGTTTGTGTGGATGGACTTCGAACGGAAAGTTATGACAAAAATTTTAAAAACGCTTCAATTCAAATAAATACAAAATCTGATAATGCCACTTCAATGTTTATATATGAAGGGTATACATATATACGAAGTAAAAAAACAAACAAAAGAAAAATGTGATCAAAATGCGATTAGTCACTAAGAATAGTGTTAGAAAATGCAAGACAAACAATATAAATATAGCACATCGAAACACTATTTTATTGCTCGTCGTCTAATGAAAAAAATAAAGCAATATGATGTTGCTCCAATTAACTACGCTGGTCTACAGTTTACTTAACTTACAAGATAATCATCCGTATGATCAATAAAGTACTCCTCGAAGATCCAGCAATCGCCACAGTACTTATCAATGGGCACATCGCAAATGGCTACTAGGTCAAAGTGATTGCGTGCACGACGCAGGAGTAGTGCGCGCGACAAGGGGTAACTATCGCCGTCGATGTCGTAGTTGCTGCTGGATGCAGAACGCGATGGCGTTTGTGGCGCCGCATTTTGTTGCAGCAAAGCTTGTTGCTCGAGTGCGCGAAAGTACTGAATTTTGAGCGATTACGCCGTATTTGCAGCCTTCAACGTAAGAACAAAATGCGCTAGAGGACGACGACGTTATGATCAAACGAACGATTGAACAGCGAATATGTGAAACGATAATGTCAAATGATCAACTATGTATACATATATAAAAATATATATATAAAAAAAAAATCGGCTCATTGCAGAGAAATCATCAACAGTTGAGATAGATAATAGATAGCAGCACAGAAAAAATAGACCACAAAACAAAAAAATAAGAAATCAAATCGATCGATTCGCATTGCCTCGAGATACACACTTTGTGGCTGATAAGTTGAGACACCAAAACAAACGACAATTAAATAATTATTTAGTTAGACCCAGCATTTGATGATTCTACACTGAAACATTTAGACACGCAATGCATAGAAAATAAAAAAAAAAAAAAAAACACCATTATATGCTCACAAGATAATCATCGTCGTGATTCTCAAAGTACTCCGCGACAATCCAATCGTCCTCTGTATAGGGTATGTAGCACAACGCGCTGCACTGCTGCAACAGATCCGCATAATTATCGCGTTTCTTCGGCGCAGGCAGTTCACGCATTTTATAATAGCACGGAATTTTTGCATTCTCAAATTGATCGGCAATAATCTGGGTCTTCTCCAGATAACGCTTGAAGAATAACATTTTTTTAACGCGTACTACTCTGCTAAGCGACTGCAGCAACTGAAAGTTAAATCTTATGACTAATTGCCTCGCTAGAAGGAAGTGCTGGCAGACAGACAACGCTGAGCATACATAAAATGTTTTCATTTTTGGCAACTGTGCAGCAGCGCGTATTTTCAATGAAAGGCGCAGCCAAGAGCAAGGAGGCATTGCGTCCGATTTAAATACAGGTGAGGTGTATGACCACCACAAGATCATGAGTTTACTACTAATACCTATTTTGGCAGGTATTGTTTCTTGTTTTACACGTCTGTGAATTACCTTTTGTTGTATGTAGTTGCACCTTACATACGCTGCACATATGTTCAATTAATTTGTCTATTTTTCGTATTATCCGGTTATTTTTTTTTTTTTTTTTGCTTTCATTTGGGCCCTGCTAGTATAAAATGAAATGTTTTTACCTTAGATTGTGATCGCCGATTATTACGTCCACCCGTAGCGCGCTCATCCTTTGTACGATCACGATGACGACGCCTTGAGCTTGAATGTGAGGTCTCATCTCGGTAGCGATATTTGTGAGGGCGACGGCTAGAGGCGGGCGACTTACGATGTGAACGCTTGGAACGCTCCTTGCGGCGGCGCGATAAGCTGTCAAAACTGAAAATAGAAAGATAGAGTAATAAAGATTAGCTACTGTTGACGACAAGTTGGATTAAACAAACAAAATTTTTAAATATTCAGAGACAGAGACTCATTCAAACATTTTTAAATTTTTGTGAAGCAACAAAAAAAAAAAAAAAAAAAAATAAATTAAAGAAGAAAAAAAAAAATTTTAATGATTTAATGATGAGCAACGCTCATCCATCTAATCAACAAAAATCGGTTGCATCGAGGAATGCATATTTCTCTTTTGTCTCACCGTGCAGCAACAAAAACAATAACACCAACTCCAACTTGTCTGTTCCAACTTCGGAGCAGACAATGGATTCTCGTTCTCACTCCCAGCAATGCTTGCTACCGTGGAGTGTCCAATGTACCACCCCGACAACTCCTCTCCCATCATCGCAACCAGCAATAGTGTCATCAGCAACAATAACAACGCAGAGTGGCTATACAACAACAGTAGCATCAACGCTAACAACAACAAGTGTATACACCTCACAATCGTCGATCACGTCATCGCAATCCTCATTGGCTACAGATTTTTCTAACGGATCAAACATGCAAGTACAAAGTGCAAAAAACAATGCCGAAACCTTGTCCTCATCTGATGAGTCATTGTTACCCGTTAGCCCAACAACAAACAATAAAATTAAAAACGTAAACACTACCAACAACCACACAAACACTCAGTCAATTCTAAAACGGAGTCGAGATTTGCTCTCGCCAAAGATGCAAAAGGTAAACTCAAAAAAAAACAAAAAAAATGCAACACAAACAACATTACAACAATACTGGCTCGACAATCCAAATACATCAAACCGTTTCAAACTTTTAGAAGACACTGACGACAAGACTGACAAAAACAAACTAACAGTGCAACAGGTATCACTCATACAACAGAGCAGGTTTCAAAAAAAAAAATCAACAGACCTCCGCCAATATATGTCCAGGGTGTTGGGCAAATTAAAATTTTAAATGATGCTCTTAGGGAAGTAGCTCAAAAAAACTTCGAGCTGAAAGCATTAGCCAACAATGAAGTCCGAGTCCAGTCAACCGACTCGCACGTATATAGAAGCATTATAAATATGTTAAAACAACGGAAAACTAAATATTACACTTTTAGGCCAAAAGAAGACAAAAATTTCAAAGTAATTCTAAGGAATATGCATCCATCTGCAGACATAGAAGAAATAAAAACAGAACTTCTAGAATTAGGCCACACCGTAGAAAATATATACAATATTCAGCAAAGGACCACAAAAATTCCTCTCCCTTTGTTCTCTGTCGAATTCAGAAGTGAAGAAAATAACAAAAATATTTATGAAATAACCCACCTACTACAAACTAAAATCTCATTTGAAGCTCCTCACATCAAACGTACTTTAGCGCAATGTGCAAACTGCCAAAAGTACGGACACACTAAAAATTATTGTACAAGGGATCCAGTTTGTGTAAAATGCGCTGGATCGCATAAAACTATTGATTGTACATTAACCTTTAACAAAGGTCTTACAAAATGTGCCTTGTGTAGTGGCAATCACACAGCTAATTACAAAGGTTGTGAGGTTTATAAAACTCTTAAAGTCCAACGATTTCCAGCACTTCGTGAGAAGAGTTTACCAAAAATAAATGAGAGTAAGCAAATTACATCTACTAATAATATTAGTAAAGAATATAGTGCCAAAATCAATCCAGCTAAAAGCTACGCTGCAATGGCAAAAACTTCAAAGCCAAACTCTGAAAGCTTTCCTCCACTTCCCTCTATTACGCACAGCAATCCTGCCACTACATCCTCAAACACAATTCAACCAAGTAAACACATCCAATCAATAAACTTCCCTACAACATCCATTGATCCAATAGTGCCCCAAAATATCCTACCAAGCAATCAGCGTTCTCAGCTTAATGAAAACAATGACATGCAAGAGTTGAAAGAAATGATGAAACAACTAATGCAACAAATGTCAGCTATTTTAAATGTGATTACACTTCTTGTGTCTAAGTTAGGCTCGCAGGCATGCAATTAGATAACCTTCGAATTATAATCTGGAATGCTAACGGACTGTTTCAACATGTGTTGGAACTGAAACAATTTTTAATTGAAAATAACATTGACATTGCATTAATATCAGAAACACACCTCACAAATAAACATGTTTTAAAATTCACAGGATATACCATATACAGCACAAATCATCCGGACGGTTCAGGTCATGGGGGTACGGCAGTTATTATTAAAAATAAAATTAAAAGTAGCTCTGTTGAAAATTATAACTATGAATATATTCAAGCTACCAATATTCTTGTGTACGACCATATTGGTCCCTTGACAATTTCAGCTTTGTATAGTCCTCCTAAACATAAAATTACACTTTCACAGTATAATAATTACTTTAACTCTTTAGGACAAAGATTCATAGCTGCTGGGGACTTTAATGCAAAACATATCGCATGGGGTTCCCGCCTGACAAACAGTAAAGGAAAAATACTACTTGAATCAATTCTTTTTAATAACTGCAAACACCTTTCAACTGGCGAGCCGACTTACTGGCCAACAGATCGTCAAAAAATTCCAGATCTAATTGATTTTTGTGTCATTAAAAATATAAATATGAGACTTTTTTCTATTAAATCCCGTTTTGAATTGTCTTCAGACCATTCTCCAATTCAGCTCGATTATAGTACAACATTTGTAACAAATAATTCCACGCCAACACTTTGTAATGCAAAAACCGATTGGGTAGCTTACAAAGAGTTTTTACATACAAATTTACGATCGGACATTTTATTAAAATCTCCAGATGACATAGAAAGTGCCGTGATATACTTCAATGACACTGTAGCTGAAGCAGCGCTCAATTCTTCTCCATCTTTACTTCATAAACAGGTTTCTCATTATACACCTGCCTCAATTCGGCAGAAAATTGAAAACAAGAGAAAACTTCGAAAAATCTGGCAAGTTACTAGATGTCCAGAGGACAAAAAAAGACTTAATGACCAATTAAGGAATTAAAAGAATCTTTAAAGCAAAACGCTAACAAAAATATTGAAAAATATTTAATTAATTTGACTCCAACCCTAGTCACAAACTATTCCCTTTGGAGGGTCACTAAACAATTAAACACAACTACAAATCACAATCCTCCATTGAAAAAGGAAGATGGTACTTGGGCAAAAACAGAACTTGACAAGGCTTCGGTTTTAGCTGGCTTTTATGAAGAAGTTTTTACTAACGACCCTCAAAACTGCGTTCTCGCACCTGAAATTTCAAGCAGTTCAGTCAGTAATATTTCAATTCGATATGTAACTGTCAAAGAGATAAAAAATATTATTGACAAAACAAAAGTAAAAAAATCACCCGGTTACGATATGATAACAGGACGACTGCTCAAAGAACTTCCTTTGAGTGCTCTATGCTACATCCGAAATTTATTTAACGCTGTGATAAGACTAAAATATTTTCCTAAGACATGGAAAGTGGCCGAGATCATAGCAATACCGAAACCTGGCAAAGATGCTACTTGTCCAGCGTCTTATAGACCAATAAGTCTTTTGCCCATTTTGTCTAAAGTTTTTGAACGTTTATTTCAAAATAGGCTACAATCCATACTTGACAACAATTATATTATACCCGATCATCAATTCGGATTTAGAAAACGCCATTCAACTATTGAACAAATACATAGAGTTGTGAATAAAATTTCTACAGACTTTGAAAATAAGAAATACTGTGTAGGTATTTTTTTAGATGTTGAAAAGGCTTTTGACAAAGTATGGCATAAGGGACTCTTATATAAACTAAGATCCCTTCTCCCTTATGATTTTTATGTATTACTAAAAAGTTACATATCAGATAGGCACTTTTATGTAAAGTTCAAAGATGCTATATCTTCAATAAGGCATATAAAGGCAGGCATCCCTCAAGGGAGTGTACTAGGACCTCTTCTATATGTACTCTATACACATGATATACCTCAACCGGACGAATTATGTTCTATGATTGCAACTTTTGCAGATGATACAATCTTATTTTATGCTCATAAAGATTTAACAATTGCTTCCGAAAATCTTCAAAGAATACTAGATACAACCATTACCTGGTTCAATAAGTGGGCAATCAAAATTAATGAAAATAAAACAACTCAAGTAATTTTTACAACTAGACGCGCTTTCTTGCCCATTCCTCTAAAAATAAATAATCTTGACATACCTATCGAAAAATCGGCAATGTATTTAGGAATTCATCTAGACAGTAAACTGACTTGGAAGCTACATATTAAGAAAAAACAAAATCAAATAAAAGAAAAGTACCGACAAATGTACTGGCTTATGAAAAAAAACACTAAGCTATCGATGTACAACAAACTATTATTATATAAATGCGTAATAAAACCTATTTGGACATATGGTCTACAGATATGGGGTACATCAAAACTATCAAATGTAAATATTATCCAACGGCAGCAATCAAAAATTCTTCGGCAGATATCAGGAGCAGACTGGTACATTTCCAACGCAGACTTACACAGAGATCTTAAAACACCCACTATTAAAGAGGAAATAGTGGCAGTAAGCACAAAGCATCATCATCGAATTTTAGCTCACTCAAACATTGAGATAAACAACTTACCCATTGTGGAACTGACAACCAGACGGCGTCTTAAGAGGATCAGACCAGTAGATCTATTAAACTAATCATAAGTAGAAATAAATTATAAACACCACTTTCAAATGTAATGTAAGATGATTATGCTATATTTCTAGCAGTGAACGTTACGGTATCTCATGAAGAGTGGGGCAGCCGTAAGTATTAGCTGCTTGGAGTGGATGCATATTATCATGTACAGTATATTTTTTTTTTATTTAGTTGACAAATAATTTAAAGAAATTGTTCTTTTGAAAATTAATTTTATTCCTTAATCACTATTATAAAATGTACTAAATGTTGTTTGACAGATGTATAATACATGGAAGAAAAAAAAAAAAAAAAGTTGGATTAAAGTTGTTAAATACTTAAGTTAATGGAAAAATATGGCAGCTTTTTGTTCCACTCGCACACACAAGCCAAGTAGTATGTGCGAGGGAGATAAAATTCTACAAAATTGGCATTCCATGGTAGATTTTTATTTTCACTTATTATAAGTGGCACACTCCTATTTAAAGACATATGTATATCCATGATGAAATGAGATAAGGTGCGCCGTTGCGAAGCAATTTGAACCAGTCTACTGCAGTATGTCGACGAGAACGAGAAAGAATGGGTTCCCTCAATTGTGTTCTCTTAGCTTGTTTATTTAAGCGTAACAGAAATAGAACATCGTCATCTCCGATTTTAAAACCCGTTCTTAGTAGATCTCTACCCATCGAAACAAAATTCCGTTAAAAATTCAAAATCAATCGGACGTATAGTTTCGGAGATCTCGTGATGAGTCAGTCAGTGGTATTTCTTTATTTTATCTGGTGGAACACAATTGTTCGTCAATTGCATACTATCGGAAGAACCATCTAAGTCGAAACATAGGATCATAGTACTGCACATTGCAGGAGCCTCTAGCTTTAAGAAAATTATTAGAAGTGCACTGGAGACTGACTAGAGTACACTACCATCAGTATTAGTTCTTAAATCTGAAGCTTAAAATACAAAGTTGAAATACTTTGTAGTTTGACCATCACTGTTTATTGAAAAATAAAATAATAGAGAAAAAATTGTTAATTTAATTTCTGGCGTTAACACGCTTCTACCCAAATGTTTGGCCATAACTAAATAACTTTGGCGTATTGTACGTAGTATAATGCTTTCAAGTCTAATTTTAAGCCTTTCTTCTTGTAAGTTTCCGCAGATGAATGGCCGTCCTTGAAACAACACCCATGGCAATTGTTGTGTTGGCTTAACTTTGGTCAACAACATCTGTGCAGCAGCAGCAACGCTAAGAAGTGCCATCGAGCATACACATACAAACAAACACATACACACAGATACATATTTGGATAGACTATGGACTGCTGCAAAAGCTACTTAAGTGCTAATCTCATTCTTAAAATCATGAATTTCGATACGCGCCGCCGGATTTTCGCCACATTCGTGTAGTCTGTCTATAGAGCAATAGCGACAGCGTGTTGGCGATTGTTCATTCCATTTGCTCTATGTACATACATACTCATGTAGCGCATGTACGTAGAGTCATACAGCCAGATAGGCAGATAGACAGACAGACAATTGTTACCAATCAAGTTAATCAACTTCTGCCCACAAATACAAAATAATAATAATGAGCCAGCAGCCAAGCCGAAAACTAAGCGTAAAACTCAAGTTAAAACTTCAAAATAGTTCAGCATGAGATGTCGATGTACTTTGAGAAAACTGAGAAATGAAGAAACTTTGATACAACAATTCGACACCTCGCGTTTCTCTGTCATATTAACATCTCTCAAAGCTTTTAGGCCTGCCTTCAAAAGCAGAAAAAAAAACTAAAACAAAAACAAAACAAAAACTGTGTCAATAACAAAGTTACATGAGCTGAGCTCTACTGAGTAAAGTAGTTCCCTTTGCGCCATGTCGATTTCGTTCTCCTGCACCCTACCTCGCTCTACCTGCACAACACCATCACCATGTGCTTTTGTAACCGAATATCTGTTCAATCACGCCTAAATGCGCTTATGCGGGTGAGCTAGGCAAGCGACACCGCTACCAACAGCAACGTGTGAACTAGTGCCATGAATCAGCTGATGCTGCTGCTGCCGATGCCGCTGCTGGTGCTACATTAGACAAACAAACTAACAATTTGATAAATGACTAAATTAATAATTAAATACATCATAGATGGATGGCTAGATAACTGACCTATTCACACCGACGTCGAAGCCGTAGCTGTCGGAACAAAGCCACACGCAGCAGCAGTCGCAGCTGATTACAACATTTTCGTTGCACCTACGCAGCTGAAGCAAAGCTCCAAATTTGGTCACAAAACTTTAGCATTCTAAGCAGCAGGCAGCAGCAGCAGCGAGTGAAACAAAAAAAATCTTAACAAATTATAAAATACAAAACCGAAAGTGACTTTGAGGTAGAAAAAAAAAACAAATTAAATTAAAAGCAAACAAATCGGATATTTAACAAACTCCGCCTCCATTGCTCGGCTCCAAGCAAACAACAGCATTCGGAGGCCAAAATCTCACATTGGAATTTTTACAGTAGTTCCTCCAATCATGATTAATGAACATCATCATAGCTGCATAATTTGTATTTCAGCAGACTGCCTTATAATATAAAAAAGAAGAAAATGCTCTCATTTCAATTAGAAAGGGTAATTCTCAATTAGACTTAAATAATAATTGCAAATATTTGCACGCTAAAATAGCAAATTTATTTAGGAAGCACATATTAAACCAAGTTTAAATTAGTTAAATGGCTAGACTAAGCTATGCACTGTGGTTGGAAAGCATTAAAACAGAAAGAAAAAAGGCTGCAGTCGAATTTATTTATTTTTTATAGGCAACATATTTTTCATAAAAAATCCAGAAAGATGTCAAATTTGATTAGGATAATATCCCCTCTAATAGTACGATATGGACATATAGGTAATATTTTATTGGAATGCAAGTAAAAGAAATCAAATTTGGCTAAAATTCAATAAAAACTCTGAAATTAGAGGAAGTTTTTCATTAAATACTTATGTGAAGAAAGTTTAAGAGGTTCTAAATAACCAAACTTGAAATCTCCAATTTTTATAGTTTTTAAGTTCTTGATGTTCATACAGACAGACGGACAAGTCTTTATCGATTCTTTTTTTTAGTGAGAGTGGGTTTTTAATTAATAGCGTTGATAGCGCTACCAAACCCAACTGACTGACACTCGTAACTAGTGATGGTCAAAAAGAGACCAATCACAGTGATTCGCTATGATTGAATATTCTGCAAAGCTGTCATTCAAACACAGAAGTTACGTATGTTGCTCAATTGTGAATGAATGAGTAATCACAGTAATGGTGCCACAACTGTTTCGACGTTCCAAAGTGCTGTGAAGAAACCCAGTCGTGATTGCTTTGCTCAATTGACATGATATTGATAACTGGCTGTAAACAGTATAAAGTATTTCATAAACTTGTTTTTTTTTTTTATAAAACTAACAAATTTTTATTAATGGTTTAAAATTTTATATCAAGGTTTACGTTGAATTTTTTGAATTCAAAAAATACTCCAAGCAATGGAGTACATATGACTGACAGCTCGTTAAATTTGAAGTCATAACAATTTAATTTTTTGGAATAAATTAAATTAAAACGGAACGATTTGCCACATATTTATTATATAATATACAAATACTTCTTCTGTCAACTTTAGATCCAGATATATTCATAAACGGAGAGCTCCCATTACTGGACTAATAACGGTGACACTAATTTTTGATTAACTTCTCCATACCAAATATGTAATGGCTGGAGAGAGAGACCTGCCTTTGGACGTAGGTAAAGCATTCCGATTGGTTGATTGGAAATCTGGCAACAAAGCATAGATGATTCGAGAAATCATTGTTGCAGTTGAACTTTTCTCTTATTCTTGAATGATGACGCATTTCATTCATAGAAATCTAACTTATTGAATTTAAACACTGGTTATTTTTTATTGCCTTTCAGTTTGTCAACCCCTTGTTCAAGGCATAATACAAATTTTTAAGACTTCAGTATCAGAGACTCTTGAGATAAAGTTGAAGCAACAACCATACAAAAATGCTTTCATAAGGCTGAATTCTCTGAACTTAACATTATGTTGCCGATATTGATGCCGAGAATGAATCATCCCCGGTAAAACGGGTGAATATTCATTAACTGAACACAACAAATATTGAAGTAAAATTTGAACATTTTTTGAAGAAATTGCTGACCTCATAACTTCATATGATTGAGGCATTTACCAGAAATGGGTTTGTACCATTTCATCACATCAAAATGTAGAGACGAGACATTTTGATTTGAGTTAAACGAAAATTTAAAATAATATACACTCATCATAAAATTTTTTTTTTCTTCAACCAAAGTAGTATATGTAAATTGTGTAAAATTTCTACAGTGTGTAATAAAAAATTTGATACAACAAATGGTATAAACGTCAATAAAAAAGAAAATTTTTCCTTTCCCATAACCGGACATCTCCCATAAACGGCCAAAAATACGGCGATGGTGAGTGTTTGATTATGGGAAATTTCACTGTGTTCTATGAGCTGAATAAATAATTAAACCCTGTTTGTAAACAACAAGTATCGAGCGAGCTTCAGACAAAATAAAGTAGAGAACATTTCTGATTAGTATAGAAAGCAGTTACAATAAAGTCATGTTCATCTATACATCTAATTATTAGTATGATATAACAGATCTCAGAAACTATAACAGCTACAGACATCGAAGTTGGTTTATACGTTCAAGGATCGAAGTTATACAATATTTTGGATGCCAATGACCTTACGAGTAGATGAAATATTTTAAATGTATTTTTGCTTTAAAATTTGGTAACCAAAATTTCTCATAGAAGCGACATAAAGCTTGCTTAATTAATACAATATACATTTTCACCATAAATAATTACATCACCAACGAGTAGTTCGACACACCCAGTAGTATACTCCTGTACACTTGTTTACACCGTTTATACAAATTGAATAGAGATTTCGAAAGAACTCGTCTTAAAATATGAAATAGTAGCATAATAAATTAACACTTAATTGAGGAACTCTAAACATAATTAAAAATATCAAAAAAATATGTTCTCAAATTCGCGTAGTAGCAGAATGAAGTCTTTAGGCCGAATTTGTTTTTGTATAATTAATGTGAAATATTTAACAAAACAATGAAGCCGAAGAAGCAGAACAGATTTATAACGGCACATTGCTTTGTTTAAGTTTGAAATATTTCTATTATTTAATTTTTTTATGAATATGAAAGAAAAGATATTTTTTGAGCAAGAATATTGCCTACAAGAATTTTTTTTTATTTTTTTTATTGTCTATAAGCCACTGTGCTTCATATGCTTGATAAAGCAGAAAAGAAGGCGGCGAGTGGCGATGTATTCTAGCATTATTTAGTGTATGTTTAAGTGTTCTCATTTTTACTTTTCAACTTTATTTTTTCTAAATTATGAAATTAATCAAATGCGAAAACCAGTTTGCTACGCTTTGATTTACATAGAGAGCAGCGCGCGATCAAACGCGAGACACTTTTAAGCCCCCATCCAAAGCAGCATCAGAAACGGCGACGACGGAGCAACCGTACGAGCAATCATTAAGCGCTTATAGACATATTCTGACCCTGAAATTGCCATAAATACAATAAATTACTAAACAAACCGTAGCAGCTAAAGCAACGACGATGAGGTATGAAAAATAATAACTGCGACAACCAAGGAAAATAAAAATTGAATAAAAAAAAAACATTTAACAATTTCTATATTTCTGGTTCTTTTTTTTTGGTTTGGTTTGGGATGGCGGCGGCTAGCAAGCTGTACCAAGATGCACGATGTTGGTACACAATATTTCTCTAATTAAAGAGAGGTCAGACACAGTTGCTTGGCTTTTTTTTTTATCATAATGAGAAACCGGTCTTAAATTCCACAATTTTGCTATATTTTGCGCTTTGTTCTATTCACAAACCAAAGCAATACGAATCGTGCCGTTTTGGTCAATAGCATACATCATCCGTCCAGGCAATGGAGCGACAAAACGTATTGTTTCACTCAAGGTCATCGGTCGTCATTGTCTGCAGGATAAACATAAGCTAAGCCAAGAAAAGCTGATCCTAGTACAAAATGTGGCAACAAGTGATCAATCGAGTGCTTTCAACCTGTAATGAGTCAGAATTAGCTGGAGTAGACTTGTGAACTGTTCCTTTGTTCAAAACGGCTACGTCGCCACCGGCGGCGGTGTGGTTCAATGAACGTGCGTTGACTTTTCAATTTGTTTACCCCCCAACAACATACGAGTAGTGTAGTATGTACTGTTATATATATTATACAAGCAATATTTCAGCTCGTAAAACAAACAAAAGCAAAAAAAGAAAATAAAAAAAAGCTCTGCTTAGCATTGCCCAAAAAGGAAGCGCGCGCCCCGCCGGGTTTTGCGTTCGACAGCTAGAAGATTTATATTTTATTTTTGTCGATTTTATAGGAAGTTGCTTAAATAAACTGACTTCGGTAAATACAATTTAATTTTTCTTTTGGTTCTTTTTTGTTTTTTGTTTTATTGACTGTTTTTCTTTGTATTGAACAATATTTACATTGAGTGTAGAGTGCTCGCTCACTTGCTCGATCGATCAATCGATCGTTCGAACGAGTGCGCATGCTTATATGGTGAGCTAACAGAGTCCGGTTCTCTAATGAACCGTAGCGGACGGGCGGACGGAGTGAAACGTATAAGGCAGGTGCCGAAAGTTTTAAGTAGCGCCTATAACTGGCGCTTAGCTAGCTTCTAGTTTTTTTTTTCTTTTTTTTTTTGAGAACACCCTCACTCAAACGCATGCCTAATGCTGTCGATATCAAGTGTACTTGACTATCCAAATTTGTCAAAACAAAATAAATCGAATCAAAGCTGGTGGTACACAACTATTCTAGTTCTAAGAAACCCGAAAAAGGAACGCCTAAGTCATTTAAAACCATTCTTGTGGCGAGCTTTGCATGATTAAAATATGTAAAAAGTACAGTTACAAAAAAATATAAGGTAACCATTGCAGAAGTTGCCTTCAGTAGTTTATAAGCTGCTTTATGATCTACAAAACTGACTAAGAATATAAAAACAATAAACAAGAAAGAAAGCCGCAGATAGAAGACACATTTATAGATGTGAAGAATTCAATACCAAATTTTGTGTTTACTAGCTGACAATCCTCAATTTTCCAATGGTTCTTCTTGTACTAAAACTGCCCTATACCAATTCAGAACGCCATAAAAGGCAAATGAACAGCTTATAATGCTTTTATGTACATAGAAGATGTCTTTTGTCAAAACATCTTACATAAAAGTTGCAAGGGTACTTAACAAGAGATATATAAATCCTTCTTTTATCAGATGGCTAGTGCAACTACTAAAGAATAGTCGTGACTTAAGTCTAATTGATATATGTATCATAGTTAAAAAACTATCTGTGGAACCATGTAGTGGATGAATTATTAGATCCTCTTACTGAAAATGACGTCAAATGACAAGGCTAAGCTTACAAGACAGTAATTGTTTGTAAAGGGAAATACGAAGACTCAACTATGTGATCACATTAAAATGGACATCAACATCACACGATCTTGCAGTCATTTTTCTTCAAATCGCGAACCGGTTCCAAACAAGTTGGGTTACGTGGGAGATTCTCAGTTTTACAGCGCACGTATGATAAGTCTGTTAATTAAATCTTCTTTAATTTTGATAACGAAGCTTGAAGGTGCTAATTTTTGAACATTCTAAGACTAAATTCTGCATAAAACTTAAAAAAAAAAATCACCGAAAATAACGTAATAATAAAGCAAGCCTACAGAAAGTCTGCTACAATGAGGGTGAAGATATCAAGAAGGCGGGGAAGAGTTGGATGTTGATCACCGCCCATGACAGTTTTCAACAAGACAATTTGATGATTAGTTTTTTGATAAAACACTTTTTTCCGGTCCAAGCTGAGACAGCTCAAAACGTGGTTCCACTGAAAGCCTGCAGGAGAGTCTATCTAGCATTGTAGAGCACTTGGTATAAATTTGAAAAAAAAAACGCATGAAGAGTATTTTTCAAATTTTTAAAACTTTTGCCGATACTGTCAATATATTTTGTTTCAAAAATATATTTCATGACTTTTAAGACGCACTGTACGATTAAAATAGTGTCTAGCGAAGTTTGTATACTTCAGCCAACATTTTTTCTTTTAAATATGGGCTAATATTTTAGCATGGTTACGGTCTCGCAACGCACTCACACAAATATTATAATTATTTGTTAAAAAATTTGACCATTGCAATTGCTGATACTCACTTATAATACTCACTCGCTGTGGGCTCCAAGGCTGTTGCACCCGACTTAGCTTGTTGCTGTTGCCGATGATTATTATATTGTTGTTGTTTGTTATAATCACTGTGTCTATCATTATTAGTGTTGTTGTTGTTGTTACTATCCGCTGATGTGACAGGCAACATAACTTTATCGGGATAGAGCGGCCTTGGAGCCCATGACGCTGCTGCTACGTAAATATTCGTACGCGCTGGTGGTGGCTCCGGTGAGGCAGCACCATCATAGGTATAGTAACCCTCCTCTTCCTCAACTGTTGCGGCATCATGCGCCAATGAAGAGTTGCTGTGCACCACGGATAGACGTCTATCCCGTGTTCGGGTCGTCTCAATACAGCTGCTGCTGCTATAGAGATAATCGTGCATAGAATGCGCATACTTATCGCTGTGGCGTCGCGTACCGCCAGCACTTACAATCGATGCCGGCGGTGATTTGTAATGGTTCTGACTAGCTTCGTGTACTAACTCATCGAGTGAGGGCGAGGCACGTATCCATGAGGTTGCCGGCACAAATTTACGATTTGCATAGGGCGTTGTCGGCGTTTGTATTTCAGTGGCGTGTTGGTGCCGCTGATGTCTGCTGCGCACTATTTTCGAAAAATCCACATAAAGTGGCTCGTCATTCGATGGTTTTCGTAGGAACTCATCGTCGTCATGGTGATGGTGGTGGTGTTGATAATGGTTGTCGCCATCAAAGTCTTCTGTATGCTGTTCGCTGCGTGGTGTCGTCGGTGCACCAACTGAGCTATAGAAACTATAATTGCTCGATGATTGCGAGTAGGAGCGATAGTGACGTTCATAGTACTCATCTTCAAAGGGTAAACCTCTCGGAAATCTTTTCGAGTATGTCTTCTTAATGCGTGGTGACTCTTGTGAGTCACTTGAACCAGTGGAGTGTCCATTTTGCTGCAGCGGCTGCTGTTGCTGCGACGCTGCCGACATGCCGTAGTTTGAGCGGCGGCGTTGCGCTAAAGGCGTTGTTTTCTCGCACGGTCTGGACATGGGCGGTAAATTGGAACGACGTGTAGCGGTTGGCGTCATTGACGTGAGATCATTTTGGTATTCTTTAAATTTCTTGCGTGTTGCGCTCTTCGGTGTAGCATTTGCGCCAGGTGGTAGCGGTGCGGGATAACTCTTATTGGATTTATATGTTGTGTGTCCGTTAGCTCTGGCAACACCATTTGCGTTCGGATAATTTTCCTTTGCGACTTTATTGACAGTGGTGTAAGCGCGCTTCTGCGAACCATTTGCACAGCAATTAACGCTAACATTTTTCGCCTGTGGATATTTCGGTCTTATAGACTCCTGCGAATCGGTGGTATTGCTACAGCTGCTGCCATTACATAACGTAGACTTGGTTGCTTCATCTGTGAAGGGCAGCTTACGGCTGCGAAAACTCATACGCTCAACACCTTGCTGCTGCTGACCATTGGGCGTGCGTAAATACTGTTTTTTGGCAGTGGGCGGTGTCTGTTGCTGCGTCAACGATGGCGGACGCGACTGCTGCGGCGGTGCTGGTGCACGTCCCTTAAGACAAGTTCTATGACGCTCACCACCGCCATTGACGACATCACCATTTGTTGTTGGTGTACATGTTGACTCAATGCGACGTATTAGTTTCGGTGTTAAGGGTTTCACTGTATTTGGCGGCAGCTTCTTTGGTGCACCCGTACCACCACCCGTACTACTGGACATGCTGCTTTGACTGCCAATATTATTGCTACTCAAGCGACTATGACAGAAGCTATTACGGAATGGTTGCTGTCGCGAAAAATTCGTTTGTTGTGTATTATTGTTGTTGTTGTTAAATTTGTTGAATGTGGAGGATTCGCTTGGATTGTTACTGTTCGATGTTCTTGTTGCAGATGTATTATTATTATTATTCAATAAAATTGTTCTGGAGTAATTGGCACCATTTGTTCTATTGAAATTGCCGCCACTTGGCGGTAAGCGCGATGACGAATGCTGCTGCTGTCCATTCTGAGATGTTGCTGCTACTGCTGCTATGTGTTGGTTACAACTGCCGCGCGGCACTCGAAATGAGCTATAAGGTCGGAATGTATACTGCTGACCGACGGGCATTTTGTACCGTTGTTTCTTTTCTTTCTATTGTTGTTGTTGTTAGTGTTTTTGTATGGGTTGTATTCACTTTGCATAACTTACAATTGCAACGTCGGCGTTCAAGCAGCTCGATATATCAATATACAAGAGGTGGTGTGGTATGAGAGGAAAATAAAACCCGAACGATTTTCCGCTGCTTTTAACGCCTATGCACAATTTTTCCTTTTTTTAAGACTTTTTTATTTTATTTTAATTTTATTTTATTCGATTTCGTTTTCGTTGTTGCTTTTAATATTGCTTGTTCTGCTAAATTATAAATGCATTAATCGCGTTTAGTAGCGCATTGAGCAGAATTCTCAATGCTGTTCACACATTGGCAACTCAAAATGAACTACTGAAAAAAAATTAGTAAAGCTCCATGGATTCGCGTGTGTGTGTCTGTGTCTATCTGTCTGTCTGTCTGTACATTTCAATAACTTATCGAACAGCAGTCGTCTGCGTGTAATTAACACGTTTTCTTTGACTGTCTGTCTGTCAGTTGTTTCAACTATCTCGCTGACTATCAGTCTTTCTGCCCAATTGTCATCGTTCCGTGCGCCCACATGGATACCACCACTCAACTCAATATGATGCATTTTTGCGACTTCTTGTTGGCCGCATTTCATTTTTCTATCTTTTTTATTGTATCTTTTTTTTATTGCCTTTCAGCACATTCCTATACCACGACATTTCATCCATCCATCTATCAATATAACGCGTCAGCAGCTCAGTACAAAGAAAACGCTTAGTGCAGAAATTTAATTAGAACACATTGAAGGCAATGCCAGAAAGGAGCTAAAACGTAAACGATAAAATATGGAGGAAAACAACGAAACTTTTATGCACTTCACAGAAAAAGGGTTAAGAAAATAATTATTATATTTGAAGAATTCTATGGAGAGAATGAAAGACATTTAAAATTTCGCTTAGTGGGATTTGCCTACAAAAATAATTCGCTTCTTAAAATCTGAAAACCATTTGTCTGGTTCCATCGACTTCGCTTTATACCAAGGCATAACACATGTCAAGCTCAGAATTAAGAACCTCCTAAATGTAAACTCAGACCACCTACCGCATATCATATGGCTACTCTAGTAGAAAATAGTGTAACAGAAAAAAAACATAAAACCTTTCACGTTATATGAAGTGATCAGAACTATCCGGAACTCCCTTTAGGAATAAAGCTAATTCAAAGCGGCCGATCAGTCTTCTGCCTTCTATATCGAAGATTTGGGAAAGACTGTTTATACAAATTAAGTTGGTTTTTGGTACAAATCAAGAAAATGGTTGTGGCTTCTCAATGTAAGAGATGTAAACTTTCAACAAAAAAAGCCATCTACAGCAAATTGTTGCTCCAACGTGGATTTATGGTATCCAAATTTGATTTATCGTTGCAAGGTCAAAATATTGACGAATATATTGACACAAATGGTGGGGAACATACCTGTTATGACCCTAAATTTGCTAAATGCTTTTCGAAACGTAAGCAAATTAAAGAATTTTTGAATGATGGAGTGCAGACTTTTTTCGAATGATGATGACATTCTTCATGAATTATTTCGAGCTATATATGAATACTCCATATGTGCTGATATTGATGTGCTCACCAGGAACAATCCGTCCGATAAAAGAAGTGTTCTGAATAGTCGTGGAGTTCAGAAATGATTTTCTGGCCCCGTGAGTATTCTCTAAAGGGAAATTTAACTGTATATTGACTAAGCTTTGCCCAAAAGTTTTATATATTATATTCACATAAGTTTTCATTAAGCATGATGTATTTCAGCACGATCAAAGCAGTAAAAGTGTATATATAGTAAAGTGAATTTCAATTTTTAATATAAATAATACTAAGAAACACAGACATTATAAGCTTTTAAAGATGGTTTTATGTGTAAAAATATTTCTATATTTTTGGAATCCTAAAGAGCCATGCTTTCTCAATCTGTTATGCAATTAAACAGCTGATTTTATAAGTTTTTTTTTTTAATTTGACTTCATTAAAGTTGCACCACAGACAAGAAAAAAATTATTAAACTTTACTGATTTCTTTTTATATACAAATGTGTTCGCATTAATCGGATTTAAGTCGATTTATGATCATAATAAAATTATAATAAAAATTTTTAAGTCTACTCAAGTAAAAATTTTGTACACTTGTTAAGGGAAAAATTGTTTTCAAAATGTTGATGGATTTGTTACCATTGTTTGTAAAAATGGGAAAAAATCCGTACCTTGCGTGTGCTAATTGAGGCAACTTTCAAAAGAAAAACCCAATTTTAAAAAATAAAAGTAAACTGTATGAGTAATGCGGGAACTCTGCAGCATCTATTAAAATGATTCACAAAATGGTTAAATTTTCATTGCCATTTAATAGCTTAAAATATGCTAAGCGTGCGGAATTAGACAAGCTATTTCTACAACAACAACAAAATAATTGTATGAAATTAATTAACACCAGCAGCAGACCAGTTCATAGAGTGTGAAAAGTAGTTCGCGCGTTGTGCTGAGATATATAAGCATTATATAGTCTCCAAGCAGAAATTCTATAAATTGAAATATGTATGTCTCCAGAATTAGTACCCTCCTATATGGTTCTTAATTTTTTCGTTTTCAAATTTAAAGCAATAAATTCTCGAAAAAAGAGTGTGGTTCTAGCGATGAGCTCATCAACAAATAAATCAAACTGAAAAGCATATTTTACGCGCTTACCACTAACTATCCCATTTATTTGAAAAGATTAAAAAATTATTTGAAAGTTTACTAAAATTTGTACCAAAAAATTAAAGCTTATAGAGAAGGTGTGTAAGCATACATTTACTTTGAAATTTCCACATATTTCAAACTGTTATAAAATTCTAGTAGACCTAACTTATAGCAGTGTATGAAAAGAAGGGTACAACATTTGAAAACAATGGAAAAGCTGCTTAAAGTACAACATTGTTGCAACACAGCGCCATTTCCAATGTTGCCACAAAACCCTGAACTTATTTACGTCTTCGATTTTAACAGCGAAGTCGTCTATTGATTTATTTTTTTTTTCTCTTTTAGTATTTATAGCCGAGTTTGGCGAACTCGCACAATGAAAAATCCAGTTTGCATCTTTTATGCAATAAAATAATGTATATCTGCTGCAGGAAGAGGAGTTGTCTTACAAAAGAAACAAAGCATATAGAAAGCGCCTGCGCACGCAGCGCAATGGCTCATTATCCTATGTGCGCGTAGCAGACACAACAAGTTGCCCACGAAAACGACATCAATGACGCCAACGATGACTCTGCGGCCAGGCGGGGCAGTGCCAGAAAGCGAAACGTGCTGCGCGGTTTTTAGTTTTTACTTTTAAACTGAATCAAAAGGAAATATTTATGTACGAGCGCTGACTGGATGAATGCATGTTAAAAGTATCCGGCTCGCCTGTCGCTAACTGAGGCAGGCAGCAACATTAGATATTTTTAGTGCAATTGGCCGGTTTTGCTGGTTTTTCCCGAACGTGGAAAATGTTGCTGCTGCTGCTCTAAAGAGTTGAATAGCACAGCACCACATAACAAATTTCGGCTAACACCGTCCCGCCGTGACTCAATTTAACTTGAATTCAATTCAAATTCAATAATACACATCATAATGACTAATTGTTGGCTATAAAGTTCGTTCATCGCGCGTCCGGTCTTTGAAATGCAGTGCATTTTTCAGTTAAAAGATTTTAACAACTTAGATACACACAGCTACATGTGTAGCAAGTAGCTCAAGATAAGCGATAAGCGTAGAAGGTGCTACTATCTTATCGGCGCTAACTAAAGTCTATGAAGCAATGTACTACTACGTAATAGCACAGGCGACATAATGCTTATTATATGGCGAAATCGTAGCTTTTCTTCTTTCTTCTTCTTCTATTCGTTCATGTTGTTATTGTTGCCATGTGTTTGCAGCAGTAAGAGTTCCGCGCGCGCATAAATACACAATTAATCTAAATTAAATTAAAATTCCATGCGCATATGCATGGCTGCTGCTGTTGATCATCATCGTTCATTGATTCCATTCACACACAAAATCGGTTTAAAAAAAAATTAAATAAATAAAACGCGCAAATACAATTGATGTTCAACGCAGGATAAATAAATAAAAACAGTTATTTTTCGTATTCACTGCACTCATCGAAATCGTCTGCAAATTGACAGATGCATTTCTTTATTTTGCTTATAAATTAATCTTTTTTTATATTCTTCTGTTTTATATTCAAAATAATACATTTTTCTTTACGTTTACACTCTTTTTTTTACACTACTTGTCGTATATATTCATAAAAAGCACGTTAAAACCTTGTTGTTTTTTTCTTTCTTTCTTGTGTCGTATTACGCGAAGTGTGCGACTAAAAAACGCGACACCTCCATTCGCTTGCAAGTTTTCGAACTGAATGACTTGGAGTGTTGTACGTTTGTAGCGAACAAGTGTCGGTCGTTTGGCGTTCGAATGGCTGCTGCTGCTGCTATTGAGCGCCAATCTTGCGGCCACTTCCAGTTTAACAGAGATAGACACACACACACACACAGTCAAAGAAACGCATGAAGAGAGCACCTCACGCACTCGAATGAGTAAGATATTGTTATAAAGAAATACTGTAGAAACTAAAGTTGGAGCAGAAGGCGACGCATGGTGTTTACGAGATTGGTTTGAAAAGTTTTAGTGCAATTTTAGCATATTTTATGCTTATTAAATGTCATGGAAAAAATAATCTTAAACGATGTTGACAATAAATACCATACAATATCTGTATATAAATTATATTCTAATTCTTTGTACGACGAGTATTGGAATGCTACAGCGGAGCAAAATGCGTTCTATCAGCGAACTCCATAGTCGGGAGCAACGCGAGCTGTTCAAACGATATCGAGAGCAACGGAAAGAGGAGAATCGCCTTTTCAAACGCAAGAAAAAGAAGCACGAAAGGCGTGAGTTTGAGAATGTTGAGAGCTTATGTGACAGTCATGAAGCTCCAAAATTTTATTAAAAGGGCAAGTGTCTGACCGAAGGTTTTTAGACCGGAGTAACTTTTTGTAAAGACGAAAACGGAAATCTGGTTACAGATGCACAGGAATCAGTGATATGATGGAGGTGTCATTTTTCTATAGATAGAGAAATGACACTCGAAACAACAGTTAATGAGGGCACTATTGTAGAGCCACCGGACTATAACGAGATCGATTCGGTTTTCAAAAAGCTGAAAATAACAAAGCGGCAGACTCTGATGGGCTGCCAGCAGAGTTGTTTAAGACCGGCGGCGATAAGTTTGCAAGGAGTACGCACCAAGATATGGTCCGATGAACGCATACCCAATGTCTTAAATCTCAGTTCTTTGTCCTATCTTCAAGAAAGAAATAGTCATCCCCCATCGCATATAATATTTTGTCGAGTGTATTGTGTAATAAGCTAAAGCCATATACAGATTCACTGATAGGATAATATCAACGTGGCTTAAGACCATAACGGTTGACCAATGACCAAATATTCACATTGCGCCAAATCTTGGAAAAGACCCATGAGTTTAACAAAGACACACACAACCTATTAAAGCCGCTTTCGACACGTCGATACGATCGTAGTTTTCCGACGCCCTGTCTAAGCTAGGTATCCTGGCAAAGATTGTTTGTCTTTGCATGATGACGCTATCACTTACACAACCTCTCCGACCCCTTTGATACCAAGAGAGGTTTCAGGCAGGGTGATGCGCTGTCGTGCGATTTTTTCAACATTTTGATGGAATACGCCAGTGCCCGTACATACAGAATATGTCGGGCTCAAACTTCCAATTGGAAATGATGCTGCACTGAAATCATCGGTACACAGGAAGGGCGAGTCAGCAAGGCGTTCTCCGCGATTGAAAAACAGTCTCGCCTAATGGGTTAATGAGTACCAGACTTAGTACTTCATGTCTTATCGCACGCCGTCATCGCGTTTTGGACTGACAGTGACGATGGAGATTCGAAAAACCCTGCCACAACAACGTCAGTCTGGAGAATAGTTAAAGAATCACGCATACAAATAGATGCTATTTTAGGCTAAGCAAATTAGAAGCAAAGCCCTCTGTCGAAAGACGAAAATCAATATCTATAAACGAAACATCTTTGAGAGAAAAATTCTCCGCAGGATTTATTAGAGTTTATTAGAGTCAGCGACGAGCTTAGGGCCCGCCTGAAACGCGAGCTGTATAAGCTATACGATGAGGTGGACACGGCTGCACTGTGCTGGTAACCTCATTCGAATAGATGAAAGAGCCACAGCATGCATGTGGAGCCCAAACTTGATTGGATGACGCCGAAATAGAGGACAACCGAGCATGCGTTGGAATTCACAGGCATGAAAAGATCTCAGCATTATTAGCATTTAAAATTACAAGACTACAGAAGCTGGTGCGCCTTCCTTCGTTAAAACATTTCCCTTTCCATTTCGTTCTCTACATCAAGCATAAATTCTTCTTTTGAAAGCACTTTTCAAACTACCCTCATAAACAAGAAATGCCCCAACAATAATACTAAACAAAAACAAAAGCAATGCACATCAAAGAGCGAATTCGCTGACGCAGCGTTGATCGCTCAATTCGCCTCAATTGATTTGAACATGGGCGGCCAGCAACGTGTGTGGAGCGTATACAAAATAAGAGAAGGTTTGACGAACGCCGGGAGGTGAGGCAACACGAGCCGAAGAGTGTGCATGCACTTTTGAATTGGTGCACAATTTTCATTTTGTTTTTTTTTTTTCTCTTTTTGTTATTTTTCATTTTTGTACATAAATAATTGAACGAAAACTATAGCAAAAAAAAAAAGAAATGATTCAAAATGTAATCTAAACGTGTGCAAGCTAAAAAAAAATTAGCGTATAATAAAAACAACAACTATATAGTATACTATTTATATATATATACAGACAGACAGATATGCATATACAAGTAGCATGGAGCGGAAATTGCAAAGCGCAACGTTAGACGTCGACGGACAACCCGGGTCGTTTGGGTTACATTTTTTGACATTTGCATTGCACTTGGGCAACCAGGCACAGATATTACGGAGTACAGTTGTCAGCCGTACAAGAGCACTGCAAATTTTATTTATTTTTTTTATTTTTATAATTACACTGGGGGAATCTTCGGTCATACGCGTCAGAGTTGAAGAACTTTTGAACTGATGATGACAAAGACGACTTTGACTTTGGAAAGCATGCAACTTCCGCGATCAGTTTCAGACGACACATGATATATTGCCAATGAAACGGTTTCAACGCAATTAATCTGTGATGCATGTTTTTTCTTTGTAAAAAAAAAAAAAACATTTTGAAGTCTGCTGCTCTTTGTTTTTGTTTTTAAATTTTGTTTTTTTAATATGAACAAAGAAAAAGAGTTGTTTGTACAGCAGCAGCAGCAAAGCACATGAAAAACTGCTTTTAACGACTTGAGCGCAAGCGCACGATTTAAATGACCCGCCCCCCTTGGTCAGCACATATGCCGTACACAATGTCATTTATAGGGGGATATCATCAACTACGAAACTTCACTCGACAGCAACAAAGAAAGCAGGTTGCATACAGCAAATGTTAATAAATTACAAAACTGCCTGCTGCTGATTAAACACAAAAACTTATGTCGCCGTATATGGAAAATACAAGAAAATAACAAATAATTATAAATGTGCTGTTCATTCGCTCTACCAGACGACAGCAATGCACTGTAAGAGCATATGTAAACATGTACCAACAAAACTGTGACACTGTTGCCGCTGATGCGCTCAAGGAAGCGTTACGGCTGTCATTGCAGTTCAGGATTTAAGTGACGTACACCCACACACGACATATCGAAAGCAGGTTAATTGCAATCAAAAGAAAGAGTTTTGCTTTTACGTGCGTAAATTTACAGTAAACAGAGTGACACCAGCCAAATCCATACAAGGTTAAAGGAAGCGTACAAAGAAGACAGCACAACAATGATTTGTTTATTGTTGGCAGCTGGAGTAGCCAGTAAGTACGCTTGTAAACACTTAAAGAAATCGCCGTGCAAATTGAACAATGAAGCTTTTAAGTCATATTTATATTTCAATTTCTTCTTTTGGTTGGACGGCTCCATTTAAAAAGTAAGCACATGATTCATACTATGCAAAGTACGAATAAAAAGTAAAACAAATCACAAGATTTTCCCTATTAGTAATTAGTATTAGGTGCAATGCAAGGTTCAATGCAAAATTGGCAAAAAATACTTTCTTGAAAAGTGAAAGATATAATATTTGTAAATAGTGAAAACATTTTACCAATTTAATAGTTCAATTGCTGAAAATCTAAAACAAAAAACTGTCATAGTTATTACATTAAGAAATTGAAATATTTATACACATTTATATACGAGAGAAATTTACACACCGGCGTAAAGAAAATACTATAATAGTTAAAAACTGCCAGACTCATTTAAGATTTCATTACTTGAATAAAAAGCAGACAACAATCCATTGGTTTAATTCCTGCCATGTCTGTACCAACACGGTAGTATGCACCGTTCTGATTATGTCATGCTTGTTTAGCAAACATATCTTTCTTAACGTCTCATACTATTAACAATGAAACAGAGTTTAACAAGGATATTGTTAAATTTGATAGTCTATACCATTTTATGCTCAAGCGTGGATGTCTACGAATATTCTATTAAAATCTTCATTATCACCTATACTAAATTATGCAACTCTTGTCTGGTATCCTTAGCTCAGTAAGAGGCAGAGCTTATGCTTGTAAAATCAGTTAAAATAGCGCACTTTGGACTGCTACTAGTTGCTTATAAATGACTTAAGAAGACCAAACATACGAGGAAGCGATGGTGCTCTCTATTTGCCAACATGCGAAGGTATCCCGTATTAAAAAATTAGTACAAATAAGTAAATATGTACAAGGTGTCTCAAAATTTCCCGAACTTTTATTCCAGGGTATTTTCTGCTGGCGTCACATCTTGGTGAGGACCTGTGTTGGAAAGGGACATCTTTCATTGACATTTCCTTCAAAATTTTATGACATTTGGAAAAGTGGAAGTGGAGTTATAGCGTCTAATACGACAGCATGTTTTTGTCGAACACAGAGCCAATATTAAGATTTGTTTTAAACTTGGTAAAACTTTTACCGAAAATCATTAATTAATGAAATAAGTTTATGGCAATAATTGTCCATCTCGTACGACTAGTATACACGTTTCAAAGGCGTTCGGGAACACTTAAATGACGACGGTTAATGGAATTGGGATTGTCCAAAGACTCAATCCATCGCATTTTGGTAGATTATTTGGGCTTTGGGAATGTGTGTGCATGATTTGTTTTTGCATCAATTGAACGACGAGGAAAAAGGGCTTCGGAATCAATATTCGAAAGACATCATTAAAGATGCCAAAAAGGATCAAAACTTTCTTTTGAACATTGTTACTGGTGACGAGAAACCAAGCATCAAAGTGCCGAATGGAAGCCGACCTGTGAGCCAAAACCCAAAAAATCTTTTTTGGAAAAGTCAAAAGTGAAGACAATGTTAATTTGTTTCTACGTTTCGAAGAACATTATTCTCTAAGAGTTCGTTTCACCGGGCCAAACAATTAATGGACCATTTTATCTTGGTGTTATGGGGTGTTTGCCCCATCGTAGATTATCGCGATAAAGCAAGTTGGCTTTTATTGCACGATCGCATTTTGACCATAAACTACTCGCCGTATTCGCCTGATTTCGCACCATGTTAATTTTTTTCTGTTCGCCAAGCTGAAAGGACGGCGCTATGCTGAAGCGGAAGCCATTCAAAAGGCTTGCACCAACATCGTAAAGGTCATTTCGGCCAACGAACTAAAACACTTCATTTGAAATGATATTGGATCGAGCTAATAAGTGTATTCAGTCGGAGGGAGACTACTTTAAATACTGTAAAAACAAGTACACAAAAATCTGTTGTAGTTTTTATTTTATTCCAAAGTTTCTAAAAATTTGAGACACATTTTTTGTACCACTATATATCTCAAAATTACACAAAGATGCTGTGAAATAGTCAAAGAACTTTCACGAGCTTGCAAAAGATTCAACTCGTAGCTACAGTATAAATTAGCACAAATTATTTTACAATAGTGTTACAGGTAACGAATTAATAGGGTCAACCGTCCGCTAAGACGATCGTCCTCTTCAACTTTCAGCCCTTTCCGATGCTATGGACCTAAGGTGGCAGTATAGTTCCTGTGATTCGTCTCCTAGAGATATTTTTTCGGTTTTTCTTTCTTGAGCAATGCTCCTTATCTACTGTACGTTTGTTGAACTTGGTAGTGTGCTCAAGCTGTTACATTTCAAAATAAATGCTTATAAACTGTTAAATACAGCAAATAGATAGCTGATAATATCAATGGTCTATAATTCATTGAATTTTAAGACTGAACGCTCGCTTAATAATCAATGACGCACGTAGCGCAACTTGATAAAACATTACATGGGAATTTTATAATTTCCGCATCGTGCATCGTGTTTTATGAAAATAGTACAATAAAGTTTTTTTTATTAAACTACATCCGCAAAAATACATTTTGTAAACGAAATATGCAACGTACATATTTTGTTAAAAACGAGCAAAAGATAGTGCTCAAAAGGATGTTATGTCTACACACTTTTTTGGAATATGCCTAAACTATTTATGAAAACTAGCAAACATTAATTTTTTTCAATATATATATATACAGAAGCAAATACTAAAAATACTTATACTGCTCAACTATTTAGTTCAGTGCAATTTGCGAATTGTAAGACTCATAAAAATGCACACTTTAAACAGCGCAGCATTCAATGTCGTTTGCACAGCACGATGCATATGAACCGTGAAGTTTACAAGCAAAAAAGAAATACCACTTGCAGATTTTCATTACTATAATAATTAAAATATGTTTTTAATAATTTAATACTCACGATGGCTCTTTAGATATTGGAATTGCACTGGTATTTGAATCATGATGCCGACGTTTTGCTGCAGCGCGTGTTTGATGATGTTTTATGCGTGGTCTATAATATTGTACAGAATACGTCGGCATTAGTTTTTGTTGTGAATACAAGGTTTATCAAATTCCTGCAACTACTTACGGTGATGGTGCTTCAACCGGCGGCGGCGCTGTATCTTCCGTTGTATCAAGACGCCTTCGTTTATCACGCGCCGTTGTTGAATTTCTATCACGCGAATGATGGCGTCGGCGTGTTCTTGGCATCTGTGAATATATTTATTAGAATAAATAAATAAGTTCAGTATAAATAGAAGACACAGTTATTATTTAATATGTATGATTAACAAAGCTGCTACTTGACAAATAAATTCATAGCAGAAAAATAAATTTTTAATAGCAGCGTGGTAATGAATTTGTTACATACTTAATTTAGTTATAATACCTTGAGTGTTTTGTTTTTTGTTTCGATTTTATGCGAATATATGTAGATCACAAGCTATATTTTTTCTGTTAAACTAGTTTGTCTGCTCAAATAAAAGCACCGCCAGAATTGATTTTTAGTGCGTTTTTTTTTTCCTATGTATTTCACTCCAATGCGCGCACACAAAGCTAACAAACCAAATTCAATAAACTACCACACTTGCACTTTCTTTAGTGCAATATTGCAAACATTGTGCATTTTCACTATTAGTTTATGCATATTTATTTGTATAATTATTTTAATAACAATATGAAATGAATAAAAGATTTTTATGAAAATTTCTGTGAAAAATTGTTCCACTACGCAAATGGCGGACCAGTTCTTTAGGTCGACAAATGTTTTACTTTGCCAACACTACTTTTTGAAACACACCACACTCTTCTTCTTTATTTTTCTTCACCAGGGTGCTTTCGGGTGGACTCACTAATACAGGTGCAAGTACCGCTCACTCTTGCCATAGCTACATAGCTATATAAAGCGTAGAGTTGCCAGATAAATGCGATTATTTTACAACAAAAAAAAAGTTTGCTTATATATTTAAAACTATATATAAGTATATGTTTTGTTTAAATTAATTTTATTATTATTTTAAAGCAATATAATCTCATTTTAGCACAAGCCAAATAATCATCTGTACAAACTAATTTGTCTAGTTGCATTCTCAAATCGAGCAGTTCAAGGCGACTGCATGAAATTGATTTGGAAAGCGTACAGCTGTCTTCACAAAATTAAGAACACTGCATAATGTTTAGTTTAACTGGCAATCGAATTTTTTACATTTTATGAAAAAATTAATAAAATTATATACAAATAATCCAAATTCATTTTGTTTAGAAACAAAAAACATTAAAAAAAGTTACTTTTAAACTCCAAAACATAGCTCAAATTTACAGCTTAAATATATATATATAAAAATGAATTTATGTATGAGGATTTGTTTGTTTGTATGTCCTTTATAGATTACTACACCATCCATACGATCACCGTGAAACTTTGGGAAGTTATTAAATACACTCCCGCGAAGAGTACAGGCAGTATAGGTAAACTTTCCTACTTAGTGGTCCCACCATAATTTACTAACAAAATTCTTCTTATCTTCGCAACCATATTGGGTACATGGATTAAATTTGGCATACATTATAATAGAATCGAGAAAAGTGATCCTGTTAAGTTCAATCAAAGGGGGCTATACCTCAATACAAGCGATAAACCAAATTCAGTTGTTATTTGTTAACAGTTAATGGGATCGGGAGAAGTAATTTTTTTAAGTTATCGTAGCATGCCAAGATATACCATAAATAAGATATGTATATTCGAATTTTTAAGAGAACCAAGGCATATGCAATTTATTTAGAATTTTAAAAATTTAAGTTCGACACAGAGAAATTAATTCCATGCATTTAGTTTAACAAATCGTTTCTACACAAAGAAACTTAATCTCAGACCGACATACATACATACATGATATGTTATGTTACGCTATGTTATGTACATAAAGAGATTTAAACAAATTTAATATACACTGATATAAATATGTTTTGGACAAGGTACAAAAAATTTAGACATGTTTTATTACTAACTCCCCACTTTAACAGATTACATATCTGAACAAATCTTAATTAAATAAAAGTCCATATTTTTACGTTCACAACTGTATGGCTATCCCAACATATTCCGTAGTCGCTCACATGCTTTGTTTATCGCTACCTGCTGCTTCTGCTCATATAAAACCTTCTTACCTCGTTTTCCTTTTCCACTAATTCGTTGACCGTTTGTTGTTGTTTTCGTTCCGCTTCTGACTGCAACTCTTGACGTTTTTGTTGTAGTTGTTGCTGTTGCTGCAATGGAACTTCTTGCAATGCACTTCTTTCAAATGGCGCTCCTGAGTGCAAATACAAACGCTCCCACAACAAACCAAATACGCTGGATACAAGTTGCCAAGGAGTTTGGACTGTCGTTAAACCGGGGAACATTAGTTTAGCCGATTACTGGCGACTAAGTCAAATAATATAATGCTCCAAATCGAAAATTCATTACAAGCAAATCAAACAAAAAATATAAACGCTTGGCGCGAATGTGTAAATATTTCACTTTTCGCGTTTAATGCATCTTAGTGCACACTGTAGGAAACGATTGTCACTTTTTGCCTACTGCAACTTATTTAATTTAAAAATATTAATATTTATAAAATATTAATAGATTCGTTTATGGCTATTTATGAAACATAAGACGACGCGACGCCAACTAATATTTTGGTGAGTCTCTTTCGTATCTCTCTTTCGTATTTTTGCCCGATAATTGATAACTGTTTATCGAAACCCGTTATCGAAATCGTTTGACGATGGTGCCGGCACCATCGTCGAACCCACTATGCTCGACAGATGTTCGGCAGTGTAAACATCGATGTTCGACAGTGTAAACACTAGTGTTCGTCAAACTTGAACGGTGTTTGACGATGGTGCCGGCACCATCGTCAAACACGAACATTGGTGTTTACACTTTCGAGCATCGTGGGTTCGACCCTCGATCCGAACCGTTGATTCGATTTCAATTAACGCGCGTGAAGTTAAGTGCAAAAATTAACAATCCAAGGAAAATGTAATGTGTCTATCTACAAAAACGTACTATACAATGAAAAATAGAAAATTTACATCAGTTTATATGTCAAAAAAGGTACAAGGACCCACGAGGTCGACCCGCGGGGACAATGACTTTCACCTCCAGGGTTAATGGCCTTAAACCCCGGGGTCAATGACCTCGGGCCGTGGGGGTCACGGTCATTGACCCCGGTGGTTAAGGTGGTCAAAAGACATTGAGCCCGCTGGTCAAAGGTCATTGACCCCAGAGGCCAAAGGTCATTGACCCGAGGGACCAAAAGTCATTAACCCCGGGGGTCATGGTCATTTTAACAGTAGGTCAAGCGTTTGACCGAAGGTTTAAATACCGGAGTAAGTTTCTGTAAAGATGAAAATGGTAATCTGGTTACAGATGCTCAGGAATCACTGAGATTATGGATGAATCCTTTTTTGAATCTACTTGGAGGCGATGAAGCGCACAGTTCCGCCGATATAGAAATGATATTGTTTAGGAGTATGCACCAACTTTTATACAAAACTTCGTCCGATGACTGGAATCTCAGTGTTTCTTGTTCTATTTTTAAGAAAGGAGACCCCGCTTTTCGAGCCAACTGCTGTACATTTTGCTTATTTTCTTTTGCGCATAAATTCAAATTCATATTGCTATTATCTATAATCTGATAATTCGGCCATGTCTGAAAGACGGTTAAAGGCCATTTAAGTAAGCTATTTTTTTCAATCCTTTCGCAGTTTGAGAATGCTTAACAGCTTCTTTTAACCTTATTTAATGCACCATTTAACAAGATGTTATGTACTTAGATGCTACAAGTCTAAATGACCTTTATTACATTTTGCGCCATTTTGATTTAATACTGTGCTGCAAAACATTATTGAGGCGCAAAACAGTGTTGCAAAACATATCAAATATTTGTTGTGCGCGCGCATTAAAAGCTTTTAAATGATGAAAGCCTCCCACTCATACAGGACTTTTTTTCTTTTGTAAATAATATAAATTTTAAAAGAAACGTGTGAGCTTTAGTCAATATTTGAGCGCCAAGACGTACGGTGTCGTGGTGTCGCTCGCGGTGTACAATGCTCTGCGCTGTTACAAAATCAGAAAACTAGGTGTGAAGAAATAGCCAGCAAAAAAAAACACAGTGAAGAATTGAAAAATTCCGTTGTCAAATTGAAGTTTTGAGCGTGCATGTGCATGTTTAAAAGTTTTATGGTTGCGCTACAAATATAGTTTAGTGAAATTATACTTTTTTACAAAGTCTACAAGTTCAATTTCAAGCGTGCTGCACGTGCTTGTATCATATATTCATATTAAAAGTTTAAAAGTTTGTACAAAATCGAAAATAACAAAAATTCGCATTATTACGGATTACTGCCACTTTTCATTGCCACCAACAGAAGCAGCAGCAGCAGCAAAAACAACAAATTCAAACAAATAAAATAAAATTATAACATCACAGACAGACGACAGATGTAAGTTATTCGATTTTAAAAGGTTCTGATGTTCTACTTCTATCGATTTTGTGCTGTTTGCTTTTTTGGTAAAATGGCAGTAATGTCGCGTGATTCCCTATAAAATATTAAATTCGCTTTTAGGGCCCGAAAATATTGATGCCACACTCACGAATATCCATGCATATACTACACATTTATTTATATATACACAAATATATATGCATACATATATATATATTAATATAGTACTATATGGTGCCTGCATAAGAGCTCGCATACACACACAAGCACAGCCAGAGACCACAATTTACAACAACGCTTTATATGCGCGCTTTTTTGGGTCACGAGGCAACGATGACGATGTCGACGTTTGACATTGTCCTGTTTTTGCCACCGCCGCCGCCGCTTATAGCCAACTTCGGGCTCGGAGCACGTGTTTTTTTGGCACAGGACTAAATTTACGACGACAAACAGACAAGGCGTACAAGGTCTAATTTAAAACTTCCAGCATTTTTTATATTTTTAAACAAGACACTACACTATACTATTTGATTTGAAGAAAATATTCAGCACAAAAAAAAATTAAATTCAAAACAAACACAAAATGCATGCCTCAATTGACTTGCAAAATCAATGAGCACAGTTATAATTTTTTGGGTTTTCCAAAATTTTCTAAGTCTAGATCATAGATTAATAAGACCATCAGAAAGCTTAGGACTCTGACACATTTATTGTTTAATTGATATAAAATACACAACACCCTTAAAAAACTATTTTAATAAAAAAAAAAACGAGAGTATTAAATTTGAACACACAATTTTTAACATTTGTTTAGAACTTCGGTCATAGCCATTGGATTTTTATCAGAACTTTAAGAAATTCTTCCAACATCAAACAAGTGTTTACCTCACAATCGGTGCCTTTCAAAATTTAATATTATTTTAAATTATAGGAGGGTCTAATTAAAGCAATTTTAATTTTGTGCATTTAAATGCAAATATTTGTGCTTTGATTCTTGGCTTCTTCAATTCGTGTCAGACAGCGACGTTTCTTAGTTGATAGATCTGCTACGAACTTATTTTTAAATTATTCTAGGCAAAGAGACCGTTTAAAGTTTTTTTGTTTTTATTTAATATTTTTGACGAGCTAAATGCCATAGTTTGTATGTTTGTACGTTCGAGACCTTTAGAGAACCTTTAATTTGTTTTACAATATAAACTATTACCCAAAAATACTTCAACTTTTAAATCACACCTTGTTGAATAATGTACTTTCGCTTTCTAGTTTCAGTTTCAGTTGTTTTTGGTGCGCCATTAATAATGAAACCGCAAACACTGGATCGAACATGTCGTAGTTTGTCTGCTGCGGCTGTCCTTTGAATGCCACGTGTCATGATGGCGTCAACAGTAACCGCTACTTCCCCCACGGCGCCGCAAACGGAATGCGTCGCCGCCGAGGCAGTGGCGCTCAGAGATTCCCATACAACGAAAACAGCTTCCACAGTTGTTATAGCAACGACAACAACAACAACAACAACAGGAACCATTACCACGAAAATAGATTATAAGTGCACCGGCAATTGCGGCTTAATTGGTGAAATTGACTGTGAGCGTTCTGAATGTCTGGGCAGTACGGTGGAGCGTATGCCAGCAACGCCAACACCTCCATCATCGCCACCGGGTAAACGAAAATCACAACGCGTACAGATGCTACCATTGCAGGATATACCGGTGATTAAAGCAGATATCGATTGCAGTTCAAATGCAACGACAACGACATCTTCTTTATCATCGTCGTCATCCACTTCATGCTCAACTTCACATTCGGCCGCGACAACGCCATTTATACCATTAAATGGCATCATACACAGAAGGACCAATAACACGGAACAGCATCTATCTGCTGAGGAGCAGCGAGTTCACCTAAAGCTAACAACAACAGCAACAGTCAGTAACAGTGCATCTTCAACTTCGGCATTGTCTACACCGCAAACGCCTTCACTGTCTTCCACAAACGCTTCCACGACACCTTCGTCTGCCTTACTGAATGCATCTTCAGCATCTTCGCTTGTCTCCTCCGTGTCCACGTCGACATCTTGCGTGTCATTGTCCTCAGCAGCAGCACCAACAATGTCACCGCCTCCCTCGCAACAAACTACAAAAACGCTTCCGCCGGGACTGACACCAGCACAGCTATTGCAGTGGCAGGATATGCCGCAGTATCTTCAATTTAATCCGTATGTACTACGCGGCTACCGTCCATTGCAGACGTTTAGAGGATGTCTATTAAGTTTGTTCTACTGGCATAATGAGACCATAAACATTCTAACACACGGTGAGTAACAAAGAAAACCCATACTGAAAACTATTTTACTTGTTGTTGTATAAGTTAACACGTGGTTGTCAAACAGAACCTAAGGGGGTGGTTCATGGTGGTCACGGCCGTGCTTTATGTAATCGGTACGCTTACCATGGTCAAAGTCAAGTATACTAAAAATGTAAATAGCTTATGCACTGCAAAACGAAAAGAAGAGCTACGACAACAAGAAACATTGACAAATCCACGCTAGTTGACTGCTTTGTTTTGTATATATTTCGAACTTATATGTCACCGAAGGTGGTACGGAAAGTATTTTTGAGTCTAAAATATTTATTACTAAAGTATTGTACATTTAAAAGGAGGCGAAAAATATGAGTGCTTAGTATTCCAGTTGTTGTTGGAATTTGATTTGATAATTTAAATAAATGCGGTAAAATACGGGGTCATATTTGTTCTCCACTTTAGGCTAATACGACGGCTTGGGTTTGTTTGGGTATACACGAATATTGTTGTGCCTTAATATCACATTTTTTTCTAATATTTGCGGGTAGCCTTTTTTTAAGTATCCTCTGTCCTTTTTCGGTCTCAGTTAAGGCTTCTTTTTTAGCGATTTGTAAACCGCTTGAATCGCTCTTTTAAATGAATTTAGTTGAATTTATCAGTTTTAACACGTAACTCATTCATATAAAACCTATAATTTCTGTTGCGGCAACCACTGGCAGCATAAAGTATTTATTTATGTACATATATACAAATACTGTAGAAAATATATTTTCGCAAATACATTATACAGGCACATCGAACCTTACACACATTTAAACATAGGAGACAAACAAACAAATAAAACACCAAAAATAGAACATTTTAATGTTCAAAGTTTTTTTTATTGTATTTAAAAAGAAACATTTCAAAAGACCTTCAAGTACTATTTCCAAATTGCGTTCAAAGATGTGTGCTTAATAAATTTCACATTTCTTGACCGGATTCATTGTTGTACCGACAGCGCAATTAAATTCCGCAGCGAACTGGGGAAAATTGGATAGCGCACCGATGACACGGAATTTTCCAGGTACATGTGTATCCGTTGAAGTCTGTAGATCACGAATTTTCGGATGCACATCATTGCACCAAAACTGTGCGTAGCTAATGAAGAAGAGTTGCTTGCTTGTGTAGTTCATCGAGGGCAGTGTTTCCAGGCGTAGACTTTCTCCATTGCCCAAAGCAGACTCGTACCACTTTAGATATGCATCATAAGCCAGACGTACACCACCATTATCTGCAATATTCTCAGATTGTGCTGCAGTGTGTGGCAGTTGGCGTCCATTGTACCAGTAGCGACTGTACTGCTCTTTAAAGCACTCGGTGCGTGTGAGAAATGATGCTGCCGACAGCGTATCCCACCAATCACCACTATTACCGTCTTTATCAAATTTGCGTCCACTGCCATCGAAGCCATGTATTAGCTCGTGACCGATGAGCGAGGCGAGAAAACCAAACTTGAGCGCATTCGGATAGCTCATTGCCCACAGGAAATACGGTTGCAGCAACGCCACCGGTACCTTTATTTTATTCTCCAGTATGATATTAGCTGGCGTAGTGCTTAAAACTTCAGCGGCTTCTATTGGCTTGGGCGGCAGATGTAGTTGTTCACGTGCCCGTTTGCTGCTCTGCTGCAATATGTTGCGCACATTGGCCAAGTAATCGCTCTCGTTAATGTGCAGCGCTCCAAATTCCTTCGTAAAATTATCGTTCGCATATGAATTGATTTCCAGTTTCATGGCATCCAATTTCTTTATGGCATATTGACGCGTAGTAAGTTCAATCCAATTAAATTTGTCTGTCTCCAGTGAATGCCTGAAGGTTGACTTAAGCTCGTTCCATATTAGCTGAATATCGCGTTCGGTTTCTTTTGTATTGTAGCGTCTATAGATCATGTTATCCAAAACCTTAGAAAAGTATTTCTTCGTCAGATCAATGCATTCTGTTTGCTGTGTAACTATCGCTTTGGCGGGTTCCTGTGCAAAAGTGGTGAGCAGCATATAGTAAACATAATTTGCGACAATTCGGCGTGGCGTCACTTTAAGTACGTCGACTAAATTCTTCTGATAATCTTCGCATAATTCGTAAACCGGTTCATTAATCACTTCATTCATTGTAATATTAACCAGACGCAACATATCAATGGTTGGTGCGTAGCGCTTTTGCAATTCCTTCACAGTAGTTGATATAGCAATTTCATTCAAAGCGAGTCCAAGCTTCGTATCGAGCATGCCGCGTGCCAAAGAAATTTCAAAATTTAATATTTCCTGTGCCGTCACTTGCGCCAATTCCAAATCAAAGCCGAGAAAATCAATTAGATCATCTTCGATTTTTTCGCGATACACATCTCTATAAATGGACGTGTGATTATCCAGATACATAGATTTGCTCTCCAACAAAAAATTCGGTTGCCCAATATAAAGACGATTCACTTTATTGTTGCTGAAATCTGGCGCAATTTCCATGCTCATAATGATCGATGTGCCGTACTTGTTCATAATTCGTGCAACCACATCCACCCAGTCAAACGGCTGAAGCTGCTGCTCCCATTCGCTGCCGCTCAAAGCTGGCATAACACCAAATTCGTTGATAATCTCACGCATCTTCGATTTATAATCTGCATTCAATTCATGCGCACTCGTACAAGAACGGAAGAAACTTTTCACCTTCTTATCAATATCGGTGTCAGCCGGATCTATTTTTTTCTTCAGCGTATCCAATACTTTTTGATCCAAAGCTTCGACCATAGTTTCCAACATTCCAGTTGATAGGTGCTCTGCGGAATTTGCTGGATGAACCGTTGCCCAATTGCCACAGGTGAAGTCGTAGAAATTTTCACAAGGATTGACACTCTGATTCATGTAGTTAAGCATGTTGTCTGCTTTGGAAATGCGCATAGACTCCTCAGTATTCCGTTCGACCGCAGCACTTTCCGTTGTTACAATAAATGCGGCAATGAGAGTTAATACCAATCCATTTTTAAAAAGAAGCCAACAACTCCGTTTTTTACTGCGATTTAACTGCGCGCACATTGTTTAATGCTTCGAAAACGAAAAACAACTAACTAAAATTTGCAATGTTTCTAAATTTATTTATTATTTGCATCAGAGAAACTGAGAAACAATACAAAGCCGGGGTTATCGCAATGTGCACTTTAAGACACACAGATATGCCGAGCTCAAGAGTGTATGAGTGGAAGAGGCATGATGTCTGCGTTCTTAACTGATATTAAACTGAACAAAAGCGAACTCTGTGTTTGAGTTTGCTCGACTTCGTTATATACTGCTTTTTTTTTCTACCATAGTGGTTATGTGGTATATAATTGCGGGTATAATAAGAAACCCATTCACATATACAACCTGCATTCGACTGTATTCGGGTATATATCTGGGAAATATTCGTTACGAACCGACTTAGATCTATTTGTCATATTTATCACAATTATCTATCTGAAGCGGTCTTCTGAGAGCCTAAATATTAAAGTTTGGTTGCACCATCGTTTGGTTTTTTTTTGCGCCTTGCAGCTCTGTAATCTGTTGCCATTCTGATTCTGCAAAAATGAGATAACCTGCGTGGGTTATCATGGCACAGCTGCAGTCCACCACAGCTTTTCTAATTCAAAATCTAACAATGAAACTGCTATTAAAAATAAAAAAATATGGCAGAACTGCTAGTTTATCAAGACATTAAATTACATACAAAGTTTTCTCAAAAGGCCAAGCTGTATAAAAGTGAACGAGAAGTAGAAGAGAACGTATTTCCTGCGAGTTGGGTGCCTAACAACCAAATCTAATTTGGCGTGCCTCGTAAGATGAATGAAATTGTCGACCACATTTGATATAGCCTACTATTTATACTTCGTTTTAGAGTAAAGATATTGAATTTCTGTATCAATATAAATTTGTGTCAGCTTAGCCAGTCTTAATTGAAAAATTGTTGTTTGTTTTCATAGTCTGTACAAACAATTTTTGTAGCTGGTTATATTGGACCAAGACTGTCTGTCCATCGATCAGTATGGCAGTATGAGTGAGTTGATGTATAGAAAATACTTACAAGAACCGAACTAACAGAATAAATTTACCAATATATTGTAATATTACAAGACTATTTTCAAGCTTTATAACTCGTAGAAAATTAAATACTCATCGAACATAAATATATACATATTGTACATATGTAAAATGGTTTCAAACTTTTTTTTAAAAAGCCTTGAATAGTTGTATAAAATTTTGCAGGGTATAAAATATTCAAGCAACTCGATTTTTTTATTTATTTTATTTAACCAGTCTTAATATTATTTTTTGTTCGTTTGTGATTTTCGATATTAACATTTTAATTTTATTCAATTTTTTGCAAATACATCAACTCAATAAATTCAATTAAATGGTGCAACAGAAATTAATGTTAAGTATGTATCAATTAAAAAAATCATTAAATAAATTCAATAGACTGCAGTTCTATATAATCTACTAAAGATTTTAGAAATAAACCACAATTCTTTGGAATAATGATTTCAAAAATACAGCTGCAAAATTTTAGGTTTTTGCGCAACACTAAAGGCAAATTCTGACACAAATATCTACAAACTTAAACTAAAAGTAAAAGTAAACTCAATGAAAAGTTGTAAAAAATTAGATTCCTGCCCGATATCTGGCATAGTGTGAACCTATCTTAATTTCTAAATTCCACCATTAATACAACTCACCAGTTTCAGCACACAATTCACCATGGTTATTTACAATATATTAATGACTCCACTATTGCCAACCTATGCAAAAGTGCTATGCAAAACGAAATGCAATATGCAAATTTACAAGGTTTGTTCAAATAATATTAAATAGTCGTAAAATTTTCATAAAATAGTCCAAACTATAAACAATAAACCATTGAAATACTTGTTGCATTGAACAATTGCAATCAAGACATGCGTCGCACATATAAATTGTCCAGAATATTTTGCGGGTCAAATGTTCAATAATTGCTGCTAAAGTTATGTACAGCATATTTCCACACATACTGAACACACTACAAAACTTAATTTCATGCTAAAACCAACTATGAACGTTCTATCGAAATACCTTAATACCTGCATTGTGATACCGGCGTAAATAGCATCTCGTAAGCTATACCCGCGCGATGTTTGTAATGTGGGTAAATATTTAGCGTACCTAGAAAAATTTGATGTCATGTTATTTAAAATTTATTCCACTTGAGCTTGTAATTAGTGCCAAGGACATCATGCACCACGCATCCTATACGTAATTCTTTAATATTTTCTCGTACTTGGCAAAGTTACTTAGATATTCCACAGCAAAATTGGCTTTTTATTGCAAATAAAATACCAAAGAATCTAAAGATTTCGCCCGTTTAGCTAAAAAAATTTTAATTTATGATTATCTTGTTGACTTAAAATACTTTCGAACTTGAGCGTCTACGTCATGTAGCTACTCTTTAAAGGAAAATAAATACTTTGTCATTAATTTCCAAAATTATGTTTCAGCATCAAAAAATTCTATTTAAATTTTGTTGTACAAATGGATGTGCGCGAATTTTTCCGTGCTACCTTCCAGCAAAACAGAGTTTGGTCTTCACCTCTATAGTTAAAATTGACACAACTGCTCGTAAAATGCAAAGGTATACACGTTTTGAGAGTTTATGAGATGACACTCTTAGCTATTTTGCATTGGCCATTACAGAAAATCTAATATAATCTAACCGGGTTTCCATCCCGTAGCCTTTGTGCTGCAAGCGATTTAACAAATTGCAAGACGCCGGGTGGCTTATTTATTTGTTTAAATGTATGAATAAACTTGAACCATTTTTTTTCTTTTTAATAAATTTTACATTTCTTGACCGGATTCATGGGTGTACCGACTACACATTTAAATTCCGTTGCGAACTCGGGAAAATTGGATAGTGCACCGATGACTCGAAATTTTCCAGGTACATGTGTACTCGTTGAAGTCTGTAGATCGCGTACTATAGGATGCACATCATTGCACCAAAACTGTGCGTAGCTAATGAAGAAAAGTTGTTTGCTTGTGTAGTTCATCGAGGGCAGTGTTTCAAGGCGCAGACTTTCTCCATTGCTTAAAGTAGTCTCGTACCACTTAAGATATGCGTCATATGCCAGACGTACACCACCATTATCTGCAATATTCTCAGATTGTGCTGCAGTGTGTGGCAGTTGGCGTCCATTGTACCAGTATCGACTGTACTGCTCTTTAAAGCACTCGGTGCGTGTGAGAAATGATGCTGCCGACAGCGTATCCCACCAATCACCACTATTACCGTCTTTATCAAACTTGCCTCCTCTATCGTCGAAGCCATGTATCAGTTCGTGACCGATAACCGAGGCGAGAAAGCCAAACTTGAGCGCATTCGGATAGTTCGGTGCCCACAGGAAATACGGCTGTAGCAATGCCACCGGTACCTTTATTTTATTCTCTAGTAGGATATTAGCTGGCGTAATACTTAAAACTTCTCCGAATTCTATTGGCTTGGGCGGCAGATGCAGTTGTTCGCGTGCCCGTTTGCTGCTCTGCTGCAATATGTTGCGCACATTGGCCAAGTAATCGCTCTCGTCAATGTGCAGCGCTCCAAATTCCTTCGTAAAATTATCGTTCGCATATGAATTGATTTCCAGTTTCATGGCATCCAATTTCTTTATGGCATATTGACGGGTAGTAAGTTCAATCCAATTAAATTTGTCTGTCTCCAGTGAATGCCTGAAGGTTGACTTAAGCTCGTTCCATATTAGCTGAATATCGCGTTCGGTTTCTTTTGTATTGTAGCGTCTATAGATCATGTTATCCAAAACCTTAGCAAAGTATTTCTTCGTCAGATCAATGCATGCTGTTTGCTGTTTAACTGCCGATTTGGCGGGTTCCTGTGCAAAAGTGGTGAGCAGCATATAGTAAACATAATTTGCGATAATTCGGCGTGGCGTCACTTTAAGTACGTCGACTAAATTCTTCTGATAATCTTCGCATAATTCGTAAACCGGTTCATTAATCACTTCATTCATTGTAATATTAACCAGACGCACCATATCAATGGTTGGTGCGTAGCGCTTTTGCAATTCCTTCACAGTAGTTGATATAGCAATTTCATTCAAAGCGAGTCCAAGCTTCGTATCGAGCATGCCGCGTGCCAAAGAAATTTCAAAATTTAATATTTCCTGTGCCGTCACTTGCGCCAATTCCAAATCAAAGCCGAGAAAATCAATTAGATCATCTTCGATTTTATTGCGATACACATCTCTATAAATGGACGTGTGATTATCCAGATACATCGATTTGCTCCGTAACAAAAAAGTCGGTTGTCCAATATAAAGACGATTTACTTTATTGTTATTGAAATCTGGTGCAATGTCCATGCTCAAAATGATCGATGTGCCGTACTTGTTCATAATGTGTGCAACCACATCCACCCAGTCAAACGGCTGATGCTGCTGTTCCCATTCGCTGCCGCTCAAAGCTGGCATAACACCAAATTCGTTGATAATCTCACGCATCTTCGATTTATAATCTGCATTCAATTCATGCGCACTCGTACAAGAACGGAAGAAACTTTTCACCTTTTTATCAATATCGGTGTCAGCCGGATCTGTTTTTTTCTTCAGCATGTCCAATACTTTTTCGTCCAAAGCTTCGATCATATTTTGCAACAATCCAGTTGATACGTGCTCTACTGAATTTGCTGGATGAACCTTTGCCCAATTGCCACAGGTGAAGTCATAGAAATTCTCACAAGGATCGACACTCTGATTCATGTAGTTAAGCATATTGTCTGCTTTGGAAATGCGGATAGTTTCCTCAGTTTTCCGTTCGATCACAGCACATTCCGTTGTTACAATTAATACGGCAATGAGAGTTAATATCAATCCATTTTTAAAAAGGAGCCAATAGCTCCAATTTTTAATGCGACACAAATGCGCGTTCATTGTTGAATGCTTCGAAAACAAAAACAAACTACCTAAAAGTTCAATGTTTCTAAATTTATTAAGCGGAGAAACTGTGAAACAATACAAAGCCGGAGTTGTCGCAATGTGCACTTGAAGATGAGTCGAAAAGTTATGATATCTTAACTGATATAAAACTGAACATGAGCGAACTCTGTGTTTAAGTTTGCTCGACTTCGATATATCCTGCACCAAATCTAAGAGTTTAAATTTCAACCATAAACATATAATAAGCAACATTTTATAGAGATCCGAAACAAGCTTATGTGGTATATAATTGCCGTAATAACAAGAAACTCATTCAAACACATACCTGCATCCTGCATTCGAATGCACTTGGCTGTTAATCGGGTATATATCTAGTAAATATCTATAGCGCCAGACTAATTTTAGAAGTTTTTCATAACAACTTTGAAGCAAATATATCCAATATTGAAAAGTTTTCAAGTATATAGTGTTGCATTCAGTTTGACTAAATAAGGTATAACCTACAATTTATTTTACATATGTAGAGTAAAGATATTGAATATCATTAACTTTTTTTCTTTATATATTTTTTTAATTAATTTAAATGTATGTGCTTAGCCTGTCTTGATTGAAAAAGTGTTGTTTGTTTTCATACTCTGTTAAAGAATTTTTGTAACGTGTTATATAGGATTTGTAGAAAGCATCGTAGATTCGATAAAATGTATTGATATTTATTATTTATTTATATTTGTTTATACAGCTCTGTTTTTTTTTTTTTCTTATTTATAATTTTTTTAAATTACCTTAATAAAATTGTTGTTTATTTCTTTTCGTTTGTGATTTTCGATAACATTTTAATTTTATTGAATTTATTGCAAGTAAATTATATATTTAAATTTATTATCAGCTTTGCTCCAATTTTAACTTATATTTGCTATTTTAGCAAATTGAGGATTTACAAAAATAAAACTGGATCCAAAACCAGGGAAAAATATGTTTTGGATGTTGCCAAACATTATAATAAAATAGACTGCACTTAATAAAATCTTCTGAAGAAAGTTTTTGGAAATAATCCACATTTATTTGGAATAGTGATTTGAAAATTATAGCTGCAATATGTTAGTTTTTGAGGCTGCACTAAGGGCAAACTCAATGAAAATTGTTTAAAAATTCAATTCCCTTAGTTATAAATTTTTTTTGTTTGCAAGTTTATGTTTTAACACTCATTTCTAATTTGCCATTGGTCATTGCAGAAAATATTCTTACAAATTAAAGCTTCACTACCATGCTCTAACCGGGTTTCTAACCCGGAGCCTTTGTGCTGCAAGCGACTTAACACATTACAACATGCCGGCTGGCTTATTTATTTGTTTAAATGTATAAATAAATTTTAATAAGTTGTTTTCTTTTCAATAAATTTCACATTTCTTGACGGGATTCATGGGTGTACCGACAGCGCAATTAAATTCCGATGCAAACTCGGGAAAGTTAGAAAGCGGTCCGATGACTCTGAACTTGCCGGGCACATGCTGATCTGTTGACGTCTGCAAATCACGTACTTTTGGATGCGCATCATTACACCAAACCTGTGCGTAGCTAATGAAGAAAAGTTGCTTGCTTGTGTAGTTCATTGAGGGCAGTGTTTCAAGGCGCAGACTTAGACCATTGCTCAAAGCAGTCTCGTACCATCTAAGATAAGCGGCATAGGCCAAACGTACACCACCGTTGTCAGCAATATTCTCAGATTGTGCTGCAGAACGTGGCAAATGGCGTCCATTGTACAAATACCGACTGTACTGATCCGTAAAGCACTGGGTCCGTGAAAGGAACGTTGCTGCCGACATCATGTCCCACCAATCGCCACTATTACCGTCTTTGTCAAATTTGCGCCCACTATCGTCGAAGCCATGTATAAGCTCGTGCCCGATGAGCGTTGCAAGCGTACCAAACTTTAGCGCATTCGGATAGCTCGTTGCCCAAAGGAAATACGGCTGCAACAATGCCACCGGTAGTTTTATCTTATTCTCTAGTATTATATTCGCTGGCGTATAACTCAACAGCTCACCGGCCTCTAGTGGCTTCGGCGGCAGATGCAGTTGATCGCGTGCCTGTTTGCTACTCTGCTGCAATATGTTGCGCACATTGGCCACGTAATCGCGCTCATCAATGTGCAGCGCGCCAAACTCCTCTGTAAAATTATCGTTCTCATATGAATTGATTTCCAGTTTCATGGCATCCAATTTCTGTACGGCATATTGACGCGTATTACGTTTAATCCAATTCAATTTACCCGATTCCAGTGAATACCTAAAGGTTGACTTCAGCTCGTTCCATATTAACTCAACGTCGCGTTCGGTTTCTTTTGTATTGTAGCGTCTATAGATCATGTTGTCCAAAATTTTAGCAAAGTATTTCTTCGTTAAATCAATGCATGCTTTCTGCTGTTTCGCCACCGTCTTTGCTGGTTTATGTGCAAAGCTGCTGATCAGCATAAAGTAAACATAATTTGCCACAATTCGGCGTGGCGTCACCCTTAGTACGTTAACCAAATTTTTTTGATAATCTTCTTCAAATTCGTAAACCGGTTCGCTAACAACTTCGTTCATTGAAATATTCACCAGTCGCACCATATCAATGGTTGGGGCGTAGCGTTGTTGCATGTCCTCCACAGTAGTTGACACAGAAATGTCATTCAAATCGAGTCCAAGATTCTCATCGATCATGCCGCGTGCCAAAGCAATTTCAAAATCTAATATTTCCTGTGCCGTCACTTGTGCCAATTGCGCATCTAACTCGAGATAAGCAATCAGTTCACTTTTAATTTTTGTGCGGTAAGCATCTCTATAGATGGACGTATGATTATCCAGATACATTGATTTACTCTCCAACAAAAAATTCGGTTGCCCTATATAAAGACGATTTACTTTATTATCGGTGTAATCAGCCATAATTTCCATGCTCAGAATTATCGAAATGCCGTATTTGTTGATAATGCGTGCAACCACATCCACCCAGTCAAACGGCTGATGCTGCTCCCACTCGCTGCCGCTCAAAGCTGGCATGGCACCAAATTCGGTTATAATCTCAATCATCTTCGCTTTGTAATCTGCATTCAATTCATGTACACTCGTACATGAACGATAGAAACTTTTGACCTTCTTATCAATTTCAGTGTCAGCCGGATCTGTTTGTTTTTTTAGCATATCCTCCAGTTTGCGATCCAAAGCTTCGGACATCTTTTCCAGTAAACCGGTTGTTATGTGCTCTACGGTATTTGCAGGGTTAATCGTTGCCCATTTGCCGCAGGCGAAAGCATAGAAATTTTCACAAGGATTGACAGACTCGTCCATATAGTTGAGCATGTCACCCGCTTTGGAAATGCGCATGATCTCCTCAACGTACTCACTCGAATGTTGGCTACCGTTGCCCAGTTGTTGTGCGAGGTCATTGTGACGCTTAACCGCAACACTGTCTGTCGTTGCGATAAATACGGCGTTGATGATTAGCGCCAATACAAGACAACGTTTCGAATTTTCAAAGAAAATCCAATGAATCCGATATCGACCACAAGAAAACCGCGCGTTCATTGCGTTCAATGCTTTGCAAAAAGAAACTACCGAACAGTTGAAGTGTTGCTATTTTATTAAAGCTTTTCAACGGAGAGACAGTGAACCACATCATTGGTGGGGTTATCGCAATTTGCACAATAACAAACGCAGAGATTTAGAGCTACTACGCCAAGAAGCTGCTGAGTGGGAGAGTATTTTATACTGCGCTCTAAACTAAAACTAAACTGAACAACAAAGCACTTTGCTACCGAGTGCACTAGACTAAAGATATACCCTGCACCGAAGCCTTTGTTTTGTTTACAGAATTTAGAAATGGTAAATTATTAGAATTTACTTTTATTTCAATTCTTGTGGAACTTATTTTTCTAAGCGCTTTTTTTACTTGTGTAAAATACGTCGGATAGTTTAGTTTCGAGTCCATAAAAAAGTTACACATATTTTACAAACAAAATTATTAAAACGCAAATATTTACTCTGAGGCCTTTGTTACATTTATTTATAGTCATCGGTCTTCTCTGTGATTACTTTTTGTGTCTATCACGCTGTGACATGCGCATGCATACATTTAATATGCCCTAAATATTCCCTACGGATACAGAGTATAATAGACCAGCCAATATGTTGCTTACAATACTTGCAAGCCCTTCATTGTCCGATAAGCTTTGCGCCACAAACTCACGCGCAACTTGTGCCTCGAGAGTTCAAAAATTTTACGCCACAACAGTTCCATTTGCTGCGTCTTATAGATCAGTAGCCGTCGTATCGTTTCTGCGTTGAAATCTACGCGACGCGAAAATGAGTGCGCCAAGGTTTATTACAGCGGCTTCCGCTTGGGCTATCTTGCTGCTTTTATACGCTCTTGAAGTGAAGCGTGTCGTTGCGAATACAGTGCTGCATGTGGAGCTGCTCGAGGATAAAATCTCACAGCACAATGATACACGGTACGTTGCAGAGCTTATGCGTTTGGCCAAGGCCGCCGAGATGCGCAACTACATGCAACCGACATTGAATGCCTGTGACAATTTCTATCAATACACCTGTGGCAACTGGGCTAAAATAAATCCAGCCGATGATCATGGCTACGGTGTACCACATGAGACGAATGTATTGCGGCTGCTTGCCAATGCTTATGCGCACAAACAGCTGAAGTTGCTACAGGAAACAGTGCAACCTGGTGATACTGCTGCAGAATTAAAGGTGAAAACATTCTATGAGTCCTGTCTACATTATCACAATGTGCCACGTGCTACACATGTGCAACAGCTACACAAACTGGCTGCCGAATTCGGTTATATGCCGCTGTTGACACTGCCGGGCCAAGAGTGGCCGGAGCAGGAGTTTAATTGGATATCAACTATTGGGAAAATACAAAATCGCTACGGTTTGGATATCATATTGCATTTGGATGTATCTGCCGATTTTCGGAATAGGAGTGCAGCAAACAAACTCTACGTTGGACAGCCGCAGTTGGCGTTCGAAGCCAAATCGTTATATACCAGTGTTGCAGGCGAATATCAACGCAAATCATATGCCAGAGAAATAACGCGTCACTTCGTGCAGTACCTGAATATTTCAGAGAAGCTGGCACCAATAGCGGCTGAAGAACTACTTAATTTCGAGGTGGAACTCGCACATGGCATGGTCGATCGTCAATTAAGCAAGGCTCTTGGTGCACTAACCAAACTTCGGACTTTGGAAGAATTGCATTCTGCATATGAGCCGCACATTGACTTTGTGCAATACTTTGAGTCCGCCATTGACGGTCATATGCCCAACGATACCATCTACGAGTATGTACCGGAATATCAGGCGAATCTAGCCCGTCTTATTGAACGCACGCCAAAACGCATTGTTGCCAATTACATTTTCTATAAACTCTTAGTAAATTTTTTCTACGACAAAGACTTTTCATTGATGGAACAACAGTGTTTGGCCAAAACGAAGCAAATCTTTGCCAAGGTGCTCGATAAGATGATTTATCGGCGTTATAACGTGCAGTCCACGGTGGATGATGTTACTACAGTGTGGACACAACTACAACAGACTTTCAAAACGACGCTGACAGAAGGGGACGCACTTAGTTGGATGTCGCTAATGACGCGTCGCTTGGCACTCGAGAAGTTGGACGCTGTAAGGCTGGAGGTTAACGCATATCAGGAACGTGATTTTGACGCTGAGTACGCGGAGCTGCAAGTCCAACGTAGAGACTATCTAGAAAACTTGAAATCGCTGCTGGCACTAGACGTCGGACGCAAATTTCAAAGTCTTACCAGTCCAGTGGAACGTCTTGGAGCTGGTAAGGAGCTATCATATAGACCGGCGTATATAGCAACGGAAAATCTCATTAAAATACCGGTTTCACTGTTGCAACCAAATTTCCTATGGTCTAATTCCTATCCGAAGGCATTGAAATATGGCACACTGGGCTATATGATTGCATACGAGCTCATACATGGCTTCAATGACATTGGACGCAACTATAATGTGCCTGGTAATCAAACTACCTGGTGGGATGACAGTACAAAAGCGGCGTTTGATGAGCGAAAGTTCTGTTTTAAGCGTCAATATGCACGCTTTCGTGATGGCGGAAAATATCTACCAGAAAGTGAGCTACAGGCGGAGAATATTGCAGACAACGGCGCCATACAGCTCGCTTATAAGACTTACCTCAGCTGGCTGAATACGCAGGAGGTAAAAGCGGTGGTGAAGGCTGCTGAATCGTTGCCAACCTTGGATTTAAATGCGAAACAATTATTCTTTGTCAGTTTTGCACAATTTTGGTGCAACGATGTCGACGAACACTTCAAGAATGAAATAGCTTTGATTGACACGCACACACCGAACATTTTCCGCGTCATTGGTCCGCTGGCCAACTTTCCATCTTTTGCAAAGGAATTTCACTGCCGTGCAGGCAGCCCAATGAATCCCATGCAGAGATGTCAATTATATTCTGTAGATTTATTGTAAGATTTACAAAGTTACAAAAAAACAAAAATGAACAATAAAACCTTTAATTAACTACCACATTATTTAGTAGATAGCACACTTAAATTCCGGATCCATGGGAGCATCCTGCTTACAGCCAAATACCCAAGAAAACTCCTGAAAATTTGAAAGTGAACCAATAACGCGATACATGCCAGGTGCATGATTATCTGTGCTGGCCACTGTGCTTCGAAACAGTGTCTGCACATCTTCACACCAGAGCTGTGCAAATCCGGTGAAGAACAACTGACGATTTGTAAGCGATAAGCCGGTCAATGTTTCCTGCTGTTCGACTTCGGGATTTGTGAGCTGTTGCTTATTCAGCCAGCGTATGTAGGCGGTATAAGCAAGCTTTACGCCAGCATTGTCTGCAATATTCTCGGACTGGAGCACGCTTTCGGGCAGCTTGCTGCCGCCGTACTTGTAATTGTGGTACTGCGCCTGAAAGCACTTGCGACGTTCATCGTACTCGTACATGGACTTCGCATCCCACCACGTCTTACTATTGCCATGCTTATCGTAGCTTCGACCCTCGTCATCGAAGCCATGTATCATCTCGTGCGCAATGAGATAACCGAGCGTTGCGTACTTCAATGCCTGCGGATAGTTGGTATCCCAGAAATAGCGTGGCTGCAGTACGGCGACTGGTATTCTAATGTTGTTCTCGAGTATATTATAGGCCGGCGTGAAAGAGAGTACCTCATCGGCTTCGAGCGTAGCTGGTGGTCCGTTTAATTTGAGTAGCACACGTTGACGTTCCAGCTGTTGTATCTGCTGGACATTGTGCACGTAGTTGGTGCGATCTATTGTCAGATTAGTGTATTGTTCCTCAAAGTTTTCATCGTCGTACGAATTAATTGCCAGCTGCATTGTTTCCAGCTTTTCGATAGCCTCAGTGCGTGTGGCATTCGAAATCCAATCGAACTTATCGCCGCTCAATTGATCTTTAAATGTATTACGTATCTCCTCCCAGACCTGGTAGACGTCTGCCTCAGCATCGGCAGATTTATAGCCCGCATAGACTAGATGATCGATGTATTTGCCAAAGTATTTCTTGGTCTTTTCGAGGCACCACTTGGACATTTCCGTGATTTCGGTCGGCTCTACTAGATACAATTCCAGTAGTTGCCAAACAATGTAATTGGCAACGGTTCTTTTCGGTGTACGTGCTATTACACGGAACATTTCCGTTAGGTATTCCTCGTCGTAAACATAAACATATTCCGGCAACTGCTCCGCAGTAGTGCCCAACACTATTTGCAGAAACTGTGAGAAATCTATGTGTGTAGCATATTCGGTATTGAGATCCGCAACCAATTTCTTTTCGAGCAAATCTTGTATTCCTTTTTCGCGTGTATTGGAGCCACTACGCATCAGTTGCTGTTCCAGTTCCACCCACTCTTTAACAGTCTGCTTGGCCAATTTCTTTTCAACACCAAAATTTTTCTGCAGTTGTTCTTCAGTGCTGATGGATGCCAAAGCGCTAAAGAAATTTGAGCCTGATATCGGTTCGAAACCAGGCGCGCCAATGTAAGCGCGATTCTCACTATTATTCTTGATATCGCCCATGATGTCGACGCTGAGTATGATTTGTTTGCCATATTTATGTTGTATTTTAGCGACTACCTGCCACCAGTTAAAGTCCGTCTCATTCCAGTCGTCACCCAACAGCAGCGGAAACTCGCCAAACTCCTTGTAGGCATTTTCCAGTGCCAGTTTATAGTGTACATCATCGCGATGTGCCAACTTGCACGCCTGAAAGAAATGTTGCAACTTTGATTCCAGCTGCGCCGGCGGCGAATTAGCCTGCAAGGTCTTCAACAGTCTTCGATCAAAGGCTTTGGCAATAGACTGGAAATTATCTGTCATTAAATTCGACAGCAGCTGAGCAGGATTGTTACGATGCCAGTTGCCGCAGGCATACGTATAGAAATCATTACAGGGATCAGTGCTTGTTCTGAGCATAGCGCTGATCTCTGCGGTCTTTGCGCGTCGTATGATCTCCTTGGCAAAATCGGATGTAAGATCATCTTTTGTGCTATTTCTGGCAACGTCGACGGGCACACTGGCGACACCAGTTGCCAATAGCAGAAAAAGTAGTGCTTCAGTTTTGTCGCACCACATTTTTAAGCACACTTTTTAAATTAAGTTCACCAATCTCTTCTCAAGCTTTAGCGTTTCTGTACTAAATACGCAGCTCCACTGGCGCTTTGCGTTTACCGCCTTTGAGTGTTTTGTGGCTTATCAGCGCCTGGTCGCGTCTCTCTTTGTATTTGTAAGCTCAGTAGCCAGGTCAAACGCTTATCAGTGCTATACTGTGTTGTCGAAATCGAGGCGGCTATAATGTGTTGCTTGTACGCTACTAATTTATTTTTTTCTTTCTCTTCTCTTACAGCTATTCCGATTGTTTACATACTGGCCATTGTGCCTGGTCTTATGCCTTGGGACAAGGGCTACAAATTCCTTTCATTCTGTCATCTCTTCGGCTCTGTGGCACCCTGGTGTGGCAGCTTCGTCTATCATCTATTTATGAACATCGAGAAGGGTGAAAATGTTTACTATAGGCTACTTAAGCTGGACATGGTTGGCATCTGGGTGAGCCAAAGTTTCGGTAAGTCCGCAAAACAAAATTAATTATTATCATTTAGTGATAAGAACCAGTGATACCAAGTTGTGGGAGAGTACACAAGTAGAAATAATTTAAACATGAGTTAATCAATCATTTATTTTAGATTACATTGAGTCTAGGCACTACAACTAGAGAGAGCTTGAGCAAGTTTGTTTTCGTTTAATAAATAACACACTTCCGCCTGGGATGCATATTTGCACCCGCGCGGCACTGGTAGACGCTCGCGAATTCATCGAAATTTGATAGCATCGCATGGACTCTCAGTTCCTCGGGCGCATGTTCGTCCGCATTGGTCATCACAGAACGCAGCCGGCGATTTACATCGGTGCACCAGAGTTGCGCTAGTCCCAGAAAGAACAGTTGTTCCGGTGTGCTCTGCAGCTGTGGCAGTGTCTCGGCTTCCGTAGTTGGCGCGTGCCGCTGCAGCCAGCTCGTATAGGCCGCAAAAGCAATGCGCACACCCACATTATCTGCAATGTTTTCACCCTGCGCATTCGACTTGGGCAGTCGTCGGCCATAGTAGCGATACTCACTGAATTGTTGCCGCAGACATTCCTTACGCTCAGTGAACGCCGTTGTTGAGTTGCGGTCCCACCAATCGTTGATATTACCTTGCTCATCATATTTGCGCATTGTATCATCAAAACCGTGCGCCATTTCATGTGCTATCATATATCCTACGGTGGAAAATTTAATAGCCGCCGGGTAGACACCATCCCAAAGAAAGCGAGGCTGTAAAAATGCCACAGGCATGAGTACCTTGTTGAACTCGGCGGTGTAGGCGGGTGTAAAGTGCATTGGCGTTGCAATATCCAACCGCGGTGATTCATTCACACGCTGTCTCAGCGTGCTTCCACGCAGCTCTAATATATTTATGACATTCTGAAAGTAGTCGTCCGTGCTTATGCTCAACGTTTCGTATTCCTGTTCGAAGTTCACATGCTCGTATGCGTTCACCTCCAGCTGCATCGCCTTAAGTTTTTGTAGCGCTTTTTCACGTGTTTTGTTGCTGAGCCAATCGCTGGCACTAAATGTTTCTGCAAAGGCATCCTTTAGCCATTGCCACATTTGTTGCACATCCTGCTGAAAAGTTGCACCACGTTGTAGCATATCGGTGTACACCATACGATCCAGATAGTTTATAAAATAGTTTAGTGTCATTTCAACGCAAGTGTTTGACTGTTCTTCGGCTGTATTGGCTACTTCTATATAGAAATCCCGCAATAGCTCCCACATAATGTAGTTGGCCAGAACACGTCGTGGTGTTTTCTGTACCAGCTTACGTAGATTCCACAAATAACTCTCCACATACTCATACACAGGCAGTCGATATTCATAGCCCAGCCAACTGCTCACAAAGCTTGTCAAATTCAGCGTCGGCTTATATGTCTCACTCATTTCGTCCAGCATTTTCAAGCGTGACTTGTCATCCAAGCCAAGTCCATCATGCGGTTCTGATATACCTGCCGCCAGACGCAGCTCGAAGTCAACGATTTCCGTTGCCGTCTGTGACGCTAATTTACGCTCCAATCCGAGCACATTTTGAAGCGCCAGTTGTCGCTCCATGCGTAGCATTGCGTAGTACTCCAACGCTTGACCGGTTATCACCTCATCCAACTGTCCGATGTACAAACGATTTATTTTATTATTTGTCAAGTCGGCAGCAATATTCACACCAATGATAATATTCTTGCCATATTTGCGCAATATACGCGCCACTACCTCAAGCCAATCGAATTTGGACTCTTTCCAAGATTCACCCTCCAGCACTGGCATGCCGCCAAACTCCGCCAACAAGGCGCGCAGCTGCTGCAACTGGCGTTGTTTGATTTCCGTGCGATTTAAGCATGACTCGTAAAAATATTTCACACGTCGTCGCATCGGACTATCGTCTGTACTTTTGGCAACGCTTAGCAGTCTTTGCACGCGACGACTGTAGGCCTTGAACAGCACACTGAAGATGCCCGTCTTACCATTGCCATCGCCGGCCGGGTTTATCTTTGCCCAATTACCACATGCATGTTTGTAGTAATTATCGCATGGCGCCACCTCCGGCTCCATAAAGTTGCGCATCTCAGCTGATTTGGCATGGCGCATGATTTGCTGTGCATTCTCTGAATTCAGTAGATCCACACCGCTAGTGGAAGCCAAGGCCAGTACTGCACAGCTGAGCAGTATAGTAATCTGTAGACATATTCTAGAAAGTTTCCGCATGTCTGTTTAGTTAGCGCGTCTGTTTTGTACTAAATCACGGAATTTGGAAGAGAGACAGAGTATACCGCGCACAGCATTTTGGAATTATATATTTAAATACGATTACAAGTTTACCAAAGTCATGAACACGTACATATACGTCACTGATAACTTGAGCCATTCAGATTCAGGTAAACCTCCATATATTGGGCGGGCATACAAACAATAAATACATCGTTCGTAATCTGTACTTCCGATTGTGTGAGCTTGCAAAACTCAATGAAACTTTTGTTTTCTACTAGGAGGTAGCGATTAGGAGAAAAAAATAGTAGCTTTTAGAATTCAGGGTTAAAGTCTTTTGGATTTGTTTTTCATTGGGACATGTCTGCTCTTCATGCCTAAAAAACCGGGTTAAGGATTTATGTAGAAATACAAAAAAACTATAAAACTTGTAGAACTAGCTGAGCCATCCGTATTTCGTCACTTAAATAGCCTTCAACCTTTTTAGGTCTTGGCAGAATGTAGGAAGGCGCAAAAATAATAATCGCGGTTCATACGAGACCTAAACTCATCGCTCTAATAGGACACTTATAGTATCAAAAACTCCACGGAGAATCTTATTCTCAAAGACTTCCAACGCTGTTTTGTCTGACTCAATCACGATTCATGCTTCTGTAGGTAGGACCGGATAGGTTCGGATCCAAAATAGACGAAGTTTTCTACAACACTAAAGTTGAAATTCTCCATCGTCACTGACCGTCCAAGACGCGATGACGGCGTGCTAGAAGACACCAAGTACTTCGTCTTGTATCTGAGAACGCCTTGCTGAATCGCCGTTCCTGTGTACCGATGATAGCAATATCATCCGCGTACGCGAGCAGTATCACTTCGTTTGGGAATATCGACTCCGACATATTCTGTACGTCCACGGGCGTAGGATGTATTCCATCAGCAGTTTGGAAAAAATCGCACGACAGCGCCTCACCCTGCCTGAAACCTCTCTTGGTATCAGAGCGTTCGGAGAGGTTCCCTCCTACCCTTACAACGCTTTGTGTGTGTGATAGCGTCATGCCTGGCGTATGCGCTATTCATCGAACTTGCTTTAACTCTATGCTACTGGTTTATAGAAGTAAATTTTTTTTCTAATTTTAGGAGCACAAATTAAACGGGAAACCTGCAAAGTAGACCTCTAGTCTCTACTTGTGTGGGTGGAGATGTTATGTGGACTTCTATGCTAACTTTAATACTTTTATAAATTCTAACTTTTTCCAAATGTATAACATTTCAGGTGCGCTACCGCTAGTCACCGCTACAACGTTCTGCTTTAGTCCGTTCTTTAAGTGGCTTATAATAATCTCCTATTGTTTGCTCTCACTCTGGGGCCTCTATAAGGTGCGTATAATATTATCGCTTACTCCACTTAAATATAATATATATTCTAAACTGTAAATTGCAGGCATTGACCGCAGTTTCACCATGGCAACGTCGCCTTTGCTTTACGTTGCCATTCACTATGCGTTCGGTGTTGACCTTCCTTCGTATACGGGGCTTTGTTGGTGGCAGTCACATGGCACTGTCACATGTTTACTTACAGGTAAGATATACGACAACTAGGCTCATACTTTTGCGTATGCCGCTATATTAACCACAAAATGTACAAAATGGCTTTCACTTCCTCTTGCGTTTCTTTTTTTTTTTTTCATTTTTCATTTAAAATTTTTTTCAAAAAATCTAAACCAATCGAAATAAATCAACAATTCGTTCGAAATGTGGGAAATGTATCTCTTTCAATCTATAACAAAATATATAGATTCAAGTTGTAAGTGATCATTTCAGTTAAATATTTTGAAAAAAAAAAAAATAAAAAAAATACAACATGAACAACAACAGTTACAACAATTCAAAAGCTAGTAGTTTGAACTCATGCAAAAAAAAAAAAAAAAAAAAAAAAGTTTAGCTTCAGAACGCCAGAGCAACATGTACATAAATTACTCTGCACACATGTGTTTGTTTATATGTAACAAATTATAAATATACAAAATAAAACAAACATTTTGAAATCTTATACACAGGATGGTGTTTCCATATTAGGCGGTGCTATTGGTGCTTTGCGTATACCGGAGAAATGGTTTCCGGGTGTGGTAGACTACTATTTAAACTCGCATAATATTATGCATGTTTTAGTTGTCGTGGCAGTCTATTCAATGCATAAGGTAAATGATTTGCGGAAAATAAACTATTTAATTAAAATATTTTATGCCACAGGCTACTATAAAAGACTTTGAATGGATGTCAACGCAGACCTGCAACACCTATGATAATACAACTGAAGACACCGTAGAGACAGTGGCAACCACTTTCGATGTAAACTCAGAGCTATGACCGTCTCTAGGATTTCTCATGTTGTCAAGCTTCGTAAACGGATGCTGATGTGTGATTGATGTTATTATTGATGATACCATAAGCCATTATATATAAACGTTCATCTAGCCATCTAACGAAGGATTTTAGCAGTAAATTTGCAATATTTACAATTTAAAACATTAGAAAAAAAAATTAAAAAATTAAAAAAACAAAAAAAAAAAAAAAAAAACAAAACTATTAAGAAAAGAAACAACTATGACTGTGGTATTACGTATTAAGATTATACAAAAGTATTAAAAGCGGCTGCTAATCAATCCGAGCAGCGTTGGCTACAGTAACAACGGCAACGTCAGTCGGATACCCATATAGTAGCAGCAGTTTCCATTGATTGTTAAAGTTGACTTACATATAAATAAAAAAAAAAATAGTGTGAAGAATCGAATCAATTGTTTCTAAATAGAAAAGCGTTATATGTTAACTAAATTAAGTTGTATAAGTGCGAGAGTGAGTTCCAAATCAATATATGTATTATGTACCTCGTTGTTAACAAAAAAAAAAAAAAAAAAAAAAAAATAAATTTAAACTCTTTCTTCTTGTCAAGTTGAGCAATATTTAATACTTATATTATTATTATTTTAAAGAACCTTCAGGAATAACGCAATAGTTCAAAGGCATCAGATACGTAGCAAATATAGTTTTATTGTAGTTCGAATAGAATTCGAAAATATTGAAGAACAAAAAAAAATAAAATTAATATAAAAATTGAAACTATTATAGCATGCGGCTTAAAAGAAAGTAAAAACCTATTAAATTTATTTAAATAACAAACAAATAGGCAACAAATTTGGTTTAATACATTTATAACATATATAAATATAATTAATAAAAAAATTTAGTAAATATTTCGTATTGTATTTCCAAAATAAACAATTTAAATTTGAAGGCAAGAAAAACTTGCAGGAGTAAACTTTCATAATTTTCAAAATAAATATACATATATATAAATAAACAAATAAAACTAGCTCTAAAGCTTTAAGTAGTAATAAATTGAGAGCAGTTAGTTTTAGTGCAAAAGTCTAACCCGAGAAATGGATAACATCAACAATAATACAAACAAGAAAAAAAACTAATTAAATGAATTGTAGATATATGAAATAAAAAGTGCAAAACATGAAATAAATATTATTAAAAAAAAAAAACAAACATTCGCTTCTTTTATTTAATTAAAAAGGTTTCTGAATTAAACTGTATAGAAAATTTAAGAGAAGATTGTCCTTCGATGAACTTGATTTTGAACTGTTAGAGTTATCAAACACAGAGCTTGCTGCAAGATTAAAAAAGATTCTGTAGTTAAGTTGCAAATGTCTGTGCATCTGGCGCAGAATATAGAATAATGTAAAAATAATGTAAAAATACACTGCGAAGATGTAGTTAAAGAACTATGATTTAATGCGAGACTCTAATGAGCCAGTACATCTCAGCGCAGCTATCATGGATTGACAGAAGACATCAGAAATAACGTATCAAGTGGGGAGATTCTAACAACAGCTGCTGCAAACTAGTAGACAGAATACTTGAACTACGGTTCAGCTTTCCGATTGAAGCCACTTACACACCGCATGAGAGAGACGAAGTCGGGCAAACAAAATCATCCATAATTTATATATTAATAACGAAAGCACAAAAAAGTGCAATACCAACAGTTATGAAAAAAAATCAAATCTGTAACCAAAATTAAATTATGCCCATGCCAGAGTTATTACAGCAACTCAATCTTCCAAGTTGCAGATAACTTACACTAAACAAGTTTGCTCCGACATTGATTTCTAATATTCATAATTTTTTTTTTATTTTTTGTATTTCGACTTTTCTTTGTTTAGGCTACCAAATTGTCCATGGTAAGTAGTTTTTTTTATAAAATTTATACGTTATATATTTTCTGTCAATATATTTGCCGATTGCAGGCAACAAAACCGCCACCACGCTCGGCAGCACCGCCGGAAGGCACCACCCCGTGTCGCATTTGTGGACGTAGCTTCAACAATGATCGTATAGCCAAACATGAGGCTGTCTGTCAAAAAATGGTCTCGACCAGACGTAAAATATTTGATGCATCCAAGCAGCGCAACCGTGGCGCTGAAACGGATAGACACGTTAAAAAACAACAAAAGGGCGCCGTATCACGTAGCAATTCAACGTACAGCAGCGCCGCGCAGGTTTACGGTCTGAGTACTGGCATCAAGAAGAACAACTGGCGCAAGAAACATGAAGATTTCATTAAGACTATACGCGCTGCAAAGAAAATGCAAATGCACTTAGCGAGAGGTGGCAAGCTAAGCGATTTGCCGCCACCACCGCCCTCGGAGAATCCTGATTATATACAGTGTCCGTACTGCTTTCGTCGTTTTAATCAACAGGCTGCAGAACGCCACATACCTAGGTGTGCCACCATGATACACAATAAGCCGAAACCTGGAGCCGTCAATAAGCCACCGGCGCAACATCCTAGAAGATAGTGATTTGTGTAGGTGTGAACGGCTTAAAAAGGAAGTGCCATCGTTAGATCTCAAGAGAACACGGTACGGTGGTCATAAAAGCAGAAGCGGGAATTAGTATACAATGAATTTTGTTCTCTTCCATGCTCTGTTTTATTTGTGACAGCAATATTATATTAATATATTATTAAATTAAAAGTTATTTAACTAAATACTATGTATTATTTTATTATATTTATGCTTTAACAGCACCGGCTGAATTCCTAATTTAGATGTTGTCCAATTGATCAACATAATAGAGCAGCTAAAACCACCCATGCGTGATTTAGTTTTATGAATTTCGGAATTAAAATCATATATGTATTTAGTAGCATGTATGAAAAGTATAAAGTTGTGGTAAAAAAAAGTTGGTTGTAAAAGTCTTTTCTTGTTTTATTAAATTTATTAATGTTTATTTCAAACATCCTCAGTGGATTGTCCCAAGTCAAAGTAAAAATAATACCACACGCATGTTCATTCTTCGAAATCCAGTTTCAGTTTAATTCAATTCGAAGAAGTCGGGAAAAATTTTATGTTAAGATTTGTAATTAAGATTAACGTATAGGCAAGAAAACGGTTTTAATAATAGCCATTAAAAGCAAACAGCTGTTAAAAAAAATTTTATTTGAAAGTATGGTATTTTTTGGTAATAAAATTGATGTGAAATTTTTAGCTATTACCTGTACAGAGCGGTATTGTTACACTTTCAACTTACTGTCACACTTGATAACATCAGCGGTCTGAGACGGCTGTTCCACTGAATGCAATTTTTATTTTGTTTGCTTTCTGTAAATTCATAATTAACACAAAATGAATAAAAAAGTGGTAGCTACACGCAGCGCATCACAGAAGAGTGCGGATTTCACTGGACTGTTGACTTCATTTACGGTAATATATGCATATAGTAAAGCAATTTACTTGAACTTTTCGGCAGTGCAGCTACTGCATGCATTGTACAAAAACAATACATTTTGTAAACGACTTGTTGTTGTAAAGAAATGTTTTCATTAAAGATTGTTGTTGTAATACGTGTTTGTACAGATACGCCGGTATGAAGTTACGGCAGCTCAGATAAATTGATGTAAATTGCTTTAGTTTTTGCCGGGTAAATGGTTTCTTTAATTGCATTTATTTACAGCGCGTTTTGGAAGCGGCACTCGAGCAAAAAAATGTGCAACTGCTGGTGCAGGAGTACAATAGCTTCACTGCCAATTCGGAGTATGACAAACGCTCGCCCATGGATCAAGCGTTTCGCGAATTTTTATTAAAGTGTCTCATTGACGATGTTAAGCGCATTGGCGCGTTGATCAATCTTTCAGTCGATGCAGTGCGTGCCGACATTGTTACAAATACCATGCCGGTGGTGCTACTTGGCGACACATTCGAATGTGTGACACTGGACAAATGCGAACAGATATTTCAGTTTGTGGAGCAACTGGTCGAAGTGTGGAAGGAAGAGATCTTTTTTGTGTCGTGCAAGAATAATATATTGCGTATGTGCAATGACATGTTGCGACGTCTGTCGCGTACACAGAATACCGTATTCTGTGGACGCATACTGCTCTTTCTATCGAAATTCTTTCCTTTCTCGGAGCGTTCGGGCTTGAATATTGTTTCAGAGTTCAATTTGGAAAATGTCACCGAATATGGTGTCGACAATAAAGAAGATACGCTCGAGGATACTGTTGAAGATATACCCATTAAGATTGACTATAATCTCTATTGTAAGTTCTGGTCGCTACAAGATTTCTTTCGCAATCCAAATCAGTGTTACGCTCGACAATGGAAAATGTTTCAAACGGTAAGCGAAGTACAATAATTTTTGGTATATTTTGAAAATAATTTAATCCTTTAATTTTTAGCACGCTTCAACTATTCTAGAAGCTTTTTCAAGCTTTAAACTGGAGGACATACGTCAGTCCGGTGGCAATGATGACGTAGAACAGCCTAGTTCTAGCATGGATATTGATGAAGCAGCCACAAACAACGCTTCGGCAGCGGCAACAGTGCAAAAGGCTACACATTTCTTTCCAAAGTATCTAACTAATCCTAAGTTACTTGCACTACAGCTGTCCGATGCACAGTTCCGTCGCTCTGTGCTGATACAGTTTCTAATCCTGTTTCAATATTTACAGCAGCCCGTCAAGTTTAAGACGTAAGTTGACTAAACTCTGTTTGATTGATTGCTAAATTTGATGCATATATTGTATGTACAGTGAATCGAATACTCTCACCCCTCAACAAACGGAATTCATCAAAGAAACTGAAGCGAAAGTATACAAATTGCTCGAGGAGACACCACCAAACGGTCGTCGTTTTGCGCGCACTGTGCAAAATATGCTAGTGCGTGAGGAAATGTGGAATAATTGGAAGAATGACGGCTGCAAGGAGTTCAAGAGGCCAGCACCAGAAGAACCGCTTGATGCCGAAGATCTTCCGAAACCAAAGCGACTTTTTGGCGACGTTTTGCGTGAAGCTGCGCACAACGGCAAGTTCTACATGGGACAGTAAGTTTTATTAATAGCTCATAAAAAGCACTGAAAGGGTTAAAGCTTCAGAAAAAGTTAATACCAAAAATTAGGGTTAAAGCTTCAGAAAAAGTTAATACCAAAAATTAGTATTCAAAAAAACTTTATGCGCGAGAATACTATTCCTGTAGAATACTTTTTGGAACCTTTACAAAGTACGTCCTGAGTAAAGCAGTGTTAATCTGCCATAAAAATAAACCATGAAAATTCTTGTTCTTACATTGTAGGACGACAGCGCTCTAGCGATAAGATGTGGGGTAAGACACAATTCTGTACGCATATTGTGGTACAAACGCTGATCTATGTTGCTTATTCTATTATTTTGTCGTTAATTTGAATAAATTGTTTTGGAATATTAATTTTTTTTTGAGTGCTTTCCATGAGTCGACATTTACATATATCCACACACTAATTGCATTATATCTCCCTCCTTTTGTCAACAGAGAAACGCTGACACGCCTTTGGAATATTTCTGCTGACAATCTGCAAGCTTGCAAAAGCGAAGAGCGTAACTTTTTGCCACGTTTCGAAAACTATTTACAAAATCCGGACAAGAAAAATGAGGCTTCATTTGAATGGCGTGCTTTACGTCTGTTGGCACGTCAGACGCCACACTTCTTCACTTTCATACAACCGTCCGTTAAGACTTCTGATTATTTGGATGCGGTGCGCAGACGTCTGATTAGAGAAAAGGAACAAGCTAAACTGATGAACGTTGTTGCAGACGGCATTGCAAATCCTATCGGCAATGGCAACAGCCATGAAATGCACAGCGCGTCTGAATTAAATGAACGTGAAGCAGATGCTTTGCAGGAACAAGATGTTGAACATGAGACCGTGGGCGATCTTGAGGAGGAAGACGAACATGCTGAATTGGAAAAGGTGGAGGAGGAGCAGCATGCACATGCTAAAACATACAATGTGACCATAGAACATATTGAACAGATTGCGCCGCTTATCGGTGAAAATTGGATGAAGTTGGGTAAGAAAATTGGTTTCACGCCGGATGAGCTACTGTTTTTCGAAACCGAGAATAAAACGCCCAACGGCGGCTGTATTGCTATGTTGACCAATTGGACAACTGATGATGTTGACGCTACGCTCGATAATTGGGCATACATGCTCGAAGGATTGCATCTTAATGTTGCCGCCGAAGCGGTAAAGGCATTAATCGACAGTTCAAATGAAGGTGGTGAAGAACGTAATGAAGTCGAGGTGCTGTCCGACTGAAGTAAGAAAAGAATACCTAGTATTTAGTTAAGTAACTTCCGAATTTGTGTATTTATTTTACATATATCGTATTTCGATTATGCATTCATCTATCACAAATAAAACAGAGCCTGAAAGAGAACAAAATCCATTTATATACTTGTATGGTATACAATTTCGCGCTTCTGCTTTGATGTATGCACCATCGTTTCGTGACCTCTTGAGATCTAACGCCTGTACTATCTTATTGTACGCGTCGCTATCTTCGCACCGTTGGCTTAGCAGGTTTCGGCTTATTGTGTTTCATGGTGGCACACCTGGGTATGTGACGCTCTGCAGCCTGCTGATTAAAACGACGAGAGCAGTGCGGGCACTGTATGTAATCAGGATTCTCCGAGGGCGGTGGTGGCGGCAAATCGCTAAGCTTGCCACCTTTTGCCAAGTGTATTTGCAATTGCTTTGCGGCACGTATAGCATTAATGAAATCTTCGTGTTTCTTCCGCCAATTACTCTTCTTGTCGTCGGCACCGTTAACCTGCGCAGCGCTGCTGTGGGTTGTAGTTTTACGCGAAACTGCAGCCTTTTGTTTTTTAACGTACTTCTCCACTTCAGTACCAACGACGCGTTGTTTGGATGCATCAAATATTTTACGTTTGGTCGAGACCATCTTTTGACAGACTGCTTCATGTTTGGCGAGGCGATCAATGTTGAAGCCACGTCCACAAATACGGCATATGGCGGTGCCTTCCGATGGTGGAGCTGAGCGTGGCGGAGGTTTTGTTGCCTGCAAGTGGAAAATGTGTTAAAAAATATACTTTTAATGTATGGACAACTACTTACCATAGACATTTTGGGTACTGTTGATGCAGTCTAAGCCGAAAAAGAGTGAAAGTAAAAATAGTCAAAAGTTGGAATATGTACATAAATTGTTAAGTGTAACAAATACCTTCAGTTTGGAAGATTGCGCTGCTGGCACTGCACCGGCGCGACTTCTGTTATTGGCACTGTTGTTGTTGTTTTGGACATTCCTGCTAGTAGCCGATGTTGTTATAGCGCGAGTCTGATTGGGAGCAGGCGATTTTTTTGTAACAACCGGATTCAGCCTATTACTGCGTAAGGTATTCGGGGTGAGTGCAACTTTCTTATCAAATGTTTTATTGTTGTTGTTGTTGTTATCGTTGTGACCATTACTTAAGCTACTACGCTCCTTGAGACTAAGCGATGACAATCCTTTGACTATGCCACTATGAGAATCATGTTGATCTGTTGGAGAAGCCCGTTGTGCTGTTGTTGTTTGACGTGTTCCGTTTATTTTGTTGTTGTTGTTATTGATTTTGACGGTTGCATTAAGCGATATCGAGGAACGACTCAATTGTGCTGGTTTTGTTAGGCGATTACGTGCCGCATTCGTATTAGGCGTTATTGTTGTGGTTTTCCTTATAGCAGTGGTTGTTGTTGTCATCGATGTTTCAATAGGTTTCAGCGGATTAGCTCGATCAATACCAGCACCACGTCGTCGCTCATCAAACATTTGGCGAACTTTACCATTGCCGGCAGCAGTAGCCGTAACTTGCTTTTTAACACTGACTACTGTTGCTACGGCCGCCGCATCGGATGCATCTGGTACATCTAATGAACCAGCAACACGTGATTTTGTTGTGGACATTTCCAAGAGACGTTGCTCGCGTTCCATTTGCTGTTTCTGCTGAAAACGCATCTGTAAGTAGAAAACAAATGCAGCCATGAGTCATTGTAAATAATATGTATTTAGCTTTTGGGCCAATCTATCTGTAAGTACGTTATTCACATCCAAGGAGGCACTCGTACTATGCGGCGGTAAATGTTTTAACGCTGCCATAAGACGTCGTTCCGCCCAGGATTCATTGAACTTGAGTGGTACAATATGCTCTGTATTAATATCTATGTCGTAATCTTCAAAATCAAAATGCTCCATGTGTGTCCATTTATTTTATAGTATCCTACGAAGTGTCTATGACGAAATGTCGAATGGAACTGAGTTGGATACTCGATAGACAGTCATTAACAATGGCATATCGTATATGCATATGTATGTGACAATTAAGTATGACAACTAATACTCAAACAACTTCTATTACGACGTATAAGTTTTACCTCCCAAACTTTCACGCTATAACAATGGTCAACTTACTTGCCGCCAATACATATAACCGCGTGCCACACTGCCCGGTGCAAAGCTAACAACTCGCATTTGCGTGCCGGACGTTCTGGTATGAATGCTAGCGTTGGAAATGTAGGGATATGTCTTAGCGTATGAGTGAGCGGCATCATTGTTCGTCGCAGTAGTAGAAGCAGGCATGTGATCCTTGTTGTTGTACTGGCGTCCTTCATGCAAAATGCGGCGGCCTTCATGCCAGTCATTGCAGACAGTCTTTTGTCTCGTCTTGGTTTTGGCGCGAATCGAATCGCAGCTCAAGTTCCAATGCTGCACACTTTTTCGATATTGAAAAGTACTCGTCCTATATACTATCGAGAAATCTTTTGACTTTTGAGTTTGGCTTTTGAAATTCGAAGGATAAAAGAAAGCCACTTGAAGCGTTCGTTGGTTTTTTTTTGTATATTTTTTTATTTCATTTCGTTTTCTGTTGTTTGGTTTGGTTTCCACCAAGCAACAATCAATCGTAGCAGCGTATTCGTGGTTACCATGACAGTGCAATGGCATAAACGGACACACATCCTATGCTATTTTGTGCAATAAAAATCCAACGCAAAATCCAAATGCCAGCCCACCACCACACCTGCTTTAGTAATAACTTAAAGGGTTTAATGAGTCAGGCAGAATTGAACTTTTGACATTTCGGTTCAGAGCAGTAGAAAGTTGTTGAAGAAAGGGGAGAAACAATATAATAACAAAAGTTGCCTATAGTAGTGCTCGAACCAAAGCTCAATTTAGTACACGCCGCACGTCCCAACATGCAACAAAAACAAGATGTCGGCAAGCTGCAATCAAAACAGGAAACATATCAACTGCTCCTTATACAAAAATCTGTGACTAATTCTTATTGTCGCAATGCTACTGCAGAGATGAGTCAATGATGGCACTATTGTAAAGCCACCGGAGGTTACCAAATACTGTACCTATTTCTCGATTATAAATCACGCCGATTCATACGCAGTTTCTCGACGCCCTCTAACATAAGCTATCCCGACAAAGTTCCTTCGTCTGACGGAACGGAGTGGGAGGTCTATTAGAGAAAGATTCTCCGCAGGAGATGGCGACGAAATTTGATCTCGTATGAACCGCGAGCTGTATGAGCTATTCCATGAGGTTAAAATAGTCCAGCGCAAAAAATTCCAGCGGCAGCACTGGGCTGGTCACCTCATTCGAATAGATGAAAGAGCTCCAGCACGCATGGTTTACATGAGAGGAGGACAATATAGAGGACTATCGGGCATGCGTTATGTTACTATACAAGAGTTGTTTGGAAAGTAATGACTCTTGATAAGAAAACAATAAAATGCGTGCAGAGTTTTTATAAATTATCTTGAAAAATTTTCTAGTATTTTTCCAAAAAAAACTGCAAGGTTCAAGCAAGGAAGGGGAATGTTATTGGTAGTTCCTACCCGCGCTTAAATAAGATATAGGGTTACTCGAGCATATGCGACAGCAACCTTCTTTCTTGGTTTTTTTTTTTTTATTAATATGCATATTTCTGGTTTTATCTAAAGCGCCCCTTTCACCACCTACTGCTTACGTCTATGGCAAAACGCCTCTTGTTGCTACTTTTGTCGCATATATATATACATATGAATAGATTTCTATTCATGACAACATTTCGGCGTACACAAATAATCTGATAATATTTCATAAGCAAATGTCAATGGTTCAAAGTATGCCAAATTGAAACTAACTGGCTTTAATTAATCGAAACTAATATGGCGTTTCCATATCCGTGGAGTCATTCGCCAACATGACACGACTTCCACACTTGAACTTTAGTTTGTTCTACGCAGCTTTGCAAAGATTATCATAATAATTTATTATATTGATAAATATATAGATGTAGGCTTCTATAGTTTTGTGGGTATTACTCACCTGCATTTGAGCCAGCCTTGAGTTTGTATTCGCAGCTACACCTTGTGACGCCATCTCCATATAAAGCTAAATTCGCGTCTGGCTTAATACAGGCCTGAAGTGGGTCTGGCGGTGTCTACGCTGTCTGATATATGTGTGTGCGCGATAACTGTGTAAAGTGTGGGCGCTGCGTCGTTGAAACAAGTTGCAGATACAATACAAACGTGAGACGGCACGGCACAAGCAAAACGCTGATTCATACAAAAACACAACGGGCGGCGAGCTTTAACTACTGTCCCAGACAAGACAAGACAAGAAACTCCAAAATCACTGATGACGACTTCCACTTATTAAATGATCTCAACTAATTCGCGCTTGAAAAAAGTTGTTGGTAGCGATTATTGTTGATGATGATGTTTGATAGATGCTGATAATATCCTAAAAATAGAAATTGTGTTTAGTAAAAATTATTGTTTATTATGTAGATAGTTCGCTCGTATGTCGGCGTGGGCATGCATCGAAAGTCTAGCGACTGTTACTGCCCACCCAAAACCCCAATTCGATATGAAGGAAAAATAAAATAAATTGTCGCATTTTGTTGCCCAAAAATGGACGATTCAATGAAAACTAATTGTATACAATTCGAAATGCTTACCCGAAATGTGGAGTGAAGTGAAGGAAGTGAATTGGCGCTAATGAACGAACAGTTAAGAGTTAGTTGCCCAATTTGGATGCATGAGTTGTTTGGTTGGTTGGATTGATAGATAGATAGATGGGCAGATGTGTACATATGTGTATAAAATATAATAACACACGCGAATACAATAAAGAAACAAAATAAATTTTGAAACCGAAATTATTGTAAAGCAAAATTGTGAAAGAAAAATACGAAAATATTTTATCGAAAAGAGTTTGAATTTTAAAGAAAAGTAAACTTTGATGTAGCAAAACATTTAAAATATGTTTATGAAATTTTTATATTAAGTCAAATATTAAACTTGTTTTTCTCAAACGGTTTTCAGCAATAAACTATATTATTTATTTAAGAACTATAAATTATAACTAAAAAGCACCGTACTGCTTGCAATAAAAATTTCTTTTGAACTGATATTCAAATTTCTTGCAACGAACGCTCTAAACAACATACTTCTATTCTTCGATTTGAAACTAGAATTTTAATGAAGACAAAGGCACGCGACTACTTTGAGTTCATTGACTTAATTCAAAGTGGACAAATGTGCCTCAAACGTTGCATAGGACGAGGATTGTACTGCCCACTTATCGACGATGACGACGACGACGGCGGTGACGGTGACGGTTCAATTGAAGGGGCGGTGTGTGTGTGTGTGGCTATGCGGTGCGGTATGTTTGTTTGGTTGATTGGAATGTGCGCAAGAATTTACCATACCCAAACAGAAAGCAGCTGTTTTTGTTGTTGTGTTATTTATTGCCGCCGCGAAAAAAACATTAAAAACAAAAACCGAAACAAAGACAAACTTACTGGCGCTGCTTTACTTCAGTATTCCAACGTCTTCTTCTTCTTCGGTTCTATTGCTTTTTATTTCGCTTGTCCGCTACTTTTTTACGGCTTGTCTTGACGCGTTCGCAATAAGATTGAGACTGAATTGTCGCTTTTTGCCGCAAAGTCAATTTGCCTATGCGGTTTATTTTTTTTGCAAAAACTTTAAAACAACAACAACAACATTGGCCCCAAAACACTTCACAGAGCGTAACTGAGTATGCGAGATCGTGTGCTCCCACTCGTTTTTATCTGCGATCGTGAGCTCTTGTTGTTGTTGTTGCTGTTTTTATCGCTCGCTTCAATTCTGTGCTTTTAAAACCGAAGCTCAATTCTCAGCCTCTGTTGTTATCAATTTAATTGGAGACCCTATATGAAGTACTGGTAGTTGTATTCGGCCTGCCCGGGCTTATACATATATATTTATTGTATATGTATTTATTTATTTATTTATTGCAATTAAATAAAACGCATAATAAAGTTGGTCAAATTCGGAGCGAGTGATGCCCCGCTCCCATGAGATAATTTATATAAAATTCGTCATAACTTCGCATCTATTTAAGATAAATTGATGAAAATTGGTACATATGTGATTGGGTTTGGGGGATGTAAGTTCACAACATAAGTTTGTTCCAAATCGGCGAGGTGCTACTTCGTGCCATATAAGCGATAAATATAATTCGTCATATCTTTGCATATATGTATTTGAGGTACAGAGATGAAATTTGGTATACATGTAATTGAAATCGCGAGACGTAATATATACGGTAAAGTTTGGTCAAAATGATTAGAGCGGCCCGTCGTCCCTCATATAAGCGATAAAGGATATTAGTCATATCTTTGCATCTATTTGAAATATTTACTTACTTCAATGGCCTTCAACCGTCTTTCGGTCATGGCCGCATTTGGAAAGGCGCGCCAGCTTCCATAAACTTCTACGCGCTGACGCCAGTTGTTTGGAATGCCAAGTACGGAGAGATCTCTCCATACCTGGTCATTCCAACGCGTGCCCGGTCGTCCTCTATGTCGGCGTCCACCAATAAACCCCCCATGTAAACCATGCGTGCTGAAGCTCTATCATTCATTCGATTAAGGTGACCAGCTCAGTGCACCCGTTGAAATTTTATGCGCTGGACTATGTCAATCTCATCGAATAGCTCGTACAGCTCGCGGCTCTAAACTCGTCGCCTATTCTAATAGAAACAAAAATCTTGCGGAGAATCTTCCCCTCAAATCATCTGACTCAATCACGGTCCATGCTTCTGCGCCATAGTATCAGCGTCCTGTAGATCTTGATTTTCGTATTTCGAGAGAAGACTTTACTTTTAATTTTCTTGCTCAGCCCAAAATAGCATAGATTTTCAAGCGTGATTCTTCGCCTGAGCTGCAGGCTGACGTTGTTGTTACTGGTTATTTCGGATCCGTAAAAGCCGCAGTTTTCTACAACATTGAAGTTGAAATTCTCCATGGTTAGTAACCGTCCAAGACGCGATGACATCAATATCATCCGCGTACGCGAGCAGCATCACTTCCCTTTGGAAGATCGAACCCGACATACTCTGCATGTACGGGCACTGACGAAATATATATTCCATCATCAGATAGAAAAAATCGCGCGTCAGCCCATATCCCTGCCTGAACCCTCTCTTGGTATCAAAGAGTTCGGAGAGGTTTTTCCCCGGCCTTCGATCGTATCTGCGTGATGAAGGCAGCTTTATAATCGATAAATATTTGGTATGCGTCTTTGTTAAACTCACGGGTCTTTCAGCCTATTACACAAAATCACTCCAATGAAAATAACAACGAAGCCTCGGATGGAACCCTACGATGAGAAACCCCGCAAACGATATAAGAACAACGATTTACGGATATGCACCCTAAATTCGGATGGTGCAATTATGTAGCTGATTGATGGTCTCGAAAGATACAAGGCTGACATCACTGCAATCCTGGAAATACAATGGATAGGCAGTGTTGCTCTAAAAAAAAGTCCTCTGACATCTACTATAGCTGTCATGAGAGTAAGCACGAATTTGGAGCTCACACATTACGTATACGACTTAGTGACTACATAATAAGAACACATTACGTATACGACCTGTAGTTCCAATAGAAATCATACATCGTCTAATTCTAATTCATTTCCTAAAATATATATTAAAAATAAGAAAACACTTGTTTATTTCATTCCACAAAACATGTATTTCTTCATTATAAGTTATAATTTCATTTTCGGTTTCATTTTTGCATTTTTTATATATATTTATTAATTTTTCTTCCTTGGCGTTTTATTTTCTCGATAACGCACAAATTTATAAATTTAATTTTTGTTCTTTCATTTGTCAATTGCAATGAGTTTGTTTGTGTGTAAGTGTATATGTTTGTGTGTATGTATGTATGTAAATCATAACGGCAGCTTTTGCACTCTTTCTTTGCTTGTTTTTCTGCATTGTTTACTTTCGATAATGGTTTGACGTTCTTGTTTTTGTTGTCGCTGCTGCTGCTGCTGCTGCTGTACAAATGAAACCTACAGTGGTGCAATTATTAATTGTTTGTTGTTGTTCTTGCACATTTCCTTCCTTCATTCGTTTCTTATTATTTTATTATTTGTTTTCTTTTTTGTTATAATTTTTTTTTTTATGCAATCAGTTGACGTCTTTTATATTTACTTATACATACGTAGGTATATTGTATAGCTTGCTTTGTTTTTGTTGTTGTTTTTGTATTGTTTTATGCTTTGTATTTCCTTTCATATATATTTATTTTCATTTGTTTTTCATTTAGTTTTTGTTTTTTTTCTAATTGCGAATACATTTTGAAGATTTTTTGCTTCATACTTACATTGAGACATACAGACACATACAGACATTTAATTACATACATTTACATACACATATATAGAGGTTCTCTTTGTTCTAATGAAAAGCGTTTGTTTTTCTTGGCGTTTTTTGTGTTTTTGCATTTCAATAACAATATCGACTGCGCAGTCGCAGCTGACGTTTTCGATTTCTTTCTAATAATTTGAGCTTATTGCAGCTGTTATATAATTTTTTTTTCTTTTTTGCTATATACTAATTATACTCTACACATTTATACAGTATAAATAGATACACATACATTTGTTTTCGGTTTTTTATGTTTCATTTAATTTGGGAGAGTGGAGCGCGCGCGCATTATGCTCTTGGCTAACTAAGGTACTCGCTATTCACAGTTATATTCAAATGTTTTAACAGGCTGGGATAACATTTGTTGCACTTTATATTTTATACCCTTCACATCTGCGTTTCATAGGAGAGAAATAAAATTATGTGTAGGCTGAGTATTATAGATTAAAGACGAGGCAAGCTTAATTCAGTTGTCTTTAGCCTAGTGTAATAATACGAAATGGCGCCACTTCATGTATATTTGCTTAAAATAGTTGCACTTCGTTGTTTATTAGCAACGAATTTAGCAACCATTTTGTATTTTTGACAGTTTGATCCATTGAATATGAAACTAGTTTCTTCCGAAGTAGCCAAATTTTTCCCAAAATTCTCACAGGAGGTCGAACGCTCAATATGGAATATTACCTTAAAGTTGGGAGCTGTGAGTAAGAGGATGTTGAGATGTTATGTGACAGAAATGAAGCTCGAAAATTTTATCAAAAGGTCATGCATCTCGACGAAGGTTTTAAAACCGGAGTAACTTTTTATAAAGTCGAATCTGGAAATGGGGTTACAGATGAACAGATGAATCACTGAGATTATGGAGGAGTCATTTTTCTCACCTACTTAGAGGCATTGAAGTGCACAATTCCGCCAATAGAGAAATGAAACCAGATCCATCAGTTAATGATGGCGCAATTGTAGAGTTACCGGACTATAATGAGATCGATTCGGTTATTAAAAAGCTGAAAAATAGCAGCTGCCAGCTGAGTTATTTAAGACTGGCGGCGAAAAGTTTGCAAGGAGTATGCACCAACTTTTATGCAAGATATGGTCCGATGAACGCATACACAATGACTGGAATCTCAGTGTTCTTTGTCCTATCTTTAAGAAATGAGACCCCGCTGTTTGCGCATACTATCGCGGAATATGTCTTCTTTCCATCTGATATAAGATTTTGTCGCGTGTATTGTGTAACAGGCGGAAGCCATATACGTATTCACTGATAGGACAATATCAGTGTGGCGTCAGATCAAAAAGATCGACCAGTGACCAAATATTCACATTACTACAAATTCTGGTAAAGACCCGTTAGTTTAACAAAGAAACACACAACCAATATGTCCACTATAATGCGGCTTTCGAGGCGCCGATACGAACGAAGTTTTTCGACGCCTTGTCTGCACTAGGTATACCGGCAAAGATCTTTCGACTTTGCATGATGACGCTATCAAATACACTAAGCGTTGTCAGGGTATGAAAGAACCTCTTCCAACCTTCGATACCAAGAGAGGTTTAAGGCTGGGTGATGGGTTGACGTGCCACTTTTTCAATCTGCTAATGAAATACATCCTACGCCTGTGCCCGTACATACATACAGTGTGTGTTGGGCTCGATCTTTCAAAAGGAAGTGATGCTGTTTGCGTACGCGGATGATATTGCTATCATCGGTACACAGGAACGGCGAGTCAGCAATGCGTTCTCAAAGACAAGACGATGTACTTGGTGTCTTCTCGCACGCCGTCATCGCGTCTTGGAAAGTCAGTGACGATGGAGATGGTGTCAACTTCAAGATTTAGAAAACTTTGTCTATCTTGGATCTGGAATAACCAGCAACAACAATGTCAACCTTGGAAATCAGGCAAAGCATCACGCTTGGAAATCTATGCTATTTGGGCTGAGCAAGAAAATTAGAAGTATAGCTCTCTCTAGAAAGGCGAAAATCAAGATCTACAAGACGCTGATATTCCCGGTCCTACTGTATGGCATGGATCGTGATTGTTTCCTAAGCCGTGTGAAGTACATATATTAAACATCTTTCATATTTTTATTCAGAATTTTTTTTATATACATACATATAATGGCATACGGGCGATCTAAATAGAATTTTCGAAACAATTCGTGCTTAAAAGTTACGCACGCAAGTTTTATATATATACAAATCAATGCATTGTGAAGGGTATACCATTCCGTTTGAACCGAAATTATTTCTTTATTTTTTTTTTAACATTTTCACCATTCATTTGTCATACATATGTATATGTATGTGTGTGTGTGTTATTTTTTAGGGTTTTTTGTTTCACCCAAATTGCGGAAAACTTGTTGTGCTTTTTGTTTTACTATTTGCATTTGCTAAAAATTTCTTTATAATTTGTTAACATTTTGTTTGGTTTTCATATATATTTTTTTCCCCACATCGCTTTTGGTTTGGTAAATTCTATAAAAAATATCGCTTTTAACTAAAAGTATTTTTCGTTCGATTTCAGCTCGAATTTTTAATTATTAAATTTTTTATTTATTTTTATTTTTCAGTGTTTTACAAAAAAAAAATTAATAAAATTGTGTTTCATTTGCTTTTTGTTTTCGTTTTTTTTAATTGGCACAACAACAAATTTCTTGTAACATTCTCAAAATATTCCGCATACGCAAAGTTGGCAACGCGGCTGGTTTTGAACACATTTAGGGTATACATACATATATGTTTATATATTTTCCCTTAGTTCCTATACGGAGCATAGGGCGGCCACAATTTAGGATTTATATATATATATATAAACTGTTAATTGTTACTTTGATTTACATTTATTATATTTGTTTGTTTGTTTGGGTGTGTGTGCGCGTGCGTGCGTGTGTGTATACATACAAACATTTATTGGATTTATTGCTCTGTCCAGCATGGCGCATCTGTTGCATTTCCGTTTCGGTTATGACCGGAAGTTGCGTTGCCAACCAATACAAATGCACGATTTCAGGTTTCATTTTATATAAAATCGCACAAAAGCTTACAAAAATTAAGTTGCCCATAGGTTTTTTTTGTTTTTTATTTTTTTCTTTTTTAAGTGTAGCTAGAAAACTTGTGTAATTCGTATGTAGGTAGTTCATTTGTTTTAACATTTATTCATGAGTGATTGTCGAAGATCGTTTGCGATTTCTAAAAATTGTTTTTTTTTTTCAATTTTTTAAATTTTTTTTTTTGTATTCGTTTTTATTAAATTTTACATACAATACATCTATATGCCTGTCTTTTCATTACTATTCATATATAATTTTAATTAATTTTTGTTTTTCTCTCGCTTAATTTTGTTGTTTTCGCTTTTTCTTTTATTATTTTCTACAACATAACGACAACGAGTTACATACATACATGCACGTGTAAATAGATTCTATTATATACTCGTATATATACTATATATAAATGTAATAGTTTCTTCTCGAATTTGCTTTATAAATATTTATTTTGTTTTTTATTTCATTTAAACATCTTTAAGCCAACATTCAATGCTTACTAATTTAACGTCATTTCGACAATTGCTTAAGTCTTTTAGTCTACGATTTTTTGTTTTTTATTTTTTAATGCGTTACAATAATAACAGTAATAACATCATCATTATCATCCTCAGTGAACATTTCTGGGTGGGATGGGATACAGTTGAGAAATTTTTGCAATGTTGAGAGACTATTTTATTGGTTTTGCAGTGCTCGAGTGTAGGTACATATATGTTTGTTTGTGTCTGTTTAGCGTTTTTTATGCTTTTGAAAATATTACCCGTATATATTGTTGTGGCTGTATTTATTTGTTTTTTTTTTTTTTAATAATCATATATTTCACACATTCTTATGTAAATTTAGCAGCAATTTGAAAAAAAAAATGTTGTCCAACATTTAACGAGACAAATTGATAGGAAGACTGTTTATTTGAATCTCTAAACAGATTTAAGGATCCGCTGACTTATAAAAGGAATTATTTCTCTAAACCGTCTGTTCGTTGGTGCGGAGTACTTATGGGTTGAGGTAGGCATGTATTGGTAGCCTTTCTAGTCTTTGATTCAACTCATTTCAAAGTCGTCCCCGTTTTCGTCTCGGTGTGCGCTTTTATTTAGACGACTTATCCTACCGTGCCTAAAGAAATTTCACCTTAAAATTTTAAACTGAGAAAGGTGCATACTGTTAGGTTTACGTTTCTGTAAATCCCCACTAAAAGTAAGCCTAGTTCTATATTCTAATACAAAACAAACCCTTAAAGTATTTAACGTTGTCCCCATTTTCGTCTCCTTTTTTTCCATTCACTTAGCCTCAAAAAGTGTCGATAAGATTACAGCGTTTTAAAGGAGGTTTTAGAGATTCCATTAGTACATCATATATATTCTATATAAATTTCTAAAAAATTTGTTACCACTCATCAGGTCCTACAATATGCGCAGCAATTTTCTTTATAAGCTTTATACAGCTGACATGCCGATCATCGAGGAAGATAAGCTTCTGTCGTTACGTATGCCGACGACACTTCTTTTCTGGCTTCTGACATCTCCCCACAGGTGTCTTCAGCTATTCCTCAAAGGCAGCTCAACACCACCAATACTTGGCTTAAGAGGTGAAACATTGTAGTGAACCCCGAGAAGTCCGCTTAAACGATTTTCTCGATGAGAGGAAGAGACTGTACCTAAGTTTATTTCGACGGAATAGCCATTGCTACAGCCAAGTATCTGGGCATGGCTGTAGCGTCATGAGAAAGATTTAAAGGATCGAAGAAATCGAGTTCCTCATGAATTGAGCATTAGGCAGTTGGAGCAACGCCGAAACAGACGCCAATCTTGAGAAACAATTCTTTAGGCGTGGTTTCTACTAATTGCTCGAGAGATGGGAAAAATGTATAGCTAGCGTGGGAAGAACTTTGAATAAATAAGTTTTTTGACGTTCTGTCTGCACTTGGTATGCCGGAAAAGATCGTTCGTTTTTGCATGATGACGCTATCACACACACACAAAGCGTTGTAAGAATGCGAAAGAACCTCTCCGAACCCTTTAATACCACGAGAGGTTTCAGGCAGGGTAATGCGCTATAGTACGTTTTTTTTTCAATGTACTGATCGCATACATCCTACGCCAAAAGGAAGTGATTCTACTCGCGTACTCGGATGATATTGATATCAACAGAACACAAGAATGACGAGTCAGCACGGAGATTCAAAAACAGTCTCGGTTCATGGATCTAGCGATGCTTGGGGAGTAGATGAAGTCGTCGAGGTCTTGGAGGGTCAGTGACGATGAAGAATTTCAACTTCAATGTTGCAGAAAACTTTGCCTAGAGATCAGGCTAAGAATCAAGCTTATAAATAGATGCTATTTTCGACTGAACAAGCAAATTAGAAGTAAAGCCTCTCTCTCTCGAAAGACGAAAATCAAGATCTACAAGAGGCTGATACACTCGGTCCTACTGTATGGCGCAGAGGCATGGACCGTGATTGAGTCAGATGAAAAGAGGGTTTTAGGTCCGGTATGAACCGCGAGTTCAAACTTGATTGAAGGACGACAATATTTGTTGAATATTTGTTGAGTTCGCACCACTAAATTGGGTAGCCCTGCTATAAAAGTTCTGTTATGAACAAGAAGGACTTCGAGACTAGAAAAAATACCATCTTCAAATTTGTATATTTAATATCTTCTTTGTTCTCTACAGATAACTTCTATTTAACGAGTCCTTTTTAAGGAACACTACTCATAAAAGACTGCAGCTATTTTATGAGTTTTTGTATGAAAAAATGTTTGTTATTCTTGATAGTTTAGCTTAAAAAATGCCAAATTTGTTGTATCTTACCTAAACTCTAATGAATTATTTCATATAGTTCCAAATCGAAACACTGGAAGAGGTAGTCCACATACAAATCTGTGCCCCGTTGTAGCTTATAATAATGCCAATAAAAAATTCTATATGGCTCCACTTAGTAATATATTCCTCAAACAAATTTTTGGCTTAATGTGGGTACAGTGTATAACTGCTTACTTCAGATTATCTCGAAATCAACTCAACTAAACTGCTGCTTTTTTACTTGTTTCCTTTAAGCACATGTGTGAAGTGTATGAATTGTGCGGTTTTACCGAACTTATATTTTGTTGCTTGATTTTTTGTTAATATTTTTTGTTTGTTTGTTTGTTGGTTTGTTTATAATTTGTTTATAACTACGTTTAACAAGTTCAAAAAATATATACTCGTATATATATATTATATATACATGCAATACATATACGAATGAACAAATGTCACGTCTTGAATTTTGTTGCGCAGTGTTTATATATTTGTTGCTATTTGTTTTTTTTTTGTTTTTTTTTTTGTTTTTTTGTTAACGTGCGGTTTAGTGTATGTGGGAAGATGTTCTGGAACATGTATACTGTGAGTCGCTTACTAAACTGAAATTGTATGCATTCAGTTTTGTTTTTGTTTTAGTTTTTTTTTTTTAACATTTACATACTGGCTACAATGCAGTGTGTTATTGAGTGTAATTTGGATTTACATATAAGTACTTTCTATATATATATATTTATATATATATATATATATATATATATACTACAATACAATATAATTATCATCAAGATGATCGTATTTGGCATTAACTTTACATCAGTACGGGTGGGTGTTCTGTGTGTTTCATACAATTGTTTGTTTGACAAATGTTTCTGTCATTTAATTTAATAATTTATTCGTTTGTATTTGGTGTGCACGGGTTGCCAAATAATAAACATTTCTCCTATAATTAATTTACCATATATAATAACTATGTATTATGCTAATTTTTCTTTCTTTTAATATATTGAAATTTCTCTTTGAGTTGCTGTTTTATACCTTGTATTCATTTGTTTGTTTTTAATTTTATTTTTATTTTTATTTATTTTTTATTTAATCATTTAAATATTAACTTTATGCTTTGAACATATCCAGCATGTTCGAATTATAAAATTTAATTTTTCTTGCTATTATTTTTTTATAATTTTGTTTTTGTTTTTCATATATAAATATGGTAAAAAATTGCATAAATCATGTTCCAAAAAAGAAATCGTTTAATTTAATTCAAAAATATTTTGCTTGCATTTTGCTGCGCTTAAAAAATATTTTCAGAATTTTCTGTAAATTTCTTTCATAAAATGTTTTTGGTTTTTCATTTCGACAAAGTGTTTCTTGTTTTCAACAACAAAGGGCTGCTTTCTAGTGTTCTGTTTTTTATGACGTTATTTTTTAGTACTAAACATGTTTATAAATCGTATTCGAAAATCGTATTCGCTTCATTATAATCGCTATATATACTCGTATGTATCTAAACCGCTATACATGAATCGAACGACTACTAACTACTACGACGACGACGACGAAGACGAGCTACAGCTACATACGCTCGTAAAGATGGAATGAAGCTAGGATTTTTCTTTAATGCTATTTCGCACAGCATTTTAATTTTCAAAGTTTTTATAATTATTTTCATTTTTTTTTAAATTTTATTTCGCTCAACTTTGGCACAAAAACAAGACTACGCGTAAATTTTGGACACAGCGCCTGCGCGGCGTCGGGCCTATACGTTTCGTTTCTAAAAAAAATTGCTTGAGGCCGCGCATTGTGCCACCAGGAAGCAATGTGGGTGGGTTCAACTTCTGCTGTTGCTCGGCTTTCTTTTTTTTTTGTTTGTTTTTCTTTTTCAATTTCATTTAAAATATAAAATCGCCACAGTCCATGGCATAGTCAAAATCTTCACCACCAAGATCTTCCACGCCTGTCGAATGAAAATCAAAGCCCCCAATATCCGTATGATAGACAGCACCGCTGCATGAGGTATCAATTAGATTGGTGCAGTGTGTAGTGGGCAGCGCATGCAACGTGAAGGTGTCCTCGCACTGTGACCATGTCAGTCCACCACTCCAGACGCCATTCGGCAATGTAGCCCAGCCCCAGCCGTGCCCCCAGGGCAGTACACAGGCAAGTGATGCTTTCGAATCCGGTTTTTTACTCAGTATAGCAACGGCGGCATCGCTCTTCACCAGCGGATTTTGATTGTACAGTGTACGGTGCGTGGCCAGCGCTGAGTGTTTGCTATGCGAAACGGATTTACGTTGCTTCACCTCCGTTGTGGTAGCCGCTAAAAAGAAAAACAAAAATTTATAAATAATTCTTTGCTCTCTCTTATGAGTGTGACTTAAAATACTCACGTCGTATGCGTACCAGCGGACGTCGCAACACATTCATCAAATGTGGCTTATCCACCACAAGTTCGATTTGTGGCGGTGGTGGCAGCTGCATAAAAAATCAAATAATTATAAAACCTTGCTTATTTGTCATTTAGTAGGGGATTAGCGGAAGGAGTAAATTATAGGGTATAATTGAAATAAATTGTGTCGTTAGATGAGTTGGTAGAAATGTAAATGAATACATTTTCAAAACAATAATAAATATTCGAATTATATTTTGTATGGGAGCGGTATCTTCCAGCACACACATTGCGGTCGTTCTGACTAGCATTATGCTACTGGTGTTTCGAAAGCGGCTTTATAATCGGATTTGGCGTAATGGGAATATTTGGTCACTGGTCGACCTTTTTGGTCTGAAGCAACACTGATATTGTCATATCAGTGAATCCGAATATGGCTTCACCCAATTACACAAAATATTATACCTTATGGAAAGAAGACTTATTCCATGGTTGTAGGCGCAAGCAGCGGTGTCTCCTTTCTTAAAGATAGGACAGAGAAAACTGGGTATGCGTTCATCGGAACATATCTTGCATAAAAGTTTCATCGCCTCCGAGTAGGTTAGAAAAATGAATCCTCCATAATCTCAGTGAATGCTGTTCATCCGTTACCAGATTTCCATTTTCGTGCTTACAGAAAGTTACTCCGCGTTCAAAACCATCAGTCAGACGCTTGATAAAATTTCCGAGCTCCAATTCTGTCACATAATCTCTCAACATCCTCAAACTCACGCCTTGCATGCTTTTTTTTTATGCGTCTGAAAAGGCGTTTCTCCTTTACGTTTCTCTTGATATCGCATTTTAACAGTTCGCGTTGCTCCCGACTTCAGAGTTCGCCGTTCTTCTCTGTAGTAGCATTGCGACATTCTTCGTCGTACCAAGAATTATTCACAGGATTTGTATAACCAATGACCTCCTTGGCAGCCCTATCCATGAAGCGGGTGATATGTTTCCACTGCTCACACATTATATATCTTGATAAGACGGATAGGTTTCCCGGATTGTCGGCCATTCAGGAAAATTTAGGGCTTATTGTTCTTATACTTCTCGGATTTAAGGTGTATAAATTTTATAAAAACAAATATCTGAGGTTATCTGTGTTAATTGAACTTAACTGAAGAATAATTAATTAGGAAAAATTTAACAAACTCAAACCAGAAACATGTCAGAAGTGTGTGATGTTCTGTTTAATACTAAATTTTGGAGGACTATTGTTTGAGACGGCGTGTATTTGTGTTTGCATTTTCACATATTTTTTTTTTTTTTTTGTATATTTTTCTCCACTTACGGTTTTTGTTATTGCATCGATCCAATCGCTAACTTCCTGCTCCGATTTCGCTAGCATCCAATAGACCTTTGAACGTTTACGCCGCGAACCAAGCGCTATCAACTGCGAAACGCTGCAGCCATCAGGCAGTGGTGGACGTCGCGGTATCTGACCGGTCCAGTGTGCAATGGCCAGCATTTCGGGTGCTTCTTTGACAAGTATTTTGCCAGCAGGTGATGCACGTCCAGGTTCTGTAAACCAAGCCATTGTAGAGTCATCATACAGCACTACCCATTCCTCGGCCCAGCGATTCCAGAGTAATTGCTCTGTAAGAATTTAACATAATCGAAAGAAATACATTAATTTTCTATAGCCTCCTCCTCCTCCTCCGCCTGCTCCCACTTTGCTGCATGCCCACACAACAGTTTTTCAATAATCGACAGCGCAATTATGCATGAAACACTCGCTCGACGAGGTTGCATTCATCTGCATCCGGCACGGTTGTTGCCACCTGCCTGCGCTTCCGTCCCCCGTCGAGATCATGAGAGTAAATTACACTTGAAAACATGAATGAATCATTTGCTATCTTTCTTCGTTTTCTTCTGTTATTTTTTGCGCTTGTTTCCTCTGTTTCCTTTGCTGCTTTATTTGTGACAGTTCGCTATGAAATTGTTCGTCATGGCGTAGCCCTATCCGTAACCGTAAATGTAACCGTAAATGTAACCCACCCACCACTTCGTTGTGCGCTTGAAAATTTAATGTGCTTATATGTATGTTTGTGTATATGTATGCATGTATGTGTGTGTGTATCTGTAGTAATCCTTGACGCTAGGCTCAACAACATTGCAACTGTCAGACCCTCTTCAGTGAGACCTACGCTGCGCTGCACCTATCCATCCATCCACGCGTAAGGACGCTCAAGGGTCCTGCACTGATTTCGCAAATTGTCGCCTTCTTCTTTTTTTATTTGTTTTTTTTTTTCTTTTTTTATTTTTATTCTTTTTTACTATTCTTTTTATTGTCGTATTTTCTGAATTCACTTCCGCCTTGGTCATACTTCCTGTTACCCATTTGTGCTGCCCTGCTTCACAATTTCATTCGCCCTGTTTTCAGGTCAGCAAGTATGTCGCCTCCTTGCATATGCCATGGCATGTCTCAATACTTACTTTTGTAGCGCAGTAGATAGCCGCCTTTGATCTGTTTGCCAACGGAGCCTGCAACAGGAAGAAGAACAAAAGTGAAATTCAAAATCTAATTGGAATTTGTGTGGTTTGTATGTGTATTCACACATATACATACATATAAACTTGTATATATAACGAGTGGATTAGTATTAGTTCAATTGTGACTGCATAATGGATGTAGCCGTGGCATACGAGTGTGGATCAATAAGTACTTATAAAATCTGAATCATGCAATTGATAATGTCAAATTAATGTCTTAAATGGAAATACATAAGTGCCATTTGGTTGGAACAGTCATATTGGTTAAGTAGTTGCATATATATCTTGATTTGGTGTGGAGGTGAGACACTAATCCTCGCACATATCGTTTGTCCTTTTGCTCTTTTCACTAAGATTTTCTCAGTATACTAAACATTATAAATTTAATACAAAGAAAAATCGGAACATTACTCGGAAGTGAGAACCGGTCTATTTCAACGAATTGGCAAAAATTAAAGCTGGAACAAATCTGCTCAATACGTTGGATTACAATAAACATTTTAAAGCAAAGCTGAGCAAAATTTAAAATTGATTTTTGGGTAGTTACCGTGTCGGTCAAAACCGTGGAAAAAGAGTTCGAACCAAACTAGGCAGTCTACCAACTTACCCTCTTATATGGCCGAATTTTTGTTACTTCTAATTTGCTTTCTGTGTCGAAAGTAAAATGTATTAGCACCCTAACGCTCTATTCTGCTGAACAGTAATCTTCCCAGGTAGATAAAGTTTGCTACAACACTAAAGTTGAAATTCTCTATCGTCAAAGACCGTCCTAGGCGTGATTACCGCATTCAAGAAGATACCAAGTACTTCTGCTTGTCCTTATTTATGTATTATGACTATTTTTCGATCTTTGAGAAAGACTTGCTGCCTTTTTAAAGAAACCTTCTACCCTTACATAGTGAGTGGCAATAAAAAAGGTATTGAATATGTTTGGGATTTTTATTTTTCTCGATTTTGAACATCATAAAAAGTGCGGAAAATCCGTTGAATGTCCTTTCGAAATATTTTGAAAAAAAAAGTATATGATAAGTAGAGAAAAAGTAACAAATAATCCATCTTTTCTTCACTTCACTTGCAGTAAAAACTTTTTTACAGATATTTGCCTATTAGAAAAATTTCAGTAAAGCCATTAAATTAAATGAAGATTCGGAAAGAAATTTACAATATTTAACTGTTTTCAACGCACTTAGTAGGAGAACATACAGGAAACATATTTCAATGCATAATGACTAAGAAGGAACTAAACCTGAAGAGGAATAGCCAGCTGAGGGGAAAATAGAGATTGCATCTTAACAATAGCGACTGAGCCAGTATAAAGGGAATGTATTCTAAGCAACGTGCTATCAATTTGAATTTGACATGTTCGTTTTTTAGTGCAAATTTATGCAGCAATAATTCATAAGCGCACTCATACACCCACACGCGAACACCCACATGCACTTATACACGGAAACACACACACACACATACACCTATATATACAGACGCGTGCGAGCGCACTTTGCCCGAATGTGCATTAAAAATTGAAAGAATGAAACATTTCACTTGTGTTCTTTCTCAATTTTTTTTTCTATTTTTTTTTTTTTGTATTTTCTCATTCGAAGCTCGCAAAGTGCGCTTCCGCTGCTGCTCATACGCTTCGCGCACTCATTCGCAAGTGAGATGCTATTGCGATGAAGGTGCAACGCCAAAAACCCAAACACTAACCCACCCCACCCACTCACTCAGTTACCCAGTAGCTTCGTCTGTGTCGTTGGCAGCAACTGCAATATATCCATCTTGGGCTATGACAGTTCAAGTTAGCTCCAACCCATCCCAACAGTTTGCACTGAAGCAGCACACGAAAAAGTAATCGCTGCACCGTGTGTCTGTGTTCCACTAATTCGGAAAAATAGCAAATTTATATAGGTCATGGAAGCTACTTTATTGGACTGTTCTATGAGTATATACATATACATATATGCTAAAAATCTGTAGTACAGTTGCCAATGTTAGTGGTGATAGAAGACGAACGGTTACTTGAATTGAATTTGTGTATCGATTGCGACCTATACTTCTCTGAAATTTATTTATGTATGGAAGGTATAAAAATTTCTTATTTGTTGTGTATCGAAAAGAAATCTTCCAGTATCGATTTTTAGCTTCCGTTCTATAGAAACTCCAAACAGCTACTACAAAAGTTTTTATTCATAAGACTCATTCCATTTACTAAATCATCAAATTTAATCTCGACTTTAAGAAATGTAGTCATCAAGAAAAAAAGGTCTATGGAATGCTTCACGAGTACATGTGTTCTGTATAAAAACTATTTTAAAAATATTCAAATTATATAACCAAAACTCTCTTACACATGCGACTAAATATTTTATATCAGATCATCAATTAAAAATACTTTATTTCTAAACCAGGAAATTTAAAAAACGGGCTGTGGGATCATCTAGCACAGTGGATGTGCTACGCCTATTTATCAATGAATTAGGCAAAGCATTGGAGACAAAACTCGTACAAAAATAATTTAACTCAAACGTGAGCTTATGAATTCTTTACGAATGTGGACCCCATACAGATTTATGTTCCGTGTTTCACCGCCTAAAACTCAAGATCCACTACACGAAATGATATTAAATTTGTTTGCAGTATGGTTTCTTTTCAGTTTCCGTCTGTATGTAGCACAGAATATTAATCATATTAATTTCTAAAATCCAACCCATAACCTATCTTACGCTATGAATCGATTTTGACGAAACATCCACTGACTCGAGGGAGTAATATTCAGAGTGAAATATTATTATTTCTTAAATTGGTAATGCATTGTGTCTCAGCATCTATTTAGGGTAGATGGGTGCAATTTGGTACACTTGGGAAGGACATTGGAAGTAAAAACAATATCTTCAAAGATTTAATACTTTTCACACATGCTCCTTAATATATTTTTTCTTATTTTAAGTGGTCAGCTCAGCAAATAAAAAAGAGTTACTTAAAAACCCCAGAAATCTTTTAAAGTGGAACCCCCCATTATGAAGGACATACTTCGACTTCGAGAAATATTGTACATTGTCTTCTTTTTATTTTTTTATTTATTATAAGGCAAGCGGGTGTACCACTCATAGCCGGTCATATCTGTTTGGGATTAGACCTTGCAGCGATACCCCAAATTTGGATACCGTGTCTCCATATTAGAGCAATATTTTGCTGGTACATTAACCATTTATTTCGAGGTGGAAGTTTATTTCTCCTCCAAAAATTTTTTTTTAATTTGGCATGTTAGGTAGTCACAACTGCAATAATGTGATTCCGCCAGTTTTTCACTTGGAAGCGTGGAAAACACTTATATCATCGGCAAATGGCGCAATAATCTTTTTGAGCGGTATAATGCTGGAAAGTTTGCTGTATAAACGGAATAAAGCTTAGATTCTAGTATGTTACCCTGTGAAACCCCAGCTCGTATTGGAAGGGTGGCTAAAGTCTAACTTTGATAAAAATTTTATATGTTTTTTTGGTATAGAAATAGATGGGACGTTGCAACCGTATTTACGATACCTTTTAGAGAGGGCGATAAATAAAATTCGTCATATCTTTGCACCCATTTAAGGTACATGGATACACTTAAAGATGACCTTATAGATAAACACTAACGACTGCAGTGTACTTATATAATATGAATACCTTTGTCATTATTCATTTTACAAAAAAGCTTTTAAAATTTGAAGCATCAAATTGAAGGACCCGATATCACTGTGCAACACGACAATAATGCACCTTTGTTCCAATTATGTACAATTTAAATGTTTTTTTTCTCATTTTTCGCCAAACCAGTGAGTGTCGTGTGTCTGGCGGATAGACTTTGCCAACGTTCCCCATTTGTGCTTCTCGCTGTTGCCATCAAATTGGAATGCAGACAGATTACGTACAAGTGTAGACGTCGCTTTGACAACGAAGACGGCGACTAGAACGACGTTGAAGGACGTTCGTTGCATGAAGCATACAACCACTAGGATGCTATGACTGGTTTTGTTGTAGATGCAACACCCAGACGCCCACAATTTAGATGTGGCGCTGCTGCTGCTTCTTACACGAAGCACTCAAATGAAAACAAGTCAAGCTGTATGCAAGTGTATAGTATGTGTGCATATAGATAGGTGTGGGTGTATGTGTGCAGGCTATGCATTTTTTATGCATGCTGAATGCTGTTGGCTTGGCTGCTATGCGTACCAGTGCCGTGCCGTGTGTGTGGGCGCTTAGAGTAGCATGGAGAGTCTTAATTCACTTTCACTTGATGCAATGCGAGCAACGAACTAAACGGGTAGAGACAGAAGGGTCGTGTAATTATGCAGCTAAATTCCACTCGATAAGGCTCGAGGACGCACTAATGAGCAGCTACACAGCAGCGGAACGAAACGCCCAGTTGGATAGCTAGATAGACAGACAGACTTAACGACATCCAGTCAAGCATTTCCACGGATATAGAGAAACTGGCATACATATTAACAACAGTTTTTGCACACACACTCACACACACACGCATATAATACGCCAAAGTGTGCGAATTCATTGAGAAAAATAATATAACCAGCGCCCGTTCCCAAGCGAACAACAAAACCGAGCCAGCTAAAAATTAGTTCAAGGGTGTGGAAAATGGGCGCATTCATGACTTTTGCTTCGGCTGCACGAATTTCAGCTAGTCTAGTTAAAAGGAAAAAGAAAAACTGGTGGCTGGGGAAAGAAAAGGTTTATCTGTCGCTTGCAGAGGCCAAACTTTTTTTTTACTTTTTTTTGGGGTTCAAATTGCGAAGACAAACCCGTCGACGCCATATTAAAAATAAAAAAAAGGAAATAGCAGAGAGCAACTAACAGTATGCTATACTAAAAATGAAGCATTTCATTCATGAATTATATTTTTTCGGGCATTGTGCTTTGTGCAAACAAACTATTGCCTACTTTTAGTTGTGCATTGATCTATTTGACAGCCATTTTGAAAACGCTAAAACAAATTGATATTTCTTTTAAATTATTATTTTAAATATTATAAACTAAATTAATTACCCATTTGTTGTAGTTGTTGTTGCTGCTGCTGCACAAACTCAGCATTTCTTGGCTTCACCTTTGAGCACATGGAGAACATTTTGCCTAATTGGTTGTGTTACACTTTCTCTTTTATGAATTTTTGTTTTTTTTATTTTAATTAATTTCTTGGCAGCCTTGTTTTTTTCTATTACTTTTTATTGCTGTAGTTGTTGTTGTTGTTATTAATATTGGCGGCGGCACAAAATGAAATATTTCGCGTATAGAAAAAAGGCAAACAAAAAAAAACGCTTACTTATGTATTTAGTAATAAAAACGCGCGTTAAATGATTTTCGTGCCGTACAATTGTTATCCGTGTTATCACTCACGACAAGGACATGCGACGCGATGTTGCTAGTAGAAATGGCGTCGATTTGGAGTTGCTGCTGATGTGTGCGTTTGTGTAAGTAGAGTAGTTGCGAGCAACGCCTTTTCTGCACTCTTCTTTCAATTGTCGTTATTTGTTGTTGTTGCTGTTTTAGCTGATATTGTCCTTTGCTTTCTTTTTTTTTTTTTATTTTTTTTTTTGCTTATTTGGTGAGTATCCCGAATTGCTTCAATGAGTTTTTTTGTTGTTGTTTTTATTGTATAAGGCTTCCAATGTAAACGTGAGTGTGAGTGAAATAGTGAGTGAGTGTGCCTGCTGAGAGTAGTGCGTGTGTGTATGTGCGAGAATTAGCGAAGCAGCAGATAATGGCGAACAGCAGAGAAAACTTTTAATTAGATTTTCTATTGTTTCTTTAGTTTTTTCAGCATGCCGTTATACGCCGTTTCTATCTCTTTACTCTTTCTATGCTATTGTTTCTTTTTATTTTTCCAGCACTTGGATCAGTTGAACTTTTAAATTTTCCACTTGAGCTATGCTGCGATTTCTAATTGTCCGTCCGTCTGTCTGTCTATCTGTCTTGTCTGTCAAACTGGATGCCTTTGCGGCTCTGTATGGCAGTCGTTTATGTTCCTTTAGAAAAATTGCTTGTGTATTATAAGCCATAAAAAACGTTATTTCGCCAAAGTGGAGAAGTATTCATTTGCACAATAATTTAAATTTAATGTAGAATAATTGTTGGTTTATATGTGTGTATATATTTTGGTATAGAACGCTGCTGGTCGTTGCTAACTGTCTGCTGCTGCTGCTTTAATTTTCCGCGTCTGCAGTTGTCACACCTCAGTTTGTATAAACGGCCGAGACTCAACTGACAGCAACGGAACTACACAGATGTAAGTGGTGCTCCTGCTGTGTTCCGACGACGAGGACGACCACAAGCCGAAGTAAAGCTTTTTTTGTTCTATTGGTGAGCAAGCATGCCGTTAGCGCCGAAGCGAAGCGCTGTGATTTTGTTCCATAGAACCCATTCGGCGCGGACTAGGACAATATAAACTAAGCTGTAGCGGCGGTGGTTTCGGGTTCTCAGTTGCTTGAACTGTTCTTACATTGCTGGTGTCCTTCAATGTCCTCCGCTACTTAGATTTTCTGGCGGCAAAGCGAAAAATTTAATAAAATAAAAAGGAGCAACGACAAACGCACACCTTCGGACACGAAAGGACTTTTACAGCGTGCTAGAGCAAATTGTGGTTGTTGTTGTTGTAAACCGAAAGCTTTTGCGTTGCGCTCGTATTACTTTCACTTTGAAGCTCTCTCTCTTTCACTCTGTCTCTCTCGCGTAACGTTCGATTACAGCTTTCGCACAAGTGTTCGTGTCTGTCTCTATGTCTGTCTGACTGTTTGTTTGTAAGTAGGTTACACGCCCACCTACTTTCGTGTCTTGTTTGCCTGATGCATTCTGTTGTTGTTGTTGTTGTTCGGTTTGCTTGATGCGCCTTACAACAAATACACACACATACCTTTGCATAAAATCGCTGCCAGTGCAACGCTTTCATCTGTCGGTTTGTCGTCCTGTCGTCAACTCAGTTCTTATCAGCATCTCGTTGCTTCTTCTTCTGCTTCATTTCAAAACCTGATTTCTCTAAAATTTAATTAGTTCACTCAATTAAAGATGTATCGGGTATTGTAAAAAAAAAACCAAAGAATTATAGCTCTGTTACCAAGGTAAACATTTGTATGATGCATAGTTCCTTTTGTAATAGATTGGTGTGTATAGAGTGTCTAAATTGATATATTATCAGTCAGTCGTGGAACTGTCATATATATGTCTGTAATGAGATTATTTAAGGATAAAAAAGATGCAAATCCAGATATTTTTTAGTCGGGTTTTTGGATAATTTTGTCGCTTAAAACAGAGAGTCCTTTTTGCACACCTGCCTTGTTGGTTTTATTGCTCCGTACCGAGTATATAGTACTCGCATATGACGTCCTCACGGAATAAAAACTTATCGGGTATTAGTTGCGAAGTCATTTTTGTTTAATCTGACGCAATGTATGACAAAGATGCAGAACACCATACAGGAACTGGTGTGAACTCAAAACCAAATGCTCCAAATGCCTATAATTTAATGCAGGAAACTCAAATATCATACAAATTCGAACTATGTAAGTTTCTGCCTGATAATAAAGTATATGTGGTACTACTTTTTAAGACTCATCTCACTATAAATAAAAAAACATATTCATATCCCAGGCTACGCATTTTACGCTACAAATCACCCAGACAATAAAGCTCATGGTGGAACGGGTATATTACTTGGATTGGAGAGCATGTAATATAATTTATTTCCCTTAAGGTTAGCCAATCTTGAGCCCTGGTGTGGGTGTTTGTCATTAAAGCCACAAGCTATGGGAAATCGAGTTCCAAGACTTTTGAAGTATGCTTAAAAAAAAAAGTCTGTCTGGGTGGTCAGTAAACTATTAAGAATATTATTCTTTCATAGATTCCTTGAACTAATTGTAGGTTACTTCCAAATTATTCGTGGCATGTAGCTCTAGCAACTAATGTTTATTTCGTTTGAAAGTCCATTAGCCTTGAAAACTTTTTGTAGACGACTTACAAAGACATTCGCTTTTTGTTCTTCACTATAAGCCCAGTTTTCAGAAGGCTCTCTTATTGGTGAGTGTGATTCTATCGGGTGTTTGATAGATTTCTGAGGTTTCTTAGGGAGGCTTTTCCATCAATTAAGAGCTTTGTCTAAGCTAAGATCTTTAATGTAATATTTCAAAGAAATCACATAGGCCTAACAGCTTACTAAAAGTTTGTCAAATTATTTGAGAAAGTACTTCAACACAAATTTAAATGACATCCCGAAACACACACAACCGTTTGGATATCGGGAAAGCACGGTACCATTGAACAACGATTTGTCATACTTACGAGTTTACTCAGACCGACGCCTCAATTGAAGAAAACACATTCAAGCATTCAAAAATTCAAGTGAGATTTAAAACCATCTCATATTCCCCTGTGCTTATTTACAATAGCATAATATGGATCTCTCTGGTGTAATACTAGCAAAAACAACGTACACATGTATTACATTAACTGCCCATAGAATTCGAAGAACTGTTCCTGCTCGAAACAGACGACTCGCAAGTTACGGATAGCAAACGACTATGGCGTGCCCGAACGACATTGTGTAAATTTGAAACAGGCTAAGTCTGTACTGAGGCGCACTGAAGATCAAGCTCGGACTGTGCTTAGCTCAATAAGCGATATCGAATAAAGAACCCCAGACAATAATCGGGTGTCTACTGCTGCAGCACTTTCAAGATGCTTAAGATAACGATTTCCCTAAAAGTCTTCATCTCATTAGCTCTTCTATCTTATACCTATTTATCTCTTCACACTCACCAGCCATATCTATCATTTTCCATTTATAAGTTCCTTATAAGTACCGTGATCATTGGGTTTACATTTCCAGCCAGTGGTTTCTTCACGCTGTATTTACACGGAGCCTCTCTGATACCTGGTCGCCTCGTAGAGTAATTAAGACCTTATCGTGTTACTGGGGGCTATGATTCCACGATGGACCTCTTCACCCTTAAACTCGTGGGAACACATATGGACATAAACAAAATTAATAATGCGGGACACTACCGCTTCTAAACTAGCCGGCAGGTTGAATAAAATTGTCAAAGACTAGGAACTTCTGGGCAGATTACCGCCGAAAAGCAGTACTACCTTTAGGAGCACCAAAGAAGGTAGTAAGGGAGTGAAGGGCAACGAAATACCCAAACATTCCGAGCGTCTAGGACACGCCAAGATTCTGACTGAAACTGTCACAACAAGCAAAGGGCTTGTTAGCGGCCAAAGCCTCGAGCTGTCCAAACTGCGCCACAGCAAAAAAAAAGCGGTCGTGTCACACAATACGGACCAGGTCATGGAGAGCCTGGATGCCTTGTGGACTCACTCAAGAGAGGACTGAATGGAGCTGGATTCAAGTGGTATCTACGAACTACAAAGGGGGAATTAACCACAGATAGCCTGAGAAAGTACACTCGAACACAGAGTCCAGAGTTTAATATATGTAAAGGATTTACCGTTAAGAACGTTCGAACATTGAAATGGATATATAGAACAAATATTAAACTAAAATTAAATCTGAAACCTTTTTTTGATGGAATTTTTTGTGCTTATGATATAAATAATTTTTCCAACAATAAATAATCATCTCTTTTCCTCCGACAGAACACGACAGAACATTTCAATAAGAACAGTTTGACTTTATAAACTATTCAGTCAGAAATGCGCATCATAGGAGATGATTTTCGATTAAAGTCAGTCAGTCAAGATCTTTGTACTTCAGTGCTTGTATCAACACCATTTTATGCGGATGAAGTTCTTCACTCAATGCGTTCCGTATATAATTTGTAATCCGAGGATTATGTAGAGTAAATCAGAGAATGCAACTGTTAAAATTCTACAGATGCTTCTACAAATGCATCCTTTTTTGATGTCACTTAAATATAAAAAGCTAGTTAATGTCTTTATTGCACAAATATCAAAATACTAAAAAAGAAAACTTCTTACTTATAAGGTTTCTAGTAGTTAAAACCAGGACCATTTACTACGTTGCGGGGGAGTAACTTTCCAATATTTTTCGTCTTGAAGATAGCTTCTGAAATACCATTTATATACCATTTATTACTCTATTAAATTTTGGATTAAAACAAAACTTACAGCTGTTCTTTGACTGTTTTCAAACAGTTTGCTTTAATATCGGCTATCTTGCCTGCCTTGCCGCCATACTCCTCGGGTAACATATCACGTGGTACATGCTCGTAAAGGCTATCAATGCCGCCAGTATGGAAATGCATCTGTAAAGAGAAGATTAGACAATATAAAGACGCTTAAGTCTATATACTCAAACACCTACCATATTAAAGACATCGTCCCGTATAAAGGGTTTTGCAAAAGCGACCATTTTATCGAGTAATGGCGGGCAGTTAATTGCATGCATTGCACGCAAACGTGAAGGATATGCCTCCTGTAGAAAGCGCATGTTGGCACGTATAACAAAAAACGATTGGCGTGCCATATGACTCATTGTATAGCCGTGTAGATCAACGATTTGCACATCACCGTCGGCAATGTCATCGTCCTCATCAACATGATGATCTGCAGCAACGGCATTATCCTCGTTGTTAACGTTATTTTCCTTCTCATCATCCTCATCTTGTGCTTTCTCCACTTGCACTTGGTTTGCAGTATCTTCATCAACTGCAACTGTGCTGTCGCTCGGTACTGTTTCTTGTGGTAGCTCCTTTGTTTTAGGTACACAATCCGGCATAGTGAAGCGTGCATCGGTCATCATATAGAAAATCTTGCATTCTTCAAGCGAATTGCGCTGTAATTATTTAATAATATGTTTAATCTGTAGTTTTGTAATAGCAATTCTACTCACTGCACTTGGCTCGAGATCAACCATTCGAAAGAGTATCAGCTTATGTCGCTCTGGTGTTACGCCGGGTAAAATCAATAGATCTCTATATTGGTAAAGAAGTATGTTGATAAAATAATCTTTAAGCTGTCTTCCGTTGACTTACGAGGCCAGTATGGCTTTTTCAGTCGCCTCATCCTCCAAGCTGCGTTCCAGAAATATATTAGCAGACTTGTTGCGCAGACTGTAGTTCAGCTCGATTAGCTTCTTTGTTTCATCGATATCATATTGCATGCATTTCAGGAAACGGCGTAGCACAATTCGTTCTGTTGGCGAATAGTTATTAAGCTATTAATTGTGTTCTGCGCTGGTGATAATTAAAGGTTTTAAACCAATACAAATTTTAATACTTGCAAAACTCAAACCGCATGTGCCATTAGTAAGCATTCCAAAACTTGATGCAAGCTATAAACTTTTGTCTGGAAACTATTTGCGTAGGTCGATAGTCTATGTAAAACATCTGGGTTATATTTGATTGTTATCTCCAAAAAAAAAAAATCACTAAAAAACACAATAGACTCTTCGTAAATGGCGCCCAACGTGGGGCCGTAATACAACACGGTTTGTTCCATGACGGCAATAAAATTTTACTATACATTTAAAGTCTCACTAAGCACTTCTCACACCCATTGAGGTAATGTGATCGGGAGAAGTAGGATTCATTGGGCAAGTGTGAATAGTGAGCATTCACAGGGTGCGGTCGAAACAGCGGGTTAAGCTAGTAACTAACAAATTTTCTAATAGTTGTGGGAGTGTCAAAGAGGAGGAAATAATTGAGCATTTGATATGATATTTCTCCGACTCGCAGTAGGTAGATATTTGCTGGTGAATAGAGAACATCATCATTCCTTTATGTAGTTGGTTTTCATGAGTCATTTGTTAGCAACCAGTGGCCGTTTTTAGAGAGTAGTTCTACTGAGATAACAAGTAGCTGCATATTGTTTCATATATTTAAAGGTAATAAAGGTCTCATTTTTATTATCTAAGTACTTAGTCAATTTTTTGACATTAACCGATTGTTCTTCTTGGCGTCATTAGCTGTTAAACTAAACAGGACATCGAAAGCGGCATCAAGTATACTGAACTGGCGGAATATCTCCATTCCATTCTCTTCTTCTTCTCTAATTGTCAAAGATCACTCATTGAAGGGTTGAAGAAGCATCAAAAAAGAAACAAGTATAGCTTCATTGCAAAGTTTCAGAAGCGTTAAAATACTTGATACTTTCCGTAAAATTATTTAAGAATAATTAGTTGTTTGTTGGTTTTAAGAAACTTTAGCCTAACTAATCATATACGCTTGAAGCAAAGGCCATTACAAAATTTATTCAAACCGTCCGACACATCTTAAAAGTGGCGAACATCGTTGATTTTTATCCAACAAAGACCCTTCACTGCACCATGACTGGCTCTAGTCAAACAAATCAAATAAAAGGTAATTGCTCGCTCATGCTGATGATGCGCTTCGAAATAATAAAATAAAAAACGAGCTAAATAAATTATCCGCACTGAGTACTAAGACACGGACTGACAGTAAAAACTTAATCGATCAAATCGCTATCTAACTGAGTTACATGAACACGGAATGATTACGAACACGGAAATGTATAGACGCAGTTATTCATAACACGGTGTTCACTATGGAATGCCGGTAAGTACCATGGCTTAGTAATGCACTTACCAACGCATTCTGGCAGATTTGGATTCTCCTCAAACCACTTTTGTAGTTCATCCAATGTGGCGTCTATGTCGCGTACGCTGGCCATTTTTATTTGATTATTAAATATTTTATTATTTGTAAAATTTGAGGTTTCTAGTTTGATTTCACCACTTTTGTTTGTAATTTATAGCTCAATGCGCATAAAAGTTCAATAATAAAAAAAGAAATACATTGATATACGAGTAGATTAAAGAAAATACAAAATTAAATGTTTCTTGTGGAACGTCGACGTTCCATTCCACAAATTTAGTGCGGAATTTGTGGAATCGAGATTTGAGAAATAACAGTTGAAATATACTGAAATCAACTGAGTGCTTTTTTCCACTCATTTGATCGCTTTTTGTTTTGGTTCATTCGTAATTTTCACTCAGTTGATCGCTTTCCTTTTCGCCTCCTCATTCTTACGCTAATAATAAAATACTAAATTTGCCATGTTTTCTTAGATTTGGTATTATGATTTTCTTTTTTGTTATACATTGTTTTCTTATTGCGATACAGTATGTACAACAATTATTTTGACAAAACGAATAGAATTATTGTTTTGAAATTATTTGTTTTTTAAGTTAACATTGAAAACAATGTGTAGGGTATACAAACTACAAATATTGACTTGTTTTTATATTGATATTACGATCTATAAATATGTTGTATAGTAAAATACATTTTTTTATGATCTCTTTTTGGTTTTTAAATTATATTAGATTAAATTATATTAGCAGAAGCAATTTTGTATCCGTTCATCGTAGAGAACAGCATTTTTTGTTACTATGAAGAGTATTATTACCATCAAGAGTATGGACATTTATATCGCCATTGTCTCCAACATATTTTAAAAGTGCATCTAACTCTGATGATAAAATACGAGGCTGTGGGTGATAAACTGCTGAAATTTTATACTGTACAGTATTGTTATAAAAAGCTGCGAATCCCAAACTAGATAAAATATCTAATAGTCTTTTATATCCATAACATCATCCACATTTTACTGGGAAGTGGGTAAGATTTGTTTTCAACTATAGATGTTCGGATATCTTCGCTACTAATAGCTGCTGCAGTTTCTACAATTCTTAGCCTTTCTGCTTCGGGATCTAATTACTAACAGATAGACATAATGGTCGGAGACCCCCAAAGTTACCCCCATTATGGTCAGGAGTAATAGAGGAGTCGATATAGACATGTCCGTCTGGCCGTCCGTATGAACGAAAGGATCCCCTTCCCCATAAAATCACCCCCAAGGGTAAAAATTTCTTCGGTACAAAAAAAAGTAAGTATGCCAGTATATATTTATTATACAATATTTATTATACATATATTACTACCTTAGGTTTACTTAATACTACTTATTTATTACTTATTCTAATTAATTTAAACTTATATTTACTGTACAATTGTAAAAGTTTTGTACAATTCCACTATTGGGGAGCATTATTGTAGGGGAGGGGGGCGGTGGTGTTTTGTGGGGGAGGATTGTTGTAGGGGAGGGGGGCGGTGGTGTATTTGGGTGGATCATTATTGTAGGGGAGGGGGGCGGTGGTGTATTGGGGTGGATCATTATTGTAGGGGAGGGGGGCGGTGGTGTATTTGTATATATCGGGGATTGCGCCGGAAAATACACAAATTCGTTGTCTGTTGACATATCCAGTTGACAGTTGAAATTCCGTAGTTGAATTACACCTTAACAATGCCGGCGATCTGAAGATTCTAACTTGAACTACATGAATTACTTTCGCATCGCATTGGTACTGAAGACCTACATTTTTCAAAATTGGTATTAGTCAAAATCGACCGCACGCAAGAAATCTAAGAATCTAAGAAATTTTTGATAATCAGAAATGCCAAATCATTCAATGGTTATAAATGATTGTGTTGAAACGTATAAATCTCCTCTTGAATGAACGAATCGTTAAGTTTTCTGACATATCGAAAGTAGGCTGAACGCTTATTTTAATAATAATATTATTTTATTACACATCAAATTTTAATAACAAAAAATCAACTTTGTTCCTATTCTGAGATATGATATGTCGAAACAGCTGTTCACCACAAAACAAAAAAGAAAATCATAATACCAAATCTAAGAAAACATGGCAAATTTAGTATTTTATTATTAGCGTAAGAATGAGGAGGCGAAAAGGAAAGCGATCAACTGAGTGAAAATTACGAATGAACCAAAACAAAAAGCGATCAAATGAGTGGAAAAAAGCACTCAGTTGATTGCTTTTTGTTTTGGTTCAGTTGAAAAGCTTTCTGAAAGCTTTCCTTTCCTTAACCCATTATCGCCGGCTGCGTAAACAGTTTATTCGGAATACAACATTTTATGTTTGTCTCAACGACTTTGCATTGTAGTAAAAAAAAAGTAGCAGATCTGCCGAACTCCTTGAAGGTGAACCTCCTATCCAGATTAGCTGGCTATTCCAAGAGGGTGCCGTGGATATGTAGAGATGGGGCTGCTACTGACGGAGGGTAAATCACATGTTAAAGCTTTTCTTTGCATTGAGATTCTCGATGGATCTATTGGTTCAGTTAGCGAGAGCATTTAGAAACGTTTGAACGATTTCGGTAGCCACCTGCGCGACTTTGCAGAGGCCATCATGCATATATAATCTGCATATGCTCCAACTGTAGAGGCATCAAGACCAGGTATGTCTGCTGAAAATAAACTGAACAGAAAAGACCGAAGGCGTTTCCTTGTGGCACTCCTGCGATTGCTGGATGAAGGGAGGACAGACTTGCTCTGTCTGTGAACCTGTAGTAACGGCACTCCAAGTAGGACCGTATCAGGGTAAAGTAGGGAGAGGCACGAAGATGACATGGCAAAACTGCCGACGGTCGAATGCTCGCAATATGTGGCCGGTGACTTTGTGGAGTTGCTCCACCTAGCCATGGCCAAAGCGAAAGCTGAACTGATAGTCCGTGATCAGGCTCCGGGATAAGCTTTCACACTGCATGCAACCTCACTATGGCAAATCAACAGTGAGTATAGCACTCCCCGGCAGCGCCTATAACGCGCGGTTATAGATTTTGTCGTTTCCCGGGGCTTTAATGAACTTCGAGCGATCTTCTTACATTGCATCATCAATATTCCGTTAACCAATGTCAGTTCATATGGAATCCAATGAAATCTTGGTTTTGGAATCATTCCAAATGATTTTAAACGTTGGAAATGTGTATTCAACCGAGTTAAATACTTTTCTATATAATAGTCTTCAAAATCATGTTTAAACAAGTAAGGAAATTTCAGTCGGGCGTAACCGACTGCAAGAGGCCCTGTACCAGTTCAGGTCGCCTAACAAACACATTAAATGTTTCCCGAGCTTATGACCAAACACATGACCACTTCTTACTGCGTGAATATGAATGAAAAGAAAAGGTGGGTCGTTCAGGGGCAAAATTGTAAAATAAACTTGTGAAATTCCGGAGCAGTCCTAGTCGAATGCAAAAAACACGAAGTCTCTATCTATTACCGTTTCCGAGATCCTTTCGTTCATACAGACGGACGGACGGACAGACGGACATGGCTATATCGACTCCTCTATCACTCCTGACCATAATGGGGGTAACTTTGGGGGGTCTCCGACCATTATTTCTATCTGTTACATACATTTGCACAAAACCAATAGGCTCTTGTACCTTCGGTACAGGGCCTAAAAACATGTTATGACTCTTAAGATGACTACATTAGAGTATGATTGGAGGGCAAATACATATTTCCGATGGTTCATAGCAAAGCTTTTGATTGCAACCACCTCCTCTTGTTTATCACTTGCCTGTTAGTTTATTTTGCATATCGGCTCTAATAATAGATCCACGATATTAATTAACTATAAAAAAAAAATCGAAATCCTCAAATACTCGTACCAGGTGCATCTTCATTTTGCCATTTATATAGAAGTCCTCTATCCACCAACAAACTTTGACATCCACGTAAACCATGTGAGCTAGAGCACTGTCGACCATCCGAATATGATGACCGATACAACGTAGCTGTGGCAATGGTATGCATCCGGATATGGCTGCAGTCTTTTAAACAATACACGTGAACGAATTAAACAACCGATTGAAAGAAGACTTATTTCACGGTAGTTGGAGCAAACAGCGGATTTTTCTTTCCTAAAAATGGGCCAAAGAACACTGAGATTCCAATCGTTCGACATGTATTCATCTCTTCATTAACTCTTCGCAGCCATACTTAAATAACTCATCGGAGCCAACCGTTTGGTTATTTTTCATCCATTTAAATAATCGACCCAACCTCGTTACAGCATGGTGGCTCTGCAATAATACCATCAGTTAGAGAGGTGGCTTCCACATAATTTCATACAAATCTGTCCTCCTAACTGGTTTTTCTGTAAGAAATTCATTTTGCTATCGTTTAGTTTAGCTTGAAATGACAAATTTATTGTATCCTACACCAATACCAATAAAATAACCCAACCCACACGTATCCAGGTAGGAATAAATCACCCATAAATCTCCTCTATAAAGATTTTCAAACTACTGATTTACTTAAATACAATCTACAATATCTTTCAACACAAAGACACACACACACAGATATCTTTGCTTGCAGTAACGTATCCTTGCTGACAACGAAGTCAATGCCTGACTTTGTCTTTCAAGGTTTGGGCGTTTTCACTGGTTTCCCATTTACACGCATACACAGTTCCGATATACCACCATATACAAACACATACATACGCATTTTAAAGTGAAAAGAGCTTCTTCTGCTTTGTTGCTGTTGAAATTCTGTTAAAGTGATGTGCTGCTGCTCCTGCTGACAACATGTTCTTCAGTTACCAGCCCTATGAACCGCCCACTCCTGACCGTGACACAGTTTTCATTGTGCCAGAAACTGTCAGACCGACTGGCTCTGCCAACGAAACAGCACAAGTGCAACGCAACCCTACTGACAAATTGAGCGCGAACAAACCGAAACGAAACTAAACCCAACCGTATAATGGCATGGTTGGGCTGGCTGGTAGTCTACTTTATTGGTTGAATGTTTACTCCCGCCAGCGTGGAGATGCTGTAGTATTTTATCAATAGAGTGTAAGTAAACACAACTCAAGGTAAATAATTAAAGGCGTAATGCAAGCAGGAAGCGATTCAATGCTATCGCTTGTACTTTCTTATTTGATTTGTTTGCTTGCGTTGCGAAATTGTGCTAACAAGAGGCCGGAGCAGCAGTAGTAATGTATTTCGCTTTTGTGCAGCATCCAATTTCAATTGTTTTGCAGTCAAAAGGATTCAAAGAAGCACACTTGTAGCTGGTTGTGTTGATTCACACGATTACAAAATGAGTACAAGATTTGTTTAAATTTCATTTTTCTTTTTTTATTATCATTTGGTGATGTTTGTCTTAAGGCGCTGTCTACCTTGTACGAATTAATGCACTATTACACACTAATTTAATTTTATATTTCTTTTAATGATAATGAATACAATTGTATATATATATTTATGTAATTATAAATGTGTTTGTGGGCGTGTGGTTGTGTGTGTTTGTAATTCACTTCAGAGTTAGGTACATGAATTTCAACTAGATGTACAATACATACCCTACTAATATGCGGTTGTACGTACACTTTGATTTGTTTTGTGGATTTACATCTACGTGCGCTACTTTTTTTTGTTTTTAAAATTTTTCTTAAGCAGCGTTCGTATCAATAATAATAATAATACTTAATTAAACGAGAGTTTGAAGAAACACACAATAAGCTAAATGACTACATATAGTGTTAATTTTAGATAAAATTTTTTGGGATAACAATTTAAATCTTTTAGAATACATTTGATGCGCTCCATAAGGACACTAGGTACTAAACAAACTAAAAAATATGACGCATTAAAGGAAAAGTAAAACAGTTAAATATTAAAAAAAAAAAAAATAATCTAATTTTGTAGCGCAGTGCGCAGCAGGCTTTCCAGTGTTATATCCATGCTATAATGTTCTAGCGGGCGTTTACGTGGCGGGCTGGGCGGCGTTGTACGCAATTGTTCCTCAATGAAAGGTTTGCCGTTGGGTGTTTTGTTTGTCAACTCGGTGCTTGTCTCGGCCACCGAATTGTTGCTTGCAGTTTCAATTGGTTCTGCTTGCGTTTGCACAGGACTTGTAACCAATGCGACACTTTGCTGTTGCAGTGCTGCATCAACCTTGTGCATCAATTTGTTTATTGTACTATGCTGCTCTGCGCTGGCATTGTTACCGGCTGCAGCAGCTGCAGTACGCTTAGCAATCTTTTCAATAAATGAATTGTTAAATATGAACGATTTGCGGCGCTCGCTGTCCGATGTTGTTTGAACAACACTTGTACTCTGCTGCTGTTGCTCGTTACGTTGCATAAGCGATGGATGTCGTGGACGCATTTGTGGACGTTCTGCAGGTAATTCAGGTAATGTGGCGGATACTGCACGTCCCTGGCTAACCAGTTGCAGCATAATGCGTTGTGTTGCACCACGTACGCGTTCTTTATTTGCCGCCGTTATTAAGGCTGCCGTAGAACGCAAGGCTAACAATGTGCGCAATGTACGTTGTCCAGTGTTATCGGTGCTTTCTTGACTCTGTTGACGTCGCTTGGCACGCGCAACTGCTTCCAACGGCTGTGTATTAATGCCAGCAACAACGCCACCGGCACTTTCGCCACTCTTTAATAAACGAGAAAGATCGTAAACAAAATCCTTATTTTCCGCCTTAACACGCTTGCGTATTGGTCGTTTTTCGCCATTTTTTTGGTGAGCAGGGTTTGGGCTGTCGCTATCCAAATCAATGTTGCGTGAACGTCGCAATTTGTTGCGTGCTTGTACTACCGACATCGTTTGCTCATGCTTTGTAACCTTTGATCCTTCAGCAGTAGCTGCAGTGGCTACCAACGTTTGAATTTTTTTACGCTTTAAACGCTTATCGTAAGTTTTGATAACTTTTATTTTACTTATCGCTGCTACATCATCCTCTCCCATCACGTTTGACGTCAACTCATCTGTGACCAGTACAATATCACCGTCTACATCATCCTTCGAATACTTGCAGTCGTGCGTGTTTACATATTGCTGTGCCATTTGCTCGCGATCACCTTCCATTTTGTGCACGAAACCAAGATGATTGACTATATCGTAGCGACGGAATGCGCGATACTCGCAGAGTTTGCAGCCGAAGCGTCGTGCACGATAATGAAACATGGATATGTGACGCCGCAAATTGCTAAGCGCATTGAATGGTTTATTGCATATTTTGCAGCGGCACTTTAGCTGTTTCTCGGCAGGCACATTACGTGGTTTTTTCTTCTCTTTATTCATTGATAATTTGTCATCTTTGGGTTTGAGATCTTTTTCTTTCTGCTCATTAGTCTGCGTCGGCGGTCGTGGTGGTGGTGGCATTTCGACCTCTTCATCATTAGCTTCAATTTTTTTCGCTGCTGGCGGCAGCATTTCATTAGCTTTAGACTTTGTCGGCAGCATTTCATCATTGACAGTCTTTGTGGGCAGCATTTCTTCATCATCATCATCATCGCTACCATCAACATCATCATGCTCAGATTCCGGTGATTCATTGTCAGCCAACTCCTTGTTTTCAGCGCATTTGCTCTCCATATTCAGTTTGTCCAATGTGACAGTTTGAAGTGTAGTACCAAAGTTTTGTGGTCCAGCAAGATCGGCAAACATTTTATTTAATAAACTTGTATCTTCCTCAGTATCGGTTGCTTCGTGCTGTAGTGATTTTTCTATTGTGTCAATCATCTCTGTATCTATGACATTTTGCCGCTGTTCTTCGACGTTCTTTGTCACGTTCATTTCTTCGATATGTTTTTCGGTGAGTTTAAGACGCTTAACTGGTGGCGGAGGCTTCTGCAATGCCTCCTGCTTCGCACGACAATTAAGTAAATGTGTTGACAGCGCAGCTCGTCGTTCGAAAGATTTTTCACAGTAGATACAAGTTGACATTATTTTACGTTGCTCACGAAGATTAGCAACGTTGGCGACACTGTTTGCCGCATTATCTGTCATTTGTAAGCGTTTTAGCTCCCGACTTGGTCCCTTTGGCTGTACCTCACCCTGCTGCATGCAACGTTTAAGTATAGTCTCGCGCATAAGACGTATGCGTCGTGTTGGTTTTCTGTATTTAGAAATAACCACAATTTTTTTTAAGCCATTGCAAAATTAAACTGCAACGTTCTGTTACTCACTTGTGCTCCTTGGAGAGATGTCGTATGACCGCAGCTGGTTGTAGAAATGTCAATGAGCATGCGGGACACTGAAATACATACGAAGATAGCGAGTGTTTCTTTTGTATGTGAATTTTTAGAGTTTTCTCTGTTTGAAAAGTTAAATTGCCTGCAAGGGAAAATCACATTTGCTTCAATAAATATCACAGAAGACTAGATCAGTGGTGTTCACTTACATATTTCGCAAATAATATCTCCCTCTTGTTGTTGCTCCTGTTCGCTAGCTGTCACATCTGGAGATTCAACAGAATTTACACACTTCTCTGCGTAGTTATTTTTTGTAAGTGCTTTGCCGTCCGGTCCGAGTACGGTTTGCACATTGGTAAGCAGGTGGTGTACCTCATTCACTTCGGTTTTAATGCTACCGCTATCACTCTCTTGTTGCTTCATTGTTTGATAGACAGCGACGTTGTTACTCGGCACCGCTTCAAGCTGCAGCACGGAATTCGCACAAGCGGGTGTGGCAGCCTTTTCACGACGCAACCGTTCTATTACGCGACTAATGTCACGTAAGTTGCCCTTCGAGTAACTACGCGCTTCTATAGGTGTAGGTGACGATCCAGTGCTACGACTACGTTTAATATTTTCAATATCTTTATCTAATGGCGTCGTAGCATGCTGTATTATCATCGACGATTGTTGTTGCTGATCCTGTTAAGAACACAATTTTTTATTACTAAATAATTCGTATTAAATGTATGATTCATGCAAGTGAATGTATACACAAAAACTACGTGTATATAAGAATTATATATATGCACATATATATAAAGCTACTGCATTCTACCACTACACACTCACTAGAGAACCATTGGAGTAATGCTGCTGTCCATACGATGAAGTGGCACAGAATACGCGTTTATGGCTAATGAAATTCGCCAAACTCCGAAACAAATTACGGCATACATTGCACTCATAGATCAGACTACACTCCTGTAATAAAAGACGTCGCACCTGCAGAAAAACAAATGGGTGATAAAAACACAAGTTTCTCATCTGAAGTGTTACGCCATTCGTAATTGTGGGCAGGTCACGTACACACCTCATCTGTACCATTTTCGTACGCGCGTTTTGCCTCCTGAAAACTTCCGGCGCATGCAGTACGCAACGGACGCTGCAACAGACTAATATCCATGCTATCTTCTATGCCGTCCAGTGCAGAAGTATTGCGGCGTGGTGGCGCTTTTGAGGCGTAACCACTACGGTTGCCACTGCTAACGGACTTGTGATGTAGTTGTTTTTTCATCTTCGTTCTATTCTAACTGCACAAGTTTCCCGCCCTTTCAGTGGTATACGTTAACGACGTCACACAATACCGCTCGCTCTGCCAATAGTTGCGATTTGCAACGATTTATGCATCATTCATTAAATATAAATCGCGTTACACTTGCAAAAAGAGATATTTTTTCCATTAGCCCATTCACAGTGTTAACGGATTTATTATGAAGCGCAAGTACTTAAAAAGCCGGCAGTGCAATGATAAGCTAAATCTGCCGTTTTATGTACTGCAGCGTGTACCGTTAAATGCTGTGTACATATGTACATATTGACTATAAATGACAGCGGATGTCTATTAATGAAATATTAAATTCAAATTAAAATTAATAAATAAACAAATAATTATATGTAAAATGTATATAAAAATATTCACTTCCCTTATGTGCGCGATTGATAAGTCATACATAAGCAACGTATATAATTCAAATTTCAATGAAAATAAAATTGATTTCCAAAAAACAAAGTTTTAAAAGAGCTTACTTAAATTAAATTTTAGCAAAAGAAAGCAGTAACTTTGTTTGAACTAAAGATTTTTTTACTTTATATACGATATGAGTTATAGTCCTCAAATTTACTAGCATTTAAATATATAATTATTATGAAACATTGAATGCTGAATGACTTAATTTTGTTGATCTAAAGTATGCCTTTATTATCGTCAATTAATCAAATAACTGGTCTTTGTTATTTTTCAGTGCAAACATTGCATTATAGAGATCTGCGTTTATTTTCTACGAATTCAACAATACTGAGATGAAGCTGGTAACTGATCCAACGGACATGCGAAAATGTTGCTTTAAATTAGTCTTGAAAATAAACTTGTAGAAGAACATGATTTATGGCACGAGGGGCACTATTTATATTTCGAGAATAACAAATAATAACAAAATATTCTCCATAAAATTGTATGCACTTTTGCATTCGCTTAGGTTTTTTCCGCTCCGATTAGGGCACCTGTAAGACATGCGTTGTGAACGTATCAACAGATTTTTCGGGCGTAGAAAAGCGCTAACCATGCAGTTTATTTTTGATGTTTGGGAATAAAAAAGATTTCATTGGTTGATAAACCATGGCTGTACAGCGGGCGACCCATCAATTCGATATTTTGAGTGCTCGAAAATTCTCTTACGTGAGCCGATGTTTGAGAGCTTGCATTGTCATGGTGGAGGGTGATTGAGTTTCGGCGGTTGGTTTTGTGAATATCTCTGAAGACAAATAAATGGTCGTGTATCATTCAGAATTGACCGCAAAATAGCCCATTCGGCCAAAGAAACATAGCATAGCACTAGGCAATATATAAGTCCAGACAAATATATTTAATTATTTAATTTACTTAACCTGACCCATGGAATGTGGTTAAATGTATCTCAGTTCTTTTTATTCTTTTCAAAATTAAAAGTCAAATGCTTACCTGTAATTGATATCCAAATTAGCGCATATAGACTGGATAGTACAATGTTCTCGTTTTTTAACATTTTCCATGACATTTTAAAGTACTTCAAGTAAAATATGAGTATTTAGCTCTGCCAGCGTCGACGGATTGTTGATATAAGCATTGGATTCTAACTAACTCCACAAGAAAAAGTAAATCGAAATCATTATTTTTTCGAAGATTGGGCGACCAGTCTGTCAGTACCCTTGCGACTTGTACTGCTCCAAAAATGTCGTAAAACTCTCTGAATACAGAAGTCGAAGTACTTCAAGTTTTAAATAAAAAAGCGGTTAGATCAGTAGGTTAAACCAATTAAAAAAATCGAAGTGTCTGTCGTTTATGTCGAAATGAAGATTTTTTCTGATTTTTGTACATCTTTTTTATTGTAAGTACACGCTTAACTCCGAAACTGCTGAACCGATTTTGATGAAACTTTTAGCGGTAGGTAAAATACTTTTCAGCTAATTCTTTTCTTATCACCTTTTCTTTACACCGACATTTGCTAGTCTACAATAAAATAAAACAGCTTTTAATATGGTTTTACTTAAAATTTTATTGGCTCAAGCTGTGTTGACATTTTTTACGAGCATTTTTAACTCGGTGTGTGTGTTTGTGTCTGTATATGTGTGTGTGTGTATCTGTCTGTCTGTTTGTGTATATGTTTGCATGAGTGTCCTTGCATGTATTTGATTTACAAACATTTTGTTTTGGTAATTTTTTTTTTTAAATATATTATTATAATTTATATTCAGGTAAAGCGCTTTCATAAAATAAAGACTTGCTCTGGCTCTGTCGCTGTCTATTTCGGTTTCTAACGCTGCTGCGCACCAGTAAATACATACAATGGCTAAATTATTTAATTAAGTTTATTTTTGATTAATCTTCACAAAAATACTCGTATATTTATGTTAGTTTTATTTTTTATATATATGTATGTATTTTGTAATTTTTAGATCTGCGTGTAAATAGCGTGTATTTAATTATGATTTTTTTTGGTTTGTTTTACTAATAATTTGGTAAATATTAAATTGATTTATTTTGTATCTTAAATTTTGCAGAAACTATTGTTTTCAATGAAATTGGGTTTCTTTTTTTTTTTTTTTTGGTACGCATTGGAATGCGTGCGTTGCTGCTAACCTAAAATAATACATTTATATATATATATATATGTATATAAATATTTATGTAGTTTGTATATTAATTTTTTTAAATTTTTATTTTTAATAACTTTTTTATATTATTTTGTATAATCTTTTTGTTGTTTTCACATACATAGAGAAAGCACTTTGACAATGCCCGAGACATACTATATGTATAAGGAATTTATTTATTCATTATTAATTTTTATTTTTCTTTAAAATATAATCTTTAGTTGTTCTTTTACGATAAGCTAGCTTAGATTTGTATTGGGTTAAGGTAATGAGTTAATCTTTAGTAAGGCTAGTTACTAGTTACACGTTAATGCTGTCTATTTTTAGGCGCATAAACTAGGCTTTTTTTAACAGACGACTCGATTTGCTTGGCTTTGCTTAACGTGTAACTACTGACTACAACATTTTACGTTTGACGAGGCGTTTTATGTATATTTCTTGGAGGCTTTTGAATGTTTGTGTGTGTGTAAATATATATTTATTTATATATATAGTAGTGATTTATGTATAAGCATCTAATTTTCATACATCTTTCAAAATCATTCTTTGTGTGCATTTTCTTTTAAAGCTTACAACAAGTACATTTCATTTTTATTATTGTTAAAATTTTTCCACTTTCGATTTCTTAAATTCACTTAAAACAACGACCTGGCGTGGTAGTTTAGTTAGCTTGTCCGGACGAGCATTGGATATAAAGCATTCTGGCGTGCAGCAAAAGCGACGCTGTATGTAGGCTGCACAGTAGTATCAGTATCAGTAGTAGTAGTAGGGTACATAGCTGGCGGAAGTTTGTTGTAGGTGATTAATTAGTATTGGGCGTTGCTGCGCTGCTGGCTGAGTTACGTACATATATGTCGGAACTAGGTTTCGAACTTACAGTTTTTTGTATTATTTCAATAGGCCGCGTTTTATTTGAATACATCATGCTGCACAGCGTGTGTTCTACTTGTTACTGTGTGTCGTGTGTGTTTTTGTGAACTTAAGGATTTATGTTTAGCTACTAATCTAGCTAAAAGTATAGTTTAGAGTAGCCTAAATGAGTTCTTCACACAACGCTGCGCAGCTACTAGTTTTGCTTTACTTTTCTCTTTCTTTTTTCATTAATAGCTTTTTTTTTTAATGTTTGTTTTCAAATCACTTTTCTGTTCAAACTGTTTTCTAAATACATAGAGAGTTATTTTTACATTAGACGACAGTACATATATGCTACATACATACATACATAAATACGTATTATGTAGTATGTGTAGGGTGGTTGTGAATAGTAGTTGTTTTGTTTGATTTCTTTGTTTGTTTCTGTGGGTGGCTGATAGACAGAGACGCTAGTTACAATGCTTCTTAACCTAAAAATATATAGCATAATAACAAAGAGAGTGAAGAAAGAGATTTCCTGTTAGCACTTTAAGTTTTCAAAACTAGAATTATGAATTTAACTTTTGAAGAGTTTTTTTTTGTTTGTTTTTCAAATATATATACTTGCATTGTACATATGTATGCATATGTATACATGAAGGTGTGTGGGGTGTTTTTTTGTTTATAAAAATATGTGTTGTATGTGTTTTTAATGAATTTATATTATTTAAACGTATTTGAAACTACACAACAAATCTAAATTGTTAACGTTTTTTTTTTTTTTTTGTTTTTTTGGGTTTTAAGGTTTGTTCAAAACTAAGTTTTCGTGTTTATGTGCTCAAGAAGCTAATAAGCACAAATTCATCAGACATACTATGCTAAAATATACGAGCAAGTGTATATATATATATACTTTTTGTTGTTGTTGTTTGTTTAATATTAATAAGACTGCACATACATTAGTACACTACATATACAAAGTGTTAAAACTGAATTTGTTTTTCGTGTATGTGTGGGTGGTGGTAGCTTAATTTTATTTAAAACAAACAATAATTAGTTGGATCTAGAACTCACTTTTGTGTATAGTTTTATTTTATATTATAAAGCTTTCTCAAATTTAATCAATGTTTTTTTTTTTACTTGTCCAAATCCCATCAGCATTGATCAGCATCAAAACTCGAGCATATATAACCATGTCCAGCTGTCCGTTTGGCTGACCAATATTTAGACTAGCCTAGTTTTCACCTCAGACAAATTATTAATCAAGCTAGAAACATACAATCTGTCAGATGAGTATCTCTACGCCATAGAGGAATGGTCCGGAAGGTGGAACAGTTGCACAAACAATGCTAAATGCAAAAACATTCACGCTAAGAAAAGGCCACACACCACAACTAAATTTCAATAATAAACTTCTTCTCCAGGCTGATAAGCCGAAGTACTGTGGACTCTTACATGAGCGGAGTCTCACTTTCAAAGAACACATTGGAACCATGGTTCAAACAAGAAGCTGCAGTGGCTACTTAGCTGTCGAAGTTATATCTCCCTAAGCATTAAAATAACAATAAAAGAAACTGAAACGGAAAAGAATATATAGAATAGGACTGAAAGAGCTCTACGTACTATATATGAAATACCAAAAGAAGAGCCATAGTAGCACTATAATCAATCTAATGCGTTGGCCCATCAATTCTATGTTACGGTTCAGTGGCTTAGCGGACAGCGACAAAGCAATATATGGCCAGTGGAAGGAAAATACAGAACTTGTCTTCTAAGAGTTTTAGGTACAGTACATGTGCATAGAACAGCTTTACATATAAAACTAAAGGCTTCCAGGACGTTCATCGGAATAAAATATTAAGACAACAACTACCTGCATACTCTCACCCAGAAGTGCAGTTCACTGTTGCACTGATATTAATTTAAAAATATTCAAAGATTATCGGACATTATCGATCCTAAGAATTAGAGAATCCTGCAGGCTCGACGCAACTGCTCTAGCGTATACCAAGCAGACGCGTTAGGTACAGTACAATTTCTCGTATCCTCAAGCAGCTCTCAGGGCGCTTCACTCGATGAGAAGCACTACGAGTAACTCCTAACGAATTAGGGGTGCGTGGGCAAAGGTATGTAGAAGATCTAGACTAAAATATAGACTCTCTCGCATGATGACTTCGCTTTAAACTTTTCAGCACAGCTGCTTAGAACTTTACATATAAAAAACTGTACACAATATTACAAACAAAGTTCTAGATCAAAGTAAATAATGTTTAAAACTAATAATTTCGAATGGATGGATGGTAAATGTTCTTTCGACAATACGTACAAAAAATGTTGCAGATGCGCTGCTCTAGTGTTACAATTTTAGTTTTTTGATAGATGTTATGAAGAAGAGTACGTTTAAAAAAGTGGCAATCGTTTGTTTTTCTTAGTTTTGTTTCGTTTTTAAGAGAAAAGTTTACGGCAGTTTTAGTATTTCTTTCTTTTCGAATAGGCTTAAGTTTAAATATTTTTATATGTTTATAAATTAAACGTTGTTTCGTTTCTGTTGTTTTTTTTTCTTTGTTACTTGGCGGTGATAATGGCAATGAACACAGGTATGTACCCAAATTTATATATATAGAACAATTTGTTTCTTTGTTTCAAACTTTTATGTAGGGTGTATGGGCGGGCGGTCGTGTGGGTATGGAAGTAGAAAACACTGAAAGCGTACATGCATTTTAAAATCTGGTTTTAATTAAAATTTTGCTTTTGGTTTACGCCATAATTTCTTATCAGCACATTGTGTTTTAATGATTAATTTTTTTTTTTTAATTTACAAATTAAAATGTTTTCATTCATTTCTTTTGTTAAATATGTTTTTTTTTAGAATTAAAGAGAATATCCTACAATAGAGAGTGATGCTTATTGCTTACAATGAGATATTTATGTTTTTTTCTTTGCTTTTGTTTCTTTCATTCTTTCATTAAATATATATATAAAATGAATATTAAAATTAAATGTTTTATAGAAAATGCATTAAAAAATTAAAATAAAAAACCAAATAAAAAAACATACAAATTTTCATTAAACTTAAAAACGAACATAGATATTTTCTTTTTACATAATAGATTTATGCGCTTAAACTAAATAAGAATGTAAATAATATCGAATTTGATATATTATATAACACATAAGGCAACTGATGTTGATTGGATTGAGTTAACGAGGGGCGTAGTTCAATAAGTTTGTGAAAAAAATATAGCACGCAAAAAAATGCTGAAGTTTTCCTTTATTTTGAGGTATTTCATAAAATTTTTATTTTGAAATATCAGCATGTTTTGGTTATTTAAGATAGGCGAAAACCGTAGCATTTTGTGAAGCTAAAATCGGTTGCACATTTTGGGCGTAAAAAGCTCATTAGCAAATGTTGTGTGAAAGACTGTCGCGGTGCCGGGCACAAAATGTTAGTCGTATTTGTGACATTTTATTGGTACTGCTGCATGCCCATAATTAATGGAGCGTTACCAAATTGTAAATGCATAAATTTATGCCCTAACAGTTCACATAATACTCTGCGATATTGATGTTTTTTACTAGCACGCTGTGTGCCTTTGAATAAACATTTAATGTTGCTTTTTATGCTTCTAATTTATTTGCCTACTTGTTACTCGGTATACCCATGTATTCAGTTATACATAGAACTTATTAAAATCTTTCTAACTTATTCAATTTAACCAAATTCGTACATTTTTCACAGACTTAGAGAACTGCCCTCGTAAAATACTACCTACCGCCTGCAGTGCATAGCATGCCACAACTTTGGAATAATAACGTGTACTAATTGCTTTAGCTATTTGCGGCATGTTTCAGCGACTGCGGCGGTAAAAGGCTTTGAAAAATACTTATAATAATTTCGATTTACTTTTAAATTTGAGATTCAGAGTAATTCAGTGATGAGAGATTCACAAGAGCGCACCTACCAGGACTCAGGCGTGTGAGCGTGCTTTACGGTGTTATACGGAACGAATATGTTTTTGTGAATGTAGTCGGGGGGGCGTGTCATGGCGGGAATGATGAGAGCATTGTTATTTGAGATTTGTGACTGTTTTTGTTGTTGTATACACTGAATATCGTTAGATAGTTGTTGTTGTTTTGCTGTTGTTTTTTTTTTTGTTACTGTTGGTTAATTGTTTGGATTTTTTTTTGTTTGTTTGTTTTATATCTTTATACACTATGGATGCTTCAGTTAAGAAACTTTGCTATTGCTATCATAATGAAGTTCGCAAACATTATGCAAATGGTCGATTCAGTCAGATAACTACCTCCGCTGACGACGACATCCTTCTCCTCGAGCAATGGATAATCAATAACATGTATAATACCATTGGTGCATTCGACATCCGGTCGATAAACATTGATCTTCTTGTAATTCCAGATGATAACATAACCTAAAATGAAAAAGTGTAACGGTTTAGTAAAGCAATAATAGTTTTGGATAACTTTTCAGTCGAGTCTAGTTAAGATATTTGTACAGAAATTCAATATGACACGAAATCTATGAAATCTAAATGAAATGTACTAAATAAACAATAAACAAAGGTTTATTTTAAAACTAAATATTAGTTTTTAGGCGTACGTGCTAGCTACTCAGCTATTATAGCACTTTCTAGTTAGAGATTATGTATACTGAACGTGTGAATAATGACTAATGATTGGGTTTGTAGGTGGTGTTGCACTGATATTATTGGTGGTTTCGAGACATGAGACATCAACAAATGAGGACGTTGACGAAGCTCAACACTCACCGTTCCATTCGTTATTGGCATATTCATCATGTAGATCTTTGCATTAGAACGTTAGTATAGCGTAGAAATTTTGAAATATTAATTTGAATTATTTTTGTTTTTGTTAGAGACAGAAAAGCCAGTTTTACATACACACAGAAATTAAACATTTAAGCGTAGCAATTTGTTTGCACCCTACTCTATGAATACTTACGTCCAGCTTCCTCTTCGACTTTAATCTTGAGTGAATCTCTAAATGTAGGCAGTAGCACGGAATCACTGTTGTAGGACATTTGCACCAGATCCTTCATTGTGAACACACGATCGGCAATGACCAAATGACGCTCCAATATGGATTTGGACTGAAAAAGTATATATATATATAGAATATTTTTTTTGATTTATTTTTTGCGCCAAACTTACGTGATAAGCGAAATCGCGCATGAAGAGCTTCTTGTGCGCTGATGGAAAGTCCAGCTCGGTCTTTTGCCAGCCCTTATCGCGTGGTACAAAGTATGTGTAGCGACGCTGTGTATTGTTGAGCTGCTCGTTGAAAGAACTGAACTTGCCGAGCCTGTATGTATCGCTGTAGCAATTAGAAAAAGTGTTAATGAAAAATGTTTTTTGCTATAAATTTTTGGTAGTTTATATTACCTCATCATTGGATCACTTTCTACCTTGCCCAGCACAGTGGTGTGCGGCACACCAAGCACCTTATCGATTATGTGTACAACACCATTGCTCTGTGACATATCCGTAACCAGTAGCGTAGCATTCACACCGCCGCCCTCAACAGTTACTATTGAATCCGCGTCATCGCCATTGATATTGAAGTACAAAAATGTATGATTGTTAACCGTTGGCACTTGTGCAATCTGTAATAAAAAAGGGAAGTTTTAATTAAAAAAAAATATAGCTATGAAACTTTCCTAGCAGACGACCATTTAAATAATTAAGTCTTCCTTACAAAACTAATTAAAGCAATCAAAATAATGCAATTAAATAAAACAATTAACTATTTTTAGCTAGCTGAACACTGCCTGGGTCCAGTTTATATTACTTACCATATTAGCATTCTTCTGACGTATCTTATCCACTCTGAGGCTATCCTTGATGATGTGCATGTTTAATATGTCACGCATTTTCTCGCGATTTCTGAAAGCATAAAATATATTTATTGATTTGAGTTCTTAGCTCTATATCCATAAAGTAACTTACCTAATGATATTATCAATAGCAGATGCATTCCAAGCTTCATTGCTCGGTGCGAGTATGGTTACCTGGCCAAGTTTGGTAATATCTTCAAGCACTTCGCCGCCAATATCCATGATAACTTCGTAGAATTTACGTAGAACGCCACCATTTTCGTTGTCCTTTGAAAGCAAAAATATGGCATATTAAAATTTTTATATTTAGACAAGTAATTAAAAGAGCATGCAGCGCAAATCAAATGAAAGTAGCAGCAGCCGCTGTAGTATGAAGGGCATAAACGATCGATTTATGGAACTTTTTCTCCTTTTTTTTTTGTTAACTAACAAGATACAAGTTTTTATTTTATGCTATGGAAATAAAAAACATATCGTATAAGTATAGGAGGAACACATTTATGTAGAGTCAATGTGGGTGGTTTGCATTGTGTGCGCAGTTCGGGAGGAGGTATACATATATATATTTACAAAAGAACTACATATATGCCTAAGAATTACGAGTGGTCCAATTATCGTATGTAAAATTAGATTGATGTGTGCAAAGCGTAAATAATCAAAAAATATTGTTAAAAAATATTACAAAATAATTTTTTAGCAAAAAAGGTGAGCGATCGAGTAAACAAGGCGTGGCTTTTGGTAGGCGTTGGTGATGAACTGCGTTTGAAGCGATTTCATTTTACTATACTTTACTTACTTTGAACTAAATCGAAGGATAACAGGTGTAGTATAGAGGATATTGTTTTTGTTTAATTGAAAATAGTTGACATCATCGTTAGTGTACCGAATCCGTCAGAGATCAGTTCATATTTGAAAGAAAATTATATGTAGTTAAAAATTTATATTGCAGGTCAATGCAAAAATTTAATTAATGCATTTAAAATGAAAAAAATTAAATAAATAAACATGCCGAATTAAAAATTGGATTTCAGTATTTTAATTTTTTTCTGGACCAACGGACAGACGGAAACATGCCTTTATTTTCATTTACGTTTAACAATCAGAAATTTTAAAAAGAATTTTTATTTTTTGTCTGTTTAGAAAAGAAAACGTGCAGCAAACAACTCTAAATTTAGCTTTCATCATTTACCTTAAACGACTGGTATTTTTATTTTATTTTATTTATTTTTTTAAGATGATACACAGCCAGTAGTTCGAACGCCGGATTCCATGGTTGAAGTTGGCGCAAAAAACAAAAGAAAGACCAGCAAACGATCAGTGAATCAGTGGTAAAATACTTGTTATGGAATGAACTAACAACAGTGTGTGCGCGTAGATACACACACACACATTGATAAAAACTAAATTAAAATAAAAGATATGAACTATGAACTATGGAGCGCTGGGTGGTGTGGTTTGAAGAGCGAACAAAGTACAACGCCAAAAATAGACAACGACAAATGTACAAAATGTATGCAATGACTGTGGCGGCGGCGACAACGGCGTTGGCGGTGTTATCCAATGAAGAAGAAAAAAATAGATAGAAATGCATTGGATACATGCGATAGGTAGAGCAGTTGATAGCGCTGATCTAAGCCAATTAGCATAAGAGTTTGCTATAGTTTGTTATACACTTTATACATTACATGAAAAGAATATTAAAAAAATAGTTCTATAAGTTCGATTAAAAGATTTGATTTTCATCTGCTTTGAAATTACCCACATATACAAAGATTATGTTGATACGTTTCTACACATAGTAAATGATCTATTTGATTTATTTGAACACACGCAAAAAGGAAAGGATATAATCTTTTTTACAGAGTTTTGTATAAGCTATGCATAGAAAGAGGTATCGAAGAACCCACTACATATATGTATATAGTTTTGAACAGCTGTACGGTATCCATCTATCTAGGCGAATGTCTATACCATGTCTAAGCTACATAAAATATGCAACTAAGCGCAAATCATATATAACCAACATAGCTCAAAATCGGATCAATATATTATGTACCACATATACAGTTTTCTTATTACAGATACATTACAATATTTTACTTTTTATTTAGAAAGGCTGTACACTAAAATCTGAGTACGATTTTGACAAGCACAAACTACTGCTTTTCTCGAGTCTGTATGAAGTGTATAAAAAGCTTCGGTGCTGCCGAAACGCTAACATAATCTTTTTTGAATATTTATTGTTTAAGGTTAGAAAATTTTAATTTATGAATGTACACTAGAAAAGCGGAAAGCTTAGGTTGTTACAAATTTTCAAATTTATAGTTTTTCTTTTTTGGTTGTTGATGTTCTTTGCCAATTTGTGTTCGAATTACAATTTGTGTAGTGGCTAAACGGTTCAAGTGAATGAATGCATATTGAATATGAAAATGACAAATTGCGCTTTTATTTTAGATTTTTTGGTTTTTTTGATTTTTTTTTTTGTTTTTTTTTCTGATTGAGAAGAATAAAGTACATTGAATACATTGCGTTGTTGCAGTTGCAGCAATTGATGTTATTGTTGTTGCAGTTGTTGGCAATACTTACATCACACCCAAAATTTTTTTAAAATAAAATTTATATTTTTAAAAATTATTTTAAAATAAAATTTTGCTTTAGATTTTACGTGGAACCGAATTTTTTTCTTTTTTGTTGTTGTATAAAGGACAAGTGGAAACAACTTAATTTAAAAAAAAAAAGTTGTCAATGAATTCAGTTCAAAGTAAAATCAGACTTTGGGTTACTTTCTGTCTCTCACACTTCGATCATTAAAACATTTCCTTCTCCACAACATCACCATCATCATCATTCTCAATCTCTCTCTCTCACTCCTGCACCCTTTTTAGACTGCGCATGTTTGGCGTGTATGTTTGTGTGTTTCTGTTTCTAATAGGCGTTGCATTGCCTTACTTTGACCTTATGAGAGTATGCCAAAGTGCTGACAGAATACACTACTTGAAGAAATGCGACTCAGATACAGGTCAAAGTGTAGCGTATTGGTTTTGTTTTGTTTTGCATGAGTTTTCATTGGCAAAAAGTGTATGTATGAACCGAAAATAAAGGAAAATTTAAAGCAAATTAAGCCAAATACTACTAGCCAAAATGTCCTTGTAGCAGAACCTTTCTATCTAGTACGCGGTGCGTGCGTGTAAGCATTTCGAAACGAGAGAAAAACGTGAGCTATGCAAACTGCGAAATGTTCGTTCGAACTTTAAATTGAAAAAATTAAAAATAAAATGTATATAATAACTATTAAAATTGTTCTTGTTATTCAATAGGTTCAATGTGTATCTGATACGCAGTGTTTGTTGTTGTTGTTGTTTTGTTACTGTTTCTTGTGTGTGCCGAGCCAAGTTATTTAATTACACGAACAAACGAAACGAACGAACAATATAGAACGTACGCTACGCTACGCGACCTGGCCCTTGCAAGCAAGCTACAGCTAAGGTGGGTGCTGGCTGTTCATTTTATATAATTAAATTCGTGTCCTGTGACAGCATACCTGCAGGAACTGTGCAACGGTGGTATCCATTATCATAAGTGGTCGATGTATTAAATGCACAACGCCATTGCGCACCGGTATATTGGCCTGTACAATCTCTGCGAGTACAACACCGGTGGTGTGCTTCTGATCGCCTGTCAGGGTATTGGATTTGACATACACTGTTGACGACGTCGTACATAGAATTAGAAAGAGTAAGAAAAATGAAAATCGATACTTGTTATATAGCACCATACTCATACATACTTTTTCCATTCTGTTGAAAGAAGCTAACAGTCACTTTCATGTTATCCTCAAAGGCAGAAGTTGTTTGTGGCACCTCCAGTTGTGCGGCAGAAGTAAAAATCACATTATTTGGTATGACATGACCATCGATGACCTTATTATCGACCAGACTACTACGCGTGGTTAGCTGTGAGTAAAAATTAAATGTAAAAATAAAAGTTGACATTATCGATCGGAAGGAATGTAAGTTTAGATGGAGATTTATTGGTTTTTTATGTAAAGTACGCTCCAGTACAAGCGGTATCCGCATATACATAAAATATATATACATATATTTCGCGACGCTTTCTTTGGAGCTTCAAAACCTTTCAGTATTTCGTTTTAAATAGTACATAATCCCGATTTTCGTATAGTTTGCCGTTATAGGAATAAAAAAAAAACACTAGTGTAAAATTTTTAACGATGGCAAAAACGTTTGAAGTATGAGTTTCCATCGACTCGCAGCTGGAAGATAGGAAATCTGTAGCATTTGTTTTTACCCAAGGCAGAGACTATTAAATGCATTCAAATTTGTAAGTAACGAAAAATTTGAGACCAACGGGTTTATACGTATGATTGATAAGGTGGATCAACCCAATAAGGCCAGCTTTTTGCCCAACATATACACATCTGTATTTTGGTGAAAGATTAACTGACCAAGAACTATTTCGCAGTATATTCTATTAAATAGTCTCAAACAAGTGCTTTGAAGATTATTTCTGATTCTGACTCAGAGAGCTTATAATGGAAGAATTTTGATGTTTTCTAGCGACATATTCCATAGATTCAGCATCGCAAGCTGATATGTCCTTTTAAGACATTTTTTTATCATACAGCTTGCCCAAGGAATACACTAAACTCATTTATATGCCCATTTTAAAAGTATCAAAAAGTATTTGCTTTCATGCTAGTCCTTCTCAATGTAGATCAGATGATATAAATATTAATATTTGGTATTACATATCAAAACATACTTTAAAACCCTCATCGATGGGCAACAGAAATGTATGCGATCCAGACGCTTGATAGAGCGATTCCTTGCGCATGAGCGTCACTTGTGTACGATACGAGCGCAAACGATTATTATCACCGATATTCATAATATCAGCATTCACAAGTAACTGATAGGCATCCGGATTGTTGATTTCTGCCTTGGCTGATTTATTAGTTGTAAGCGGCTCCAGCACGTCATCGATGATATGCATGACCTGTACAAAATAAAACAACAAAAATTTGTTGCGGAAGTGTAAAAGTCAGCAATGTCACATACTGCATAAACAGGTTATTACTCACCTGCTGCTTGCCCAGACTGTTCTTCAATTCGACCGTAAGCGAGGGTATTATGCGCGCATTATTCACATATATATCACCGTTGCGATTCTTTGTAATATACAACGGCGGATTGCCGTCCATGTCCGTGGGGATGACTTTCAGCAGTTGATCTTTGTTCATGGCCTGTGTGGCTGTAATGATTTTTATTAAATTCAATTAGTTTAGCATGTGATACGTATTGCATTAACATATAAAATTAAAAGCACTCACCAATATGATAGAGCACATATGTATCACCACGATGCCGTTGGAAGGCTTCATTCGTTGGCACAAAGATTGTGCAGGAGCGTAGCGCCAGCGTTGCATTGGCAATGGGATTCTGCTCCAGCAGACTGTAGAACTGTAGCGAAAAACAAAATCAAATAATTTGGCAAATATTTAAGCAATGATGTCATAAAATTCAGGAAATGTTGCTGCTATAAAATAATCAGGTTATATGTTTTTATGTATGTGCATTTGTGCTGAATTTAATTAGATTCTGCTCCTTCCACACATAACGTCATAAGCTAATGCCGGCTTATCGAATAAACTTTGCCAGCCAATGTGATTTCCATGCCAACCACAACAAATGGGAACACCACCCACCAGACTGAAAACACTTTCACATGGTTTGTATAGCTTTTGTCTTATTAAAAGTTTATTGAACCATTTATGCAATCGAAGACTCATTTGTGTCATATAAGGGTGGCACAAAAAAGAAAAATGCTTGCCATTATCCTGAAATAGGCACATGTGGCATTCTTTCTGCTTTATCTTTACAGCTATATGTATATGTAAGGGTTATATGGAGAAGAAAAAGAAAAACATGCTACATGCTAGAAATTTGTACAGTTCGTCTGCTTAGCAATAGTGTCCATTTAATGTCCTTGCTCGCATTGCATGCACGAGCAGAAACTACCCCGTACAGAAATGTTCTTTCATAATGACTCCTACCCAAACTAAGTCTGCTTCGCACGTTCACCTGCTTGGTAACGTATGAGGTGACATATGAGCTGGTCAACCGCATATTGTGGCTTCCATATACAACACACATACGAAGAACTTCCGCACCTTTGCTTTACACTGCGCTGCACTTTCTCATGCCATATGTGATGACGTCGCACAGTGTACAGTGGTATAGAATTAGAAAATAAATTGGAAAAAAAGGTCAAATAACAAAACAAAAAATTTGATATAATATGCCATATGCCACATGCTAAGCCATAGGCAGCTAAGGTGAGTTTCAACAATTCAAGTTGATAGTGTAAATTCAATGGTGTGGGCACATTGTCAAAGTAGGCTGCCATGCTGCAAATATCATATAGCAGAGTCCAACGGATTAAAGCCTGTGCACTTAATAGCTATTGTCCCAAAAAGAGTGTATACAAGGAATTAACGAATTTCTTCAAATTCTTGTTGACAACTTAATATAACTGATTCAAATGCAGAAGCACAAATTTATGACGTACTGTTCCCATGGAAATCTGGAGATATGCTATCACCAATGCTTTAATATTTTTCACACACGCTTTTATATACTGAATTTTAATATTTTAAGAGTTGAACTCAGCAAATAATACCAAATAATGTATATGCATACATGATAAGCATTATGATAAGCAAAAGTGTCGATATTCAAATAAATATTCTCCGACAAGGCAAATGGAATCTTGAAATTTTTTTTCATTCTTTCAGTGCTCATTCAACAGAACAAAATACATTGATTACTTATCAGTGATCATTTATTGTTGACGAATTATAAAGTACTATTTTTATATTAAATTAAACAATCATAGTGCTCTAAACAAGAGTTCATAATGTTGTACTCCACTCTTTAAAAGCTTGTCGTTTCCTTAAATGGATGGTTAAAACTTAGCAAAATGTTACAAACTCTTTATTTCGACCGAAATATGTGTGCAAATTGGGCCAAAGGTTAGAATGGCGTTGTATCGGAGTTGGGTTTGCACCCAAATATTACCGGCTGTTGAAGTTTAAGGCTATCAGATCTCCAAGACGCAAAAATAATGCTGCGTAGGATCCTGTTTTGACCTTCTTGTATCTTGTTTATGCTGAAGGGTATGGCTGTGGACTAGAGTGATAATCTTTATGTCCAGAAAGAAGCAACAATATTAAAATCTTATAGAGAGCCAACAGAACTCCGCATAATAATGAAGTAATCACAATTAGCTGATCTTAAATTAACCAATATTTGCTTAAATTAAAACCGTTTTTAATACAATAAAGCGTTATATTGCAGCTGGTTCCAATGGCTGTAAAAGTCAAACATAAAGGTGCAAAAGTACCACAAAAGCTGTTCAAAAGATACATGCGACATCCTACTTAAATTGGACTACGAGTGATTACTTTATTTATTTAATTTAAACTAATTCCAATTAAATATTCCATACGGATGCAGTTAGTTTGCATACATCCATATACAAATTTAAGGCTCAAGCTCAAAGCTGAGCACACTCGACTGCAGCATACTTCAATTTTTTTATTTTTTCATATTAATTATTTTTGTTAACTATTTTCCACTGTGCAATGCTATGTCCTCGACTTTATATGACGTTATTACTCTTGTTTTTCTTGCATGTTATTGAGTAGAATGTCCTAATTGCCAATGCGCGTGTGAGAGTAAGGACTCTGCACCTTTTGCTTTAGTGGCTGGCTCTATGGCTTTGTTGATTTGTCGACGCCTGGCGTCTGTTGTTCGGCAGCATTTTCAATGAGTCATGCCAATTTTCGCTAGCCGAGTGAGAGTATCTCACTTATGTAAATGCTGGCTGGCTGGCTGGATATTGAATTTTGACAGCGTCGTCATTGTCTACTATCGCAGCCATCTAGATGTGTGATGTGTGTTATACATCGATATATAGTAAATACTTAAGTGACTATGTGCGTGTGCTCTTACAAGTGCCATTGACCGTCCCGTCGTCTGAGTGGTGCATATGCAATCAAATTTTAGGGTGGCAGGCAGCAAATGCAACCCCTGAAAGACGTACTGGACGACGCACCCAATATAAATGTTAAAATGCATCTAGATAATATTGTATCTGTAAAATGTTATATGTGCAGCAATACACCCGCGTTGTACACCACCACCCTCTCTAACCAACAAGCGTATAAACGAACCAAGAATACAAAACGAAATCGAAACATACGAACGAACGAACGAACAAACAACGAAAATGTAAAGAATATATTGTCGAATATATATAGAAAGGATAAAGGAACAAACAAACAACATTTCGGAACATTTTTATCTTACCCTAACCGGCATGAGGCGCCGCAGTGACTTGGCTGCCGCCGCCGCCGTCTGAAAGAAAGAAGTCAATAAAAACAAAGAGACAAAATTTTAAACCTTGAGACTCCGGACCGGAATGCTATCAAGTGTCTAGCTAACTAACTGGATAAGAAACTAAAAGTAGCTGTCTATTTTGTATGGCTATGTGTTATATACGAGTATACGACTGTTTTCGATAACTACGGAAAATAATAAAACGTGGAGCTTGGGCGTGGCGGCAAATAATGGGGCTGGCTTTCAAATAAAGTCTAATCTAAAAATGCGGAGCAGTTACTCAAACTAATTAAATGTCTTATTACTTGAAAGAGGCATTAGAATGCAACTTAAATATCATTCTCATCAAACGTTCATCAATCAATCTATATACAGCATTTCAAATTGCTATAAATTTTTAAACAAATTTCTAATTAACAGCTGCAGCGGCTACTGCTGCTGCACCATTATTTGCTCTGCTGCTGTTAATTGAGCGTTTATATTTCGCGCCTTGAATAAATATTGTACAATACATTTCATGAGAGATACATATGTACATAACTGTCTAAGCGTAGCTGAATTCTAAAATGCTTAGATTCCATTAAGGTCAGCCTCAATCTAAAGATTGTATGACTGACGACACCCGCCCCCACATAAAGTCGAGCAGATACAAACTATGTGTGGAAATGTAATCTTAATTAAATTTAATTGAATTCGATGATGATGAGACTCTGAAACGTTTGCCGTTCTGACGACGAAGATCATTTTAAAGACGACGAATGCATAAATGACGACGACGACGTCTCAAGTTGCAGCATTGATGCAATGTATGCTGCACTGCAATAGCGCAGCCCTCTCTCAACCTACACCGCTGCGGATGCAGTGAGTCAAAGGTTAAAGAATTAAAATTAATAAAATGTCAAGCGTCGGCATGTTGTATTGAATCATCGCAGAGGGAGGGAGGAAGACTGTAAAAGTGAAAGCAGAAGAAGCTGCGCACGACAGGAAGTCGGGTCTGCAAGAGGTCAAAAAAGACGTCAGCAAAGCGAAAAAACAACAACAACAATTGCTTGTAGAAGTGCAACGAATATTGCTGAAAGCCGATCATATCGCGCAATATGACGAAGATCACTTAATTCTTAACGATCGCACACACTCACATGCACTCTCTTTCAATCACTTTTCTTGCTTTCTTTAATTTGCTATCTTTGCTTTGCCTGCTTTAGTTTACCTCATCATGCCTTGCGGTATTTAACACCGTTCAAATTACATATTTACCTAAGCTGCTTGTCTTATTATTATCCTTCTCTTCTCTGCTCTGCTCTACACATTTTTGGGCATTAACTGCTTAACAGAGTAGAACGAATGATGTCTGTCTGTCTGTTCGTTTGTTGATGTCGTTGACTATGAAGTTGCACAAGTCTGGATTTAATAGTTTCATAACTTTAATTTGAAGCCACTTCTTAAAGTTTAATTGTATAATGTGTATACATTTTTTTAACTTCCAAGCAAAAAATATTGAATTTGTTGTTCGACAAACTAAAATGCAACTCTAGCAGTTTAGCGTTTAGCTTTTATGTTCGATTGTGAATGGCTACGAACAACAAATGTAATAAGAATTGCTAATTATGAAAGAGTTTGATAATAAATGCTTCTTTCCAGACTCTGCGATTGAAGAAATAAGAAAGAATTACATTATGTTTTTATTAGTTTTGCTTTAAGACAAACTACATCTTATCTTCTTAAAAACTACGTTAGAAATAAAACATTTTTTTGGTTTCAACAGTGAATGGCAAATTCAACTAGTGTTCTGCGAGTTCATTTAGTTATTTGATTAAATTATGATTATAATTAATTAAATCATATGAAATGATTAATTATTTTGATGTAGATTTATGAATAATCTATTTGCTAAAATAGGTTTTTTTATTTATAAAATGTTTTTTAAAGGCGTTTTGATTCAAATCGCTGAATAAAATTAAAATTTCAAGATATTTGCAAATCGCTAGAGATCGACGTCTGTGGTATGCTTAAGTCATATTCAAGCGAAAGCGTTTTTTGTGGAATGCCTGAACAAATTTCCAAAAATTAAACAAAAATAAGTTGTTGCAAATGTTTTACATGGAAATTGTGTTGGAATAAGTATAGAAGTATATTGAAATTTATTTTTCCCATAATTTCTGATTTTGACTTAACACTCAACGATATGGAAAAATCAGTATAAAAGCATAAAAAAAACGCTTAATAGTTATTAAAAAATAGTTACAGACGTAAAAATTTTAACATTTTATTCTGTATTACATAGAAATATATTTTATTTTCTATAATTCATTTAAATCTTCCAAAAAGACCAAAAATCTAAATAAATTTGAAAGAAAAAGCGGAGACACCACTGGGTAACCTTTTGTATTAACTTATTTTTATACTTTTCATACAGGCTGTGACTTAATCGGCATCGAACACCGTATACAGATTTATATTCAAGATATATTCGCTTAGGTAAACTGTTTAGAACACCTGCTAAGTAAACAATACTAAATTTCATCATTACCGAGCCAAGGGAAAGTGTAAAGAGTATTTAAAATACAAAAGTATTTAGTCTAAAATAAACAAAGAAATAGAAAAATAGTATTATTAATACAATTTTTCTAATTAGTTGATTTTAAAATATATAATGGTACTAGAACCCAAGCAGTACCGGTCTTAATTGCAAAAACAAAAACACATTCGAGCAGAAAATCAAATGTTAATTCACATATGTGATTGGTTTAAAACAATAATATTGATACTTATTAGGGTACTCACGTAAACGCTTATATCGCGAAAAACATATTTTTTTATGTACACAGTTGCGTAATGTCTATAATTTAAGTTTTGAAATTATTTTATTGCCAGCTGTTTGTGTTACAAGAAGCGACAATCAGTTGTTAAAATTATTGGAGAATTACCGCTTAGAGCGATGTTACGAGTATGAACAATACCATTTAAACTAACAGAACAGATCTACATAATTTCTTTATTGTTTAAACCAATAGATCTGAGCAGTAAACACAGAGGAACCATATTTTTATCTATGTGTTAGGGGCCATTGTTGTACAAAGTGATTCTTCTGTTATTAGAAGTAAAATTTGACATAATAAAGATCTGTTAGATTATTAGCACACTAGTAAAATTTATGGAGCAGTAGAAGCCAAAAGAAAGACCAGAAAACGAGCATTTTTAATCCGACATTGAAGGCATTTTATGCTAATAATAAAACAACTTCATTATAAATCAGTAATACTGACTTCGACTTTCCTAATTCAAGGATAGATTCACCATCAAATTGGATCATTGCAATCGGTTGAGCATGCACAGCATATATTCTTACAAATATACTTAATGGCGATATGAAGAACTACAAAAAAAATCGTAATTCTTCATGATCTTCAGCAACTACTTTACGAACATCATGTAATGGTGTTCAAGACTGAGTTGGAGCACATATCAAATGATGACTATAATGTCGTGATCATTGACTTATAGACGTTATGAAGTTCGCCGGGTCAGCTTGTTTAAGATAAATGCTTTCTAACAATTGTGTTTCAAATATGCATGCAGCGCTCTTGCCGGTTTGGACAGAAAAACTCAAAACCCGCAATTTATGGATGTCTACAACACAATGGTAATATAGGGCAATGTTATGCGTACTTATTGACCGTTGGATTGGATATAAATGCCATGAAAAATTTCTGGTTTCAACAGAATGAAGGAATATGAAGGAATTCGAAAAATTGGAGATTTCTATTCCGTTTGACGTTTACTTTGAAAACCATACCTGTATACCTGCAGAACATAATGCCTACATACGGCACCCTCATGGCAATGCTATTATCGAACGTTTCTCGACCGACACAGAGTTGGTTTCTGCATTAGTCTCGTATTTGTATATAACACCGTTTTTTTTTGCATTAAGGAAACTTTTGAATCAGTTCTTCTACTACATTGTAATTGTTTTTTTAGTGCCACTGCTGACTTTTCCACCGTAAGCCGAGTCAGAGTCGCAGAGTCAAGCTGCGTGAAGAACCAATGAAATGAAGGTGTAAAAAGGTAAAAAAAAAAAACAAAAAATAGATAAATGAAAGAAAACCTAGGTAAAATAAAAAACTGTTATGCTCGCTGAACCAACGCTGCAGCAATGCAGAGCAGCACGTTGTACGAGGCGAGGCGTACCTCTACACATACATACATGTACATAAATAGTCCCGGCATTGTACGCGCTAATTTATGTCTTTTTTTTTCTTTTACATAATTTCCTCGTTGGCCACGCATACCAAATGAGATGCAGAGCACAAAGTCCAAAGTGGATTGGCCCCAAAGTTGTGCAAAGAAGTTCATTTAGATTTTTCCACACATTTTTCGCAAGCCAACGCAGCAGAAAAGTTTGTGAAATTTTTACTTTTATCGATTTTTAACACACAGCACTGCAGAAGCATCATCAGCAAAGGTCAAGGTTACAGCAGGAAGCTGTGTATACTGGTGTTAGCTGTGTTTGACAGTGGGGCGGCAGGGGTTGACAGCTTAAATATAAATACCCCCAGCGATGTCAAGAACGCTCAAATAGCAACCTGTGGTGTACGTATGTATTTATATGCGGCAGCCGGTTTCAGTGGCAGGAAATTGGGTCAGCCGGGATTAGCGTAATACCGAAAAAATAAAATCCGTTGAGGATGGTTTCCAACAAACAATGTGTGTGTAGATGCGCAGGTGTACGTGGCTATGTGTAGCTGTGTGTATGTTTTTTTATAGCAGTAAAAAAAAAAAAAATTTTTGTTTTTTTGTGTAGGTGTATCGAAATTCAACTCACCTGTGACAGTTCAGGATCATCGCGCAGCTTGTCGAGCAATTCGGCATTTGCTGCTGGCAGTGTGAAGCTGCTGCAGATTAGCAGCAGCAGCGCTGCAACGCTGAAGTTGCAGCTTCTGACGATTCGTTCCTTCCACATTTTATAACACTTGCACTCCACTGTGCACTGCACACTGCACTCTCTCTCTTCTTCTGCTACTGCTACGTACCACTCTTTGCTTCTTGCCCTTAGATTTTGTGTATGCAAGTAATTAATGTGTTGTTTTTTTTTCGTTTTTTTTTTTTTTTTTGTATCTGTATGTATCTATGAGTTTTTATGACGCCTGTCGCTGCACTGTATTTGTATCTACAAGTTAGACGTTTATATGGGCGGCAGCGGCAGCGTTATTAAGCGTCGTCTTGCTAAACAAATGTGTTGTTGGGGTTGCCTGCCGATTAAGATCTGTAATATATATACATATATATTGTAGAAACGAGCGCGCGCCACACCGTGCATATCTTGTAAATAAAATTTGCCAACTACCCCAAAATTATGCAAAAATCAAAAGAAATATGAAAAAAAAAACAAACATAAACTTCGGTCTAGTCGAAGCAATTAAATCCTACACACGCGCGTGTTTTTCGTATATAAGTGCCAGTTTCTAACAAGTTTTTTGTTACGTAAAAATATTTTGTACACTACTTAAAAAAAATGAGAAAAGTGGTTTATAAAATAAAACACTTGAGACTTGATAGATTCCATAAATTATTCTTAAAAATTCTTGTTGTTGCTGTTATAATAATGTCCGTTCGTATGAACGCTTAAATTTTCAAGACTACTTAAACTTTTCTATGGTGTATATAGTTCTTTGGCGAAGTTCAAGTATGTGGTACAAATTTCCTGAATGTCTTTGTCAAACGTCTCGAGTATCTGAAAATGTTTGCCATTTTTGTCAAGCATTATTTTTGCTTTTGTTGCAAATAAATTGTGAGTATCCTGTATCTAGAATTCTGTAAAACGTTTTTGTGGAGAGTTCTTCGTCATTACTGTAAAAAGAAAAATTTCGACTTAGAAGACGAAGAACGACCCGGACAGCCAAAAACGTTTCAAGAAGGAAAATTGGAGGCATTGCTCAATGAAGATGCGTGCCAAACGCAAAAATAACTTGCAAAAGCTTTGGTAGTTACCATTTTCAAACGTTTAAAAGCATTGTATTCATCCAAATGCTTGGAAATTGGGTGCTGTATGAACTGAAACCTAGAGATGTCGAACGCCGATGCTGCATGTCGGAAATGTTGCTTGAACGCCACAAAAAGAAGTCATTATTGCTACGGATTGTCACTGGGGATGAAAATTGGATTCATTACGATAACCTAAGCGCAAAAAATCGTATGTGAAGCACTGTCAATCATCCAAATCCACGGCAAAGCCGAATAACCATGACGCCAAGGTAATGTTGTGTATTTGGTGGGATCACAAGGCTGTGTTGTATTTTGAGCTCTTGAAAACGGGTCAGACGATCAAAGGGGACCTCTACCGAACTCTACTCTACAGAATATGCGACCAGACACGAATCCATAATTTTCCATCATGACAACGCTCTGCCACATGTTTGCGGACCGGTTATAAAAATTTCTTGAGCTAATATTTTCATCTACAGTTGCGAATTTTTGCTTTTATTAAAATCAACGCAAATTTTAATAAGAAATTGAACTTTGGCTTGGCGTTGATAATGATGCTGGACATATTTTCCATATAAAATACGAAAATGATAATTTTTGTGTATTTTGAATGGTAAATTTGTGTATGTATACATTTATTTTGATTAAAATTTAATAAAATGATAAATTATTGAACCAGAAGATGGTCATATACTATATTAAAACCATTAAAAAATGGTCGACAGCACACCCCTCATACTAAAGTACAAATCTTTTATTATATTTAAGTATTTGTTCTATGGAAATGTATGAAATTTGCCAAAGACAGTCCGCAGAAATAAGAAGCATTTCAGTAATATGGTCGATGCCCAGCGCCCAAAGTGAAGACTTCGTAACTAAAACTATTTGAGGTAGAAGTATGAGAACCCATTCATACTTAAATATATTCACTCAACTCATAATTTTATAAAAATATAAATAAATAATTTACAAATACTTTGTGATGTCCTTCATGTCTCCTTTTAGGCATTACAAACTTTACCAAAAAACTGTTTATGCACTATGCGTGTAGGGTATAAATAAAATAAAATGGCACTTATATAAGCGCGCTGCGCTGCTATTGTACGCGCGGGGTTGCTGCTGCTGCTGCTAATGGTAACGACGAACGGTATGCTACGGTGCGGGGGTGCTGCGGCGGCAGCAGCAATGTGGCTTCCAAGAGCGTCGCATCGAAGGTTGCGAAAGAAAAGAAAAAAAAGCATGCGAAATTTGTTCTTTTGCTGTTGCACTTTAACACAGATACACACACACACACACAGTCAAGTATTTGCACTTGTTTTCACCGTTATGTCATTTAAACCAATACCGAAACAAACTAAGCTCTGCTTAATTTTTTTTTTTTTGTGCTGTGAAATATTTGCATATGCAACTCATTATTCACGTTGTTTATTCTATTCTAGTATTGTGTATCTGTGTTTGTGTTGTTTTTATACAGCGAGGCGCTACGCTTTCTAGTTCTCGCACTTGACTGACCAACAACAACAACACCAAAACTAATACTAACAAATGCAGCAGAAGAAGCACCGCATCATGATAATTATTAGCAACATTAATGTCATTATTATCATTAAAATTGTCAGCGTTCAATTGAAATTCTTGGAAGCCACAAAGAAACCAAGCAGAATTATGCAATTTTTTTTTGTATTTGTTTAATTTGCAGTTTTTATTTTAACTTTACACATTTTGCTGATGTAGCTTAAATAGGTATCTTCAACTCTAACTGTAAATAAAGCCTGTACTACGAACTTCAAAATTTAGATTTCATTTCTTTTTTGCTGCTATTGCAAAACCGACAAAAGAAAAAAGAGCACAATCAATAAAAAACCGAATGAAATGTGAAAAATCTATAATGCAAACAACACAGAAAAAGAACTGCGGCGCGAATGTGGCATCACATCCATCTATGTACGTATTTAACAACTACAATAACAGGCAGCAGCAGCAACAACACCAACGACAACAAATTTAGCCCTTCTTCAGCTTTAGACAAACACAACAACAACAATGTTACGTTGCATATATATATCTGAATGTATGTATGTAGTATATTAAAATGTTGATTTTTTTCGTTGGCTCTTAAACACTGACTTAGAACGGAATTCAGAAACGAAACGGCTCTGGACGCAACCACGAAACAGGTTTACTCCACGCGCTCTTTTTTTGATTCAACAACTCGACGACTCAACGGCTCACGGACAACTGTGCTGCAGAACGAACGTTACTTTGCCCGCCACCATTTCCCATCAAGCCATTCGGATTAGAACAGAGCTAAACCGGCTAAACGGCTGGTCTCAATCGGTAATGCGCGGTTATGAATGGGTGCAATTGGTTTACCCGAATAGCTCTCAGCTGCCTGAACTCATGACCGCTCATTCCAACGAAAGCATGACCGAGTTCGAAGGAAAACCGGCTAAACGGGAGGCCTCGATAACCCGATTCAACCGAAAACATGACATTTATACACAACGGACACATGACCAGTTATGAGCTCAAAACTAACTAATGAGTTCAAAATTGTTCCACGTTCCACTCGACAAACTTTACCCCGAAGCCACCCGAAGTGGACCAGAAGTCGCCCGAAGTGCTTCGGGTTGGACATTTGGACAACCTAACTAATACAATACTGCTCAGTGCTTTTTTTTTTCTCGAATCGGTACTTTACGGGTATGTTGAGTGCATGACCTCATATGACCAAATTGTGCGGTTTGGTCATGTTTTGAGCACATGACCTCTGTACAGCCGTGGGCAGGCAAGCAAGAGTGAGCGGTACTTACCGTCCACCGGAAGTGGTGGCCCGAAGTCACCTTCAGTTTTCAGTTTTTTTTTGGTAGAAATTCATAAATTTTGAGGAAATACTAACAAACATATGTATATTATGGAATTTCTTAAGAAATCCGTTCCAATTCGCACGTTTTCGGGAAAATTGAATTTATGTAGGAGTAAGTGTGTTTAGCCATGCAGAGGTACTAGATATTTGATGTAGAGCAACAACACTGTCGACAGATTTAAGAAAAAACACTCAAAACGGCTTGCTGGTGATTTAGTTATTGCACTTGATATTAGTTCTGCATCACAAAGTAAGGTTGGTCGTTCTAAAGTTTCATATGGAAATGCTAGTTCTCGGCTAAAAAGAAAATTAGCCTCAGAAATTGCCGAAAATAAAATTTACAGTATCCGGCACAAAGTTTGCAGAGAAAGGTGTTGCTGTCTTATTGAAAACAGCTGCAAACGAATATGTTAAAGAAAATTCCAGAAAACTTTTTGTGGCAGCTACGGATTTGATGGATCTACTGGGCAAAGCATATATAAGCAATGTTTTCAATCTAATACATTCGATAGTTCTCTATTTGTTACAACAATGGTCGCCTTGAAATAGCTAGACGAGTCAGAACATATTATTTGGATGAATATTCTTAAATTTAAATTTAAAAAACTGTTCGCTTAACATTACAAACGAGTTTCAACCCTAATCACAGGGTAAAACATTTAACTTTGGTAATTATAACACCCTGTGAACAGCTGTTTTAACTACATAAACACTGAAGAAGACAATGAATAATAAGAAGAAGCAGTAGTGACATAACCAACAACTATTCTAATTTTTCGCTGTAAAAGGAGGCATGGCATGCGCTCGTAGTTTGCTCATTCGATCCTCTAAAACAATTTGCATACGCCATATTGCCATGTCTGCCACTAGACGCGCTGAAGAAGCACTGGAACAGCTGAAGGAAAAGAATCCTTTCTATGAAAAGTATGCCGCTAAAATAACAAAACTACAACAGAATTCAACCGAAGAATTTGTGCATCGTGTTGATAAAGTTATGAATCCCATTAAGGATGGCCAGAGTCAGTCTAGGTAAGTGATAAATTACAAAAGTACAAATAAGTGTAAACTTATTTCATACAAACTTCTTACAGATCCTATTCGGAGTTGCTTAATCCTAAACAAAAGCTCGCAACACCAGCACCCGCAGAAGCTGAACTACCGCATAAAAAACTCACCGACATCATGAAACTTGAACTGCTTCAAGACAAAAGCGCCGAAGAGGTTTCACAGATCTGGCTGGAGTATCACAAGACAAAAGAAGTGCTGGCTGCATCTTTGTCCGTTGCGCAGTACGAGAAACTAATGCAACGCGCCAAGCTCTATCCAATCTTTTTACTACCGCTACCACGCAGTGAAGGCTTCGAATTCATAATGTTGCAATTCGCTGCTAATAGTGTACACTTTACACCGTTGTTGGCGTATCAAGTGCATGCGGAGAACGCACCCGAATGCCTGACATTGGTACACTATACCGAGCTTAAGGATAAGGGCGTCGTTTTAATGCGTGGCGAATACGACAGCAAAGTGTTGACCGCTCAGGAGGCACAGTGTCTGGCTAATGAGTTGCAGATGTTCTACGCCATGGATGATGCTGACAAGCAAAAGTTGCTGGAGAAATTCACCAAAAAACCAAATGATTTCAAACACATGGACCTCATCAAGGTGGTCGAGAATATACAATTGGTTTAGTTCAAGATTATGCTTAAAAGTAGTTTTAGTAGAGAAGCCGTTTAATAATTTAAAGTGACAACTTATGCAGAGTCATTAAACAGACGAACGTATTCAGTAAACAAACAAACAAAATTTTTAAATGTCAATTGTATAATGGATCAAAATGCCGATTTCGATGAAGTCATGGGACAAATTGGTGAATAATACAAACAAAACAAAGTGTGCACGCTTAATACGTACTGCTCCTAGGTTTCGGACGTGTACATCTGCTGGCCATGCTCACCAATGGGCTGCTGCAGATGCTTACGCAGATCGAGACGATGGGCATGGGCATTATTGCGCCCGCCGCTATTTGCGATCTGGATTTGAATATAAATCAGCAATCAACCACCACAGCTGCCACATTTTTGGGCATCATTTGTTCATCATACTTTTGGGGTTACATTGCTGATAAAATGGGACGTCGTTGGATTTTGTTGCATACCATTTCAATTGCTAATTTTCTGTCGGTAGTATCGATGTTTATGATAAGCTTCTCAAGCTTTTTCGTCATGCGTTTCGTTACGGGTGTTTTGTGAGTAAAAAATTGAAGTTTTTTTTTAAGCGCAAATATATCATCTGTAAATTCTTATTTAAATATTATGTCTAACGCAGCGTAGCTGGTCCAGGTTTTGTTGCGATGACTTATCTCAGTGAGTTCTGTACGAAGCGTGTGCTATCGCGTGTGGTCACCTTTACGTTTATGTTCAATGGCTTCGCTATGCTCTATTGTCCTGCACTGGCAACGTATTTTCTAAATTTGAGTTATAACGATTGGGAGTATGAAATCTACGGGCGTTTAACATTTCGGCCATGGCGTCTTTTGGGTTGTCTCTATGTAGTACCCGGAATTATTGCCGTAATGCTGCTTTTTATGCTGCCAGAGAGTCCTAAATTTAAGTTTATGATTGGCGAGGAAGCTAAGGCCTTAGCGATAATGAATACAATCTGTCGCAAGCAAACGAGCAAGAATCTAACTGAAACACAAATCGAAAAATTGAAACAATATGGACATCAAATCGCAGTCAAACATGAGCGTATGCGGTGCGTAGTGCATTTATAAATTTATTATTGTGTGATTATTGTGAAGATTACTCCATACAATGCGTGCACGGTCGTACTCTATTATGTCGTTCACCAATAATATTTGAGCCTCCCATGTTAACCTTCTGTGCTAGAGCTGTTTCGTGCATCCGAAAAATATGCCTGCAGACTATGTCAACCTCATTGAATAGCTCATACGTTACCAAAACCGATCGCCAACTCACATATGTAGGTCCAAAAATATGGAGAAAAATCTTTTTCTGGAAGACTTGCAACATCTTTTCGTCTGATTCAATCACGGGAGTATCAGCGTTTATAGGTCTTAATTTTAGTCTTTGGAGAGATGACTTTATTTCTAACTTGCTAGCTCAGCCCAAAGTAGAATCTATTTGCAAGCGTGATTCTTCGCCTGATCGTTGTTGTTGCTGGTAATTTCGCCATCATCGAAGACCATCCAAGGTGGATGACGGCGTGCGGGAGTATACCAAGCACTTCATCTTGTCTTCATTCAGCACTAAACGCATGATCGAGCGTATATGTCTGTAGCTTGACCTTTCTTATAGATACGGAAAAGAACACTGAGATTCAATAGTTTGTCATGTATTAACCGGACCCAATCGTGTATAGTCCTGACCAATTTTTCGCCGCCAGCCTTGTATAACTCAGCAGCTCCTCGAGTTTATCTTGTTATAGTCCGTTGGTTCATTAAATGGTGGTTCTGGCATCGCTTCTTTATCGACCGCATTTCTTCTCCAATTAGATTAGAGAACTGAGTTCTCTATCTTAATGTATTAAAGTATCTGGTTCCACCATAACTAATAATTTTTCTTTAAATATACTAATTATACTTTATAACATTTTAGTTCACATTTCCTAAAAACCATGTTCAACGATGCCATGCCACTATTTCGCAAACCGTTCGCGGAGCTCTTCATCTACAGCTGTATTGTGCTCTTCAGTTTGGGTCTAATGTAAGTAGTAATTACTAGGTTCTATTATATTATTTTTTTTAACCTATAACATTATTTCCGTCAGCGCTAATGGAGTCGGGCTTTGGTTCACGGATATGCGTAATCGTGAAAATACACGCGACGTTTCTGATCGTGCGCAGCCGCTTTGTTCTTCGCTGTTTGGTGCTTGCGAAAAAACGAAAAGCGTCTTTGAACAGGATACCTTGGAGAGTGTGGTCTGCAATGATGGTTTTCAGGGCTTCTATGACTCTTTGATACTCGGCTCCTGCTATATAGTCACGCACAAGATATGTGGTCTGATGCTCAATGTGGTCTCACGTAAAATTCTTTTCGTCTGCGCGCTGCTAGTCGCCACCACTTGCGGCTTCAGTTTAATTGTGGTCACGGACAAAGTACTGCAGCTGGTCTGTTTCATTTTCTTTCTGGTTATGCCTGCTGTGGTGACCAGTCTGCTCGGTGGCGCACTACTTGAGTTTATACCAACTTATATGCGTGCGAAGGCCTTCTGCATTTGCTTTATGTGGAATCGTTTTGGTGCAGTGGTGGGCACAACTATTGTTGGCTACTTTCTGAGCGTCAACTGTGAACTGACCTTCATGATTATTGCACTATTTCCGTTGTGTAAGTGTTTGGAATTAATTTTTTAATTAATATTAATTTCTAGGTTTTTTTTTTATAGTATCTTCCAGCATACAAAGCTTTTTGCCGCTGTAAAATTATCAAATTATTAAATATAGTTTTAAACATTTTGCTTTATTGAAACATCATGTAACTCTTAATTATGTACGTATTAAATAATTAGTTGTTGTTGTGTAGGTAGGTGCATTGCTTCCTTCTCCAGAAATATTTTAAATATTTATCAAACGTTGTCTTCTAGCTAACACTTTAAACTGTTGCTCCAAAAAAATTTACAAATTCGAATGTTTTAAACTTAACAAATTCTAAGCCTCACCGGGAGGCATTTGCTACAATTCACTTTCGTTCGTTTGGGTACGGTCATTTTATCATGGTTTGTAGGTGGGTTTTTTCTGTTCAGTGGTGTTGTTCATATTTAAATTTAGAATATCTCCTCGGCATTGACTGCTAGCTCAGCGGGATGAGTCTGTTAAGGTGAAGTAAAAGCGAAATTAGCTTTATATTTACTGTATGGCGTATTTTCAGCAAAACGCTTACCATTTCAGCATTTTCCATTAGTCGATTTCTCAATAGCTGCGCCAATGGTGCACGCTTGCCAAAGCTGAAAGAATATTGTTTAGATTAGACTTTAGATCTTTTAAAAATATTTCAATTGAACTACTTACCGCACACGTGCACGATCTCCATAATAAGTATCCAGGTCCTGCAGATATTTTAACGCATCAGCCATGTTGCTGATGTCATTGTTGCGTGGTGGCCGCGAATTGGATGCCGACACATTGGATGCCAACAGCATGCAGCACAGGCAGATAATCATGACGGAATTGAAACGGAGCTGACTGGACATATTGAAGCAAGCGATTGGCTATGTATAAATGGAGAATATTCCTTCTATTTTTAAACATTTTAATTTTAATACTTTGTTGCCTTAGGTTATGTATTTATGAAATATGTAAAAAATATTTTCAGTGGCTGTTTGGAAAAAAATGTTTGAATTCGTTGTTGGAGCTATTTGACATGCAGCTCCTCTTTGAAGTGCGCGTCCTTAAACTGCTTGCACTCATATGTTTGCAAATATATTTGTTTAAACGAATTGTTTGCATAAATCTGTTGTTTGTAGACAGCTTAAATGAAGGGTACTGATTTCGGTATGCTGCCAAGATTCAAATGGGCGATTATGTGGGATGCAAAATCAAGACGTTAAATTGTTGTACGTAGGTAATATTGAACAACAGTTTTGGTTGGGAGTTATAACCAAAATATTTTTGTATTGAATAAATTCGGAATACCATCCTTTGTAATTGAACTAATTTCTCAGGGGTTTCAAATGGCTAGAAGTATGTACCAGTTCTTTCAAGTATCGTTGGATTAGATCCCATAAAATATTTCATAAAAATTTGCGGTAAGACGAATCAAACTTGCCATGTTCATTCCTGTACAGTCCATCTGTCCTAGAGAAACTTTCGCTGTATAGAGAAGACTTAGAGCAGAAAAACTTGCGCAACAATACTCTGTCTGTGTGTTGCACTGCTACAAGTAAGTATTCAATATTGTTTTTATATATTTTATTGTGTGTGGCTTGGAGATTAAAGGATAATCAAGGCCTATAATAAAAATCTTTATATCAATTTGAAAGTCGTTATGATGGCTTCTTCTTATATACACCAATTTTATATACATAAACCAATAGGGTTATCTCGCGTTGGACCCCATATACATCTATTTTGCACCCGTGTTTTTATACAATCTTCAACTTAACAGTCAATATCGTGGCTTTTGTTGGGGGCGGCTTCGACCATGTATGGTGATGATCGTAGAATAGCACATAGCTATATGCATCATATATATATAGTCATACATATATGACACATATGTATGTCATACATATATGATATATATGTATGTCACACACATATGATATATATGTATGTCATACACATATGATATATATGTATGCCATACATCTATGTCATCCATATACATATCTATGACACTAATCGGAATTTTCACGAAAAATGAGCTGACCATACGCCAAACAGCGCATAAACTGGTTGCGTATTATAAAAAATGAATGACAATTTATGTACCGCCGCGCCGCGTACTACCGATGCTGGCGTGCGCATTTTCGCCGGAGTTTTATCTTTTTTATTGTACAGACGATATTTTCTGTGCATTTCTTCCGGTGCCGAAATAGAAGTAGCTAACGGTCAGTGAAAGTACCGTTAAATTTGGTTCAATCATTTCGGAGATTAGTCGGAAAAAACAGAAATATTTTAAAAATGTTTGGTTTTTTAGTATTTATGCACATGATTTATTAAATGCATTATATAGTATTGTATATGGACTTGCTTCGAATTATGTCTCACAATGGGTGAGTCATAATCTAGAATATATATGATTATAGAATCATATTGCTAATGAACATGGAACATGTTTCGGATATGTCTATTTCGTAAAGAACATTTACTAGTTTACGGTATAAACTTGTCAAAAAATATATAAAAGTAGACAACAGGGAATCGAGTGAACACTCTTGAAAATAGCAAAACACTTTCGCGTGCTAAAGACTTTAAATATTTTTTCATTCGGCTCTCGAATGTGCACATACTGTCGGAAATTGTTTGAAAATTTAAACAAATTAAATTTTTAAAGTATGTATTTGGATCGCGAAAGTGTTTTGCGATTTGCAAGAGCTCTTTTTTCACTGGTTAACATGTTGCTGATGTTGTTATAACCTGTGTTCGGCTATATTAAATTTATGCTTAAGTTTGTAACAGCTTAAATAAGGCGCGATAGAGCCAATTTAATTATATATAATATAAATCAGCTTTAAAATAAATTTGCTATTGTTATATAAAACTAAATGCTGAGTTTACACTAGCGAAAAATTCAAACGAAACAATAATACAAATTTCTGCTTTTAGTCCTAGAATTATGTTTTTTTTTTTGGCGATCTATAAATCTGTATGTGATTGGCTAAATGGTAACTCTTAGGCGTGTGAAAGCGGTAGAAACGTTCTTTCCATATTTATTCTCTGACACTATTTAAAAATTTTATACTGCGGTGACTTATTTTCCAAGTGGAAAACGATGTCAACTTGAACTATACTTGGATTTATTATTGGAAGAACAGAAACATTTTTGAAATATTTTACTATTCCCTTTGAAATAAACAGCCGAACTTGAAAAATTCAAATCAAACTAATTCCAAGCACAATTTTCTTACTATTGGAACTATTCTTCACAATCAACAACGGTGAAGCATCTAAAGAAGCTTTTTTTTACCTTTAGATTGAGTATCTTTTTTACTTTGAGTGATTTGTTGCACTGCACGCACTGTACGAAACGAAGACCGAACGACTAATGATGTATTCTGGCACAGCGCAGAGGTCTTTTATATTCAAATCAAATCGAGCTACGCATACAGCAGAATAGCAAAGGATGGAGATGGTATTGAGGGTGGCTTTTGGGCGCTGCTGCTGCTACTGATAAGGCATGGATTTACGGAAATATGAATGTGAATGCCAACTGCCTACGTACGCATGGGAACATCGTGAAGCCTCTAAAAAAATATATGCAAACTAATTAGGAGTTAACAGAAGCAACAGATGCCTTCAGCTGCACCTCTTTCTGCTGCAAGCGGCAGCGCCAGCTGTCGGAAAACAAAAAAGTTGAAAAAAAAAAGCCGAACTTTCAAAAGTTTATTTAACATTAATAAATACTGACAGTTGTCAAATGATATGCTGAATGGAGACAATAATTGGTATAGAGAATAATTGGAATGCGGTACTGCGAAAGCAATTTGCAATTAGAATGGGATCACCTATTTCCATTCTGAACGGTTTAAACGGGATTATGCAGTGCGCGCAGTTTACACCTGAACTATGCGGAACGGTTCGATTGCGCTTTAGATTTGCCATTTCAGTGTGCAAAATGTCATTAATTATGATTTTCAATTGTTTTTTAATTACAATCGTATCTAAATCCCGCTTATGACGCCAAACGCAACGCGTAGTAGTTGCTGGCGAAGCCATTTTGTTGATAAGGCCTATATTTCGAAAAGGGGAACGAATTGTTGAGCGAGAGAGAGAGAGCCTACTACTTTCTATGCTGGAACCAAGTGAATAGCAGCTTAAAGGGTTAAATTAGTGTTAATTGATAACTATTTATGTAATCTATAGATAAATATTTAAGGGCTATACTCATTTGTAGATAGTTACTAAATACTCTTTAAATAGTTGTCCTATCAGCGGAACTAATGCATAGCTTTGGATGCAAAAACTTTGATGAAATAAGACAAACATTTCAGTTAGCAGGTTACTGGCTATTGTTAAATTATTGCCTGAAAACGTTATATTTAAAAAAAAATATTTATTATCTATGTTTGAATCAATTACGTAATTAATTGTTACCAGTTATACGCATGTGTTGCAATTAATGTGAAACTGATCTAAACGAATCTATATCGTTTAGATTTGAAACTGAATACGTTTGTAATAAGTTAAATTCCATGTTGAGGTCAACTGTTCTGAGTAGAAATATAACAAGGCGAGCAGCGGTTTTGAGGGTTGATAAAACAGTTAACAGTAGCAGCAGTAATAGGCATACTCTATAGATAAAAATCGGTCTGATACCGCAGGTGTAGAGCGATGCACGAAAGCTAAGAACGGCAAACGGAGAGCCCATATCTCTCCTATGGCCAAGCAAGCAAGAAAAAAATAAATCTATTGGGTTTCAGTGCATAAGTTTCTAAGAGAAGTCATAGTTCAGCTAATACACATCTGGATATAATATTCAAGTATACATGTCATAGCTCTATTATTAAAGGGGCTATACATAAAGATTATTCGCTCAGCTTTGTTTCTGACAAGTTTCATCTTTTGTTCGACAATGGTCAAATTAATGTACATCATTAAATAGATTTTTGTCAGCCAGATAGACATGAAATATTGAAACATATTAAAACATTGCCGCGCCAATAGCTCCACAGAAACTCTTTATTTCTACAGCTGCATGCTCTGTTATCGACTAACACAAAGACTCAATCGGATTGTGGTTGTTGGCTTCTTGGACGGTCAATGACGCTGGAGAATTTGAACTTCAGTGTTGTAGAAAACTTCGTCTATCTTGGATCCGAAATAATCAGCAACATCAATGTCAGACTGGAGATCAGGCGAAGAATCACCCCTGTAAATAGATGCTATTTTGGGCGGAGCAAGCAAATTAGAAGTAAATCCCTCTCTCGAAAGACGAAAATCAAGATCTACAAGACGCTGATACTCCCGGTCCTACTGTATGGCGCAAAAGCATGTACCGTGATTGATTCAGATGAAACGGCGATGAAAATCTTTAAGAGAAAGATTCTCTGCAAAATTGTTGGTCCTATTAGAGTCGACGACGGGTTTAGGTGCCATGTGAGTTGTATGATTTATTCGACGAGGTTGACAAAGTCCATAGATTCCAGTGGCTGCTATTGTTTACATAGGGGGCCCAAACTTGAATAGAGGTCGACCAGGTATGGAAAGATCTTAGCATACTAGGCATTCAAAATAATTGGCACCAGTGGGCACAAGACTACAGCAGCTGGTGCGCCTTCCTCAATGCGACCATGGCCGTACGACTGTTGATGGCCATCTAATTAAATATAAAAATAATAATTTAATACCTTTACAAGGGGTAACCCCATACAAACAAAACCACTGGACGCTAGTAACTTCTTTTTCAAGCATGGGCCAGATACAAATTGAAGAGATCATTCCGTTAGTATTAGCGGCTTAAACATGAATCCAATAACATCATACATGCATCATGTATGCCAAAAGCGCGAATTGGTGAAGGCAAATCTGTCAAAACTATTAAAGAAAAAAAAGTTTCCTTAGCAATCGATATTGTTTCGAGGCATAATAAGAGCATATTGGGTATAAATGTCTAACATTATCAAGGCCACTGCATTGAGATGAAAACCCTTGGTTTAATTGAGTTGCGTAAGGAAGATATACGCAGTCAACTCAGATAATGAAAAAATATTTAAAAGCGATTCAATAACTAAACATTAATCCTGAAATTCTTCCTCCATTGGAAATTTTGATGATGACTAGTTTTTAAAGGGTGTACGGGTACACTCGATAGTTTCAATCAGATGTGCTGCTCATTCCATGCAACTAGCAGTCAATGGCTTTTTAAAGGAGGCTAGACGGAACACTATTGTTGACAGTGTACGACCAATTATAAGAATATTGCGAAGTTCGACTTTTAAGTAATCAAATAAAAATTCTTTATGCTAACATTTTCCTTAATTCTATTTAGATGGGTGTGTAATGAGGCATCGGATGACGACGCTGAATCTGAACTGATATTGACAGAAAACAGAAATCTACGTATACTCTCATAAGCTAATTGGATATATTGGACTATTGGTAAGGAAAAAAAAAATATTGTTCCTCAAATTAAATATTTTTTCAAAAAAAATATATTGATTAAATTCAGGACTATAGTCTTGTTACAAATTTGAGAGGGAGTTGATTAATTTTGCCATAGAAAAAGCTTTCAGGATATACCGAACAAAACTTTGAAAGCTACAGTGACACTTATAAGCTTTGCAGCAGTTATTGTTTAACTGTATAAATTTTATGGGCGCATGTATGCACTAAAATAAAATAAAAATATGAACTATTAAAAAAACTTTCCGTCTTTAATATTTTAATAGTACTCGCTTTTGCGAACCCTGCTGCTATAATTAGGTTCTAATGCTATTTTAGTGTTCTTCCCGGCAATTTTATGGTGGCTCATATCTAAAATTATTTTCATTAAGCACTTAAAAACAATAAAGAATAGCCCAAATTGTGGTTAGCCATAGCAACAAATGTTATAATACATCTTAAGTAATATAAAACAATAATAAGAAAAAAAAAAAAATAAGGTTCCGGCGAGTGTGTTCGACTTCAAGATACACTTTATAATAGTCATTGAACGTTTAATTTGTTTAGGAAATATTAATTTTAAATATTAATTTAATGCATTAAATTTCATTGGGCTTAGTATAAGATAAATTGGTTTTACTAAACTAAAACACAACAAAAGTTTTTTTTTTCAAAGAAAAACACAAAAGAGCGGACAGATTTATATGGTAGCTATAACTTTTAATGGTTTGATATTGGCATATGTATATGGAATATTTTATTTAAATGTAAATTACAACAAATTTTGCGTTTTTAGCTAAAATAACCATAAAAATAAATTTATATAGCAGCGCCAGATTGTTATGGATACTATCGCTTATGGAGCGATAGACACTTTTGTTGAATACTAGTTATCTGAAGAGTATATAGGAGATTCTAAATATATAAACTTTAGAGTTCCATCTTTTATAGACTCTAAGATCTGGATGTTATGATATGAAGAGCCAGGCAGACGGACATGTCTATATCGATACCATTTTTGGTAGGGGCTACTCTTTTTAATGCTCATAATTAGATTTTTTCTTTAGAATTTGAGTAAAATACAACAAATTAACAGCCTAAATCAAATTTTTTCAATAAAAAAAGATTTTATAAAAACTAAAGAAGTTGTAACAGATTTCATGGAAGGCACCGCTGCTAGTAGTCCGATCTGGAGCTATATTATATTATTTATTTCGATTTATGTAGTATCGAGCAATTTTAGCATTTAGCTGAATTTAAAACCCTAACCAATTTTTTTCCATATAAAAACTGAAGAATATTAGACAGATTTGCATGGAAGCTACTCTTGCTAGCGGTCCGATCTGGAGCTATATGATATTAACTATTTTGATTAATGTAGGTTAGACCAAATTTAGCATTCCTAGCTGAATTAATACAAAAAATAAAATTATTTTCACATAAAAACTCAGAAATGCGGGATCTACTCCTGCTAGCTTAGGGAGGGGAGTTGACAGTTATATTAAATACAAGTTTTCTGAAGAAGGAAATCTTTTATAGACTTCAAGATCTCTTTGTACATACGGACAGACCTCAGACATCAAATAGAATTTATCTATATCGACTCGAACTTTGTTGCTGTTTAAGAATATACAAATACAAATACGGAAACTGCATCGCCTCCTTGTGCCTGTGACATACGCTTGCACTAAATTAAAATACCTTTTCAACTTATAGATACAGGGTATACAAATAAAATTCTTAACTTAAGTGCAAACTCATGCTCATATGTCAGGACCGAGTCAAACTTAATGTCTCGCTGTATCTAATTGCTCAATTTGCGTAAGTGAAAAATATTCGCGCAAAATGAAATTAAATTTAGATCTAAAGTCTGACACTAGAAGACCCTAGACAGATGACGGATTATTATATCACAGAGAGAGAGAATAAATATATTTGAGATTTAAGTTAATTTTTTGTAGAATTATGGAATAGTAACTGCTGCCGTTTTCTAATGTTGCTGCTAGGCATATAGGTGCTAAAAGCCGGGTTGTTTGAACCTAGGCATAGGAGCAGCGCAAGTACCTCTTTTATGATCACTGAAATCAACTATCGGCGAACCACAATAACCCCAAATGAACAGTGGGATATGAGCGTATCGTCAGCAAACAGACGCGCACGGGGAGCAACAGGTGCTTCTATTGTTTTGTTAAAAAGTTGCGCACTATGCTGAAGATAGAGTACTTGAAATATACAAGTAGTAGGTACGTACTATAGCTAACTAAACTATGTATGCCTATATAAACGTTGCTGTCGACTAACTTTAAGTTTTAAACGCTTTTGCTCTTCTTAAGCGACGTAGCTAAGCGCAGCACAGCTTCATTTAAGTGCGAGTTCGAGTCCGAGTCAACAGCGTCCGCCAGTAAGCGCGACTAGTGTCGACTTGTCAAAAAAAAAAAAAAAAAAAAATATTTTACAATATTTTTAAACAAAAAAAAACTAAAAATTCAGCCAAATAGTATCTCAACGAGAGAATTGGACCGGTTAATTGTGAATTTTGTGATGCTACGCTTTGCTTGGGCCCAAACTTCGAACTGTGCCCACATATAAAGGTTCCGACTGCAACTTTGTTGTTCGCATTAAGCTGTCAAATTTTGTGAGAATCGGAAGTAACGATCACGTCTCGACTGAATGTGTATTATTAAGTGAAACGTGAGCTATTTACATAGTGAAGATAAATAGATACAATAGTATCTATTAGTACGGCAAGTGCAAACAGAGCGTGCGGTTTTATTTGCGATGCTCTAAGTGGAATTCGGAAGGAAACTAGAAATGCTAGAAGCCTCTCAAATTGTAAACCAACAACGGATCGTGAAAAATAAATAGTTAAATGAGTAACTAAAATAAATATATTTCAAAATAGCTAAAATAAATAAATTAATTAATAAAAGGCGCTGAAATAAAATTTAAAAAAAAAGGATAAAATAGTCTTTCTTAATAATTATAAAAAATATTAAAATTTAAATTAATAGCACATTTAAAAATTAACAACTTTATGTAAAAAGGGCATAAAATAATTAAATAAAAACTTTAAAATAAAACTAAAAAAAACTTTAATAGTTATTAAAAAAAATATAATTTTACTAAAATGAAATTATTCGCCAGCAATAATAATTCCAAAACTGACAGTGAGTATTAAGCTATTAAGCTACATTATTTTTTTTTTATTTCATATTTCATTTTAAATTAAAATCAACTTCAAAATTATTTCAACTCAACTTGAACCTGCGTTTAGTGTCAAGGACATCATGCCATGCAATTCTTAGTAATTTTTACATGCTTGGCGTAGTTACCTGGGAATCCCAAATGCAATACAAAAAAAAAAAAAAAAAAATATCGCAAGAATTATGCATAAGTCAATATTTAAGACTTTAAGTTTTTCGCGGAACTTCGAGGGCCTTTGAACTTGGGCGCCTACGGCATTGGGCTGCGCAAATAATCTTTAAAGGCAAATAAATATATAAATAGTTTGTCATTTATTGCAAAGTGTATATTTTAGCAGCAATAAATGGGGTTTTTTTTTTCTTTAAAATAAAATAAATGCATGTTTGGCTACGACTTTGTGTCGTAAACTATTGCTTTTAATTATTTATGAGAGAATTGGGCTCGCTTCATTGTCAGCCCTATTATTATTATCGTTTAGCAAAATGTGTTATTATTTAAAAATAAATTCTGTTGCCATTGCTTTAGTAGTTTTTAATATGTGGCATTTTTTTCCATCAATCTCGCATTATGCGTTTATTACTTACATTCTTGACATTTGTAGGTCATAGTCTGAAGTTTATTAAAGCAGCTTTTTGAACATAAGAATCACATCGTATCACTGAGCTGGACAATCTTAAGACAAAAAAAAAAATAAAAATAAAATTAAATAAAAAGCAATGTCAAAAAATAAAAATTTTAACAATATGTGAAACTCAAAAAAAGATGCATTGTATTATATTAAATCGCACTTGAGCGAATGTTTTATACACTTTTTTATTTTTATTGAGGAAAATAATTTTTATTTTAAGTTTTTAAGATTTTTTTTAAGTTACATTGTTTGTTTTAATACGCTGCGAAAGAGGGTGAGGAAGGCTTGCCATAAAGTATATTAATTTTTATTTGAAAACTGAGTCCTTCTAATTATGTCCATTCAAAAGATCACAGAAACTTTAAACGAAAATAAATATTGCACACGTAGGTGTCTAGTTAATCCTTGCCCATGCATTGATCGAGTTTATTATCAGATAATCTGAAAACTGTTAAGTCCAAACAATCAAATCAAAGGAATTTGCGCTGCAGTCGAATGGGCTCGAGTTCGACCCTGTTCCTAATGACTTGTGTAAAGGCAGCTCCTTTTAGTGGACCTAAATGGAATATATGATAAGGATTGACGTAAGATATAGAGGTTCTAGCCAAATTAACAACATCAATAAAATTTTTCATACAAAAACTCAGAATGAGGAGCAGGTTTGAATAGTAAGTGGAAACATCTCCTTAGGAAATGGGTCTAGCATGTTTATTTAATACTAGTTATCTGAAGAATGAATAAGAGAATCTATATAAAAAAATGTGTAGCCTCTGTCTCTTAAAGTCTCTAAGATCTCGATTTTCATAAGTACAGCCAGACATGCAGACGAACAGACGGACAAGTGTATATCGACTTGACTTTTAATGCTGATGAAGAATATACATATATACTTTATAGGGTTTGTCTCTATTTCCTTATGGGAACAAGGTATAAAAACTAGCGGACACAGTGGACCCCATCATTGTCTTCCTTTTGTATAGGTGAGACATAGTTCAAATAAAAATTGAACAAAAAAACCGTATGTATATTAAGATATATATAAATTGATATAAGATATATATCCATAGTTCAAAACTTTTAAAATACGTCCTGACATAGAATTAATATGATTTTGGAATGAAATGTAATATTTAATTCTAGAATAATGGGTTTTTTAAAAAAAGTTTAAAGATTTAAAAAAAGTTTTTTTAAATCTTTAAGTCTACCAAATTATCAACTATTAGTCCAAAAGTGGGAGTTGAGAAGCATAAAAAAATTTTTTTTGTGCGTTGTGCAGTATGGATTGGAGTATTAAAGTATTTTTTATAAAGTATATTTGAGACTCTCCCTGTAAGCTGAACGCTGCCCAAATCATAAGTGAGCCACCGTGAAAGTCTCTCGACACATGGACTTATTATTAATTATGTCTCAAAACTTGTGTCGAACGGTTTTATATCTAGGAAATAACTGTTTTTTATATGAAATGTGTTCTGAGGCTACAACAATTTGTTGTATTTGACGGCTGGATATCGGGAGAGAAAAATTACGTTGAATTTGCAATCTTCGACTAGAATGGAGTCTTTGATCAAGGAGCTGGAGGTCTTTGTATTTCTGCCAAAGTTATACTCAATTTTGCCTATTGATTTGGCTGTTCCAAGTTATTTTTATCACTTAAATGAGTAAAGATCCAGAATTTTTCGCTCGTTGCGAACGGAATATGGGTGGAGGAAGAACAGAAAACAAGGAGTTTTGTGGATGTCACAACAACAAAATTAGTTAAAAATATTTTTTAGGACTGAGCCACTAACATTTAACAGTTAAACAAATAATAAAATTGTTTTCTAAAGAGGCTGTTTATCTATTAACGAAAGTTCAATCCAAATCGGTTCCATCATTTTCGGTATAAACGAATAAATAAATACACAGACAACAAAAATTGGCAGAGATATAAACACGCTTTTATATATTTATCGGTTTGGGGTTGTATCACTTCTTCAAACCCATGTACTCGATTTTGTGGACCACAGCGTCTATGCCGAGGATGAAGTCTTTTTCAATACGACGGACGTCCCGTATATGCTACAGTACCCTGGTAGCATATACGGACCTATGCCTAATCATATATGTATCAAGAGGTGTGGCGCTTCCACGATATTGGACGGCTCCTCGACCAATTTCTTGATTTCGGAGTATTTACTGAGCTACCTCTTAAGACACGTACTGAAATTTTTAGGAACTTATGCGAAAAGTAGTAGCGCTTTGGTTATACCAAATTTAATGTTTTTTCTTATTAATTTTAATTTTCATTATTTTGTACCTTCTTAATATAATCTTCAATAGTAAACTCCATTAATTTCAATACATTTTTACTCAATTAGTACGTTAGCTGCATAAATTACCTCCGTTCTTTTACTGAAGAGTACGACTGAAGTATTATTTTTTATATTTTTGTATATAGCCAGAAAATACAGGGCGCTAAATCCGGAAAATATGATGTTATGACATTTCTTTCGATGTTAGTTGCGCTATAATTCCTGTTTGTTTTGGTTTTCAAGGAAGATTTTTAAAAACTTTTGATTATCAGTCTTCGTGTTGCAATTATTGTCTATTCAATATTAATGGGAAGAAGAGCTACAAGTTTTGTTCCAAGTTTGGTTTCCAGGTCGTACATTCTAAGATTCCTTAAAATTTTGCCAAAGTTGCTAGAACTTCTTTCATAGCATCTTCCTAGGAAATATTGATAAAATCAAACTCGAGCCGCTTAAACCATTACCAGAGCAGTTTTTCTCTCGTCGTTAGCTATCGTCTCGAGACACTCGATATACTATACCCATAAGTATCCAATCTAGCATCTTCGAAATCATTTGGAGACAGTTATAGAATCTGGTTAATTTGTTCCATATGACGTTTTGAAGAAATCGACAGAGAAAATATGTCTCTTTGTCTTTCTCTGTCATTGCAAGCTAATCACAGAGTTTGGAGATATTGATCTGAAAACTCACTCATGTAGAAGATAATATAGACTAGAAATAGTTCAGCAATTGTGAGTCCAGGACTTCGAAGTATGGTTTATGTTGTACTAAAATTGGTTGTTGTTGAACTACCAACGCAACATGCCTCAAAATATGCGCCTGCACATTAAATATTACATATCAGTGATGGGCGCACTAATACTGTTGCATTTTTGTATATGTAATGCTTGCATAATTTGGCTCTAACTGAATTCTCTCCTTGTGTAACTGTGATAACCGACTCCTTCTTCAAGACTATTTTTACTACTTAAAAGATCTCATACAGGTAAAAACCGTAACTCCTGTCTATATTAACTCCTTAAAGATCACAGCATCCATATGCCAGTCAAAATACCCTATAAATAAACTGCATAAATTGATATCGCTGTGCGTGCGCTGCAGTTTCCGAGTGAGCAATCGAGGTGTTTATGGTTTTTGTCAAAGCCGCAACGTAACAATTTGTATTTTTTGTTTTTTAAATACATCTTTTCCGGTTTTATGTATAATTTTTTTGTTTTTTTGCTGTTCGTAAGCGCCAAGCGTTGTAAAAAAAAAATGAAACAGATAAAATAAACGATTGCCGGTAAATTGCATCGAACTTGAACTTCAGACTGAGACATTCGGACGGACAGGCGGACGGACAGTTAGATGAAGTCGAAGTTTGAATGCGTCAAAGGCGTTTTCATTCATTGAGATTTATTGTTGTTATTGTGTTTTTTTTTTTTTTTTAACCAAATATTTGCCATTGCACAATTTAACGTCAGTCGTTGTTGTAGTCGTCGTCGTCGTCGTCGCATACAGCCGAATTCATTATGCATAGATACAGATACAAATGTATCTCAAAGCTGCTGCAGCAGTATAGTTTTTGATTGAAAGCGTAACAGGCTGAGATACATTTTGATTCGTTTCGATGCGCTGCGAGGTGTAAATGGATTGATGCTTTAGCTTTTAATTTTGATGTTTATACAGTGGAGTAGTTTTTTTTTTTATTGTTTTTATTGCATGTTTCTGACAATTTATGAGCTGTTTTGACAGCGTTTATGAAATCAAAATTGAAATTGAATTTCGACTGTGGGAATTTGATATGGCAAGTCAAAAACGAATGAATTGTCATTGCCTTGAGGTGCATGCGTAGAGCGAGAGGGCGCGGCAGCGGGGTTAGCAGTGTGAGTGCATAGTTTTTTTGTTGTTGTTAAGTAGAACTACTGTATGGCGCCAATAAAGGACATGCTAGTTTATTGAACTTAGTATTGCTTGATATTCATGCAGATGAAGGTCAATAACATTTTGTTGACTTACAGCATTGACCCTCGTCCCGCCCTGTTAACTTGTCAATAATTGCATAATTTATACCGTAGAAATAGCCAAACTGGCTGCCGCTGGACTGACGATGCTCATTATTTCGGCACTGATCCATGTCACTGATCCTGTGCAGCTGCTTGTCGATTGGGTAAGTTGCATGTGATGGAAACTGGTTTCTTTTTTAACTTATATTCTCTTGACAGCAATTGTCCTTGGCGCCTGGCACTATATTGCAATATCTGTGGCTACGACCGCCAGTGGAGGTCTTCATTGTGGTCTATATGTTCAACTATACGAATGCAGATGATTACATCGCAGGTCGTGCGTCCAAGTTGAAGGTCGTTGAGCTTGGACCGTATGTCTATCAAGAGCACTTAGAGCATCAAAATGTCTCATTCAATGAGAATAATACTATAAGCTTTGTGCCGCGTCACCGTTTGCAATTTGTACGCGAACGTTCAGTGGGTGATCCTAAAGTGGATCGTATCATTGCACCGAATATACCCTATATGGGTCTTTCGACACGTGCAGCGGGTTTGTCGACTGTGGCAGCGCTGGCGTTGAGCGCATTGACACGTCGTCTTAACTCGAAGCCGTTGATCGAAGTAGGCGTGCATGACTATCTGTGGGGCTACGAGGATCATCTGGTGCATTTGGCATCGAAATTTGTGCCAAGTTTTATAGATTTCAAGAGCTTTGGCATACTGGAGCGTGTAAGTGTTTTTGAACTAAACAAATGAATGTATTTAAAGATTTTTTTTACGTACATTCAAAGATGTTCAACGAAGGCGATAATGTGGTCACACTTCAACTACCAGCAAAACGTAATAAAAACAAAACGCAGCAACAGCAAAAGCCTGTAGGTCGTGGCTTCTCCATTGACAGTTGGAATGGCGAGCACGGTTTAAGCGGTTGGCATTTTAAGGATAATGAAAAGTGAGTTTATTCAATTATATGCCATACGATTCCATATATAAAAATATTTTTTACTTCAATGCAGCGCCACATTCTGCAATAAGCTGCAGGGTGCCTACGATAGTACACTATTTCCGCGTGATATTGTGCCTGGAGATACTATCCATGTCTATCGCAAAACCTTCTGTCGCACTTTGCCCATTAAGTATTCGCATCCTGTACGTCGTGATGGCATGGATGGTGTTCTATTTACACTGGATGAAAAAGCATTTCAAGGCAATGCCAGTGATCCGGCAACCTCGTGCTATTGCAAGGCCAAGAAGTGTTTGAAATGGGGTTTGTCACCTGTGAATCCGTGCTACTACAGTAAGTTCAGAAGTACTTTATTAAAACTATTTTCTGTAACTTAGAAATCTTTTTAAATTAGACATACCACTCGCCATATCGTTTCCCCACTTTCATCATGGTGATCCTAGTCTCTTGGAGCCATTTGATGGTCTTGCACCCGAGGAGGAGAAGCATGGCTCGAATATTATCATACAACCGGTAAGTGAGTCTTCTACACTATATGCCATGATAATGCTGAGTGAAAAAAGTATCAGTAAGCCACAATAATTTAATTAGAATGTGATCAATGATCATTAGTTGGTGGTGGCTAGTATTAGCGATATTATGGGAAATCTAAACTCAAAGGACCTCAAAAAAAAAAAAAAAAAACCCGATTGAAAACTAGTTGACGTTACGTAGCAATGATATTGAAGAGTTGTGCTTGACAAGAGAGCTTCTAATTTTCTAATTTTATTTGTCATGGTTTCAAAAAGTATTTTGAAGTGTTTGACAATTGATAATAAATAAATATTAATCATCGAAATGGAAGGTGCTATCACAGCGAGAACGGGTTCCACAATTTTAAAAAATGAAACATCAATAATAATACCGTTCGAAGCTGGTGCAACTTCTGGACACAACAAAAGTATGAAGAAACACACATTTGAAAATGTGAACAGAGCTGTCCTCGGTTGGTTTACAGCAATCAATGGAGTTTGCAAAGCGCTTTGGCGCTAAAAATTTCCATGCATGCACCTGTGCCTGAGGCTTGATAAATGGAAGCAGTGGTACGAAACAAAAGGTTTAACTGATGAAATCTCAATTTAAATTGGATACTTTTTTTTTTTGTTTTAGGCATTGCGTAAAATGCAATATTTCAAAAGCGAATGAAACAATGTTTTAATATGTTTGCCAGGCAAAACACTAGAAAAATGTCATGGTGGAAAAAAATGCAAGCAGCAAGTTGCATTAATGAAGACAGAAAATATGGATGGATGGCTTAGAAAACATACCTGGCTGCATTCGTGTTATTAATTGTTTACCCGTTTATTATAAAGAAAATTTAAAATCATGTATGACAGAGATTAATGGATTTTAAAACTTATTTTAATATTTGTCGATAATTGTCTGACATACCCAAAAGAAGTTCTTTTGTTAGGTGGAAGTGGTACCGACTAAAGTTTTGTGCAATTGGATTTTATGTGTCAGTTTTTATTTGGATTCATTCTGGCTAGTTTATATATTAAGCTGGAACTGAATAAAATGGAGACCTCGCACATACTTTGAAGCATGTTCGAAGCAGTATTTTGGAATATGATTCTCTCCTTTTCTAGGAATTCGTTGTTCTCCGTCAACACTGTGCGTAAACCAAGACTTTTGTGAATAATATTATTTTGCACAAACCAAACGGCTCCATATTCGTGGAAAACAAAAGATATGAGGTTACATCTTAGTTGATTGTGAAGTACCAAACCAAGATTGCTGCTTAATTGATTTTAGCACAGGGTGCAGGAACATCATATATTGAAGATTAAGCGTCTTGAACCTATACAAAACAAGTGCAGTCAGTCAGATACGATATCAGTATTAGAAACTGAGTTGCAGGTAGTATTAGCTTAATTTTGTGGATGGTCTACATCCAGCCATACACGTGCAATATATGCTTCACATCGAAGAATAATGTGGAGCAGTACTGCTTCCAATACATCGCCACAACACGACGAAGTTGCACTGGGCAAACATGTTGTGCTGTATATCCCAATTGGTGGGCAAATTTCTTCAGCATAAAAAAAATTAAGTATTGCCAGTATCCCAGCATCTAAGCCAAATTCCCAAAACTTCATCAAAATCGTATAATAGATGACGATTTTGTAAGCAATGCAATTTGAACGATCTATGATATTTCCGGCCTTTTTGCATACATAAAAAAATGTTTTAAAAGTTTCTTATTCGTGGAATGAGAAGTCGGAGGAGCAAAATACTTTTCGTTAGTAGCATTTTTTCTTATTAATTTCCTAACTTTTTATTTTGCACTGTTCGGCCATAAGCTAGGGAAACACTTGTGTTTGTTAGGCGACCTGTACTGGTACAGGGCCTCTTACAGTCGGTTATGCCCGACTATAATTTTCTAACTTGTTTTTTCGTGCACTGTTTCATGATTAAAATCGTATAGTATGAGGATGACATTGACATATGTTAAATATAAAGTTCATAATTTAGTATTCAATCCATAGAAAAGTCTAAATGGAACAGCTTTTAGTTAATATTTATAAAAATAAATCGAAGTGTCGAGGTTATTTAGTATTAGTGATGTTGTTTCTGTTATAAGTTGAAATATGAGTAGAAATCGTATAATACCCTTTACAGTTTAATATGATCCAAAGGAAGAAATACATTTTGGTTCGATAATGAGTCCAAATATTTATAGCAGATTGCTCAAAGTATTCCAAAAAAATATGTGTCTAATTGACCTTCTTTTCCTTACAGCAACTCGGCGTTCCGATGCATGTGCACACACGTTTTCAGGCCAATCAAGTCATAGACGAAATTAAATTCAATCGGGATATGTCACGCTTTGAGTATATGACGCTGCCGCTGCTCTGGACTGATGTGGTGTGTAAAAAATTGTTCACTCCATTACACATACCATTATTTCCATTACTTAATATTTCTTTTTTTTTAGACCATTGAACGCCTGCCCACGTTCATAGTGTTACTCATAAAACTGCTCTTCGAAGTTTGTCCTATGCTTCAGTGGGCGCTGATCATTATACTTGCCATAGCTGGTATCTCACTGCTTAGCATGGCTTTGCTCTTCTGTTTCTGGACTAGTACGCCAACCGCTACCAAGGAGGAAGTCAGTCGCAAAATATTACCCATGTTACCATTGCTGAAGCAGCCACAGCTTATGCTGTCCGACTGTCTCGAATCTAGCAAGGACGAAGCGCAATTGCTGCCGCTGCCTGCGTTGAAATCACGCGGCGCTGTAATTTAAGGCTTGCGAGCAGGAGGCAAACCGAAGGGGGAGCTGTGATATTAAACTAAGTTTGGCAATCAAACAATTTGGATTTGAAAATAATTTTAATTAAGCTTACAACAAAGTAACGTAAACGTAAACATAAACGTAAACTTAAACGTAAAAATAAACGTAAACATAAACGTAATAAATAGTAACAGTACAAAACTAGTCAAATATGTTTATATACAATGGATATGATGGACTTAACATTGGCGGTTTGCAGTTTTGGAATTTGTGTACGGCGCCTTAATGTGAGGCAATCGTTTCTTCGATCCAAGTCATGTAGTAGGAGGTGCGTGTATAAACATCCGGAAAACCTTCGATAGCGCAGCCAGAGCCGAATGAGGTGACACCAGCTAAGATCCATGGACCATTCTTTGACAAACGACATTGTAGTGGGCCACCAGAGTCACCAACGCAAGTGCCACCTTTGCCGTTTAGCTTGCCAGCACAGAGATGTCCACCGTGTATGTGCACAAAGCTGCCGTAGGCATCTTTGCATCTGTAGAAATTGTGCAGTTAAGTTTAGTTAAAAGTTAATTCAGATGCGTTTATGTAACTACTCACCTGCCATTCTTGTGCAGTGGCACCGGTGTACGCAGCAGTTCATTCGAGAGATCCCCAGTAATATTGGCCTTGCCCCAACCGGTGGCCACACAGTCAATGAAGGGCAATTCGCGTGTTTCGGTATGCTCGCCCATAAGATTATGCTTCTGCTGCACTAAGTCATTGTCATCATTGTTGTTGGCATTCTGCATCTTCATCAGTTTATCGTTTCGTCTGCGTCGCGGCGCTTGCAGTTTCCGTGCTGCACGCTGTGCATGCGCCTGTCTCAAGCGCTCCAGTATCTTCATGTTCATCAATTCACGCATACTCGGAGCTGTTACATTCCGATAGCGTCTTCTGCTGCTCTGCACGCTGCGTAGAAAATTATCCAGCTTATCGGGCAATTGTGCCAGTTCAGCCTCCAGTGCGTCCCATTCATCATCCGGCAGCATAGTATGTGTAGCATCCTCCTCGCCCATAGCTACAGCCGTCTCCACGGACATTGGATTGTCGTTGTAGAGAAACGGTAGACAAATGCGTCGCACATTCGAGCTACGCGTGAGATCGGCCGGTTTAGAGAGCTTCATTAGTACCAGATCGTGCCGAAAGTTTTGATAGCGTCGATGCAGCACTATTTTCTCCACGGGTATACGTTGTTCGTAGCCCGTTTCGACAGAGCGATCGTGTTCGCCCAGCACCACGGTCCACAGCGGCGGAATGGGCAGATTGAAGAGGTCGCTATGCATTTACGAGATGGCATAATTATTTTCGTTCATAATAAAATGTATTCAAGTTACTTACTTGTGCACGCAATGCGCTGCCGAGAGTATCCAGTTTTGATGTATTAGTACCGCACCGCACCAATGACCTAAAAAACCTAACGATGGATGCAGCAGCTCCAGCGATGCTTGCCAGGGAAATTGACCTTCACGTGTGCTGCTGCCTGCTATGATGCGTGCCGAGCGGGAGCGTGATTGACGTGGTACACGCCGCGCTGGACGACAGCCGCAGTCTGTAAGAAGTAGATAATGATGCATTTAGATTCTGCATATAAGGATATCAAAAAATGCAACCCTTTCTTTACAGTGATTTTTGAAGTAAAAAATTTAAGTGTGGCTAGCTGAAAAGAACAACAAATTCATTTTTTCATTCAAAGCCCCAAAAAAGGAGAAAAGAAATTTTATAATTTATAAACAGCATTAAAAAAGTACAAGAACAAATAGCTATATAGTGGGCGTGGCACCTTAAAAATTTTACCACTTCATTTGGTATGGAAAAAAGAGATCCTCTCATGTTATAGTTTATACAATATTGTTGTTTTTTTTACGTTGATCAAGAATTTAAATCAAAAATATATACAATACTATTTATGGGGTCTATGAAGTTGCTCCTTCTGTTACATACATTTGCTGATTGGCTGTTATGCTGATTGCCATCGGCTTCAAAACTAATATACAGTTTTCTTTGCTGCAGCGAGAGTGGTTGTCTGATGTAAACGTAGAGAGCATAGGTCTGTCTCAGGGGAAAAGTCTTTGGCGTGAGTCTGTACTCTCAAGTTGTAAAGATTGTTGGGAAAGTAGTGATAAGCGCCTATCCGTAAAATCACATTCCATGTGCTTAGATCCGAAATTGGGTTCAACCTCTTTCTTGGCTTTTTAGTAACTGGTTACAACTCCTTAATGCATTTTTGTATAAAACGGGGCCTGCATGGGTTTCATGAGGAGTCATGAAAACGTGTCCTCTTCATCGTGATGTAAGTAGGATACTCTTCACGGCATATGGAGTTAGGGTTTTAAGTTGTTTTGGGAGTATATTCTTTAGAAGGCTTCGCTAAGGGTTGACAAGAGCCTTAATTTCGTACCACGGGAGTCTGGGTTCCACGAAGTTTTCTTTAAAGATACTTCGTCCTGACCATTGGAAATGAGTTTCGAGAAGTAGAGTGATGGCTGTGATTGCTGTCTAAATGCGGACAAAGTTTCTCCGTAAAACGTGACGTGGAATTGCATTAACAACTGGGGCTTGGGACCCATAGAACAATAGAGGTTTTAGATAGGCCTCTAAATAACTCATCAAATGACTTGATTTCAATTTGGTACCTATAGATGCAACACTCCTGTGCTATGCACTGCCAGCTTAAACCAGCGCAGCATGAGTTCCCGTAAAACTACTTGGACCTTAAGATATAGAGCCTATAGAATTTAGACAATTCCGTATTTTTGACTGTAGAATATAAGTCAACTCCTTTCAAAGGGGTAGTAGCTACAAAAACCTGTTCCCCCTTTCTTAGTTTTTTTTAAGGAATAATCCTTCTTTAATTTTTGTAACATTATAGGTCCATATCGGAAGATTAGATGCTCCCTGTAGCGCCTTTCTGAATTGCATCCACAAATAGGGTTACAAATATTTTCAGTTAAAAGCTACAAAGCGAGTGTTTACTTCAAACAAAATTGAAGAAGGAATGACACAACAAAATAAATAAAAAAAATTCTCGATATCTTAATTATAGCTTTATATAAGAGTCGAAGCGATCAAAACCAATTTATAGCTCAACTAATTTTTTAGCACGATCTTTGTAAAGAAAAGATACTACTTCATACAAAATGTAAGCTCTATATCTAAACAATGTCTATTGTTATGCTGATTGGATTACCAAAACATTTCTTTCAAAATTCGATCAAATTCGATCAATTTACTATGTGAAAAGTGGTTAATGGCGAACGCCACTTGTTCAATTTGAAAGATTGTTCCATTATTTAAAATTACTCAAAAAAAAAAAAAAAAAAAAATAAATAAATTCAATTCGATAATTTTGTCATGATTAACAAATGTTTTATAAACTCCTTTATTTAATTAGGTTTGTCACTGATCTTTACCGCTCTTTAGAATTGAGTATATATAGTATAATAAGGATCACTTACCGTTTTCGAATTGACTGCGATCCGCTGCCTCTAATCCAAAGAAAAAACAAATCATGCACAACGCTAGAAACAGCTTTGAGCTGGCATGCCTTTTCAATTGCATTTTGCATTCAGGAAAACATTTTCTGCGTAAAACGCTTCGGAGAAACCTTTACAGCAAAGTTGCTTATAAAATAAATTTATAGTGCGCGATTTATAACATGTATAAATAATTTTAGAACACACTATCGTAGTATAAGTAGTTACGCATTCGTATCCTGCTGGTGTTATAGCTGATATTGATGTATTGGGATGCTTTTCACTTTCACGCTGCGAGTCAAAAGTGCGCGCATACGCCTCTTCAGTGCGCCCTAATCCGCTGCCTACACAATCTAATATTATTTTTTTTTACTACTCTTGCATTTAATAATGCTTTTTATTAAAAAATTTTTAAAGTTTTTAAGTTTTTGTTTTCTAATTTTTTTTGGTTTTTGTTTTTGTTTCTTCTCTTCTTGTTTTGTTTAAACACAATAATTTACTTTTACGCGTTCACTCTGCTTCGCATTGTACTCAGCAATTAGCCAACAGTGGGCGGACACAGCGCTGCACAGGGCAATCGTTCCGTGCCAGAGTTATGAAGTAGCCAGTCAAGCGGTGTGTAACCGAAGAAGAAGAAGATGCAGAAGAAGCTGCGCAAAAGAATTATATAATACTTTAAGGGGGGAATGACAAAATAAAAAAAAACGTTGTACCGCCGGTGGCGCTCGAAAAGTAACGGTTTACGTCGCGGCACTCTCGATTTCGTTGCAGCTACGCTTCAATCACGGTTCAACTGAAAAATATCTGCTTACGGAGCGTTACGCTTGCGCTTGGCTCGAGCGCCAAAATGCAACTGCGAATTGGCTGTGTGCCGCCGCGAGCTGGCTGGTTGGCTGACTGGGCAGCAGCAGCAGCTAGTTGAGATGCAATGCTACAGCTGGTGTCGCTGGCGCCGTCATTACACAGTGGTCATGAATCGACTAAAATGGTGGGTTTTTTGAATCAAAATAAAAATATTTTAAATATGTAGTTTGCATGGAATATAGTTTAGTCCAACGTTGAGTCTATATAGGCGTGTTCGTCTTTTTGAATAAAAAAAAGCGTGGGAAACGTGGTGTTCCGAGAAATTTTGACTTAATTTAATTAAAATCTTGGCCATTAAAGAACACTAAATATCCCCTTCGCTCCAAGTATAGCACCCATTGGACCTTATAGTGAAATGTTCCTACCTAGATCCGAGTAGAATATTTTAATTGAAATAATATACACGAAATTAGTTTCTTTAAACTAAACTCAACCACACCGAATATTTTTTTTACAAAACGCCAGAACGAGCACAGATATAAATAGAGTATAACCATTTTGGAGGTTCGATATGAACCTTAATATAATATTTTATTAGGATTGACATACATTTTAACAAATTCGGGCTATCTAACTCAATGAACAACAACAACATAAAATTTTTCGTATAAAAACCCTAAAAGTTTGAACAGATTTGTAAGGGGTTCACCCCTTCTAGTCAATCACTTATCAAATGTACCCATTTTAATAAATTTATTTCAATAATTTTTTTAAGCCCATTTTTCATACAGTTTGTACCACTGTACGACATTACTGTTGCCGCTGCTACGACAATTGCTGCTGCTTCAGTTGGGTGTTGTGTTGCATGCACCCGTGAAGAGTTACGACAGCAGCAGCAATAGCTGAAAGTGAGTGGAGACGACCCCGCGACGTGTTAGCCGTGCATATTACTTTCGATTTCATTGTCAGCGTTGGCGTCAGCAGCAGCAGCAGCAGCAGTAACAGCAATAGCAGCAGCAACTGTTGCTTGGCGCCATTGCTGCTGCTGCTGCTATTGACTCGTGTAAGTTGTCACGCTGCTGCGAGTCTCGAATTCCGTGTTGCTGTGATGCACAAACTCATAAGTCATTTTCATCATTTGTTTATTGTTGTTGCTGTCGGCTTATTGCTGCAATAAAAGCAACAACAACAACATGAACAGCAACAATTGGGGAAGTTGTTAACAGCTGCCGCAGTGCACAATAAGCGTCTTGTCAATTTGCTGTTTCTGTTGTTGTTGTTCATATTTTTTTTTCCATGTAGGCGTCTATTACTATTCACAATTAATAGTTGTGCATTGCAACAATCGATGTTGCTGCTGCCGCTGTCGATTGCAATAAATCGCTTTTAATACAAATAAAACAGCATTAAAAACGCTCCTAGGCTGAGCTGAAATCTTTTTTTTTTTTGTGTCTTTTTTTTTTATTTTGAATTAAGCTTAACCCACGGCATTGTTTGCAGCATTCAGTTTCTTATTGTCATCTTTGTTTTGGCTAAGTGGAAACTCAAATAAAAAGCAAAATCATGAGGCAAGCGAACGGAAGCAGGCTGCAAATCAGCAGCGGCTCCAGCAAGCGCAGCGGGAGTCGAAAAGCAGCAACATTTTGGCAGCAGCTCTGTAAAGGCGATTAGTCACACAAGCCGAAAAATATCTTGATGCGATTCAATTGATGCGATTAAGTTAACGAAATCTTGACAGTCAAGATAATCGAATGGACGACAGACGAATTGCATTGTGGTTTGTTAATAATACAGTGAAGCATTTGAGATTGAACAGATGCATACATTTTTTATGTGCTACAGAAAGATGCTCTCTGTCTATTATTAAATAAGAGAGATCTTTTCAAATCAGACCATTTGTATGCCGATACCTTTATGGAACGCATACTTACTGTTGACGAGACATGGGTGTACAAGTACGACACCCTTACGAACCAGCAGTCATCCGATTGGCAGCAGAAAAGCGCGCCAAAGCCTTATTATAGAAAATAGACTGACTTAAGCAGCTGCTGTAAGCATCTTAGAAACATTTACATGATTCTAGTTATCTTACCGGAAGATCACGAGGGTGTCTCTGCTGTTATCAAGCAGCTCGATAGCCAGACAGTTTGGATGGTCATGGAGTCGATCAATGTACATTTTGCTAACCTCACGTATTTATTCGGTTCAGCTGACATCGTTTGTGCATTAACAATTACGTTGTCAATCTTGCAACGTTTTAATTTGGCGGTGATACATTTGATCCAGTTGAGACCCGAATTAAAAAAAATCATTGCGAGGTATTTGACAACTGTGACATTTAGGATTGTCTTATAACTAATTGCGGGACAGTTGGTTCTTCTTTTAGCAAGTATCATATGTGCTGATTTATACCTTTTTATGACAAGGTTCCACCTGTACAACTAAACTTGATCTTTAGATAGTTCTGAGTAACAAGTGAAACTTCAGCCTTATCAGTCAGGTGGATGTTGATGCTGATTAAATTAGTTTCAGATATACCATCTCTAACCACAACTCAACATTCTCTGTTGTTCAGATAAGATATGAGGAACAGGATGAATGGCTTAGGGAGGTATTTTTTTATCTTAAAGCAATGTTATTGGTGTTCTTGAGCTTCAGTAGCACACATACTTCAACCTAAAGCGAATTTAATGCTCTTGGATAGCTCTACATTCTTCCAGTGAAGACAGTATCATGTACTAATTAGTAATCTTTCGTATACTTTGACTATTACTGGAAGCACGTTTATCGGACTATACAACACTATTTGTTCTTCAGATTATCCAGGTTTTGGTATCATCACAATCTCAACGCACTGCCATTGAGAAGCGAAATGATAGATGCGAATCATGAAGTTAAAAATCATTGTTAGAAACAGTATACCTTCTCTGCAATGTGCTTTGACTACCATCAAAACCGTCAAAGCCTGGTGATTTGGTGGGCTTGAGTTTCGATTTGCCTGTAGAGGAGTGACATATTATATAGAAAAGTCCGTTGCTTCTAGAAAGAACTCTACTTCTCAAATTTTGGAAGTTCTTGCAGAATCGAAAGACTGAAATTGTGATCTCAAATGAGTGATACAAGCTTAAGCCTTGGTTTTATCAGTTCTGCACAATTCATTGTTATCATCTCTGATTGGTGCTTGGACTCTTTATAAATTATAGTTGCGTGTCGCGGATTCTTAGTTGCTTCACAATTGCTTCGTTTCGATCTTTTTTGAGCAAATCCACATTATTGAAGTCTCGTTTGTCTGGTGGATTTTTCTAATGTTCCATCTTCAAGGAAGTTTTCTTTTTTCTTTTCTTCAACATTGAAAGATTGTTATCGTTGTGTTGTGAAACTGTTCGGTTGTATATGCTAAATTGACTTTTCTCAATTCTACATAGTAGTAAAACGCACAGTTGCTAGTCCAAAGGTTTCACTGTATCTTCCATGGTGAAATCACAGTTCAGTGCGCAGCAGAGACCTTGAATGCCGATTTATATTGACAGCGACGGATCATTGTTGTCGACAACAAACCAATGCAATGCAATGTGTGCATGCGTACCGAAATGAAAAAGATACACATATGAGCTGGCGTTGCTGACAGATACAAGATACGCACAAATGCAGTTTCACTGTTGTGAAGTTGTTGCTGCTGTTGCTGCCGCTGCTGCTGCTGCAGTTGTTGAAGCACAGCGCGTGTTATTCAATTGCAGTTGCATCATAACAAACAACAAACGACCGACAACATGTGGCGTACATGAAAACGATCCGAAACGCTGCAGCAGCAGCAGCAGCACCAGCAGTGGCGGCGTCGATGGCATCGTTAGCAATTACAACAATAACATTGAATCAGCTGAGCTATGAGCTGTAGCTGAGTCTGAAACTGTGCAGCGGATGCAGTGGCAAAAGTTCAAAAACTCACAACGCGCTGCCGCCATTTGAGCATAGAAACTTGAAGAAGATGCGGCAAGTGTTGCAGAGAAGGGTGTTGTGAAGAGTAGTAGCAAGTAACGTAGAAACACTCTTTGTCAGCTGATCAATATCAAAGCGTCAGGCGGGTGCATTGTTTTGCTTAAGCTACAAGCGAATTGCAAAAATAAACGAACGAACAACAAGTATCTTAAAGATGCGCTTCACATTGCCAGACACGCTTTCCATTCAACGCTTTGTGTGATACAATCGTTCAGCGTAAAACCTACTACACTATCTGGCGTGTTTCCCAGCATTTCGCCTTCATCTCGATGTGCAACTTCTCCTTTGAGGTTGGCATGAAATCGAAAGTGACGTGATGCAGTTGCGCACGTTCAATGTTTCCTGTATCTTTAAGTTTGTTGCAACTGTTGCTTGCTGTTTGCTGCTGCTGCTGCTGGGAATGCCATCGATTGCATGCAGCATGCGGCAGTTGTTGCTGTCTGCATTACATTTTGCTTACAAAATTGTTTGCAAACTAAAAAAAAAAAAAATAATACAAAACATTCACATTTTTTTGCATTTTTTAAACATTTTTTCCTTAGATGATTTTTTGATTTTAGTTCTTCTTTTTGTGGAAATATTTTAAATTGTGTTTAATTACAAAAAGCTGCAGTCGCAAAAACAACAACCACAACAATTAGTTACAACAACTTAAATGGTACTTAATTTTATTTGATTATGGGTGCAAATACCCTGTTATCTTATATATACATATTTGGCTGTAGTGTGCCTGTGAAACTTTAAGTTTACATAGTCGTTTAGGCGCGAATAAAAAAAAAATAGCTTTTTTTATACTTTTCACACCTGAAATTAATAGCAAACAGTTTGTCACGAAGTTTATTCAAAACTTAGTTTCAGGGATCACGAATCGATCTTGTCGTATTCAAATGTCTTGTATGTCCCTCTGTCTGTGCATCTATCTGTTTGTTCGTCTGAGTAGCTGTGGATAAAGCAATTAATCTTTCAGTGTTCATTCAATCTTGGAAAATTAAAAAAAGTATGAAGACTCTTTGCGACCTGCATTTGTTTAGATCTTCAAGTGTGAAAGCAATGCCCACTCTTAGAGGTTCAAGTAACGATTAAGAAATAATATATAACACAACAAAATTACGCAGAAGAATAACATTTTGGAATAAAAACGAGTTCTTATTCTGTTCGAATGTAAAATAGAATTTATTTCGAAGTCGTGAAGTCATATCAGCATTTCTACTATTTTTTCTGTTAAAACATGACATACTGCACCGAAAGTGTATTACTAAGTCGGTTTAACTGAACCTAATGTTGCTTTTATTGTTCAATTATTGTGTTTTTTTTTCGAATAATATTATGGTTTGTTGAGGTTTTTTTTTATGAACGCATTTGTTGCGGATGTTTTTATGCACCTTAAGCGAAGATCGCACGAATCTGCCATTGCACTTGCAACGCATGCAGCTTAGATATTGCAAAATATCGTGCGAAAGTGTGCGCAATAATGAGACAAAAGAAAAATTATTTAAAATTCACAACATTAGTTTAATTATTTGAATTAGATTTATTATTGCTTTTTGTTTTTTTTAGTTCATTGCAGTCTCGAGACGACAGCAGCAGGCAGCTCCCACAAATAAAGTTGTTATAAAAATACATAAACTACGTCGTAAAATATAATAAAGCCAGTGCAAAGCATTATGTCATGGCAGATGTACTATAAGCTAAATATAAACAAACGAACTGCAGATGCAGAAGAAGAAAGTCTGCGCTGATAAAACTGAATTACACAACAGCACGGCCACAGCAACAAATGTAAAAAAGAAAAAAAAACAAAAATAATCATAGTTAAAAAGTCAAAAATCGCATGCAATAAACTAAATCTGACACTTGGCCAAACAACTTTAGCAAAAACAAAAAAAAAAAGAAAAGAAAAAATGTATATAAATAAATATAGCTCCCCACCCATAGCGCAAAGATATTCAAGATAAAAAGATACCTGCGCTTCGTTGGCTGTACACAGATACTATACAACTTCAGAGATACACATTGAAAAATAAATAATGATAAAGATTGCAAAGCATTCGCGAGACTGCATAATTGCTAATTGCATTTTAATTGCAGTCGAAAATGCTTAAATAACAGCAATGAGACGGAATAGACAAGACAATCAAGCGACTCAAATGAATTGGAAAATTAAATAAAATATAATTTTTAAAGCTGACAACGTTTGAGCGATAAGCGACAAGCAAATAAAAGATTGTAAAAAAATATAAAAATAGAAATAAATAATAGTGCAAACAAATTATAAAAAAACTATGAATAAGCCTTGAGCTGTTAAATGGAAATGTTTAAACTGAGTGAAAAATACGCTTTGTTTGCTTTTTAAAAGAATTGCATCTAAAATTTAAAAAAAAATATAATATTTAGTATTGAAGCTTCTAGGCAAACCAGTAGTGGAATGGTACCAAAACACATCAAAAATTTGTTTAAATGACAACGTTTGACATCATCTTAGATCATGGTCCTGTAGACAATAATAGTTTAAAAAATCTATCTGAAGAGATACAGCTTGACTCAATTGACAAGCGGGAGTTTCGGTTAATGAAGTTATGCAAAGTTCTTATATGGGAGTTTACTTTATCAAGGATTTCTGATATAACAGAATGTACAAGGCTGATGTGGCAAGCCTATTCTACAAAACTTAGTCGAAAACTGCGTTATATTCATAAGTGCCATGAAAATGGATTTGAAGCGTTGAAAGTTTTGATTTATTTTTTTGTTGTTCCCTGCGGAATTCAAATTTTTATTTTTGTGAGATTTTCTTTATTATCAACAAACTTTGTCTTTGACAATTTTTTTTTTCAAAATTTTGAACACCGAACATAAAAGACCTAGTTGCAATTATGAGTCAATAGACTGCAGGTTTTTGTGGCTTTTTTTATTGAGATCATTTTGGAAGTTTTTCAGTTCTGTGGGAAATAAACAAAGCGGAGAAATGGCAGTTAGAAAGCAGATCCCACTACAAGGAATAGCCTTTAAACAGAGATTTTAAATGTTTTTCAATTCATGTGCTTTCTGACTTTTAAGATTATTTATTAACAAATCTTCTCTAATCTTTCTCTTAAGTAAACAGAACATGCTTTATTGCGAGTTATGTTGTTATGTTATAGAGAGCTCTACATTGTTTAGAATCTGAGGACTCTAAGCGGAAAATTTAAATACTAAAAAATCAATAATAGCATCAGTACTTTGATACAATATTACTCTCAGCAGAAATTAATTACAGCTTTACGTTGGTTATTGTAAATAATATACTTATTCATTGGATCATCGGACCGTATGATTCAACCTATTTCATTCGAAAATCTTACAAAATTTTTGTTACTTACTTACTTACTTACCGGTCATGGCCGCGTCTAGGAAGGCACGCCAGCCTCCATAGTCTTGTACGTGCTGGCGCCAGTCGTTTTGAATGCCAAGTACGTAGAGATCTCTCCATACCTTTTCATCCATCGAGTGCCCGGTCGTCCTCTATTTCGGCGTCCACCAATCAAGTTTGGGCCCCTCATGTAAACCATGCGTGCTGGAGCTCTTCCATCCATTCGAATGAGGTGCCCAGTCCAGTGCAGCCGCTGGATTTTTATGCGCTGGACTATGTCAACCGCATCGAATAGCTCGTACAGCTCGCGGTTCATACGGGACCTAAACTCGTCGCTGACTCTAATAGGACCAAAAATCCTGCGAAAATTAATATAACCATCTTCACCAAATCTATATAATCTTATAACTCTATGAGGGTACATACCATACATAGCTTGTCAGAAATAATAATTCCCGTGCAAGTGATTATTTGCTGGTTGTATCCTAATGTAAATGCCAGTGTATATAGTACCCAAAAGTGGAGAATGGTACTAGACAATTGTAAACCAGACGAAAAACAATTTCCGATTGTAATACTATTCAGATAATTGGTTGAAATTTTAGACAAAGTGGGTAGCAGTCATAACTTATCTTTATTGGACTGGGCTAACATCTTGGACTTGGTTTCATCAAATAGAAATAGATACAAAATCTTTGCCTTTTGGATTGAAAAACTCCTCTTTTTCAGAGAGTAATGAGTAATGTCGTAAAATAGTAGATATTGTTAATACGAGTCTAGTTAACCTTGATGACATTATTAATTAATTTCTTGAGGAGGATCATATCCAAAGTATAACCAAAGTTTTTGAAAAGTTGAGAGCTACCAATTTTAAAATACAATGGTTTTTGTAGTACCAGTAGGAAACGTTGAGACATTTTTTTTATTTTTAAACAAATACCCGAATTTAGTGCTTGTAAAAAAAATAATGAATCGAATCTCATTATTTTCATTGTGCCACGAGTAAAGTTGTCCAATAGACCCATATCGCGATGCTTTGCAGTAGAGTTAACTGTACTAGGACCCACATTTTCCAGATCAACTTACACAAATTCTATAATTTCATCGGTAACGAAAAATCGGGGTAGAGTAGCCGGCAGTGGATCATGTATCCGGAACTAGAGTTTGTGTATACTATTGTTCAGTCAAACTCATTGTGTTTTGTGGTTGAACTCATTAAAAATAAATAAAAACCCATGTTTTTAAAAAATTGTATTGCGAAGAGAGAATGTGGAATCATTTTTCATAATATCTCGTATGCCATCCATACTAGAGGATAACTTTTCGTATTGTGATGCCATGATTCACCTTTTTCACAAATCATGCCGAAATGTAGAGATTAAAGAAAAAATAACAAGCTTATCCTGTTTTATTTAGTATATATAAATATTTTGTACGTGTGCATGTCACTGAAGTCCTCTCAAATGACTATATTGATTTTAATGAATTTTTTGTATGTATTTCTGTGTGTCGCTGGATGATTTGATTTGCAATTGAATTTTTTTGAATTGAAAACAATCTTTGAAACCCGATGAAACGAAAAAGCGACATTAAAAACAAACAAACATATACATCTATAGAATACATATATGCGAGTCGATAAACTTGAGTGTATGTGTTTAAATGAGCAATTACAGTGTCGACCACATCATCTAACTTCAGAGATATATTTAAATTAATTATATCCTCAAGAGAGTTTTTAAAAGAATTTATGTTGGTTTTTAAAGACAATTCTTCAATGTTATTATTCAAATACTCATGTGCAAAGTCTTTTTGTTAGTAGGCCGTGGAGTTCTTTGAAATCAGGAAATTTTTAATAAAATTCTAACATAAAAGGCCTGTCTTTTCGTGAAGTTGCACCATTCTGCTGAAACCATACAGAATTGAAAGTGATTTTATTTCGACGTAGTTTTGGAAAGATTATCTTCTTCAAAACATTTTTAAACAACGGCATTTCTTAATATGTAGTTACAATACAACCATTAATCTTTGAAATAGTGTGACCTCCCCATATAGCATGCAAAAACTTCAGCGACTATTCCGTTGGTTAACTTAGCCATTTATATACAAATTTTCCAGTTCAGATATGGAGGAATTAATGTTTAAAATGCTGTTATTCGCTGCCACCATTTGAATAATCTTTGGGCAAAATTTCAATCGAATCGGCAAGCTTGTGTTGGATGCAATTTGCATATTATTTGCATTTGGTATTGAATTAAGCTCAAATCTTTCTGCATAATTGTCAGCAGTGATAGTTTGCTTAGTTCCATATGAGCAGGTAAATTCGGCATCGAAAGCATAAACTATATCCTTTGGCCTTTTTGTGACTTTACATATCTAACCATCTATTTCGAATGATGGTGAAAAATGTGTATAGTTGGTTTGTATTATGGCTATTCCAAAAAGTGTAGGAAATGCCTATTAGAAGCTATTGACTTAAATAAAGAAGTTTTTTCTACAAAATCAAATAAGTGGGCGTGGATACTTTATGTGCTTATATAAATCTAATAACTCATAAATTGCGTTCTTTTATACCGTAGAGCACCTTACTAGCCTTCATTAACCAAAGCTAGTTATACAAAAATAGAGCTTTATCTTAATTTTAATTTGAAAAAGTTTCTTACAGCTTCGAATCATCAAAAAAAACTTCTCTCCATTAAAATGGCATTGAAAATGCACAAACCGTTGCGGAGGCAAAAAAAAAACTTCGTAATTTTTGTTTAAACATTCGTTTAAGGTTAACTTTAGATAACGGTAATTACTTTATAGGAACTGCGTCATGCAACATTTGAAAATATGTTACCAACTAACCGAAAAAAGTAATCGCACCACTTTAAAGTTTATACGTGTAGCTAAAAAAAAATACAAAAAAAATCATTTGGAGATAGAAAAAAGTTTGAAGAAAAAATCAAGCGTGACGCTGACAATTGATGACGCCCACAAAATGAAAGCAACAATGGAGGTGCAGGCGAGTTAGATACGACTGTTCGGCTGATGTCGCGCTGCCATATCTGAATATCTTTCAACTGAATGTACAATGTGCTGACGTCTTAAGCGTCTACGGTGCAAGAGTGACGCGCAATGGATGAGCGAACGGACAGACGGACGGGTTAGATAGTAAGATAGACAAACTGACAGACAGACAGACAGACAGACAGACAGACAGAAGGACGGACGGAGAAACAAACAAAGATAAGTTCAATAAGCGTAGACAAATAAAGCCAAAAAGTAACATAAAAATGTATAAGAAATGCGGTTGGTAGCAAATAAATATCTTGCAAACTTAAATTTGGCAAACATTGAAAGCAAGCGTCTTCAGCCCCTTTCCAAGTTGTTTGATTGTCGTTGATTTTTTTAAGCTTATCAACATTGAGATTGCAAAATGCCGCATCGTGTGTTTTGTATCACACAAGGCAAAGAGTTTGAGATACAATTGCGGCAAATGCAGCAGTCGCAGTCGACGACAACGACGACGTCGTTACCGGACTAAAACGGTTTGCAAATTAGTTTTTGCCAACAAAAAACCAAAAAAGGCTAGCGCAAGCGTTCCAAATATTTCTTGGCGCACATGTCATAACCTTAGCCTAGACCCCAGCCCACTCGAACTGCAAGCTTAGAACCTCAAAACCTAAATTTCTACATGAAAAACCCTTCAAATGGCGGCGGTGTTGAAGGCACTGGCGGAAGCTTCAAGCACATGCTAAGCTACAAAGTATTCTGGCTTTGATGCGACGCTCGTTTGTACGCTGCTTGCCAAAATCGATGCAATTTGGGCCGCCTTTTTTTATGACCCTAACCGGACCTAACATAGAGCACTGACACCCACCCTTACTGCTTCCGCTTCTGCTTCAGCACTTATAACACTGCCAACGGATGTATGTTGGTAATTGTTCCGCTGCACTGTTTGCCTTGTTTAGATTTTATTTCATTTACTTTTTTTTTCTTTCTTTTTTTCCAATTGCCGTTCGGACATAAGCAGATACACAGATAGATGGACTGATAGATGGCCAGGAAAGACGGCGCTTAGATACTCATAGTCGCAAGGTCAGCGTCACGCCCACAAGTAAAGCAAGTATCTTTACAATGTTCGTTTGTGAATTTGTTTCTTTGTCTGCACATCTCATTGTTTGTTTGTTTTCATTTCGAAAATTAAAATTCATTGCAAAGTTATGCAACTTGACTAGCTGTGGTATCTGGCTATCTGCTTGTCTAAATGCATTAGCCACTTGCAAAATGCCGCTGCCATCTGCGGAATTAACATTTTGGATGAATGGACGAACCGGCAGACAGACAGACAGATAGAGAGACAGCACAGCAAACTTTTACTACATATCATCAATTTGCTTAAGCATGACACCAAACAAATTTCATTGCAGCCGCATAAATCCGTAGAGCAAACATGGAAAACAAGCAAGGATATGCCGAAAATGCAACAAAAAATAAAGATATTTAGAAAACTTGCACGAAGAAAAATCTTTAAGTTCTTACGTGCTGAGGTCAAATAGTGCAAATGCGAATATGTTACGAAAAAGTTTATTGGTAAATGTTGTTCGCATGCGATTTAGACACGCTGAAGACTACCACCAAACGCAATCTGACCAAAAACGATGCATGCCATGTGTATAGACTTACAGAACGAAGCTACATCAGGGCGTGCTTGTGGCAACGTATAAGCCGCAGCTGTGCTAATTCGCTAAAGGAGCAACACAAACAATGAATACGCTCAGCGTTTGCAAGGTAAGAGTACTACGAGGACATTCCCGGGATGTATTGTTAAATGGATTTTATTTTGTACACTCTGCACATGGCTGAGAAGTGTATTTTACTGCATTCGGGCAGCTTGTTATATTGTGAAGATAAAAAAGAAAATTATTTAGAAACCTGGTGAAGATAGACTAGAGCCGAAGAAATTGGATTTTCTCGTATGCATGGTATACACTGCTGTTGATAAATGCTGAGTATTGAATATTATTAGATCGTTTGACAATCGACGTTTTCACAGTACTGTGTTGTGGATCATTTTTGGCAGCCAAGAGACATTCATACAGTGTGATTGATACTAATTTGGGCATCAATGCGAGTGATACAGGCAAATTTTTGATGCTACATGAACATTTATGAGGAAAAAATATGGGGCTATCATTCAATGACAACTTATATTAATTTTGTCTGGCATTAATCGCGGAGTTTCACCAAAATTGAGCTATGATAAGTGAGCTTATAAAATCATTCCATTCGGTATGAAGGCGCATCCCAATCTAGACACTTTAAAGCCACAAATTTTGAAGTAAAATGTTTGCCTTTCAGACTACACGGCCTAACACCCCAAGAGGCTCGAAATTATATGTAAATATATCACTTTTTGCACATAAACGCTTTTGTAGAATCGCCATCATTGAAACAAAGCGAGTTTTCTTCATTATTACAGGCGAAATAACATGGATAGTTTGAAAACTAAAATTGAAACCTTCAGACTCCGAAATTTCGACAAGAGTCTTTTGTAGAGAAGGGTATACAACAAAGCAGGCTTAAAACCATTTAAACACGCCCGAAGACACACCGAAATGAGTTACTTCTTGTAGCCTGTTCTATGCTTCTTTAGCATTCATTGTGGCTGAATTGAAAAGCCGGCAAAAGAAAATAAAGAAACTGATGAAAATCTAAACAAAGCCGAAATTACAGAAGTGCTTACTTCATTTTGTGAGAATCGTGCTGCGCGGTTTTTTTGTTTTGTTGCTAATCATGTTTGCGCTGCACGCTGTTTCAACTGCTACAACTGCTTTAACTGCTTACAGCACGTAGCAATGGTTTTTGCTGGCATTGCAACAGGAAGTGGCTGCTTCAGTTTGGTAAAGAGTTGAACTAAATTTTCAACTGTATGCATTTGCGTTGAAAGTATTTGTAAACCATGAATTGTACAAATTTCTACTGCAATTGAGTTGCTGTGTGTGTGTTGTATATTAGTCTGTGTGACCCACAATGGCAATTATTGCATGATGCTGCAAGAATTTATGTTGCAACAAAAGCAATCATAACATAAATGCGAAAGAGAAATAAATAAAAACAAGCAATACAAACAGACAGACAGACAGACAGTTAAACAGATATAGTTAAAGCTATAGAGAGAGAAAGAAAGCGAGCGAGCGAGCGAGACAACAACATGGCCAAACTTTTCGCGAGCTGTGTTAATTTCAAAGTGTGTCAATGTCGCTTCCGTTTCCTTTTTAACGCCAGCTGTCACACACACACACATGCACATATATTATAAATATTCCCATCTATCTCACACAGGTACACATACATACACATGCACAACACTCATAAGCACATTTGGCAAGCAGCAGGTAAACTGTGCATCCTTCCGTCCAAGCATCCTTCCGTAGCTACGTCCGTGCTTCCATTAGTCTTTATGTCATGTCTGTGCTATACTCGAGTATTTGTGTATGTGTGTCTGCATAACTTGCACCGCTTTGCACTAGTATTTGTGTTAAACATTGGTAAACTGGTCATCCGCAACAGAAGAAACCACGAGACAATCGTCGTCGACGCAATATGCCACGTGGCAACTGCGCTGCGCCTTGCCAAACGACAGCGCTGCACGCTGCGCTGCATTCATTTGCTGCAGCCAACTGCAGTCGCAATATGCAGCGGAACGTCTGGCAATGAAACACAGCAGTCATTTTGTGCCCGGCTGGGCTCTTCCGGGCCGGGTCGGGTCAACACTGCCGAATGCCAAACCAAAATGCCGAGTGGCGTCGCATAGCGTTGACAAATTGGCTCTGACATCGTCGAGAAAATGTTATAATTAAAAACGCTCCAGCATGCCTATAATTCTTGCATTCTTTTCTGTATATATTTGTATATACTTAGATATGTATATATGTATGTGTGTTTGTATGTGTAGGCACGAATGAATATAATAATGCCAAATGCTCAATGGGCGTCCAAAACTAAACAATAGGCGGCCAGCGGGTTGGTTGCAAGGCGCAGTGGTTGTACACTGGGAGACAATTACTGCAAAGAATTATGCTGTCAAGTGCCTCATAAATGTTTGCAAGGTCAGAGCGGCGGTTCGTTTTTTTTATTTTCTGATTTTATTTTAATTCGCATAAAAAGACAATTGTCAATGATTTGGCGTTGCCGTCAAGTGTACACTGTGAATATTTTAATAATAAGTATTATGAATATTAATATTGTCAGATATCTGGCAAGAATTTAAATTTTAACAAATTACTAAATTTTGAGCAAGCTGCGCTATTTAGTTTGTCTTTGGCAGTCATTGAAAGCAGGCAATCTCGTGAAATTTAATGAAATTGGGAAAAAGTGTAAATCGTTTGCTGATTAAGCATTAAACTATCACTGAAACAGAGAAGAGGCTTGATAAATCAATGGTTAAGAAGTGGTTTACTGATTTGAGATGTGGTCTTACCAGCATGAGAGACAATGAAGGTTGATGTCGCCTAAAAGAGGTCTTGACGCTAGAAATCGTTGAGAAAATCGATGGAATGATACTGAAAGTTTGTAGATTAATATTGCGTGAGGTGGCTGAAGCTATGAGCATCTTAGCTCAGCGTTTCACATGCGCATTTAACATGAATATTTGGAATATAAGAACAATCGAGTAACCATTTAAATGTAGTGTTTAGCGATGCTCAGCTGCAATCCGAACAGCTGCAATCCGAACGATTTTAGCTTTCTCCGGGTGAACGTTTTTTTTATCAACTACATTGAAGAAAGCGAACAGATTTTAGATTCATATGAAGCAGAAATGATGTCTTTTGGGCGAAGAAAACAGTGTTGTTCCATCAAGACAATGCACGGTTGCATACGTGTTTAGTCACTATGGCAAAATTCATAAATTGTGCAATGAACTGCCCCTTCCAGCATATTCTCCAGATTAAGTCCCTGTGACTATTTTCTCTTTCCAAGCCAGAAGAATTATTTGAGCGGTAAGAGATGTAGGTCCAATGAAGAGGTGATCATTGAAACAAACGCCTATCATGAAGGCCTTGAGGAAACCTTTCATTTGTAAGGAATAAAATTGGAAAAAAATTTAGGACAAAATGTATTAAACTAAAAGTAGACAATATCTTTTATTCATAAAGTCAAATATTTGAACTACTTCTGATGTGCACTTTTGGTATAGCTTTGAGCTCGTCCAGCAAATCAATCCTTATGTCCTCAATCGTGGCAAAACGAGTTGGTATCAAGGGTCTTCTCAGTTTTGGTAACAAGAAAAGGCACAGGGGGCTGGCCTAAAAATAGCGAACAAGTAGGTGAATAATCATGATGCAAAATCCATGAATTCGTTTGCCAAAAATTCGGGCGTTTTCTTCGTTTATTGCTTTACTCCAATAAAATAAATAGATCCAAGGTAATATTCTTAATTAACCGCACGACCTTTTGGCAATAATACATCATACAACACGCCAATGTAATTAAGGAAGACAATGAGCATATCCTTCCCTTATGACTGAACTTGGCGTGCTTTTTTTTGGTCTTGGCTTTTCTAGCCACACCCATTGAAATGGTTGGGCTTTGGTTTTGACCTTGAAACCATATACTCATGTTTCGTCACCAGTTATAATCCTTTGGAGCAAATCTGGATCATCTTAGACGTTATTCAACAGTACCTGAGCGATGAACATGCGACGTACCTTTCGATCAAACAACACATTTGAGAGAGTAAGTGGGTTAGCGTGTTCTTTGATTAAAAGCTTTCTGGAGATTAAATAAATGAATCTTCATATGCAAATTTGAAGACTCTATGTCTTATCGTCTCTAAGATCTCGGTTTTCGTACTGACAGCCAGACAGACGGACTTGTCTATATCGACACGCCTCGTTCTGCCTGTACAAACTTCATATACCCTCTTCCCCTATGGGAACTGGGTGTATTATAATTTTGTTATTTTCCTCGGTTATTTTTGCAGTTTTGGGCTTTGTTGAATGCGCTGATATGGATTGTGTGTGTCGTATCTAACTTTGCTTTCTGCTCAACGACTTCTTACACACTCTGATGAGCGACCTTTGGAAATCAATGAAGAAAACGATGGCAATTCTTCAAATTTCAAGATTTACTCAACTTAGTTAGATGAAAATTTAATTTGAATTTTAATATATTGTAAAGAAGTAATAAGTCTTATACAAAAATTGGGATTACCAAATTCTTGTCTATAATAGTAAGAGGAGAAAGAAGTGTGTGCTGTTACATAACGGGAAGAAAATATACTTATAGATCATTCAACTGTTATGAATAAGGAACATACAAGTATTTCTCTAGGGCAGAGGTATGTAGATCATTGCTGAGCTATTTGAAAATGGCGAATGTGCTTTAATGGTAACAAGCAGGTTATACTTAATATCTTATAATAATTGGACTTGAAAAGTCCAGCCATCGAGAGTCACTAGTTGTTGGTAAGCCAAATGAAATAAATTCACCTTTAGTGAATGGAGTTGGAATTATATTGCCATCGTTTCATATTAAAATTGGCATTTTTAAAACAATATGGTAAGCTCCTTTACAAAGGTGGTGAATGTTTACTGAGCTAAGTGCAGAAAAGCGATTCACAGATTAAACTATTTATCAAAGATCCATCAAAGCAATAAATGAACTAGAAAATAGAACATGGAATTAGTTGGTTAAGTTTTTGTTTGAGATACATCGAAGTCGGCAAAGAAGTTTAAAGTTTACTGTACCCATCCGCCCAAATTGTCTCACCGCTTCAACAATTACCTAACCGCTAATGTATTAAGAGGCATTAAAAGGTGTAAAATGGCAATTTTCGCATTTACCTGCCTTTTTAATATTATGTGCGATCTTTTATTGCTATTTTAGTTATGAAAAACACCATCAGGAAGTTTAGACTAGTCGGTGAGGCTTTTACCTAAGTTCAGATGTGGATTAAAAATGGTATATAAAGTGTAATCAAGTTCCCGCCAAAAGCAATATTGTAGCGTTAACTAAAATTAAGCAACATTTTCAACAAACTGATAGAAAGCAAATATATTTTTATGTCTCGAAAAAATATATATCTCATATACATAATTAAATATGCACAGTAATTAGCGGCATTACTTCAATTTTTCTAAGTGTTTTTGCGCCTATTTGTGCCACACAGCATAATGCCGCATGCAACTTAGAGTAAAAGTCCACGTGGTTTGCCAGAAAACAAACTGCAAGCTTAACTATGCACACAGACGCAGTTACAGATACCAACACTCACAGATACGTTCACACTCAAGTCGACAAACAAAATTCTAAAAGAACGTCGACGACGGCGCTGACACATACGAATTCAGATACTTTTTCGCTGCGTTCGACTGCGCTGCCAACTGCTTGATATCTAAGGCAGCTTCGCAGTCAACGAGCTGTGTTGAATTTCGTTTACTGACGAACCGAACCAAATCGACTTGAATCGGCATGCAGCGCATATAAAAGCCAGCGTTAGCCGAGCAATAACATAGAACGCCATAAAGCGCTGCCGTGCAAACAACAAAAATCGTGCTGAATCCCTTCAACGCGATACTTTTTGACCGTTAAAAAATTTTGAAATTTAAATAAACCACAAAAAAATAAAAAAGAAATTGTTGGTGAGTGGCAGCTACGAAAAAAAAAAAAAATCACAAAATAACTAAAAAGTGAAACAAAATTCTTCTTTAAAAAAATTTATTTTGCATTTTATTTTCTTAATTAATTAAATCAGAGTGCTTAAAACTTTTCGTGAATAGCATAGTTTAACATTGTTGGGAAGAACAAGTGAAATGATGGTCTTGTCTGGGTTTATACTTATTTTGGCTTGGCAGAAAATAAAAATAGAAATAAAAAAAGGACAAGCAGTCCTCGGACACAAACTATCTACTGCGGCTGGTTTTGTTGTCAGTTGAATTAAATGCAAATTAATGTAAATTATGGCGACGTGTTTTTTTTTTCGTTTTTGGTCCGTTGTAAGATTTTACAATTGCCTCAACGCAAAATGAATTACAAACTAATTAAGGCGCAAAACAAGAACGCATTAAGCGCAATGCCAGCGACTGTGTCTATTTTAGCCATGCTAAATTGCGACAAGGACTTCATTAAATTCTAAATGCTTGCCATGTTGCATAGACATGATTTTGCTGTAGTTAAATTGAAACATTTATCTCTGTTATTAATGCAAAATCACGCGATCATCAAAGTAGAATTATGTCGCACTATGCATAATAAATTTTGTTGGTTTATTAGTTGCCACAGCTTGCCATTGTGACTTCACTTTATATAGCAGTGGGTTTATTATCGACAACGTTAATATGTTTAATTAATATTTTATGCGTTCGACACACACACACACACACTAGCATACAGATATATCACAGATACAGATACTCACACTTTTTAAATCGCGCCACACAGCGCGTATGAGTGATTTTTATCTATGCAATTTATTAGTTTATGCGCATATGCAGAATTCAATTTGTGCTTTTAAATTATTCAATTAGTTGTTTTAATTATGCGCGTATGTAGTCTGAAAACCTTCACACACACGCACACACACACACACACACACAGACAGACACTCAAAGCTGCTGCACAGGATTAAGCGACTTAATAATTAAAGCATATTCTAGAGCGCGAAAAAAATATAATTGTCAACAATCACAAAAAAAAAAAGATAAAAATAAACGAAATAGCAACAGAAATAGTTTATTACCATAAAAAAGCGGTTAGTTAAATAATGCCGCAGCTTTTGTGTCCTGCACATGCATTTAATATATAACAGATACTTTTTGTGTAGAGTAATCTTTTAGCTATTAGGTATCTCTAACTGTAACTAGTGCAGATTGTGCGTCTAGACGCATAAAATATTTAAAATTTTAAAGGTTTTACTCGAAATATATTTATAAAGCACTTGATTCAATAACTCAATGAAATTTCAAACATTTCAGACTAAAAGGTTTCCGTTTTAAAAAAAATAGAATATATTTAACTATATTCTATTTTGAATTTGAAGCTTTTGAATATAGTAAACTGAATTGTTCAGCTCGGTGAAATTTTTTCATATTTTGCGCACCATTAAAAGATAATTTTAGTTCAGCCTGCCATTTTTTTGGCTTTCAATTTAGCAGCAATTTAGTCTTTAATATATTTAAATTGCATAAAAAGTGTTGAAGTTTATAAACTTAAAAATAAATATTTTTTTTTTTTTATTTCTTTTAATTTTTCCGTCTGGCATGCATAACAAAAGAATCAATGATTGAAAAAAAATTTAAAATTGATTGATATTTTTTTTGGTTTATTTTTAAGTTCTTAATTTAATTTATTTAAATTGAATAAAACGTCATATAGTTCATAAGCTTTAAAAAAAAAAGAAAAAGATTATATTTTGTTATCGTTTTAATTTTTAGTTCGGCATACATGACAAAACAAAAAAAAAAAAAAGAGATTTATTAAAATGGTTAAAAAATCTGTAGCATTTGTCAGTGTTTCTTTTAAGTGTTCAACCTCAAAAGGTCTCCATTGTAGTATGTTCCTAGAAATGAGTTTCTTTCAACGATATTTCTTATTCAAACCGTTCATATATTACTAAAGGACTCGAACAGTTTGTACATAAAACTAATCCATGAAAATAATTCTACTTAATTAATTTTTTTACAAAAAGATTTTATTATTTAGCAAAGTTAACTAATTTTTGCAATGACTGAAAAAGAACTTTTAAACTCTATAGCTGAGAAAAAATATATATTTTCGTATACGTTACAAGGCTACAGTTTAACCAATCTGATTTTTTTCTTATACCTGTCCAAGATTCCGATTTGAGCAGTTTCTAAAGGTAGATATTATACGTGGTGAATTCTATATTCTAAGAGTTCAGTACTTTAAGAGTGCTGAAGATTTCATAAAGCAACGTGTTATGAGAATATGATCAAAGGGAATAGAATAGGACAGCTGAATCAAAAAAAAAAAAAAAAAAAATGTAACGAAAACGGCGACGATGTGCATACTTTTAGGGACTACTCTATTTAAGGCTATAGCTAATAGTATTTCTCTGTATAAGGCTATTGGCTACATCATTATATTGACTAATCCCTAAAAGTATGCACATCGTTTCCGTTTTCGTTACATTTCTTTTTCTTTCAGCTGACTTATCCTAATGGGCCTAACGAAGTTTCAGTTCAAGTACCTTCAATTTGTTTCCTATTCATAGTTTAGACAGAGATATTCCTGCATATTTTTTAAAGTGCTGCTTTTTTTTTTTGTAATCCAAAGCTGTTAAACTTGCAGCACACTCTTAGGATTAGTTATGAAATTTATATGCTGCACAGTTTGAGGTTTTTTTTACAGGCAGTGGAACACTAATTCTTACTTTAAAAGTTATTGAAAAAAGGCAATTGAATTTGTGCAATTGAAATAGAAAAAAAAAAAAAACACACACACACATAGCAAGGCTCTAAACTTGTTCAAAATTTAAAGATTTTTTTGATTTTGCTGTTTTTCTCTTTTTTATAATATTTTTATACAAAATTAAACGAATTGAAATCGTTAAACTTTTATCGCTTTGAAACATTTCTAGTTCTTTTAAATATGTAAAGCCATGTGCATTCTAAAAAATGACCTTTGAAACAAAGCAATTTCTGGTAGCGCTCAGTATTTCTAAGTTATTACATTGGATAGGTAGAAACTTTTCCAAAGAAAAGTGCATCTAAAATTCTTAAACAAATTTTTTCTGAAGAAGTAGGGATCTCCTCCAAAGCTATATCACAGAACTAAATCTCTTTTTTTGTGTGTTTGGCTCGCCTGGTGTCTACATTTAAGCAATTTTTCAGCAATGAAATATTTGGTTGATCTTTGATAAATTTTTTCTGGATAAAGCCTAGAATTTTAGAGCATACTTCCCTCAACATGCTCCCCCCGCTATGTCCGATAAGCAGGCTATCCCTTCCTCGCAACATAACAGCGAATTATAAGTGCTTTTATTATTCCAATCATTCGCTTCATGGCATAATTTTGGAATAGGGAATATGCTGCCATCCTCATATTCCATTGCATTAGTGATGTCCAGAATTCATTGGTTTGTAGAGACCTATAACTTTTAGAGATTGAAGTTTAAATTTCATTTTGTAGCAGCTGCTATAATGATCGACTGATATAAGAATGCCATGCCACCACTGTGTAGCTATGACATGTGTGTATTTTAATATATTTGGAGCTTACTGTGGCTCTTAAATCTTCAGTCAAGGCGTCTCATACTTCCTTTGCAAACGTGTATTCAATTCTTAAGGGTTAATTTTCTAACAAGGATTATTCCAAGATATAGCGTCTCATTTGCTGAACTTAGAGCGGAGCCATTTAGTCTTAGAGCTGAGGAATGTTCTGTCTTTCGTGTGAAATATATATTTACCGAATTCAGTCTTACGGATTCAGTTTTATGTTCCACAGTCTGGTCCATTCAATTAGTTCAGGCTTGTTGGAGATGCTTAAAGCGAGTTTATTATAATACAGATGTCGTATCGGGGTGCTACACGCTACTATGTGGTACTTCAACTCTGTCCTTATTTTAACCCTAAAAGTGCGACACGCCAAGTAGGATCGAATTAATGCAAAGTATTGCGATGGAAGACCCTTTTTAACATTGGAAGTTACTCCGGAGGACCACACCCGATCGAAGGCATGAGCAACGTCCACAAACACAGCGTTGGAGTACATTTATTCGCTCAAAGGCTTCCAAAGCGTGGTTTAAAATTCTGCAAAGCTGTGTAATTGCGCTGTGTCATGTTGGAAATCGAACTGGATGAGGTTCAGGTAATCAGAGATGCTGACCGTAGGAGACTGATGGGTCAAAAGGATTTGGTATTATGTTCGTGCGAAGTTTGTGAAGCATGTTTTCTCATCCTCGGATAGTATGGCATGAACGCAAAAGCTTTGAAGAGTTAGCTCTCATATAAATCTGTCTCTCTTTCTGAGTTTTTGTTTAAAAAATATTTAGTATATCTCGAAATATGTTGATATATTTTACACTATAATATATTTTATATATATGAAGGGCGGGGCATCACTTCCTCCTGTATGAAAAAAGTACCATATGTCCTTCTCCAAGGTCCCATATATCTCTATATCAAAATACATAAAATTTGGTAAAGCGGTTTAAGAGTGGATTTATCTTTTTTTTTAGTTAATCACTTTACTCTTGGAACCTTCCTGAAGCTACTGATCAAAATCTTCATATTAGCAAATTTTTTTTTACGTTTTAGTCCATTATGATAGATATGTTGATCTAACGGGAGATTTTCATTAAATGCATATTTTGAATGGTTATTTTTAGCTATTTATGTCGAAAATTAATTGACAGGCCATATCTCAATTCTTCATACCACTCTATCTATTTCTGGCTTTGATTAAGCTTCAACCACAAAAGGGTTTCGATGAAGAGATATTAATTATTTTTCTTTTTTGTTTGAAAGCCTTTTCTTTTACATATTTCATTCTGAACAAACTTATGTATTTATTTTTAAAACTAACAATTAAAAATATTAATTAACAATAAATGATTGCTTGACTATCGACGGACTAAGACTAAGACTATCGTCTTTCTTAAATCTTAATATTTATATTTTTTAAGTGTTTGCTTGTTGTGCTTTCATGACACTTTTTCTTTTCGATTCGATCCATTTTTATACATGAAGCTTTTTGTCAATATTTGAACAAGGTTCGTGCCATAAAATGTGCTCAATGAATTGCTTTCGTTGCCAATAGATCTAAGCTGTCAAACACCCACTCTGGCAAGCAGCGAGGGAGCCAACATCTAGATTTGCAAACTTTTAACTAAAATTAAAATACCTTTGAGAGGTGACACAGTCAGCGTGTTTGTGAAGGGTATACAACCAACCGAAACTATACAGATTAATAAAAATAAATGTACAAAGCTATCTCGAACCTCAAATGGTTTATGCGTTTTAAGCTGCATTAATGAGCAGCGACAGTTTCCATTTCACTGCATTATTATTTTCCCTTTTTGCATCTGGCTTACCTGGCGTATGCGCAATTTCAATTAATTTTCGCATTAATCGTGCGAATACAAGTTGCGAATTGCTAACCTTGACTGTTGCAATATACGCGTACTATATTATGCCAGATATTATGCTGCACAATTCAATTTTATTGTACATTTGTTTATACACCGCCGCAGCTGTATAATTTTTCATTTTTCATTTTTATTATTATTATTTTTTTTAAAGCGAATTGGTTTTATTTCAATTGGGTTTTATTTTGACAACGTAAAATTTTCCATTTCGCATGCCTTGCTTCACGTGCTGCATGCAATTTTTGTGCTGCAGCAGCATCAACAACCAAAATTATGTTTGAATCACTTAAAATACCTCAAACAGCATAGCAGAATACTCGTACGTACGACATAGCTTAAGAAGACAACACAAAATGCAAAATGCAAAATGCAGATGAAGATGCCAATGCTGAGCAGAAATACTGTGAGGTGGTTCTGGGTGGTTAGCCCGCATCGAGCACAGTGCTGAAGGCTGCCATGAGCTTCAAAAACTACTAAACTAAAATCAACATTAAGCAAAGATATACAAAAATGCAGGGCAAGAGAGCAACAAACAGATACATTCAGTCAGCCATCCAGCCAGCCAGCCAGCTAGATACACAGACATACTCGTACGTAGAGACAAATTCAAACGACTTAGCCTGAGCAAACATAAAATGAAGGACTGCCTTTTGCTTTTCTGTTCGTCTCAGTTTGTGCGACTTTACTTGCTTAGCTTTAGCTTTTGTAGTATTTGCTATTAAGCGACTGTGCTGGGCGGGGTATTTGCGACAGAGGCCAACAATTTTTCACTTGCTTTTTTTTATTTTTTTTTGTTTGGCTTTAAATCGAGCACAATGGCAGACAGCAATTGTCGCTTTTGATGTTTATGTGCCAATGTCAGTTCATCATCATCATCAACAGCAGCCTCAGCATCAGCCTCAGCATCAGCCTCAGCGTAGCTAGCCTCAGTGTCATGCTCAGCGTCTTTGTCATTTAGTTTCCTATTTGTTGCAATTTATATTTTACACTCTTCACACTTACTGGTGTAAATGGTTTTATAAGATTGACGGAATGTCTGTGACGCAGTAAAACTGAGGTCGCCGAGGTCCTCTTAAGAATTTATAAACCTCTGTCATCTGTTTCGCTTTGAATTTTTATACACTCTATGCATAGTGTGCGTATAGTATATTATTTTTCGCACAAATTTTGATATAGACAGCGTAAAAGATGTCAGAGGGAGCATATGATTTGACTGTTTATGCAGAACATTTGCATTTGTAGATTTATATATAGATATGAAGACTTCATTTTGCATTTCAAGTTGGTATGATTGCTGCAAGCATGGCAAGAATTTAACCTATATGAAGCTCAAATTATTCAATTGGTTGACTTCTGCTTGGATGCAGTAGGCAACAGCATAGATTCTGTATCTGTCATAGCTTGAAGAAAGAGTGTATTGGGAACAGAGTTATTTATTTTGTGTCTTTGCTTTATAGATTAGTTTGATTGCAACGGGAATTACATTTTACACATTTTTATAAGCGTTTCTGACTGTATGCAATATTATTTAAAAGATTTTGTGTTGGCTGCTTGTGAAGCTAGACAAGTTTGGCCATTCTCAGAGTAGGATTTTGTATTAAACTTCTTAAAAAGATAGTCTTCACAACTAGTGACAAATCAATGACAAACAAATGATTCTGTCGGTCTTATAAAAAAATTTTAGAGCTTACAAATCGAGAAAATAGATCAATTCTGCACTGCTTTCGACTTTCTTTCAAGAGATAATCTTCTTGGCTTTAAATTAGGAGAACCAAAAGAGTGCTGCGACCTTAAGTCCATATTTCTTATATTGTATAATGTGTAAAAGAATTAATTTATATCAATTAAACGACCAATTCGGACTAGAACTATTCTTGATTTAAAATGCAGAACAGGACTGTTAACTCACTTACTTACTCAACCGTCGTTTGGTCATGGGCGCGTTTAGAAAAGCGCTCCAGCTGCAGGGGTCTTGTGCACACAGGCGCCAGTTCTTTTGAATTGCAAGTACGCAGAATCATACCGAATCATCATCATTAATTACATTGTTCACCAAACAGATTTAGGCCCCCATGCAAACCATACGTGCTTCGCCCATTCGATAGATGTGATCAGCCCACTGAAGCCGCAAGAATTTTATGCGCTGGACTATGTCAACATCATCGAATAGCACATACGGCTAATAGGACCAAACATTTTACGAAGAATCTTCCATCACTGTTTCATCTGACTCAATCAAGGTCTATGCCTCTGCGGTATATAGTAGGACCAGGAGTAACAGCGTCTTATAGTTCTTGATATTCGTCTTCCGAGAGAGGGCTTAACATCTAATTTGCTTGCTCAGCCCAAAAAAGCATCAACTTATAAGCGCGATTATTCACCTGATCTCCAGGCTGACGTTGTTGTTGCTGTTTATTTCGGATCCAAGTTAGACGAAGTTTTCTACAACATTGAAGTTGAAATTCTCCATCATCACTGACCGTTCAAGACCCGATGACGGCATGCGAGAAGACACCAAGTACTTCGTCTTGTCCTCATTCACTGCTAGACCTATAAGCCAATACTGTTTTTCAATCTTGGATAACGCCTTGTTGACTCGCCGTTACTGCGTAACGATGATATCAATGTCATCGGCGTACACGAGCAGCATCACTTCCTTTTGGAAGATCGAGCACGACATATTCATTACGTACGGCCACTGACGTATTATATATTTCATGAAAAGATTGGAAAATCGCACGACAGCGCATCACCCTGCTTGAATCGTCTATTGATAACAAAGAGGTCAGAGAGGTTCTTTCCTCCCTTGACAACGCTTTGTGTGTGTGATATCGTCATCGTGCAAAGATGAACGATCTTTGCTGGGATACCTAGTGCAGTCAGGGCATCGAAAAACTTTCATCGTATCGGATTGTCAAAAGAGTCTTTATAATCGACAAATAGTTGATGTGTGTCTTTGTTAAATTGACGGGTCTTTTCCAAGATTTGGCGTAATGTGAATATTTGGTCACTGGTCGACCATTTTGGTCAGTGAATCCGTATATGGCTTCAGCCTATTACACAATACGCGCGACAGAATCTTATATTCGATGGAAAGGAGACTTATTCCGCAGTAGTTGGCGCAAACAGCAAAATCTCCTTTCTCAAACATAGGACGGAGAACATTGAGATTCCAGTCATTGGTTATGCCTTCATCGAACCATTTCTTGCATAATAGTTGGTGTATACTAAGAGCCCATCAGATCCTGTCGCTTTCATATTTTTCAGCATTTTGATAACCGAATCGAGCTAGTCGTTGGCTCTACAATAATATCATCATTAACTGGTGGTTCCGTTGACATTTCGCTTTCGGCGGTATGTTGCGCTTCAAGCGCCTCCAAGTAGATTAGAAAAATGACTCCTCCTTCCTGTGGATCTGTAACCAGATTTCCAGTGTCCTTTTTACAGGAAGTATTCTCTGCACTAGCATTGCGATACTTCTCTTAGTACCAAGATTCACAGATTTTGTATAACCAATGACCTGCTTGGCAGCCCTATCCATGAAGCGGGTGATATGTTTCCACTGCTCACATTTATCTTGAGAAGACTAAGAAGTTTCCCGAAGCAGTCTGGATAGTTTGTTAAAGAAGGCTTCGTCGGTGTAACTACAGCTGGTCGACGTCTAGCATTCATTGCATGTTGGGACGTAGGCTTAGCTGCGAGGTGGATATTGAGGTGTTGAAATCTGGTGCTGCTAACTACCATACCTGACCTCTGACCTGTGGCGGAAGCGATTAGTATTTCTGCATTATTGGAGGTAGTGTCGTGACGGCTAATTTTCCGGCGATTCCTTAACAATCTCCTTAGCACCTCTTCGCTAGACACTTGTCAAATCTGGAAACGAAGCTTCGTAATTTTCGACGTGCTTACTCTGATGGCAGCTACAGTCACATGTCACAGTACGCTTTTTTAGAGCAGTCCTGTCATATTCATTTTATTTCCTGGATTGCAATGATGTCAGACTTGCATCTTTCGAGCAAATCAACCAACTGAATATGTGCACTATTAAGGGTGCGGACATTACAAGTGCATATTCTTAAATTGTAGTCCTGATATCGTTTGCGGGGGTCGTCATCATAGTGGTGTCGTATCCGAATTTTTATTTTATTTTCATTTAAGGTGGCAGGCTCCAAGCACAGCGCACCATCCCCAGTTAGCTCACATCAGAACGGAGCGTTTGCAGAATAATCATTCTTGGCCTTTTCCAAGTGAATGACAGTCAATAACTTTCTTCACAATGTGAACTTCTGCAAACGAAGCCCCATCTCCCAAACAAGTGTATATCAATTGGAAAACTGAGAAAAACTAAGTTCGATCTATTTTAGTAAACGTTAAGAGAATTATGAAGTCTTTTATTATCGATAAGCAGAAAGTTTTTGGTTTATACTGGCTTAACTGGAACAAGAGAAAACGGTAGCTTCGTTAAAATACTCTTCAGAATTGTCCTCGGCAACGCTTTAATGTAGTAATGTCTACTTAATAATGTACATATACAATATCTATCAATCAATCAATACAATTTATACAATATGAGTTTTCATTAATGAAACTTCATGCTCAATTTGATTCGAAGGACATGGCTAGAGCGACGTGCCTTATTGCGGTAATCACGAATATGCATAACTGATGGAATGTGGCCAATCTTTAAATTTGCTTTTGTAATCGAGTCAGAATTTCAAACATTTAAAGCCAATGTCAACTTTTTAAATTTGTATTCAAATTTGTATGCGGCTTTTTTCAAATCTAATACGAGAAAGCCGCAAAGGTATAAATCAGTTACAAATATAAATAGACTCTAAGGCGCAGTTTCACTTTTTTTTTTTTCATCTCCATGCACCACCTTAACTACATAAATTTTCTTTTTATTTCAAAAAAGCGACGTTGTATAAAAGATTTAGCTAGATAATTTTTCTTTGAAAAGAAGAAATTCTAAAGAGCTTATTAGTTATTGTATAAAATCAAAAGTAGCAACGCACGCGACACTGAATGTCTGAGATACTTTGAAAAAAAAAAAAAAAAAACCTTTCAAGTATTTTATTGTGCAGCATTTTTGCATTGACATTGAATTACACTTTGCACTTGAACTTGCAGCGTGTAGCACTAAGGGTATTGCAGCTTCGGTTTAACTGCGCTTTTGTCTTGTTTTTAGAATCGTGGTTTTTTTTTAAGTATTCATTTTTTTCTAGCTTGTTGCTTTCGTTTGTAGTTATTTCGTTGTGTTTTCTTTTGATATTTCGCTCAAGGAAATGCTTTCATAAATGCAGCGCAGCAAAATTGCGTTGCTTGCTTAAGCGTATTCATTCGCTGATTGAAGGCTAAATGAGCAGAGCTGAGCTGCGATGTGCTGTGCTGTGCTTTGCTGTGCGGAAAAAGGGCAAAAATAACTATACAAATTGCATAAAAGGTGCAAGTAAAAAAACGTTGACATCCTCTCGAACAACACACGCCGCACATGCCAAACGCCACACGCCACACGCTGGCTGCTCAACTGCTGCTAATTTTGCATGCAGGCTGCTTGCCGTTGGCTACAGTCTTCAACCATGAGTGCACACCAGTGCATGCCAGCAGCATACCAATGTCCTTTGAACTGTCTTACAATGTGGCATCTTTGTTGGCAATAGCTGCAAGGGATTATGTTGTATTGAAATGCCATTAACTGAAGCACAGCACAGGACTACGCGCTACACTTGTACTTTTGACTATGCTCACTTATACCATATATATTTACTCACTTTTGTTGCTCTTCATTTCATTACAGTTGCAATTTCCTTTTGTGTCTGAAGTAATAAATAAAAGCGAAAAAAAAAAACAACAAGAAAATGTCGATCTCCGATTTCCGCAAGAAGAAGCTACTTTTCCTGTTCAATGTCTTCTTTGGTGAGTATTAATATTCAATGGAAATAATTTTAAGTTAAATCGAAAAATGAATTACAACATGGCGTATGCGTTATATGGGCTACACTGCAATTCAGTAGTTTTATTTGTATGCTAGGCATACAATTGTTTCGTATTCATCTACAATTCGACATTGACATTGCAAATTGAACTATTTACATGTAAATCATGCCTGTCAGTCAAACTTTTTCTATTAAAAATCAAAAGAAATTCCATCGTTGTTAAAATATGTTGTGCCTATACACTTGCACAGCACTGTGCGCACACATACACCAATGTGTAGCATAAAAAGGTACACATATTTCAATGACAGCTGTTAAAATGCATGAAAAATGGCCAATCAACATAATGAACACATTTGTAGGCATAAATTGTATAAAATTATGCATAAAAATATTTCCGTGCAAGATGGCAGCACAAAATGCGTAAAATTTATGAATAAAATATTCACACTTAATTCGTGCATATGCGATTTGACATTGATACACAGCTCGACATTGAAGGAATTTTATTGTATTTTGTTATGCCGCGCTTTTCCTGTGCTCTTGTTTGACAGTCTGTCTAACAGTCCTGTCCTCTTCCGTCCAACTAGTTTAGCCGCCATTTTGTTGCCAGCCAAATGAAGCGGAAATGCGCCACAGCTGTGTTTTTTCAGCGAAATAATAAACTTTCCTGACTGTGCGAATTCATTTAACCAAAAATTTTTCATAGAATGCAACTTTCTTGGATTTTTTGGCTAAAAATTTTTGTTTTGTTTCAACACTACAAACTGGAAAAAAAAAAAACAATAATATTATTTTTTTTTTTCATTTTGGCAAATTTTCACTTGCTTGGTTGCAACAACTATGAACAACAATAACAACATCATCATGGATATCATGGACACCCACAACCACAAAAACAATTTCAACCAATACTACTCTCGTAACAAAACCAATGGATTGCTATACAATAAACAACAATAACAACTACAACAACAACAAAAACGTACAACAGATGTGAACCAAAGCGGTGAAATTGACGTTAAGGACTTTGAGTTGGCTATCGAGGTAAGCAAGGAAAATTCAAATACAAAACTAGCCTATATATGTATGTACTATATATATGTATATGTGCAAGCAAACCATATCTAACCAGGGCTGCAAATATAACGCATTTGAAGGTCCTCTTTGTTTGCTGAAGTTAAATGGTAGAATAAATGATAGCATATAATGCACTCGTTTTAATGAGATTTACAATATTGGCTGCATCAATCATTGCTATTAGTTAAATGTGTTTAATAAATAACAAACTGCGCAGGATGTACACATATACAAGTGGCCATTGATGCACTGAGGCTGCAGACTTGGTTTGGTTTTATACTGGAGTATGTATGTAGGTCAGTCTAGTAACTTAAATTGACAAAAACATAGTAGCTTGAATGTGCATGGAAATTTGCTTAGGCATATGTTCATCAATTCATTGCCCAAGTCGCACAGACTTGGAGAACAGCAGCGCTGGTGTAGGACTAATTACTACCACGAAGTTTACTTATGTTTCTATTATCAAAATGGGTATAGATACGGAAATCTACTAGCTCGATTCTGAGATCTGAGTTCCAGGCACCCAAAACAATGTATGGAAGTCCAAAAGCCATCAATATCACAAAATTTTCAGACGGCCGAGCGGCAATCAAATCATTTACCTCCTGAAAACTCTTCTCCAGTTTGGTAAAACAATTTTTCGATATTGTTTAACAATTTTTGATAGGCCGTAAGGTGTTTATTTGTTGGTTTGCTGGTTATAGGGGTATTGAAGGATTAGGATTAGATAAATGTCTGATAGCTCCTTGATAGGCCTATAACCATTTTGCAAACAAAACATTCATTAAAAATTATCCTTGGACTTCGGCAAGCGAAATTACTTTTGGTGCCAAATTGCTCATATAGAGTCACACTTCTCAGCAGAGGAGAATTACGATAAGTTACCATTATTCTTACTTCATTGACTGAGTTACTGTCTCCATTAAAAGGGTTTCTCCCCAGGTTACACTTAGAATCTGTCTACAAGAGCAGGAGAAAGTAATTGGCCGGATCTAGCCAGAGTTAGAGATAATCCGTGCAATAGCTCTGTCATATCGATTAACTCTAACAGTCAAACTTCGACTAGGTTCAGGCGAGACAAACAAGCCGAGAGGATTCTGCCACACAATTACCAATAACCATATTGTCGCAGTGCTCATTCGTTTCTCAGGATTGTTCTACACGTTTTCAAGCACTGATCTTTAGGTCTAAGATGATACATAACATGCTAATGGAGACAAGTTTGCTTTGGCGGTGGTTACTTTTTTGTTTTGTGATTTAGATCCAGACACTTCATCACGCCTTGGTATTTATAATTCGGTTATGAGTCTTAAGCAGTTAATTTAATGCTTTTAGACTTTGCAGTTTCTGAGAGTTAGGCGCTGAAGATTAACCAACACGAATTAACTAATAAACGTAATATACATCCCCTACATCTATATATAAAGCAAAATCGCATACCTGGAAAACAATTATTATAGAAAATTCATAATTTCTCATCTATATATACACCTAAAAATCGATGTATGTGTGTTTGTATATTTGCATGTTTGTATGTGCTTTATAGATTCCTACACCATTCATTCGATAACCATTAAACTTTGGGAATTTATTGAGTACACTTCCGCGCAGAGTATAGGCATAATACATCTATCCTAAAACTTTATGAGCATTATAATTGACATAATTCAAATAATAAAGCATATAATTCTCAAAAAGTTTTAATATACTTCATATAAGTCTGCTGAATAATATTTATGCTTTAGGTTTCGGAGTGTAAAGGCGGGTGATTGTGATATTGGTATGTCACGGGAGGGTGAGCGTTAGAGAGGGAGAGTGTGCTGAGTAGGTGAGAGTAATGGGTTTTTTTTTTTGTTTTTTTTTAAAGCTCTTTTAATTTGAGATTATAATGCGAGGAAACAAATCGAATGTGCGTTCTTATGATGCGGGAAAGAAGAAGAAGGGAGACGGCGTTTACTTGCGATTGTTGCTGGTGAATATTCGTAGCCTGGCATCATTTCCACATTCCATGCTTCATGTGAACAGCTTAATTAGCTTGAAAATGATATTTATTGGGAGATGACAATCGCGGAAGCAATTGTTTTTGTACCTCCAAAACAGATTGGCACATTATTTGCTAGAATTATTGCGATATGCTTTCCATCGAATCCACGTAAAGTCAAGAAAAATACCGAAGACATTTTAAATTGAATTCGTATCAGTTCAATAAATCTTCTATAGCAGTTGCTTTTTTTTTGAAATAGCAAAAATGATGCTGAACCGCTCATACAACGTTCAAATTGCCACTAAATCTTCAAGAGACTGAAGGTTGACTCGGTAGATATTATGCTTCGAAATCTGAATCAACCGAAACCGTTTGGTGGTGAGAAAACTCATTGATCCTCCAAGGGGCCAAGTCCATTGACCCCCACAGGGTCAAGTCCATTAAGCCGCAGAAGTCAAGTCCTATGTCTGGGAGTTCCTCGTCTAAAGAGGTCAAAAAACTTTGTCAGACGAGATAATTCAGTCCGGCAATATTGGTCGAAGGTAGATGGATTCTCCCGTCTAGGGATTCATCCGTCTAGGGATTCGTAATTTAGTTCGCTTTGGTACAACTCCAGGGTCAATTTGCAGAATTGTCCTATTTTTTGTTGTGCAGAAAAAAATCGTTTTATTTGCAGTGCTGCAATAATTTTATATGAAAAAAAAAAACAAAAATCAAGAATCAATTTGTTAGAATTCAATAGCATTCGAGAAAATAAACGTTCCACGCCTGGTTCAACAATATCAAAAAAAAAAAAAAACAAAAAAAGGGTAAAAATGGTTGCATACCAAAAATGAAATAGAAAACGTCAACTTGTCTTAGCCATCCGCCCATGTTGGTCGAATATTTGGGTACCTCTACAACAAAAAAGCGCAAGACAAAAAAACAATAAACATTCGAACGAACGCAGCAAATGGCATAAATTTATGCATATGCAAATAATTGCCAAATATTTTTCGCTGCCCGTTTGTCGTTTATCATTTCATTTGTTAGTTTGTCCTTTCGGTTGGTTGCTTCACTTGTTGTCGTTTCATTTCATTTTCAGTTTTCAGTTTACCAAAAACAAAGAAAACAAATAAAAAAAAAGAAGAAAAATGGAAATTTGCATTTTTATTTTACTAACTTGTACTCTGTTCCGCACTTATTCTCTCTTTTCTACGCCACTTCAAATGCTGCTCGCACTCCACAATATGCATGTGCAACCTAAACTCCATACGGTATATCCTTGCTGTGCTGTTGGCCATCTGATCAACGCCTTGACTACCGTAGCGCGTTTGCCAGCTGCGCGGCTGGGCAAAGGATACGCCAAAGAACAAGGAGACGCACGACATTATGATGGAAATTTGGACTGGACTCAAGTCGAAGGCTGACAAGGATAACGACGGACAGGTGAGTGATTTGTGAATACACATGTATGTGCATGTATGATAAAAGTGAAATGCATAGAAAACTGCAAAATGTTGTAGCGCTGTGCATACAGCAGGACAAGTTGTCAAGTGTTGTCGTTGGTTTATTATCCCATTCGGATTGCCAATCACGAGTGCGCTGGCTGCTGCAATTGTTGGTTCTTTCTACGTTGCTACTGGAGACAATGAGAATCGAGTTTTTTTTTTGGTTTTTTTGGCAAGTGTCAGCTGCATACGGAAAGAAGTATTCTACGATTGTCCTTGCATATGTAAAGAGTTTTGGCAACTTCTGGACGTTCTTTCGTTTTGCATATTTCAATCACAGCTTTTCACTTATTTGTTTACTCGGTCAACTGAAACGCCTACATGTATATAGTTCTCCTGCGCCCTGATACATTCTAAAATCGGCAGCAATTCAAATTTTTATTGTTATTGCTGGTGATTGTTGCCGCCATTTTTGTATATTTTTGTTGCTGTTGACGCTGTTGCTGAGCCTTCTTCCTCTATTTTACTTCCGTTCTCGTCAACTGCTGCTGGCTGCTTTTCACTTGATGCACATGCATACACACGTGCCGTGCATATATGCTGTGCTCCGCGCTGTGTTTGATGTCCTTTTGGCAGCCATTTGCACTCGCTTATTTCTTATTCGCATCAACGTTTGCCGTTGCCATCATTTTTATTTCGCTGCATAAATTTTTGCATTTTGAATGCGCGTTGATGACAGCCAAATGGATGATAGAGGAACAGCGCGGGACAGCGTGCACAGTGATTTAGAGGGCTCCAGAATGTTAAAAATTTTAGATATAAATTTCATTTTATTGGTTTATTTAATCGACACAACATAATTTTAGCACAATTACAGAAATGTGACTTAAGAGAATGTTACTAATTAATTCTTCAAGGCAGGAAAAGCTTCGCACGCCTCTTTGAACATTTAACAACTTTTATTTTGTTTTAAGACGTTGGAAATTCTACTAGATATCCATTCAAGAGACATGGTATGTTCATCCTATATCTCAGCAATATAGTATACCTTTAGTAGGAAGAAATAGGCAGCAACTGTCCTTTAAATGATTCTCCCACCATTAAGGATCCTTTTGAAGCATTGACAGATCTGTAAGTTGATAGCCGGACGGTAAACCTGATAAATTACTGGAATGTGAAGTCCTCACTTGAACCATCTACGCTTTCTAGACTTGGTAATTGCGTGCTCATCTCTCTCTTTTGTGAAACACCGTAGTAAACGTACTTCTTAAGTCTTCAGAAGAGTGTGGCTATATAGAAGTGACATACAGAGGCGACATTGCAATATATCTTACAGGAAAAACTCTTCCAACCTTTGTGTGATGTAACGGCATCCATTTTGAACAAAGTTTTCTCATGTACAGAGAAATGTGGCTTAGGAGTAAACCTTTTCGAAGCAGAATGTTCTTTGCTAGGAAATACAAAAGTTCTGTCCTTATTCAACCATACTTAAAATGCAGCCCGTTGAATAACTTGAACCGTTGGTTTCTCTTCATTCTTCAGCTTTAAAGCCATAACTTCGAACTTTCCCACGCTACGCTCGCATTCTATTCCAAGAATTTGAAACACTGAATTTCAGGCCAAGATTGGTGGCAACAACCAAAGCCCAAGCAGAAAGAAAAGAAACAAACAGTTAAGGAAGCTATGTTGCCGTGCTTGAATTAGATGCCGTTGAAGAAGCACTTGTTGCTACACCTAAGCAAAGAATCTCTTCGATATACTGTCGAAGTGCTCATTTAACTTTGATTATTTTAAGCGTTCCTATTCCAACCAAGAGGAATTCGTTTATATTCCATATTTCTGGGAAAAGTTTTTTGCCGAAACCTACTGCATCTGGTTTGGTGAATTCGAGGAGCTGAACAAGGTTTTCATGTGCGGAAATTTGATTACGTATCGATAAGATGTGCAAGCAGGCCTTTATCTCGGTCCGTCTTTTTGGCGACGACAACCACAACGCTATTTCTGGTGTGCGTATGGCTTTCCCACTGTCTTCCGACTGGCAAATCGATTATGTTTACTATTTGACCCAGATTAAGAAACTGGTTGCTCAATACTTTAGAACTTTGCATTAGAAGCCTTCATATTAGTGATTATTAATGTGTTTGTACTCTGGTTCTCTCTACTTAAAAAATCATTGATCCTACACCTCACTAGGCTTTAGTATAAATAAAGATTTCGCTTATTCTAGTATTTTATGTAGTTTGATTTTGACGGAGAAGATCCTGTGAATATCTTATTGAAAGCTAGATTTTCTCTGCTGTTGAAGTATGGTAGACGTTTTTATGACAGTGATTGCTATTTGACTGAAAGTTACCCCTCCAGTTTCCCTCATTCGGAGCTTGTTGTATGATGCAATGTTGAGTTGAAGTTCCGACATGTCCTGAATAGTGCTTACAAGTTTTAAGCCCATTTTTGAGCAATCTGTATCATTACCTATGTGCTTGAAAGCCATTAAGCACAGTTAAAAAAGACAAAAAGATGGATAGATATGGTCAGGACCAGATCTACTGGAATAATACTCGTATCATTTTTTCTCTAGTAATAATAATTAAGTTAAGTTAAAATAGTCCAAAGTTTCAGCGTAGTTTACAAACCACTGTGCATAAGAATACTAAATATAGTTTTATTCTATTTTTTTTTTGTCTTGCAAAGGCTCAAAAATGTTGTTTGTAAAAGTTATTCCACTCAGGCGCAGTTGCACTTGCAGTTTCAGTTGCTGCCTCGGCTCGTTCGCATTGTTGTTGTGCATGACGGAAATTGAATTATAATTTATTTCCAACTATGCAGATTTAGAAATTGCTGCTGTTGAATAATTTCGAATCGAGAAAATCTAGTGTAAATGGAGCAAAAGAATTTCGTTCGTTACAAAAAAAGAGAGAAAGAAAATTCGAAAGAAAAGCTGTAAAATAAATATTTCATTTGGAACTTTTTGCCAGCCACGCTGCGTATACTTGATATGCATATTTATGATGTTGCCTTTAATTTATTTATAGTATTTGCATTAAACTTTATTTGAAAAATGTTTTTTTTATAATTTAATTTATTATATGCCACATTTATGTATATTACAGACTTAATAATTTGTATACGCCGTGCGGCGTTGTGCGCTGTCTAAGCAAAAAAAATGTTTGCGCCATTATTTTCTTCGCTTTTTTTTCTCCTCTGTAGGCTGTGCAATCAAATTAAAAACACTTGAAAACCAAAGCGCAAAACAAGCAATAAATCAACAAATTGCGTTGTCAGCAATTGTGGCTCAAAACTTGCAGCAGCAGCAGCAGCAGCAGCGACTGACGACTTTGAAGTTCTTTTTACGATAGATACTACACGGTTTTTTTTTTGTCTTTAGCTCAACTCAATTTCATTTAAGCAGCTTTATTATATGCACTCAACTGGCTCGACTGGCTGGAGCTGGCCGGACTCGCCAATGCAACAGCACGGATGTAATTTAGTTTGTGTATATATGTGTGTGTGTTTTTGTAACTATATACATTGTATTTAGCTGCAAGCGTAACGCCATACACCCGCTCTGTGGCACGCGAAATGCTATGGCAGCTGCTACCTCGGTTGCCACGGTTGCCATGGACATGGACACCAACTGGCTACCGGCCAAATTTGCTATGCCAAGAGGCTGTTTGCTTTGTTGTTTTCATTTTTTTTGTTTTTCTTTTTTTTTTCTTTCATGTTAGCTGTAGCTGAAATTGTTTTGCCTTTAACACGGTTACGGCTGCTGTGACGGACGATAAAACTCCGCGCAAGGTGCTTCGATTTGTATTCGCAATGTCTCGATCAGCAGCAGAGCAGGAAATAGTTGAATAGAACAGAACACAAAAGACAGCATACTTTTAGGCTGCTGATGGCAGCTTAGCCATTTTTAGTCATTTCAATTATCGTCTTGGGTTCAATAATTTTTGTTTTGTTTTGTTTTCTTTTGATTGTTGCTCCATGCTTTATTAAGTGAAAACAAGAAAAGCAGTCATTTATTAAAAGCACGAGTGGTGTTTGTTTAGGTATGAGGCTAGCTAAGAAAATTCATTTAGAGGAACCCACTTTGATTTTTTAAATAAAGAAAGTCTATATCACGTAGACTAGCAACTTCAAACACAATCCCATAGAAAATATTCCAGAGGTGTGATCACAATATTGTGAATGTCAATCCAAAGCAACATTACGAATACCGACCAAATTATACCTTTTGCTCATATTCAGCTTCTGCGAGACGTTAAAAGATGTAGAAACTGGATTACAATCATCTATACCGCCACGCTATAATATATCTGCAAAATATTCAGATAGATTAAATTAAATTCAAAAAATGCCTGTTACCGCTTTACGTTGTACTAGCATTCCCAAAGACTACTAAAGCTTCGGTGTCTCATCTGGAAGTGGCTAGTCAGCTCCTGTTTAATGCTCTGTATCGTCTGCTAGTCGTTGCCAAAGAGCAGAAGGTCATCCACATATATGGCTACATAAACCATGGCCACCTCTGCAACGTATTTATATTGATCAACCTCTCTGCGTTGCAATTAAAACACAGTTTAATAGCTCATTCAGTTTTTTAATCCAGACACGGCATATTTATTTTAGTCCATTTAACGATTTTCTTAGTCGGCACACTTTGTTGCATTTATTGTCGAACCCTTCAGGCTGTAACATGTAGATTTCTTCTTCTAGCTCACCATTAAAAAATGCAGTTACAGCATCCATTTGCTGCACAACCAAATAATGCCGTGCTACCGTGTATCATACGGCCGATGCAAAAGTCTCTGTGTAATCGATGCATTGTATGACAAGCGTGGTCTTATGTCGAACCATTTCACTGTTTGCATTATGTTTCGTCTTGAATATACTTTTACAATTTATAGCAGTTTTTTTCGATCGGCAACTGAAGCAGCTCCCACGTGCCATTCGAGCGTAGCGAATCTATTTCCATCTGCATAGCCTTTTCCACACACTTGTTTGATTTGGCTTCTTTGCCTCAGCTAAAGTGCTTAGATTGTTGATATCCGAAGACACACAGAACAAGAAGTTCGTAGCTGCTTTGTTAGTAAACCGCTTATACCGACGCATTCGGTCTATATTGCGTAAAAAACGATAGCCCATAATTCGTCGCAATATCTAACAAAAATACATTCGTCGGCCATACATACAGCGTACCAAATCTCTTCAGGACTTTTAGTGTTGCCTCTACATGAAACTCGATTTAACAGATATGCTGCTGTATTTGATGATCCACCAGTGGCGGAATAGCTGTGGCTACGTGGCAACAAAATGAGCAAAGACGGATCTGAGTCGCATGTCCGTAGAATGCTTGAACATTGACTCCAGTAAAGTAAATACAATTCATAACACTACGGCATTGAAGTCCTTTACACAGGAACCAACATGCTAACACTGTGGGAAGAACAACTGACACTGCCTTACTGAATATGTCGAATGAATTAGAGCATCCTTTAAATACAACGAAGCTGCAAGTATAGAATTCACTAGTAGAGTGGGGTTTAGATCCAATCATAGTTAACTGAATACATTCACTATTTTAAACGAATAGTTTAAACAAGAACGAATGATACCTGGAGTACTCCTCAGGTAAGAGTTCTGAAGTCCAGTTGTGGTTGGAATACTTTGTAGCCTAAGATAAAGTTGCGTACGATGCTAATATTATGCGGATGACATAGTTAATATATGGCAATTTAAAAATTTTAGGGTCAGTCTGTGACATAAACCAGCAGAAAACTCAAAATCTCACAAAACTGCGCAGACTGTCATAGGAAGCATAAGCTGCCTAGACTTAAAGAAATTAAGATCAAATCTCAGCATTGAACATTAGAACAGTACATCTAATACATCTTTTAAGATAGCCGATTCATAAGTAATACGTATTAAGATGTTTCTAGAATGACTCTGTTCAGCCATATCCATATCTTCGTGTTTCCATATAATCATGGGCGGTTGCTAGCCTATAAAAAGTTGAAAAAAAGCATGATTTTAAGACTGTAATACTCCATTAAAATATAATACTATAATAAAACTACCCTCGTAACTGCAATTGATGACTAAAATTGTGGCTGCTGTCTTGCGGCTGGTGAATGTCTGCGTAAAAGTGTTTTTGGTTTTTATTTATGGGAAACATTAAAATGACTCTGTGTGTGTGTGTGTGTGTGTTAGTAGAGCATCTTCGAGTGAACATAATTAAACGCTATTCACCATGTACGAGTGGTCACTGGCGCAATGTGTTTCCAGGGTCACCATTTGGCACCTCTATTGATGTCTCCATATTATAACATATAGGTTTTCTGTTATTGCTGTTGTTTTTGTTTCTGTACTTGCTAATGTTTTTTATTGTTGTTGTAATTGCTTGTATACCTTGGCCAAACCGCCAAACCAAAACGTTTTAAGCACACTGCGTCTCTTTGGTCATTCGACATCATACATTGGCAAACAACAACAAATTCGCATAAATTATGTTCCATACAAAGCATCTCTAATAGCCTTTGGCATGTTTTATTGCCACTTGCCGCATTTAATGGCTTTTCAGCGGCTGGCGGTCAATGCGAATAGTGCAAGTGGTCGAAATAAAGTGGGCATGTGGGCGTGGCAGTAGGTTGAGCGTGCAACTTTTTATTAATACTTTATTAGCTGCGTTGGCAGCATAAATCTGTAGTCACTTTATTTTTATTTGACTAAGCTTATTACACATGGACTTCATCTTCTACTTATTCTTGTTCTGACACAGGTGTCCGTTGATGAATGGTGCAACATGTGGGACGCTTACGCTAAGGATCCTAGCAGCGTTATGGACTGGCAGAATCAGTATATGAATTTCATGTTCGATCTGGAGGATGCCTCAACCGATGGCAGCATTGATGCTCAGGAATTTGCATTGGTCTGCTCCAGCTATGGTCTGGAGAAGAGCGAATGCGAGCAGGCATTCAGCAAGATGGCAAAGGTGCATAATATTAAATATATATTAGTCAGAGTCATTATCTAATCATGTATTTCAGGGTGAAACCGATGTCACACGCGAACAATTTGCTGCACTGTGGAAGGAATACTTTGCCGCTGAGGATGTTAATGCTCCCGGTAACTTCATCTTCGGCAAGACCGCATTTTAACGCACTTAATTTAAAAAGTGCTATATGCGCCCATTCGAGCCATATTTGTTGCAAACAAAAGTTTTCGCAGAATTCCGTTGAAGTAAAAGCAAAACCAAAGCAAAGTATAGAATTTTAATTAAATAAATTAAATGAATTATACTCTATTAAATTATTAAATTGTGTGTAAATCTAATTGTTAGCAAAAAAATAAATTTAAAAAAAAAAAACCATTACTAATTAAAAATCTGCAGGTATTCTCTGAATCAAAGAAATTTAAATTTTCACAAATAGTCAATTTACACTTGCTCGTCTAGTAGCTTTATTGCCGTAGAGCGAAAAGTCAAAGCAATTTAAACTTTAAACAAATAGATACTATGTACTCGTATGTCTATCTATCTGTAGTAGTTAAATACTTGTATCAATTATTAAACTCTCAAATCAAAATGTAGCCGTATAAATATTTAAAAAAAAAAAAATATATAAAAGCAAAGCAAAAATTGTATGAAAACGTTGTTGATCCTAGCAAAGGCGAGAAAATGCAAATGAACTTCGAAGGCGTAGCATCTACATATGCAAAATATTTGTATCTAAGCAAATTGTTTCGGCTGGTATTTTATCTTTGTTGCGATTTTGTTATATGTATGTAATATTATGTATTGTATTTGTATGTGTGTATGAATTTAGCTTTATGCATAAATTTTGTGTGAAAATAAAGTAAATTGCAAAAACAACAACAAAAAACCACAGAAGCAAATTGTAATTTAATGCATTTATTATTTTCATTTTGGCAACGCTGCGTATGCGTAATTTGAGTAATTTTCAACAGTTGCAGAAGTACCCCGAAGTAATGCAGTTTTAAACACTTGCATTTAACAGGGTTTGTGAAAAGGATATCGTGCATGGATGCGAAATGAAAACTTAATCGAAAATATGCAAAGTGTGATCCTTGATCGACGATAGAGTACTGCTCCACGCTTCGAAGCTGCTCAGATAGTCGGATTGCGGAATATGTCGTCAAACGTTGCGGCTTTTGTGTGTCGTTGAATATTTTTTCGTAGATATTCACCATCCCGAAATCTTCAATGAGGATTTTTTCTTTACTTATGTACATTCTTCGCCGGATTTATACCCATAAATAAACTAATTAAAGTTGTTGTTTAAGTTGCTGCATCTACCGTCACCTCAGGCGTCGCTAGGTTGCTTCTATTGTTTTTACCATTGTTGTGGTTACCGAATGGGGTTGAGGTGCATGTTAGTGAACTGGCTACTCTCCAGAAGTCTAGCCAGCAGCGAGCCAACCAGCATTCGCGCATGTCTATTGGATGATTTTGGAAGTGGTAATTGCAGTGACTGGAGAAGAAGCAAACATTCTCTTTAATCGGCAAGAGTATCTACTTACGCCTATACAATATAGGTGGCAACCTGCAGTGATCCATCATGCATGCATCAAGATCAGGTATGTCTGCTGAAAATAAACTGAAGCGAAAAAGACAGAGGACGCTTCCTTATGATACTCCTATAATTACTAGGGGAGGAGATACTGCCTTCGCCCTACTTTACACTAGTACGATCCTACTTCTAAGGCTGTTTCTTCAAGGTAAAACTGAGGGTAAGTTTGTGCTCCCCTTATCTTTTTCTTGATTGCTAAACTCGATAGACTGCCTGCTCGATATCCACGAAGATGGCATTACCGCTGTTAAGGCATTGAAAATGGACATCATAGTAAGGTCTGAACTCTACGGCAGCGCTTTCAACGTGCAGTTACGGATATTGTCGTGTCCAGGTATTTTTTCAGAAGATTGATTATGGCTTCTACATCCTTGGTCGAGCTGAAGTGGTGTTGCCAGGGAGAATCTCGTAGCAACAGCCTCTCCGTCTGATGTTAACTTGAAAGGCATGAATCGCTCTTCGAGGTGTGCTGCAATGGCATTGATTTGCTCTTGCTCAGAGCTGCACCAGTTGCCGAGAGAGTTTTTGATGGGAGAAAATCGAATTTGATGTCACCTACTGTGTCTATTGGCCAACAATAGGCAGAGGTTGGCGTTTGACTCAGAGCCTATGTTCTCTAGCATATTGTCGAGCATCTGGGTGCGTTGCCGGTTTAGCTCATGCTTAAGTCGGTAGACGGCCAGAATGCTCTATCCTCTAGGTGTTGCGTACGCATAAATGTCCCTCAGAGAGTTCGTTTTTTTCGAAGGTTGAGCAGGTCAAGGGATAGGACATATTGTCCAGCTTGTCGCTTAGCATCGCTTGAGTTCGATGTATGGGATTCGGCGGAGACTGCTAGATTGGAACTCAATGTCTGTATGAATTGCATTGTAAAGGCGCATTTTTTAAGGTTCATATCCGTATTCCGGTTAACTCATTTCGTGGATATAACTTATGGCAGCGACATCGAGCGTAAAGATTAGCGTCAAGTGATCCGAGTGGAAAACTGTGTGTTGAGCGATCTGAAGATTCCAGTGCAGGATTCCTTTGTAGATTTCAAAGTCGATTTGATCATTTATCATGTTGGTAAATCCGCGGCAGAGGTCCAAAAAGGTTATAAAAGTATGGAAGTCCTCTTTCAATACATTATTGTAGGACAACACATTCATTGTGGTTGAAAAAAATTTTATCTTGGAGGTGCCTTAATACGAAATGACCCCTACACCATAAAAACGATGAGTTTCTTTGTGGAGATCATGAAAATAGTAGCTATAGCCATCAGGGTCTTCTAAATTATTTGGTTTGTCTTTTGAAAAAAACACGCGATGCCATCCCGAAGTCCAGATCACATTTGCTTTTATGGATCTCTGCTTAACGTTTGAATAAATGAACGTGACAGTACTGGGATGCCCATCTATCTGTTCTAATGGATTTTGATTTCTGGATTTTGTAAGTAAACCGATATGAAATATTCATGCTTATGCTTATATTAAATTAAACGTTTTATTTTGTTAAATATTTAAAATAAATTATAATATTTCCTTTTATTATTTTTTTTTTAAATTTATTAAAATTATTATTTGTGCTAAAACGGCGCAATCTTCTAATCGGCAGCCTACAATAAGTTTTACAAGTTTTAAGCTACACTTGATACAAGTTTACAAACACATGACCACAAGCACATGAACACGAGCACATGACATGTGTTCATGCTGTTGAGGTACATAGTACACTATCTACCTGTTTCGCTTACTCCTACAATAGTAATATTCCAACATCTATCGGCTCTATTTACGCTAATGCAGCTTCTACGCTAAGGCATAAATTGCATTAGAGAAGGCGAGATGAGACTAAAGCATTGGCCTTGCATGCCAACAGCTGATTTTGACAGTTCATTTGCCGGTCACAGCTGCGTGTGTTATTTGCGAAGTAGTTTCTAATTGTATACGCATTCAATTAAATTTCTAAACTAAAACAAAAGTATAAATAGTTTATAATGACAAACATAGTACAATATATTATTGTGCGCAGTGATTTGCGTACCGCGCTCAATTGGCCGCTGGGCGCCGTCATTGCACAATGTTGCCACGCGACAGCGGCTGTAATGCATTTACATGCGGAGGATGAGGATACGCAAAGCTATCTTAAGGATTTGGATAATATGCACAAAGTAGTGCTCGAGGTAAGTGTTTTTGTTAAGCAAGGAGAATATACAAAATTTAGCAAAAGTAATTTTTTCCAGGCTAAAGACGAAGCAGCTTTGGTTAAATTAAGCGAAAAGTTAAAAGAGAATGATGTGGCACACAAACTATGGATTGAGCAGCCGGAAAACACGCCCACTTGCATAGCAATTAAACCGTACATTAAAGATAATGTTCATAAATATGTAAAGCATTTAAAATTGTTGAAATAGTAGCACGGTTGTCTGTTTTAATAATACAAAGCTGCCAAATCGTAAAAGAAGTACAATAACTTCTAGAGACAACTTTTAACAGCGATTTAACAGAAGAACAACAGAAATGCTTGCAATGTGATCGAAATATATGAAAAAAATATAATTAAATCTCCAATGGTAAACAAAACTTTTTAACAAAATTCGAATTCTAGTGTCATTAATTTAATATATACGCTCCTTCGTGTTTTCCTTATTGGTCCGCCGGAAGCGGAGATAACACGCAAAATTTGATATTGTATTTGTGGCATCAGTCGAAAAATGCAAAGAGCACAAAAGAAGTTCGGTTAATAGTTTTCGCGGTAATAGTTTTACCGAAAGAAGTTTATGTGCTTAGGACTGTTCGTCCAGTTTATGAGATATTGCAATGAAGGTCGAACAGAACGACGAATATCCAGGTTCGTTGGAAACCGTAGTTACTAAGTAACATTGAAAAGAAGTGCTTAAGTTTATCAAAAAATTAGCAAGAAACTTTATTATGATATGCATGTATATGAAATTGAAAAATTCAATTCAGAACACAGTTTGCGCCATAGAAATCGACTCATAATATAAAACTGGTTCGAGTTCAACATTACAGACTCGATTAAAGAGTCAACAAAGTGCCGAAACCTCAAATAATCCATCGTTACTGGTGCTGTGATGTGTTGCTTTCAATATGAACTCGAAACACAACCTATCCAAGTCATTGATTTTTGATCGACGTTTATTTTTCGTTTGATGCCATAAACTCTATGTCTTATTTAACGCGATATCTTCTCGTAAGCACTAGGTCATATATAAGTGATGGCATTAGAGTGTAGTTTTTTTTTAAATAGTTCCTTAATATAAACAATGATTGTCATTCGTTCAAACAAATTTCAACAACGATTTAGCACAAAAACCAGACACATTCAATGTGTATAAAAAAATGCATTATATAGACTATCTATAGCAACAGTTGAGATACTTCTACTTGTAAAACTTTGTTAAGCTGTTTTTGTGCTAATATAGAAAGTAGTCTACTGATCCTTAAACGATGCAAATGCTACCTAAAATATAGTCCCAATTACACTGCGAAGCAATATTTTAGTTGTTTCCTACAAGATTTCAACAGTTCCAACCGTTTGTAATGCAACTCTCAGATTATTTGTTTCTTAGTTTCGTTTTTTTTTTATTAATAATATATAAATTGCAGCACGTAAAAATATTGCTTAACAACTAAATATACGTTAGATATATATTAAATAGCATTATTCATTAATTATGTTTAATATTCTATATAAATATTAATAATTTTCAACATATAAAAGTTTTTATTTTTGTTTTTTTTTTTACGGAAAAGATTTTGGCACATATAGTACTTTAATATAGTTTATAAATTTCGATTACTACATAATACGTTGGCTGCTACTATTATTATTTCAACTCCTTACTTTAAGAGAGAGAGAGGGGCGTTTCATTTGTTATATTATAGATAGTCAATATATAATAATTATATAAATATGAAAGACTAAAATTAAAAACGTATAGCTTAGATTTAAAGGTTTTTGTATATTGCAGAAAGGCGCGCGGTGGGCTGTAGCAGCTGAATTGGCATTCAGTTTTTTGGCTTTGGTCGTTGCAGCGCATTCATTTCGTCCTTGAGCCAATTTTGCCAGTTATCCTGTGTGTACGGAGAGAAAAAATGCAAATCGTGATTAGTTTAAAAAGCGGTTTGGCATGCGCTTAAGTGGCGCGAAGTAAAAGCAAAAGCATTACAGATTTTTCTTTATTTTTTTTGATTTGTCGCATTTGCAGCAGAAGCCAGAAAGTGTACGCAGCATACGTGTATCCTTGCCCACAACCGGAAGCATGTGTACGTGTGTCGGTGCAGGTGTGTGTGTGTGTATGTGTTAATGTTTAACTACTTTTACTCTGTGTGTATGTGTGTGTATTACAAACTTAATTACGGTTAGCGCTAATTACATGAAAAAAAAATTAGAACATTTATTGCAGCACAGCGGATTAAGATGTACTTGTGCGTCCTGTACTGTTCTGTTCTGTACTGTCAACGCTGCATTTCTCATTCATTATTATTGTTGTTGTTGTTATTATTATTATGCACATTATCCTGATATTCATCATATTCCTGCTCATTTTCTTCGCCCTGCTCGTCTTCATCTTCATCCTCTTGTTCATAATCGCTAGCATTGCTCTCCGGTTGCGTTACATCCGGTAAATAATCCTTATGAACAGGCGTTGAGATGACCGGCTCCTGTTAGTTGACAAGTTAGTGTGCAAGTGTAAAAGAGTGTAATAAGCAATTTAGTTACAAGAAACCACAACTAAACACAGATTAAGTAAGACATGCATGCAGCAGTTAAACCCAAATCAAAAAGCAACCGAAAATCTCATAGAAACTCTTTTTTTTTTGTTTTTTTTTTGTTAGTAGCCAAAAGTAAACCCAAGGAAACAAGTACAACATGCTAACCTTTGGTGGTCGCCAACCGCAGCCGGGCAGTGGCAAACCATCTATACCCAATGGACATGGTGCATCCAAACCGGGTACACCCTGCTCGCCCTTATCACCACGATCTCCTTTACGTCCGCGTTTACCAGGCGGTCCAGCGTCGCCACGTGAGCCCTTCTCGCCGCGTGGTCCTTCCTGACCGGGTATGCCATCAGTGCCCTTTAGTTGCGTTTTCGGTGTAGTTTTTAGTTAGTTGAGTACAAAAGTAGTGTAGTAGAGTAGTGTAAGTGCGTGTGTTTGTTTTTTTAGTTATACGAAAGTGGTATTTTTTGTTTTTGTAGTACAGTGTACAGTGGTCAAAAAGTGTTGGAGGTGGCAGGAATACAAAAAAAGAGAATACATTTATATAAAGAGGTTTTAATATTAACTTTTACACAAAATGACAAAAAGGGATACAAAGTGTACTACTACACAACACAAAATTATCATGCAGGACATAGAGTATAAGAAGAAGAAGAGTCTAATAGCTTATATGCTTTTCAAAAACTTACCGGCAGCCCAGGATCACCACGTTCGCCTTTATGTCCAGTTTCACCTTGTGCACCCTATAAATAAGTATTTTAATAAATTGTTCGAATTAACATTAACTTGAAAGGTGCGCGACAAAAGTCATGAAATATATTGTTTGCATACCGACTCGACACAAATGCGTGGAATATGGTTCGAGCTTTATATAATTGATATATGCTGTCTGTTATATACATTTGTTGAAAATTAATATAAAACCCTGCCGAAATTAACGAATTATTAAAGCAACTATACGGGAGGCTGTCAGGTCTATCGTATGTAATAGTTGTTTGGTGGGTTGAGAAGTTTCAGGAGGCGCAGTGCAACTCTGCCCTTCGAATTAGTATTCAGTTGTTAAATGACACTAAATATTTCAGGTACACAAATATATGTGGTACACAAATATTAAGTCAGAAAGCAGTACACAAAAGTGTTTTCCAAACTGTTATTACTAGTTTCTAAGTGTCTCCGACTTTATAGCAAAACTCAAAGTGGCAACGTTGCCTTAGCCATCTAACAGTGGACTTTGTCACTAATTAGATATACTCGACTGAAGACTGTCCTCGAAGATGGTCGAAATATATTGGAATTATAAATAAAAACATGTTTTCATTTAGATAGGATTCTGCAAAGCTTAAGTAGTAAAATTCAAGGTCGCCAAAAATGACTCATAAAGTTGTTTACGAATATTTATGTTTATTAATTCAGGTGACTTAAAAACCACGAATCTAAAAAGAACTAATGATCTATGCATCGTACCATCTTAAATCATTAGAAGTCTATTTCTAGTCTTCATTTTCCACGACAATTTAAAGAGAAAATCTTTTCCTAATGGTCACAGATTCTGCATTCAGGGGAGTTGTGTACACCAATTAGGTTCTTGACTCATTAGTTCTGATATGATGTATCACCCAATGCCACAAAATGATTCTGGTTCTATCATTGCCTTTGTTTTATCTTCATTGTCAAGCTTATTTCGATCAATTCCTAGAATGGAATTGTGTTTTTGTATGCACAGCAGATTCATCCATATACCACTTGATGATGTGTGGCTTTAATACTTAGGAGTTTTCCGATGTTCAATATTTCTGACGGCCCATTAAATGGTAGAATTCCGTTCAAATATATTCTCCTCTGTTATTGCGTGCCTTGGCATGAACATTAAAAGTTTATGAAAATAGCTTCTGACAGATATCTTCATTTCCATTGACTTGTCCCAAGAGCATCTCCTTTGTTTTAAATTCAATTTCTAAGTGAAGCTATTTTAGTTGTATATTTGTTTCTAACGTTACGATTGGACACTTCCTTATTGCTCTTATGGTGTATAGAGACGCTTGTTTTTGTGCGGATAGGAACGCCTTAGTAACTATATTCCTCTGTAATAATGTAAGGATACTATGAAATTCTGCTGCTAATTCTACCGGGCGTGACAGATGAGATCTTACCAGCTTTGTTTTCTTGAGAAGGATGTCATATCGATTCCATTGTGGTGGGTTTGAAGCCACAATTAATCCTCAAGAGAAGGAAGGCTTTATCGATATTACACAGCAATCTAAACCTCAACAGGCGAAAGAATAGTACGATGTGGACATTAGGGAACGAGGCCAACCACCTTTCCTCGGTAGCCACCAGTAGTATATGCCAAGACCCCACTGAGACCGAGCGTGGTATTTTGAAGAGATGCCTACTTCGGAACGGGTCACGAAATATGAGTAAGTTCCCTTAAGGCATATCTTGATGGGGGAATAAGTATATTTGATGATATAACAAGGTGAAATTCTCAGCGAACAGTTGTCCAAGACGATTTAGACCCATTAAGTAACGGTACTTTCTGCGAAATACCGCTATGCAGGCAGGTGGCTTGATTTGGAAAGAGTGTATTAAAGAAAACCGGTAAATTAGGGCTCTTTATAGAATACAGGCAGCTCAATAAAAATTCTGTAGAATATTATGAATGGAGTTTATTTTGAATCAGTTGCGGGATGAAAAAACCATTACAACTTTTGATGAATCCAGTAAACCATATGTTCCGTGACTCATTACGTTTTCAGAATGAAGGTAGTAACAATTAGCAAGTGATGTCAATTGGTCTACCCATTGCTCCCATGACATTCCAAAGTGTACTGAACAGAGTTAAATACTCTAAAATAGAAGCCCTTCGCGTCCTTCTACATAGTGGTGCTCGGACGAACAAAAGGAGATCGCTTGGGAGAAGTCTTTAAGCGCATAATACGCTTTACTTATTTTCTGCCTTTTTTCCTCCATTATGGCGTAATCTTATTTGAATAAGATTTTTCATGACTTTTGCGATACAACCTCATAATAAAGCAGCTATTTACCTTCATGCCATCCAAACCAGGTGGTCCCTGTATGACATTAAACATAAAAATAAAAATTTAATTAAAAATAATTCCAAATTTTAAAATAAAAATAATCAATTTGTATATTAAAGCATAAATGCATATACATATGCATATAGTATAATTAATAGATTTAAAATATTTTTTTTTTATATAAAAAACATCACTTTATTGAAAATGCATAAATTAGTTTCAAAAATTATTTCCATTAATTTAATCAACTTGCGCAATTTTTTCTCAAATATTTTATTTAATTTTTTTTTTTTTGATATTGGAATTAATAATTTTTATTTTAAAAAGTTTCCTCTTTTAATCTTTTTTTTTTTGCTTCATAAATGTAGGCAACGCAAGTAAATTAAATCTGGGGCATACACAATTTGCACATCCATTTGTCTTATCGAGAAAATTTGTTTTTTTTTTGTTATATGACATTTAGACATACACATATAGTACACATAAATATATATATATTTATTTATATATTTATTATATAAATATTTAAATCGAATTGAATAAGTTTATAGCTGCTTAGACAAACTTGCTTTTGCTTTTTTTTTTATTTTCTTTTTGTATTATCAACAATTTACAATTAGTATTTCATGCCATTCCATTTGCTCGTTTCATTATTTTTTAATTGAATATAAAAAAAAATATAATTAATTAATTACACTAGCCTAGGAAGTTTCTGTGTGTTGGTTTAAGTTTGTGTAAAAGAGTAAAAGTATGTTATGTAGGATTAAGGATCTGTTAGCGCAAAATGCCTTAGAATTTAAGTGTAACTCACTTAATTACATACGAATTGGAGATAGAGAAAGCTACTCAAAAGATTCCTGCTGTTATTTAAAGGTTTTAGGGTTTAATTTTTTTGTGCAAATAGCGTTTGGTTTTTCAATTACATAGTTTATTTTAAGTTTAAAGAGAGCGTAGTTGATTAGTTTAAAAAGTAATTAAAAGCTTTAAGGGTTGCCGAGTTATTTAAGTTTAATTTTCTGTTTAAAGTTTTATATATGTACATATTTCCATTTGGATTATCGAAAAATTGACATGCACGGATGATTTTCTTTTATTTTCTATGATTTTTTTAAGCTTTTTCGAAATTATTTCGTTTAATTGAAATAAATTGACAATAATCGATTTTTTTTAAGTTTGAGCTGTTGAAAATGTATTCAATTAAAGTTGAGCGCAGCAGTTGCAGTTCATTATATGTTGTATGTCAGTTAGTTTAGGAATTTATTTTAGAAATCTAAAAATAATCTCCAATGTATGCTACCTACGAAATATATAGTCATTAAGCAGCACAACAAGCCGATAATAAAACATTAAGCCAACTTTGTTCGAGTGGGCGCTTGAAATGAGTGTTCATCTCACGGGACGAGTCCATATAGTTTGCCAAAGGACATATGTATCTGTTCTGATGTGACGCGCAAGAAAAGAAAAATTGTTTTTAGCTTTTTGTAGAAGAAGGCTAAAGTATTGTAACAGCACGATCTAGACTTCCCTTCTTCATTTCAGAGAACTAGTGGTCTGTACAAAGAAATCTGAACCGGACTAAGTTTCGTTGTACAAAACTCTTTAGGTTTGTCTAATAGTTCGATTCAAGAAAGTAAAGTAAATTTCTCCAACCTACTGTGGACCGGGCAGTGGCATTGTAAATTTTCAACCGCCTTCACTTTTGCACCACAAAAGCAATGGCATGTCTATATATATATTCGCTAGCGTTACGGCATGTCTTCCTATTAAATAACCTGCCAGGGCTCCCAACAGAATACAAATATTTCCCTTTTCTATCACAGTAGACTGGTCCTTATGACAAAAGTGTTCTACCATCTAGTTAAATGTTCTGCGAGACTCAGTAGTTATTTCTCTTGTGAGTGTTATAAGAGAACTATCCAGCTCGAGTACAATAATTCATGCTGGATGGGAGGGCCTCTTATAGTTTATAGTAGTTTGAAATCTCTGAGCCTTTTGATACCAAGATTGCTTTAAAGCAGAGTGATATGTTATCATGCGATTTTTTCAATCTGTTGATGAAGTACATCCTAACTCAACTCAAAATATGTCGTGTTCGATCTTCCAGAAAGAAGTGATGCTGCTCGCTTACGTGAATGAATTTGACAATATTGGCACTCAAGCCGGCAAGTTAAAACGGCGTTCTTAGAGATTGAAAAACAGTCACGACTCATGGGTTTACTGGTGAATGAGGACAAGTTGAAGTACTTGGACGAGGAAGAATTTTAACTTCAGTGTAGCAGCAAACTTCGTACAGATATAGAATAGAAGTAACCAGCAAAAATAAAGTCAGAGGCTATAGATTCTACTTTGGTACAGCAAATCAGATGATACAAAAGCCTATTGGTTTTGTGCAAATGTATGTAACAGGTAGAAATAATGGTCGGAGACTCCCCAAAGTTACCCCCATTATGGTCAGGAGTGATAGAGGATTCGATATAGCCATGTTCGTCTGTCCGTCTAGCCGTCCGTATGAATGAAAGGATCTCGGAAACGGTAATAGATAGAGGCTTCGTGTTTTTTGCATTCGACTAGGACTTCTCCGGTATTTTAAAAGTTTATTTTAAAATGTTGCACCTCCTCCTTTCCCCATAAAATCACCACCAAGGATAAAAATTTCTTCGGCACAAAAAAAATTTATTATATCAGTATAAAGATAACGTCCCTCTTAGCCAAACTCCAAAAAGTTCATCAAAATCGTATAATAAATGACGATTTTATAAGCAATTGAATTTGAACGACCTATGATACTTCCGACCTCCCTTTTTCTTTTCATACATAAAAAAATGTTTTATAAGGCACATATTCGTGCAGCGAGAAGTGGTCATACGCTTGGTCATAAGCTCGGGAAACATTTAAAGTGTTTGTTAGGCGACATGTACTGGTACAGGGCCGTCGGTTACGTCCGACTGTAATTTTCTTACTTGTTGGAACTATTACAGTTGGCGACGAGCTTAGGTCCTCTCGGTCCTACTGTTCGACGCAGAAGCATGGACCGTGATTGAGTCAGAAGTAACGGCTTTGGAAGTCTTTGAGAGACAGATTCAAATCGGCGGCGAATTTAGTTCCTGTATGAACCGTGAGCTGTATGAGCTATTCACTGAGGTTGACATAGTCAAGCGCATAATATTCCAGCGGCCACCCTGGGCTGGTTACCTCATACGAATAGACGAATAGAAGAGCTTCAGCAGTTATGGTTTGCATGGAGGTCCCAAACATAATTGGTGGACGACATAACAGTGAAGGACCGGGCTCAAGTTGTAAAGACCAGGTATGAAGAGATCTTTGCGTAGTTGGAATTCATAACAACTGGCGCCAGCATGCATAAGATTATAGCGTCTGTTGCGCCTTTCTTAGTGATTCAATGCCATTTTAGTTAAGAATGGAAAGACCTCGCATAGTTGGTATCAAATCATCTTATCTTAAAAGTGTCTTATGTTGTTTAGTCTTGTCCAGTATGACGGAGAAGAGTATGTGGAAAAGGGCGTTTAGTAACTCCATTCATAAATTACGTACTGCTCTGAAGCTTATGAAGGTAAACATTGTGCATTCGATCTTCTACATTTTCATTGCACTTTTGCTTCCCATGCTGCAGCACTTTAAGATATTTTCAATGTTTGTTTGTCTGTTTGTCTGCTTGTATTAGAGAAATAAAGACCGCAATTTAGTTTGTATTGTTATCGTTGAACATTCCTTTATAAACTAATAGTTTAAGACGAAATACTTATTGTGCTGCAATGCACAATGTACTATAAACCAAATTGCTATCTTCAATATATTTCAACTTCAACATTTTTGGAATATTATATGCTACACAAGCAACTTAAATGAACTGCAACACTGCCAAGTTTAATTGTCTTTCGGTTTACAAACGTAGGACTTAAATTCAAGTTGAACTTTAAATTTAAATTTTATTTTTGTTTGCAAAATCTCAACCAAAAACATAAAAGTTCATCAAAATCAAATATAAAATTTAATGATTTTTATATTTGAAACATTTAAATTGATATATATTTTCTGATTTATATATATTTTTTTTTTTGCATATTTTATATAATACTTTTTATGTTATTATTTTTTTTATTCTTCTTTTGTTCTAAGCTTTGAGATGTTCAATGAAACCAATAGGATTATTGATATACTCGTACATACATTCATACATACATACATACATATATAGTAGATATAATTTATATATAAATATTTAATATTTGCCGACATTGACTGTTGCTGCTGCTGCTGCTGTTGTTGTTGTTGTGCCTTATTAAATTTCTCTTTTGTCCAATTTGCACAAATATTTATATTTATTTTTTAATATTTGTTATTTATTCTCTCTTAGCATTGAAGTTTATCTTTTAGCCTAACTAAATTTATGCATAATTTATGAAATTAAATATGCAAGTACATATATCCACAAGTGGAAGATAGATTTGTGTTTGTTGTTTTGTTCTGTTGTAGACATAAATATAAATATGTATCTTTATTAATATAAATATTGTATAATATGAAATTTTACGTTTTATTTTACAGTATATTTCTTCTTCTTCTTTATTTCCTCGTCATTTCTGCATTTGAATTTTCTTTGTTGGCTTTGTCGCTTTAATTTAATTTAATTTTCATATTGTGTATATTTAAAAAATATCTTTTCATTTCTGCTCACGTTTGTGTATTCCTTTCTTCTTTTATGCATTTAATTTGAAGCTTAAATTGCATTTAACCTCTACGCAAAATCGCTTTTGGCTGATTCTATTTACGATATATACTCAAAAAGCATATTCGACTTTGGCAATTTAATATTTTCTTATTTAAATCTACGATATTTCTATTTCTCGCTCTGTGTACTTGCACTGCCTGCCAGGCAGCCTGCCTGTCTGTTGATGCTTTTATGCTTTTTTGACTTACACTATTACATAAATAAATATCTATTCGTATATATATATATACATATATATATATATATGTGTGTAAGCCTATTTGAATATATCTTTTAATTCGTTTATTTGTGTTACAAGACAATAAGCCATGGACGGTACCCAAAAAACATCTAAGCACTCAATTTGCACCTAAAATGCAGCAGCAAAATTAATCGCTTTGCTGTTGTAACTTCTTCTTCTAATTGCTATTTTCTAAATATGAATGTTTTGAATTAAATTAGATTTACATCAAAATTAATTAATCAATTACTATCTCTGTGTGTATATGTGTGTGTGTGTGTGAGTGTTTATATATTTGTGCATTTTGTCGCATAATTGTTTAGTTTTGTACATCAACACTTAATACCTCATCACTGCAGTTCATTGCAGAACAACTCTATTTAAATAAGTAACATGTATGGTATATTAATTTTTGTGAAATGTTTGTAATACGCAAAAGGGACGCCCACATATTTTTAAATAATTCGTTAAGGGATGTCTATTTAGTCAAGTCCGTCTGTCGTCAAGTCTGTCTGTGCATTAGCATGGCCAGTAGTTTCTCATTTATCAATGATACTTTTTTAAAATTGTTACAGAGTTACACTGGAATCTCCGAATCCACCATTTATTGTGATATAATACTTTATTTGAAGCAATAAAACAATTCGGATAGCTCATATCTCAATTGTGCTACAAAATACGACGCCCTGACTCTGGATTGAATTCAAAATAAATAATCAAAAATTCCCCATAAATTTTTTGTTTGTAGCTCATTGTTACCAACATGTTTCATATACACTTCTTATATACTTTTTTTTTATGGATCATCTACAGTTCTTGCACCTCAGCGACAAATTGTCGACTAAAGAAGCCGTACCAAAACCAAAATATGAAAATTAACCCTAGCGCAGACAATTGCACATATTTAATAAAGCATTGGTCCTCCAAGGCAGGGTATAAATTGACAAAAAAAAAAAAACATACAAAGCAAGCCAGCAAATCAAGTATAAGTGAGAAGATTTTTACACAAGAGAAAAAAACGGATGGAAGGCTTTTAAACCATATAAAAGTGGATGGTAAACTCCATTTATAGGAAGTCACTATTCGATATGGTGACATCCTATAAAGTTAATATTGACTGAAAATATGGGCTGTATCTTTAAGTGGGCATGGTATGCTTGCATCGAATAACAGCTTAGGGAGAAAAATGTTACCCATTAGTGATGCCACAGTTCACTGGGATGAAATCGGTTGTCTCCTAGGAGATAAAGAGCGTTCCTCCAAACAGATTGATAGTACGAAAACTCGCCTTGTAATATCCTTTTTTGTGTGAAATATGTCTACAAAAAAAAAAAAACTGCCGATCAGAGAAATGTAGCCCTTTTAATTTCGATCGATGAGTTGGTGAAAAAAAATGTAGAAAACTGCATGTGTAAACCACCTTTTGACTGTGAAGAAAATAGCTGCATTCTTTCCAATATTCTTTAGATCTTTTTTTAAACGAAAAACCAAAAACGCTGGAATTCCAAAATTATGTGGAAACTGAGTTCCAAAAAAACTGAGATATCGGCACAAATTGGTGAGAATTTTCAGAGCTTCTGTGTGACTGAAGGTGAATCATGTTTGGCTTATTACATAGGTCCAATTGGCCAAAAGATATTAAACATTGATTTTGAATAAAAATTTACTTTTGGACAGGGAGAAGACTGACAGAGAGACTTCAAAAAAGTTCAGCAGAATAAGACTGACAGAGAGACTTCAAAAAAGTTCAGCAGAATAATTCAAAATTTATGGAGTCGAATGTTAACCAAGAAAGTGTGCTGCCAAAGCCATTTCTGTAGGCATATTTTGAACCAAACCGCATATATCCTCGTATTGGTTGCTCTAAACTTTTCTCTTTTCAACTCCCTAAATACTGCTATGCGTGGTGAAAATACTTTCAACCGCTGAAGTTTTAGCATTATATCGGTTGAAAGAATTTTAGCCACGCATAACAGTCTTCAGAGAAGTATGAAACTGTAAGTAGGAGATGCCATTAGAACTGTTTAAGAAGAGTATACAATAGCATGTATGTACCTCGGCTCAGCACCTACAAAGTACGGCAAGTTGAGTAGGTGGACAAGTAACTGACTTTATGTAATTTTACACGCTTCAGTTTTAATTCTAGTTACCCTTTGGAATATTAAGTTTGTTACAATTTATGTAACAGCCAATAGGAGTCAATAGAAAGTTGAATTTATGAAGGCCTGGCAATTTAATCGTCTAACCGTCTAAAAGATACCGTCTACAAATTTGGATATTTAGAGGCGCACATTCTTACTTCAGTTAAAGTACATTAAATGATGCTGTCAAGCCACTTCATATCAATACTAATAAAATATGCTACATAAGTTCAAAATGAAATATATTTCCCATACATACCAAATCAATTCAATTAATTAATACCAAAGCTGCTACAGCGTATCTTAAAGTCGACTGCAGCATGCACTTATATTTTATTTAATTTAGTTTCGTTTCGTTTGAGCTGTGGCCAATGGGGCGTATGATGAATGACTGACTGACTGACTGACTGAGTGAGTGGCTGACTGATTGTTTGCTTGGTTGACTGCGTGAATGATTGCTGCTGACTGTACTGTAGGCATATGTCGTCGTGCGTGAGTGGGTGCGTGCGTGAGTGAGTGACTGAGTATATGCTGTATGCATAACTCGAGTGTTGCGTCGTTCATGCAAATTAAATGCAATTAAATAGTTGCATGCGCTTCATATGTATATCTCTCTTTGATTACTTATATGTATGTAAATGTATCTGGCAATTATGTTTGTTTGTATATAAATGTATCTGTATCTGCACAACTACGTTGCGACGTACGTTCACTGCTTCACTGCAACGTTCGTTCGTTCATACGCGTACGTACATACATTTCTTTGTTTGTTTGTATATGAATACTCATTTGTCTATTTGCATACGGCATTAAATGATATGAACAACATTTGTATCTGATTCGTTCGTTTTTTTTTTTTTTTCGTATCGTTTAGTGCAGCTTGTATCTGATCTGATAACTAACTATACAGCAAAATATGTATGTAGATATTTTTTGACATTTTTAATACGCTTATTTGCGCTGCATTCTCTCTTTTTTTGTTTGTAATTTTTTTTTATTTAACATTATGAAATATTTTTGTGTATATATGTATGTAGCTATAAATATGTTATATACATGCCATTCATATTATTCATCATATTATATATTTTATTGTATATATATACATATGCATAAAAATTTCATTAAATATTCATTTGATTTTAATTCTTTTGCTTTTTTAAACTTTTTGCAAAGAATTTGTAATATTTTCTGTTGCTGCTGCTTCACATTTTTATTATTAATTTTTTTTTATTATTATTTTTTTCTTTAATTTATTATATTTTTTTGTTTGCTGTTGCGGTTAACCTTTGTGCGTGTAGGTATGCGTTTGTTTGTTTATGTGTGTGTGTAGCTGTATGTGTTTGTATTTTAGTTTAACGCTTAACAGTTTCGTTTTAGTACTTGACTAACGTTCACTTATTTGCTTTTTTTTTCGTATATATTTTAATTATTTTTGTGGTTTTAGTTATTAGTAGCCCCACACCTGTTAGAAGTAGAAGAGAAAACGAGATAGAAAACACAAAATTAGGTTTTTTTTAGTTAATATTAGTGACACAAATTTCAATAAGCTCGACACAAAGCGCAGTAATTTGATTATTTTTTCTAAATAGCTAATTGAATTTTGAAAAATAAAAAAAAAAGTCCAATTAATATAATCCAAAAATTAAATTAATTAAATTAAATTAAATAAAATTCAATTTATAGAAGCAATGTTATTACATTATTTATTACAATTAAAGTTATTGACTTACCGGTATGCCTGCTTTGCCTGCAGGTCCCGAAGGACCTGAATCGCCACGCATGCCCATAGGACCCTAATTTAAAAAAGCAATAAATTTATTAGTATTACATCAAAAAATAAACATTAAATGGTTATACTTACTGGTAGACCCATGGGTCCTATATCGCCTTTGTGTCCCTTATCGCCCTGTTTTAAGATATTGTTAAAATGAAAAAATTAGTTAATTAAAAAATTAAATTATAAGTTTAAGATTATTTACGTATAAGTTGGCATATTGTATTTATATAAAAATTTTATTTTAGATTAAAAAAATAAAATGCCTGATAATCTGAAATCTGAACTTGCAATGGGGAGTATCATGGAATACTCGGGTATACGTGCCGTAATTGTATGCACTGACAGTAGTGAGACTATATCAGCTATGCGGGACGGCAAGAAAAAGGCTTTTAGAAAGCAAATGCTTGTTTACTTTCGATAAGTGCTGACTAATCTGCGGAGAGAGCAAACTCTCTTAAATATGTCCATTATCAGACATAAAACATGTTCCTAGTGACCCGATGCGGCAACAATCCGTGGATACAACAAAAATTGTGCAACGATTACGACAATTCGATTTATACAACTCACTCGAAAAGGAACATGGAATGTGCGGCCTCTACCAGGTTGAAATTCTTGGTATTTCTCAAATCAGATGGCTCGGGCAAGACGAATCTTGCACACTGGCAGGTCACAATTTCATCTGCAGAGGCTACACTCAAAGACAAGCAAATGATGTTTTCATAATAAATGTAGAGGAGTCGATGTGCACAGCGATCACAATCTGATTGTTCTTCCAGAAGAAATAAGAACACAGGCACATAAACAGATATTCAATCGAAACGGCCTGAAAACAACGGAAATGCTCCAACTGTATCAGAAAGAACTATCTTTAGCCTACGCTCCTTGGAACGCATAGTCATTTGGGCAGAACATCTAAGCTGCTGGGTCAGATGGACTGCTTAAATACAGTGCAAATGCTTTACACCCAATTATTCGTGAGGCATGGTTATCTGTGACCATCCCAGATGACTGGAAGAAGGCGGTGATCATCACTTTTCAAAAAATAGGCCAACAATATAAAACCTAGTGTGTTATAACGCTTCTAAACTCCATACAAAAAGTACATCTTACTCAGAATCACCCAAATCGGTCTTGTGTAGATCACATTAACACACTAAGCATCATTGTGGAATACTCGTTCGAGTGGTCTCCCCGTTATATCCACTTTTTGTGAACTTCGAACGCTAGTTTGACAACATCAACAGCAACACGTTATGGAAGTCACTGAGCAGCTTTGGGTTCTTTGAGAAAATCATTCACCTCATAAAGGCTCTTTGCAAAGATAGCCTTTCACAGAAAAACATAAGGCAGAGAGGCTGTCCAAGCCAAAAATGGGTTAAATTTTTCTATCTAACATAGGAGAGCCCGTAAAGTAAATGATCAGCCGAGTTGGTCTTAATCATGAATGTTTTTCTTTCAGTACATTAGTCCATTAGGGCCAATTCAATGCTTTTTTGAAATACTCCTTTAAAAGTTGGTATGGAGAATGTTTATAATCAGAAGCAACACATTTATGATAATGGCTGTGATATGGCCATTAGAAGGTATAATTCCCATACAAAAATTGTTCTCGATAAGTTTGATGATGAACTTTTTCAACTAATGCTAATCATGCTTCAATTAAGTTTATGATTAAATCTTTTTCACTAACTGTTTGGAAAAAAAACTCTTCATGCATTGTTGTCGCTTATCTCTACTAGCAGCTAGTATTGTCGTGGGTGTTGCTCAATAAATTGCACCTTTTTGATACTTCGTGGGTTTTGAATGCCAATTCTTTTCAGAAAATTATATCAGAGCAAAACTCTTTAGGCAACACACTATAATGTCGACCAAGGTGTATTGAAGATATGTCGCCTTGTGGGCCATACATGTTCCTATTTATTGAAAGGGCGCTAAAATCAACAATAGTTGATAATAGAAAAATCTCAAACTGATATCAAGAAGAAATATCATCTCTCCGCGTCTATATCCAAGATTTTTGTTAGAGCTTAATGATTCTGCTTATCGACGAATGTTTTAAATTTTTTACTTGTATTATTTTAAGCCTATCAAATCCAAAAAAAATCGCTGGAAGTTTATTTATAAAACAAATATGCCGAACCAAATGTGTCTCAATTATATTTAAATTTTTAGATTTTAACTTACCGGATCACCTTTACGTCCATCCATGCCACGATCGCCTTGCTGGCCTGGATGTCCCTGCGGACCCATTGGGCCAGGAGGACCAGGTGGGCCATAGAGCTATTTAAAGATTTATAAAATTTTGTTTTTAATTTAAAATATAAATGGAAATGTTATAAATTAGTTTAAAACTTACATATTCAATGGTGGGCATATGTGGTGCATCTGACATGCCATCGTCCTGACGTCGTCGCATTTTGCGATACTGCGAAACACGAGTATGCGTAAGAAAGAGTTAGTAAGCTTAAAATATTATCTTTTGTTAAATTTAACTCACCGAATCACCTCGATCGCCTTTGTCACCTTTCACACCCGGATAGCCTGGCGGTCCTGGTAGGCCTGGTGGGCCCATTAAGCCTGGTGGACCAATATCACCGCGATCACCCTTCTCACCAGGTGGACCTTGATAGCCTGGCAAACCGGGCGGTCCTTCAATGCCTGGCTCACCAGGTAAACCATCCAAACCACGGGGACCCAATGAACCTGGTTCACCAGGTTCGCCTGCATCGCCTTTAGTGCCATCGCGTCCATCACGTCCATCTTTGCCAGACAAACCCGGCGGACCAGGTGGACCACGTAACAACGTTACTGGTGGATCGTCGTAATCTTCTTCTTTGGTGCCGCCTGGACCGAATATCTGTGCGTGCATTGTGAAATGAGCATAAGATAATGAGAGGAAGGGAGAGAGAGTACAATTTTAATGTATGCATCGAAATTTTGTAGATAAAGTTGTTTTCACTTTTCCTTTTTTCTGTTTTTTTTTTGTTTTTTTGTATATCCTATTTTCTATTAAGGCGCAAATGGAACGTGATGCCTTTGACTTGGCGCCGGAATTGTGTTAAGCACTGCGTAGCGCTACACAATAGCGCTGCAGCGTCAGCTATGGCGCCTACATGTATGACAAACAAACACAAAAAACAAATAAGTGTGTGCGGGTGTGCGTGTGCTGTTCTATGTGTGCGTGTGTATGTGCGTGTGTATCTCAATTAATTGGTTTGCGCTAGAAACGCGCCGTTATGCCAAGTTGCAGTGGAATGCAAACAAGCGCAAGTCGAAGCAGCAAGTGAAGTGCTGCCGAAAAGTATGCAATACTTGCAAACACACGCAGACACCGACGTATTAATGGGAATACCGTGTACATGTGTGCGCGCGCCATTAGCTGCTGCATTTTGGTTTGCAATGGCGTTGACGGCAGCTTTTTGGTCTCAACTGTATTAGTGTGTATCATTGTGCGCTTGTCTGGTGCTTAACTAAGTCTACATACTGTGCGGTTATATACTGCGTGTGTGCGTGTGTGTGTGTATATGTGTGTATGTTGTGCCGCTAAGCATCCACGAAGCATCTTAGCTACGCATTAGTAAATTTTCAAGCGCTTTTCCTGTACGCCGTGCAACGGAAGCAAAAACTATGCTTACAACAGCCATAATGGCTAAAATGACAAAAGCAACAACAACAAAAACAACAGAAACAATGTGTACGACATGGAATGTCTATTAAGGAAATGGCAAAGCCATAAAGCAACAAAAAAAAAGACAACAGCAAGAAGAGTAAGCAGGACATAAGTAGCCAACATGTGAAGTGCATAAAAAACAACAAAAAAAAAAAAAACAATGTGTGTTTCATGTTGCTGTGGTTGTTTTTGTCGCTGCTGTTGCAATAGATGCAAGTGGCGTACTTACACTTATTAAAAAACAACAACAAAAACAATAGCAATAACAGTAATAAATACAACAATGTAAAACGCTTAACGCAGACAAAAAACATAAATAAAGAAAATAGAAATGGCGGCAAAAGAAATGCTCCTAAAACAAAATTGCACAAGAATCGAGTGAAGCGCAGCACAGACGTATGAAACGCCATGACGCAGCTAACCGCAAGGACAAAAGCAATTTCCATGCTCATACATTTAAAAAACGCACGCACACATGCGCGAGGGCTGTATAATTGCTACGTCAATTGCCGAAGATTAAAATACGTATTAAGGGTTTTTTAATTGAAATTAAATGGCTTTAGCAAGGTTTCAGTCTAGAAATCTGCTAACGATTTGTATGAGGACTACTTTATCTTGCGGTGTGAATATATTCTTAGGTATGAAGCGAGGATACAACAAATTTGCCTAATAAACAGCAAAAGAAAATAATTTTTCATACAAAAACCCAGAAAGTTTGGACAGATTTGTATGAGGGCTACCTCTTTTAGTGGTGCGTTTGGTACTTTAATGGAATATATAAAAAGGATTAACGGAAAGTAACCCAAATTTAATGTTTATTGCAATATTAACAACATGAATAAAAGTTTTTCATACCAAAACTAAGAATTTGGAGTAGGTTTGCATGATACGTCCACATTCCCTCTTAGGGAGGGGTGTAGGCACATTCATTGAATATAAGTTATCTGAAGAATAAGTTCGAGAATCTAAATATATAAATTTGAAGGCTCTACTATTTATAGTCTCAAAGATCTCAATTTTCATACGGAGAGACAGCCAGACATAGTCATCGTATAGAGATCTATAGATATGATATAAATAAATTTTCTCATAACATAACATACCACCCTCCTTTATATATGTACGTCTGTATGCCAGCCAGCACACAACAAAATATTTGCCAAGTCATACAAGTCGAGCAAGCACCAAAACGCTTTCGACTTGTAGCAGCAGCCGCAGTAGCAGACTTTAAGCTGCAGCCAAAGCATCTAAGGAAGTGGATGACAAAGAAAAGGCAGCTTCAAGTGGCATAGTAGCACAAGATACTCATACATTTGCGGATGTCGCCTAGAAGCACTCCATACTACGCGCTCGCCTGCTACTACCGCTTAATGTCACACTGTCTCGGTTTGCTTTGCTTGGCATGCTTGAATCACATTTTTTGTTCATCTCCGTTGCTGCAGCAGTTTCCTGGAACTTATCCGGCGCTTTGTTTGAGCTGCGGCAGCTGCTTTAGCCCGTCTGTAACTGCTGCTTCAGCACTCGATTCATGTATATTCTGGCTTGCTTGCTTTCGCTTTGCTTGCTAATGTGGCGCATTTAAGCCTTTTGTTGAATTTCCGTTTCCGTTTGTCTTTCTACTTGAAGCTTGTGCGCTGCTCGCTCGCTCGTTTGCGGATTAGTCGCCCATTTGTTGCATAATTAAAGTCTCAAATCAGTTTAATTGCAGCGTTTAGCTTGCCAGTCAGTCTGTCTGTTCGTCTGTCTGTCTGTCTGTCTGCCAACGGACACCCACACACGCACGTCTTCGAAGTATGCAATAAGCGCCAAAGACTATAAGTGAATTTAAAAGTTTTTTAAACACAATTTTTCTTTTTTTTTCTCATTTTTTTTATTTTTACTTAAGTTGAAATATTTTCGCTTATCGATTTTTTTATTCCTTGCGCTGACTGCAGCCCACGCACGTTTAAACTGTTTGGCAAAGGCAAAAAAATGCTTAAAAAAGGCTAAGAGCAGTCAGAATATGTTGTAGTTGTTGTTGTTGTGCTGTGTAGCTTCGTCCTTTTTTATGTCTTTCTAATTTTCATGCGCATAGAAAAAAAAATTGGTTAAAAAAATTTTCTGGAATCCATTAGGATGTATCAATATTTGTGCCACTCAACGCCTCGGGATAAATTTAATTTCGCATATGTCGAAGCCAAAATATGTACCTACATAAGGACATGTATACAATTTCCTTTTATCAGAAACATACAAGCTGCAAATATACATATATACTATGTATGTGTGTGTTGATATATTTTGTATTTAAATAAAAAATATATCAAGCATTGCATAAAGGTGAACTCCTTCGGAAAAAAGGAAAACATAAAATACGAATTGCTTTGAATATAACCTGAAAAACAATGTTTACGAAAATATATAAAGAAAAAAGTCCTTTGTATGAAAAACTTTTAAAGAATTTAATATTTAAAAGAAATTTCAATTGCATACTTCCAGGCGCCACATTGAAGTTGCGCGTTTTTCGCTGTTCTTGATTTAAGTCTAACAGAGATATACGTGCTAAAAGTAGTTATTAGCAACCGTTGACATTTCGAAAAGTCAAAAAACAAAAACGCACGCAAAAAGCAATCAAATGACGCATGGCATGAAAGGAATTGAAGTGCAGACGGACGTGCAGACAAATCGTCACACGTAAACGCGTTAAATTGAAAATCATTTCGATCTCGCGCAAACTGTGTACGGACTGACAAAGAACAGTCGCTACGCGCACTAGATAGAAGGCCTCGCTTAATAGGCAGTGCCGTACGCAATGTGCAGACATGAAAAAATTGTGCACAAGCTGTAATTTTGGTTAGGCCGAAGCTTTAATACACTTTGAATGGCTTGAATTGTTTTTAGGGAAAATTAACATATTTTAAGCATATAAAACAGTAAACGAACTTTAATCAAATGAAATCTTAAATTTTAAAACTTTAAATTGTATAAAAATAAAAACAACAAATTGTTGCATTTGTGAAGTAAGAAACAACGAAGTGACATATTGCTGTCTGAGTGACGGTCATGAAATTTTTGGTAGACATGATAAACAGGTCATTTGGGCAACAGTTTAGTCTTGAAAACGACATGTGTTGACAGTTTCTTTTGAATCATATACAAAGTTCAAATTCAGCAAAAAACTCAAATAAAAATCTAAACTCAACTATAGTTCCCCGCTAGATATGGAATCAAGGTTATACTTTAAACATCGCTTTGCCAACACTAATTTTTCAATGAACTTTTTTTTAGAAAGTATTTGCCACATTAGTTGCATTAATTCAATTCGATCTTGAAGGAGAACTCTTCGAATCCGCGGATCCAAATAGATTGCAAAGAGAAGAACTTCCTTGGTCGTACGATTTTTTGCGCTACTTTGTAAGTATTTGGCAAGAAGCTTATTTTATATATAAACTCAACTACGAAGGGATAAACTCAAAATAGTTTGGAAAAGAATAAATCTGTTAAAACCGAAGTTTTAACATAGCTCTCTAGAAATCTAGGATTAGTAGAGGTCCTCTTGGACATCCTTTCCCATGGCTTCGTGTGTGACTACATCCATAATTCCAAATTAAAAATAAGAATTGTAAGTTTAGAGCGGTGTTGATATATAGCTGAAATTTAAATTAATCATCTTCTGTATATGGTGTACAGGAATCAATGCAATAAATAAACAACTACTCACTAACGATCGAAAGCATGATCGATTTAACTTGGATGGGTCAAATGGATTCAACTACTATTTTTATGACATACGAAGGAAGAACACTACCTGACGTGCTACCATCTCATTTTATGTGTGTGTGGCACTTTTTTACTCAAATTCGTTTGTTCTACGATGAATGCCATACACTACGAAGAGCTACTCCAAAAGGCATTTCCACACTTTTGAAAAATTTTTGGGCCATTGGACCTTGGATACACACCTCTGGAGTAGTAAAGAAGTGAATTAGGGACCAAACTGTTACTTTGATGGAGTAGCCTCCGTACTCCACTGGGCTCTATATTATTGAAAACGTATGGGGATGGCTTTCGCGTAAAGTTTACCAATCTGGTCGACAATTTGAAAAATGCCATTTATTGCGTCTGGATTTAATTTTTTTTTTTTTAAATCCCTTTACTATTTAATGTCAGATCGAATTTATGAAGCAATTTTAAATAAAGGCCGTAGGCTATCGATGTCTTAAGGCACTCAAAGAATTTTGTAGGCGACTATTGATAAATTATTGGTGGAATTCATTAGAAGCGACAATGTCAGAGTCTTCGAGCGCACGTTGCAGCTGTAAACGACAAAGTTGTCAACAATTTTAAAATTCTACGCCTTTTTGAGACATGCTTAAAGAGCGAAGAGCAAACATTGGCAATACTTGTGCACTGTATCCAGGAGAACGGTAAGACAGTAACCAACATCTTCGTGAATATTTCATCAATCAATGAAATCAGTCAGTGAAGAATTATGATTATGACAAACTACCAAGGATTTTGAGTGACAATTTCAACGTGAACTTCGGTTCTTTAGAAGCTCAGCATTTGATTGAATTTCTTGCAGAAAAAATCAATTGTAAATTGAATACGAATAAATCAATACCAATAACGAAAGCGGGAACCTTTATTGTTGCTTTATTTTCCAGATATTTAGATCAATTAAAGTCGACTGTATACATTTGTATACTCCAGCTTTCAATTTTAAGATACAAGTCATCCTTTCACACCCCAAAAAATTTTAATATTCAATAATCGTTACGCTTATCGCTTCTGGGAGACTCATTGTATATCGACATCCCTTTTGACGGAGAATAAGAATGTACTCGCATAGCTAATGGCTTATATCTTAGTAGGTTTCTAGGAGCACCGAAGTCCTTTGTCTTTATGAACACACACAATTTCGTTTACTCTTTTACTTTAAAGTTACATAAATCTTATTAATGTAATAAGTCTTTTGAGTGATTATGATGTTCTAGTTATAAACAGCAACCCATTTCTTAAGAATGCTTTTCTTTAAAAGACATTTTGTACATACATATTTGTATTGTTTAAAGGAAAGAGTCAAAACTAAGAAATGAAATGAATTATTGTATGATTCGTTTAAAGCAAATATGCTTCGATATATAAATATCAGCAGATATAGTACGAGTATAACTCCAAGCTAAAAACATAAAGTTCACTAAAAATCTTCAAAATCTTTATGACTGCATTACAAACTTGACGCTACAAACTGTAAACTTTTCGACAACACAGTGCATATTAATGTAGGGTGTATAAAAAAGTGCTTCAAAAAGAAAAATCACTTTCAAGTGCGCAATATTTGAGCTTTTACACGTTAGCCTTGACTGTGTGTATGTCCTGCACGTTTTGTACTCGCGAGTCCTGCATTTTTACTTACAATTTACAACTGGCAGACGACATTTGTGCAGTTCGTTTAACGCTTCACCGCTGTCCTTGGTTTCAATACCAAAAGAACACATTGCGCATACGACGCAACGCGACGCGACGTGTAGTCAAAATGTGCCTAATGCGTTTCAGCAACATTTTAAAAAGCGCGGAAAAAGTTTTCTCCGGCGTATAAAATACACACAAACACACACATACAACTCAAAGAAACATTATATGTTCCGCTAGGAAAAAATCGACTTGAAAAAGAAAATGGAAAAAATTCGCGGCGAAGCGTGGAGATGAGAAATCTCTAGCGTATGGGGAGCTGTTATGAAATTCGGAAGTATTTAGGGAAATCGCTGCTAAAAGATGCTTCCGCTAAAATACGAATAACAACAACAACAACTAACAATAGCTCCAACAATAGCTCGAACGCATACAAAAGCCAAGGCAGCGTGGTTTGCGCGCGAGGTTAAAGCATTTTGTTGTTGGTATGAGTTGGTTTATGAAAAATGAGGCAAATGGAAATAACAAGTTTTCAAATAACTTTTCCGCTTGCACACTCCGCATTGAACGTAAATGCGCAGTCAAGCTCATGCTTTGCATCCTGCCTGCCTGCCTGCGTATACGCATACACTTCCGCCATTGACGTTGCGTATACGCAATGTGTGCGTATAAATTGCTTTAATGATGCCACACAACGCCGCCACAGTCACTCCATAGCGCGATTGGTATTGCGCCATTTGACTGCGTATTCAAGCTGCGTTTTATTTGCATGTATTATACATGTGTCCATGTATAATAAATACGGCGGCGGCGGCGGATATGTTGGAATATTTGTGCGCTGATTTTTTCAATCGTTTTACGCTTTTTTCATTTATGCATTGTACAATGTACAACGTCAAGCGCCATGAAATAAAAGTTACTCACTCCCTTGGGCATTCACGCCGAGACACGCAGCATGCCAACCAGCCCCTATGGTACTTTTAAAGCGAATGCCCCAATGCCCTAGCACATATACATACATACACTCGAACTCTTACATACTGTATGCTGCATATAAATTTTTAATATGCGCTGACCACAATTCGAATATTGGTTTTTGCAAAAACTCGCATAAATTTCATATGTCGCATTACAAGTTTGCTATGCTGCTATGTTGCTCTGTTCTATGAACCGATTGTTAGCTATAAAGACACGCATGACGTCACAAAATTACTGTTCCTCAACTATCAAAACTTATCGAAAACGCACAGCAGACAACGACGAAGGCTACAAGCTCCAATCATGCAAGAAACCAAAAAATATTTCGTAAATGACACAATTCTTGCGAAGAGATTTAATAGCAGAGCGGGAGGTTTTTTATGTGGCAGCAATGATATTCCACGCTTCAAGTACAAGACATACATAAACACCCACACATTGTGGAAGTAGAGTGTTAAGCTTATGGTGTCGTTACGAGAAGCGGCATTGAACCCTTTCGCACATATAACATATATATATATGAAATCTCTTGCTGTTCTTGCAACCTACTCTTGGCGGTAAGCCCATTACCCTTAGAATACATATGTGGGTTATTGGTGGTTTACATTGTATGTGTATGTGTGTGAGTGTGTGAAATTGAGATAAGTACGTTCGTTGTACGTACGGGTGTCTGTGTGTAGTCATGAAGCATCGATTTGATGCGCTTGCAAAACTGTGCCAGAATAGCCAAACTTCTTCAGCGTAATCGGGTAGCATAGCAATACGCTACTATAGGCTACATTACACTGTTTAACAAAATTTAAAAATTTTAAAAATTTACTGCAATCAATGTTTCATTTTATTTAGGCTTCAAGAACTCGTAAAACAATTATTCAAGTAAAGAAACGGTAGCCAAATTAGACATTTGTTAGGGTTTTTGAGTGAGCACTTGAGCCGATGAATAACCAATGCTAATGTATATCTATAATCTACAATAATCGTTCATGGTATTCTTTATTAGAAGTCAAATTTCCAGGAATGAGCGCATATAATTTACATATTTAAATTACTAATATGGAAAAGAGCCACTTTTAACCGAAATTTCGAGAACAACTCACACTCATGTCTAGGCCTGCTATTGGTAGAGTTTGTCTTTATGGTTTGTTTATGGTCAGCTGCTACTTTAATATTCGGTTGTACACTCTAAACTTTCAATCTGGTGCCATTACATAATTAGGAGGACTTAAAAAGTATATTGGGTACTCCTACTTTTTATTTGATATTGTGTGATACACTGAGAGATAGAATAGTTCTTTCATTACTCGCTTTATATTCAGTAGTTTCAACTGGGGCACTCGTCAATATTCTATCATTAATTGCTATGGCCTGATTGTTGCGAGGTACCAGTATTGCTCTTGATTTGCCAATAATATTGACTAACTGAACACATCTATTACATAGATTTTCAGATAAGATAAGTTTTCTTTTTCTTGTAGATATGTTCCATCACAAACTTTAAGTGGAATCCGTAAACTCGTGTGCACGCATATTTAGTGTTTTTAATGTAACGCCATAGATTTCATATCTGAAGACAAGCTTCATTTGCATTAGCCCTCGTTCCTCGAGGTGTTACTGACAAAATCTTTCTAAAATCAAAAAGAAGAGCATTATGACGCCATCCATGAGCGAATTTTCTTGGCTAATATCTCGAAAAGAGCTGTCCACAGTTTCAGCTGCTTTTACGGTTCACCATTGTGCAACCAATCCATATTACTAAGCAACAACAACAAGTTAATTGGTATTTTAAACATTGTATGGGCGGTTACACTCCGGGTAACAATGTAGCTGCTATGCCCGATTAGGAATTGATTACGTCTTTAAGCCAATATGACTTTGTTGAGAAATGTTCATCCCACACCATCGGGAGCATCTAAAAACAGTAAATTCCAATAAAATCAGCTATGCTTATATGGGATCATGCTGCAATATTTCAGCTAGTGCCGTTTCTTTATATTTTATTTCCGCTGTGTACTCTCTCTGCTATAAAGTATTTTACTCCATAGACGGAAATAAACAAAATTGAGTGAACTCATTCTTTCTTTCTTTACGTACTCGATTATACTGCATGCATACTGCATACCATCAAATTTTCGCAGTTCAGCAAGAGAAGTAAGTTCACAAAATCTATGTAGCTGTTTGCGTGAATAATAGCATTCAAAGTTATTCTGATATACCGCATAAAGGCTTTCGACTAGATGTTCTTTGTTCGTCGTCTAAAGTTCAATGTACATTGCTGCTTGTTATAAGTGCACGTTAGGCAGCTACTGCTGTAATCAAGAACCAAATGAGAATTATAACATGGCAATGAATGAGAAATGACAACTAGGCAACAGGTGCGCAAATAAAAATACTGCAAACTCACTATGACATTGAAACTCGACACAATAGCGCAGTAAGCACTTCAAAATGTGTTTATAGATGTTTTCATGTTCATGTGCTTAATTAGACTTCAGACGCTGTTGTTTTTTCTTTTAAAGAAATAGAAAATAAGTTTCCTCGCATAGACCAGTGCTTTAAATAAGCCAACTATTTAGAATGTAAAAGATGATGTATTTGTTATTCTATAGCATCAGATTCTCAGCCAGCGACCTCTTGAACCATGTTTATTAATCGATATTGTAAGTGCTGTGGTGTTGGGAAGTGATGGGATGCATATTATTTGTCTCAGTGTATAAATACTCTAATTGTATATCTTGCAAAATTAACCATTTTTAACATATTTTAAATACAATTTTTGCTAAACAAATTCGCTGTTAGCTAGTGTAAATCTTGTTGTTGTTTCGCTAGCTATTTCTGTTTTAATGCGGAACGAATCAGAAGTTTTCTTACAGTTGCTATTTTTTGTTTTTTTCTTTTGTGACAATTTTTATGACTTTATTTCTTTTTTGTTGTAGTAACTTTTTCATGTTGCCGATAAGATTTGTTGGCCTCCAACTCCAACTTAACGCACAGCGTCCATGTGCACTTTTTATACACTTCTTGGCCCCAACCTTTCCTCAAAATTGCTGCCGCCATTGATTTGCAAAAAAAAAAAAAAGAAAAAAAAACAGACTTATGCAGATTTTGTGACGCATTTTGCGGTTGCCCATACTCTATTTGGGGCATTGGCGTCACAGAGTATCTATGTGTGGGCGTGGGTAGTTATGTGCTGTTAGGGTGTATGTGCGTGCGTTTGTATTAACATAAATTTGACATAAATGCTTCATTGTGTGTAAAATATTGTTTCGACTTTATTAAAAAATTGTAAAAATCCCTAAATGAAATGTTGACTTTGGTGGCGCTCTTTCTTCAATGTCGTTTCAAATAAGTTGAGATGCATGCCCCAACCAAATCATTTTAGACACATAAAGTGAAGTGTATGAATTAACCTCGTCTCTCTCTCTCTCTCTCTCTCTGCAACTGTATGCTGAGAATTCATTTATTTATTATTTATTTATGTACTTCTACGTCGCTGTTGGAAATCAATTTAAATATTTAATGCCACACGTAATCGTAAAGCGTGGCATGTACATTCCGCTTCATACTTATTACGGCTTTGGCTTACAATTCTGTAGAAATTATTTTACGATTTCAATTGAGATTTCTTTTATTAGCGCGCCAAGCAGCGTTTTATGACTGCACGCTACAAATGTTTTTCGTGTTAATTACGCCGAATTTTTTCATCTACAAAAACTCATAAATGTCGCGGAATTTCGAAAATTTGGAGAATTTTTGTGTATTAAACGAATTGAATTTCATATTGAAATTAGCTTGTATGAACGAAAGATTGTCAACGTTGCTGCGCAGCTTGTATTGGCATCCAATTTTGGAATGTTCCAACGAAAATTCAATGAAAAATCGCTGCCTGCAGTAATCACGTTTCATACAACATCGTCGTCGTCGTCGTCAGTGTAAAATCTTTAATAGGAGGCTGCTTTAGTGACTATGGCAACAACAATAGCAGCAGCAGCAGCAGCAGCAATAACGACACCAATTGTTGCAAATAATTTTTTATGTTTTACGACTGCTGTGCCCGCCACTGTTTCCCTTGCTACAACATTTGACGAGCGAAATTCGAGATATTTTCTTCATTGGAAATAAAATGGTTTTTCTTTGCGCTTGTTTTGACATCACGTTTTGCGCCGAAAAACACACACAGACACACATTCACATAGCGCAGAAAAAAAGGCAAATAATAGATATTCGATGCGATTCGTTGCGATACCCGCAGCTAAGACAAATCTGCGCGCAAAGTCATAAAATCGCATTGGGTGGCATGCTGTGGGTTGAGTCTGGAATACGAGAAGTTCAGCCAGCAAGTGAAGCCAGCAATTCAAAGCCTCCGTCTATCGCATATCGCTTACGTGTATACATAGATACTTTTGCTTGTTATTACGCGCCGCGCTGTATTATAAATATTCTAACTACATACATTGTAATGGCATTCATAACGCCAGTTGGCGCTCGCCTAAAGCGCATATCTGTATGGCAATGTATACTAAAAGCTGAGATTGCTGGGCGGATCGCGCGCATTCTCTCAAACGCTATAATCAGAGCTATGGCAAAAATTGGTAAAACGTATAAAGCAGCATGAGTTCCCGCTAGCAACAACAGCAGCAGCAGCAGCAAAAAAGGCGCATGTTGCTTATGCATTTTTCATAATGTTCAACACAAACATAGACATACGTACATATATATAGCTGCCTATATATTTTAGATACATTTTGTAGATACAAAGATACATTCGCGCGCAATTCGCAGACACGTACAAGCGAAATAACAACAAATACAAAGCAATGAATTGAACAAAAAAATGAAATAAAAAAGTAGAAACATACACTTGGAGCGTTGATAGTACGAAGGTGGACTTAAAAGTTTGCAATCTTAGAAAAATTCCAGACAAAGGGTTTCTTAGTATAGTTGAAAATGCTAATTCAACGCAACTGTTTTGTGTACACCCTCGTTTATATGTAGCTATAGCTAACAGCTGGTGCCTGTGTTATTTTTCGTGTTACTTGCTGCTGTTGGTGATGTGTTAAGCAAGCTCTTCGTCTTCGTTGGCAACGTCATCCACATCGAAGATGACGTCGATGTTGTTGATGTTCATGGCGCTTCGAGTGCCAATAAAAATGTTAAAGTATATTTGAACTGTTGACATTCACATGCGAATAGACAGCGCACTGCAGATACCAAAAAAAGAAAAGAAAAACAACTGCAAGAAACATTTTCTATGCTCTGACGATATATCCGATAGCACAACTCTAGTTCGATCGATAGATAGACGCGCATAGTTCTTGCAGCAAATGTAATGACTGGCTGTCTGTCTGTCTGTCTATCCGTCTGCCTAATGTCATGGCTTACATTGACAAACATATAATAAATTGCTTTAAAAGATTTGACAATCTCGATGAGGCGCAAAGTATCTAAATAGCTGACAGATATGTTGCGCGTATCTTTCAGTATGTCACCAGCTGGTATTTGTCTGCAAACTTGCCAAATCACTACATAAATGTCTTGTGCACATAGCACGCATGGGAATTGCGCCCGCGGCTGCGTGCGATATCAAAGTGGGACAAGTGTTTGAAAAGCGGCCATTGCTCTTCAAATTACCAAACGCTGTTGCCCGCATCCTTGGTACTTCAAACGGCAACCGTATTGTCGTTGTCATCTAGAGAGTCTCTTCTGTGCGCTACAGGAGCAAACATAATTTCACTTCTTGTCAAAGTCGCGCTTAAATAGGTTAAGAACGTGTAATGAGTTTAGTCGCCCGCGGCAAACGTGCGCGCGCGCTACTACTATGATAAGATACATTTTTAGCAGCTTACTTCTTGGTGGTGTCTTTAGTTAAAAAAGTAGAGGTGTAGTGCACTGACATGCACATTACTATCAGACATGCCAATCATTTGTAGAGAGAAATAGAGGCTGACAGGCAGGCTATTTGTATATAGTATATAGTATCTGTAGCATGCAACTGGGTTACGAGTACAATACAAGGCAATTCGCGCGCTATTTTACATATTTACAAAACTTCTGTACAAATATTTACAGATTAACATAAAATTAACATCATCAACGACATTTACACCAAATTTACACGCGGCATCATTTACATATTATGTAGTGTAGGGTATGTACATATGTATTTATGCGCACAGACAAAGTTTTTCCAATTAGAAAATAATTTAAATATCTTTTTTTTTTGTTTTTTTTTTTTTTTTTTTTTGTTGCGCTACAACTTACCCGCTTGCCGCGTTTGCCACGCGGTCCTTTTTCGCCTGGAGAGCCTGGCGGTCCAATGGGCCCAGCCTCACCGCGGTCGCCCGGCGTGCCTGGTGGACCTGTAAAAAGGTGAAAAGCGACAAAAAGGATTAACAAGAGTTTATAAAAGCATATAGAATATGTATGAGTAACTACAATGTGGTGGGCACGGTGGGTGGGGGTAGGTATATAAAATAAATAAAGCAATTATTGTGCAAATATGATAAGGGGCTGTGTGCACACTGTCGGCGAGTTGCTCCGGAGTTGACACTAAATTATGCGCAACTTATTTGTGTTGTCAGCATTTTGTGTCTGTTTTGGATATTCAAATAAATAGCATATAAATTCTAAAAGCCAAAAACACAAAAACAAAACAAAAAAAGAAGTAATATGATCCCCATTTTCTATATACATATCCCAATCATGGTGAAGCACCATCACGCCTTTTTTCTGTGTGCCATAAGCGTAGAAATAAAGCATATACAGCAAAGCAGTGAACTTCACTCGACCTGGTATCCACAGTCCGGTTTAGTCCAATATGCCATTTGAAATAATGAAAAATTGTTTTTGGTTGTGTTGATGCTGCCATTAAATGGTTTTACACACACACACACTCACACACACACACACACACACGCACATAAAGCCATATATATGTACATATATATAGAAAGAGATAACTAAAATCCAAATTCTGTATTTGTCATGTCCCTCGCTGTGCATGTGTCTGTGTGTTTATACCAAAAGATATAGAAAATTTATTAAGTTCACAAAATGGACATTGGTCGCTCGGTTTGCTGTACAAGCGAACTTTATCTCTTAGTTAAAGTAACTCTGTGCCTAGGTTTATGTGCATTGTTTGTATTGCTTTTTGCTGTTTATGAAGTATTTTAGTTTTTATTGCAGCATAATTCAACGTAAAGCAATTTACACACACATAGACATTTAAAGTAAAATTTATGCAGACTTCCGGCTGTACAAGTCGAAAAACTTCTGCTTGCGCAATTCAACTAAAGCAATTTCCCTCAGATTTACTATAAATTTTATGTATCTAGTACCGGAATTAGCGTGTTTATTGAAATTTATTAAAAATGCTTCCGCATTGCTTAGCGTAAAAGCAGAAAATGCCGCGTTATCTCATGGTAACCATCTGCAGCTATCAAGCTATGTCCAGTTAGATTTACGCGGGTCTTCTGAAAAGTATTGAGTTTTAGTTGTTGTTTATTTGAGGGCTGGTTGCAAGTCTGTCATATTGATATCTCAAACCAATATTTCGAAAAATGCATTTACATGGCATTCAACGGGTAATTATCTTCGATTTTTCGCATGGTTTTCTTGATGTCCTTGAGTATGGCCTGGATAACACGAGTACTTTTTGCTTATATTTTACATGACCAGCATAGCTGATATCATCTGATGTATTTTCTATGTTATCCGTGTAAAATATATCATTTTCGGTCAAGCTACTAAGAAAGGCAGACCTGATTTTTCTAAACTAACAATAATTCTTACTGATCAATGAGCAACTACACTTTGGAATTCATATGTTGTTCGTGCGTAGCCTATACAGAAACGATCGAACTTTTCCTGTGTAAATGTTCAACTAGATATGTCTCAGCTAATCACTTTTCGCTAACGAAGAGCTAACGAATGGTAATGCATCGTTGTACTACTCTGTTCCTTTGGTATGACATGCCGACATAAAATTCGGTAGCCAATTGCCTGGAAGGTAGTCGAATAACAAAACACATATTTTTGTTCTCTTTTTTCGATGACAAATATTGTATGTACATATGTAAAAAAAACAACTGTGTGTGTGTGTGTGTGTGTGTAAATAATGAACTATTCCCATACTTGTCGAAATCTGTATCAATAAAGCTCTAAGCACCACAAAAACGAATATAAAAATCATTCTATTTCACCCATTACACCCTCGAACTCATTAAAAAGAATATGCGATAAGAACAGCTATAAGGTCTTCCAGACAATTTGTTTCCTTTAGACACACAAAGATGCTCCAATATTTCCATTCTCACTATAAAAAAAATGCCGGGGTGAAGATACATTCTTCGATTCTCTTGTCGAGTTTAGTGAACATATTACTAAAGACTCAAGCTCAGAGTTAGAGTATCTTGCTGATGTATTCGAAGTTCAATAGGTATCATCATTCATTATCTTTCATTACATAAGCTGCAAATTTTAAGTTTTAAATAATGATAGAACTCAGAATAGAACTCAGATGTCAATTCTACCCAATTGACATCTGAGTAATATCATTATTTGCGACCGGCTGAAACAATTGTAACCCCTGAATGGAAGCGTATAATGTATTGAATTCGCCCGCTTATGATTTTTAGCAATTCTCAATGTTATGTGACGATTTGTTCGAGCGATGTAGCCCTGTAATTTTGCAGTGTTGGGTGAAAAGTTTCGCTTGTCGATGTGATTTAAAATTTATGGAAGCGAGTAATCAAAGCGCTTTAGTTTTAACTGTCACTTTTAATGGTTTAACTTCTACTTTTAAGTATTCTATTAATTTATTTTAATTTATTTTGTTTGCTTTAAAAAAATGTGCACAACTTAAGCAGATACTTAGGACCACCCTCGTACAATTGTAGTTCCATACACTTATAGCTATAACTTTTGGCTATGCTTAATGCCCACGCTGTGTGCTAAACAAATCCAATGGGCTTAACTAATTACGCCAACGATAAGATAAGCAGAATTCTCTCGAAATACAAATGACATGTAATTTATTCAAATCAAGCAAAGCAACAGTCCTCCAAATAAAAAAGTGAGCGAGATACTTTTGTACAAAACAGAGATAGAGTATAGAATTGATTGGATGAGAATGCTGGCCAGTCGCGTTTACCAGTGCTACGAGACGGACGGACGGATGGAGAATGTGCGATGATTTACGAAAATAAATTGCAATTTCATGTCAAGCACAATCAACAGAAAGCATCAGCAACGAAATCAGAAGATCGAGCAGCAGATGAGACAAACCTCTACTACAAACATTCGACAATTTGAAAAAGAAATCTCCCAAATCTAAAACTAAAAACAATGGAAAATCATGAAACATGAAATGAAATGAGCATGTCAAGTAGTAGTTTGAGATGGTAGTAGTAGAAGGTGGAGATGGATATGTTTTTCATATGCGGGTTGCACATTGGACAGAGCAAGCAGAAGCAGCTGACTTAATGAGCTGCTAAAAGCATCATAAATGACATAAAAATTCATTTTTATGAGCAGACGAACTTGTTGAGACAAATTTATGACAGCAACTCAATGTAGCTCAAAATCAAATAAACGAAATGAACAGCAAGTGGTGGAGCAACTGTTTCTATAGATGTATACTAGATGACTACTCCAGTCCAGTAGTGGGCGTGCTTGTGCTATTTTCAAATATTAAAAGCAAATTAAGTGCAGAAATATGTTGCATGTGTGCCGAGCACATAAATCTCAAAATGTGTAAAATCAAAAACTGAAATGAAATTCCAGCGCAGCTAAATGTAGAAAAGCATCCATAGGATGCATATTCGAACGGAAAATGAAAATGAAAATTAATTTTTCAATAATGCACAAATAATGTGTGAAACCTCATAAAACGAATTAATAGTTCAAAAGCAAGAGCAGCAAACAAATGAATTTTAGAATGATTTTCCGTACTATTTGTGAGGCAAGCCACTTCTACTTGTATATTATCTAATTGGAATTTATACGATTGACTGCATACAAATCGTTTTTAATTGAGTTGAGTTGCATTTTTACGACTTAGTTTCAGGAAAAAAAAAATAAAAAAATAAAATAGAAAAGAAACTTATATAGCGGAGCATCAAGTGTTTGTAAAGAAATGAGCGAATCGACACTCTGAGGCGTTACGAATCACACTCGAGTGACTCAATTAGTGGACACAGTGGAGGCATAGATGGTTAAACAGACAGGCGAACGGACGAAGGCACAGACAGACAGACAGACAGACAGCTGTATAGTGGCAGGCAGGCAGGCAGCAAGCAGCAGCTTGTGGCAGCAGCTGCGGCAACTCACAGCCTCTACAACCTTCTATTTCTCATTCATTTACAGTGTTGGCAAAGCGCGCCCAGGCAATAAATTAAAGTACCCGCAGCGCAGCAGCCTCAAACATCAAACATCAACAACAACAACAACAAAAGTCGGGGAAAAATACAAACAAATGTAAATGGAAAACCAAACCGATTTTCCAGACAGACACTCTTCTTCTGGTGCCGATGTCGATGCTTCAATGCTGTCTCGTTACCGGGATGCTGTCGAGTGTGTGTGTGTACGAGTATTTGTTATTTGTTTGTTTGTTTGTCTTTGTGTTAAGTGGCTGCTTTGCTCTAATGCAAACAAATATTCACACAGATACTCTTGTAAACACACACACAGGCATACACACCAGGAAATATTTTGTAAATATACTTATACACTGGCAGTTTAAAGCACTCATAGTTTATTGCCACTTACCAGGTGGTCCCGGCGGTCCTGGTGGACCTTCAATGATGCCCGTTGGGAATTCGTCGCCCTTGATTGTTGTGGTAAGGCCACGATCGCCGCGATCGCCTTTGTCACCCTGAAAACAATTGTGCAAAAGATATGAAAAGTGTCAGAGGGTAGATATAATACAATATATATATTCGATTAATGAGTGACAAAAATTAAGTGGAAATGTAAACTTTATAAAAGGAAAAATTATAAAAAAAAAGAAAGACGGCGTCTGATTGTGAGCGCCATTTAAAAATTCGTTTACAACGAAGTTTCTATACCCTTTTAGTAGAGATTTTTTTTGCATGTGTTCATAGTTGAGCAAATGGCAGTAACTTTGTTAACAATAAAATATTTTCTTAAGAAAGACAGATTTGTATGACGGCTATTCCTTCTACTGATAGAATTTGGTTCTATATGAATTATTTTATTAGGATTAAAGTAAAATATGCCATCTTTTTAATAATGGATGTTTTTAACTAAGTTAACAAGAACAAAACTGTTTTCCTAAAAAAAAAACAACAAAATAGGGCAAGTTTGTATCGCTTCACATTGAATAGTTATCAGGAAAAGTAATATAAGAGCTTTAATGTCCCAACTCAAAGGCTTTAACTTGAATAGCCCTAGGTTCTCGATTTTAACACAGACAGCCAAACAGATGGGCAGATGGATGAAGAGAGATATCTATATCGACTCCACTTTTAATGTGGATCATATAAATATTTATGTACGTGCCAACCCCCTCACTAAGTGGGGAGCACTAAACATACAAACCAGCCCTCTTTTTGAGTTTTTGTACAATCTTTTACTATATTAAGCATCTGGGACCACTAAAAGGAGTAGCCCCATACCAATTTGTTACCCTACCTGAGCGTTTGTCAGAAAAAAACATTTTTTGTGATTTTGTTTAGTTTATGATGATAGATTTAATAAGTCTTCCACTAATACGGATACAGATAGGAATATATCTCCATATAAATGGGAGCTTAAATGAGAGTACATGGTATCTCGAAGTCTCAGTCACACTCGACCGCAACATTCCTTTTTGTTATATTATAGGTCTCAGCTGTTCATCATCTTCTTTTGAATGCTTGGCTTTTATAAGCGCTTTGGTCAGAAGCGTGTCATGCCTGTTATTATCCTAAAGAGAGTTGCTAGAGACACTTCCCTTTTTGATATCTTTATACATCAGTTTGTTGTCGCCTTTATTGCAGCGAATGCATTTCCAATCCTTTTTGCTATCCTAAACATCAATACATCGTTTTGCAATTGATTCAACTCTGAACTCCCAGTATTTGTCGATTTCGTGCCCTTTCTCAGAGCAAAATATGCACATTTTGCATTGTGTTCTCTTTGTTGCTGATTGGTAGACATTTCTTTGAACCAAATTTATTGAATTAGGTTGTTGCTCAATAAATTCCAGAAGGTATTTCCATGTTTGAATGTTTCTCGCCTTTTTCACGTGCTGCTCATAGAGTTGTAAGTCTTCTGATATGACTCTATTCAGCAGTATTTCAGCAAATATTTCGACTGCTTCATGGCTAATCTTACCTTTTTCGCGAATGATTTAAATAATCCGTGGCTGTATCCAAAATCTTACGAAGACTTTCCATTAGCCCTAAGGTATTTAAGTTTTATTGTTACAAAGCTTGCAGATCAGTTTCCATGCTGCTGATCCAATCAGAAGTTGAATGAAAACCATTCGGCTTCGAATCTTAGGCATGACTTAAAATAGCTCAGTTTACTCGTATCACTGAGATCCTTTCTGCCATCGATTATTTCTGAGAATAGCTTAAAAAACGTTAGCCAGATTTATTTGTTGCCATTGAAAATTGGAAGATCGATTTAACTCTATTATCAATGAGGCCTGCGACTTCAGCTTTGAGAATATCAATCTCAAGTTGGTCAAATGCATATTTTTCGTATTTAGCCTTATTTCGTTAGGATGTCCTCCACTGAAGTCCAATAGCTCTTTAACATAGCTTGATCTATTAGGAGGTCATCTTTGTTTGGCTTTTCTAAGCTGTCTTTCAATTGGTTTATTTAATGCCTTAAACGATCAGCTCTTCTGTCGATGAGGCCTACCAAACTTTCTATTCGGCTGTAGCTTCGTTGCGAGTTGACTTCCATCTGGTCATCATCTACCTCTGCATTGGAATGTAGGAAGAGACCTACTGAATAAATGTTGGCAACAAGCTCTTCTGTCAGTTTTTAGTGCTCAACTTTCCTGTTTTGTTATTGACTGCCTTATTTCTTCATGTAGCTTGGCTGCTCCTTTAACAAGTGAATCCTCCTTTCAGTCAACATATTAATGGAATTTTTAGTGAATTTTGTATTTTGGTTTATTATATTTTTGACTTGCCGATAGAAGTGTTTTTATTTGGTCGCCTGGTTGACCTTGCTGTAACTCAACTCACAGCTAAAATTGGTTTTGCCAAAAATAAAATTTGCACCGTTGCCTTATGCACTGCTGTTTAAGCCCCAGAAATCGCTTAGCCGTTGATTATTATTGTAAGCCAAGTGTAGGGTATTGCTGCAAAAAAACATATCATCTTATTGAGATCGCGTTCTGTTGGCGAAAAACCGCTGCAGCCAAATCTAAATGTGCTTAAAATTGGGAGCTTCAAAGACTATAATGAAAGATTTAATGGTGACCCTAAGCAGCTGTCCTGAAGCCTTCTGAAATGTAGCAGAAAAGCAGATATGGAATGAAAAGAAGTCTAGGGTACTAAGTTTATTGGGTATATAATCTATATACTCATTTTGATTTGATTGGCAATAAGCTGGGGAGATTTCATATATACTACTCCTCAGTGGTTTTGTCCGCATATTGATATATCATTATAGCCCCTGTCTATATGCTGTATACACCTTCTCCTATAAACCCTTATATTATATTTTTAGCATGAAAATTAAACTTTGAAGTAGCTAAAATAATTGTTACATTATTTTGTTCACGACTATTCTTAAAATGGGTATTATTTCCTTTCTGCATAATATCCTTTCTGCCAATACAGCTATAATACAGATAGATTTGACTTCTAGCTAAAGTTTTCCTATTTTGATTTTCTATATCACTTTCCAAGCATTCTGTGTAGGGTGTTGAGAAGAAATAAATGCTATTGCTCGCACAGCTAAAGGTAAAAGTAAATTGTGTGCACATACATAAGCGATAAATAATGTGACAGGTAAAGGGAAAAGTAATGCAGAAGATACACACAAACTTATAGATACACATTAGTAGAGACGCATTTGAGATACACTCGTACACGGCATGATGCAGATAGCATGCGACAGCGCACGCACGCATGTACAACTGAACTAGCAGCAACAGCATCAGCAGTCGACGCCAATCGAAATAGATTGTCGATGCTCAAAGACGACGACGACTTACTTGTTGCAACACTTAAGCTGTGTCTGGGGCGATGTGTTTATTCAACAAGAACGCATTAATCCTTGTGACAACTATTTTCAATGTGACTTTGTTTTTATGATCACACACAGAAAGACAGACAGACGGACGGACACATTCTTTGAGTTACTCTTTTTTTTCAGTCTTTAATACGCACCTTATTGCCTGACACGCCTAACGCGCCGGGCGGTCCAATCGCTCCAATTTCGCCTGGTACACCTTGTGGTCCTGGCGCACCTGTCTCGCCTGCTGGTCCACGTTCACCCGGCGTACCTGGTTCACCGGGTGGTCCTGGCGGTCCTGGTGGACCTGGCTCACCTGGTTCACCCTGAGAAACATTTCGAATTAGTAGTTCATTCATTGAAAAGCAAAAATCTTTAATAGCTAAATCACGTGCAAGAACATGGCTAACAAAAGAACGTAAAATACAAAGGACATGCTTGTTTGTTAAGTTATTACCTTTTCCTTGTAAAATAAAAAATTAAAAGGAAATTAAGATTGTCGGACAACAAAAGGACTTACCTTCAATTGTATTACAGTTGCGGTGGAAATATTTACGCCCGCTTCTTGTAAATCCTTACAAAAACAACAACAAAATTCAACGAAACGAAAAAAAGAACAAAAAGAAAAAATAAAATTGGTAACAAATTGTATTAAAAAATGTTAAATAAAAGAAATGTTAAAAAAAAATAAAAATTATAAAAAAGAAATAGCTGCGCAGTTCAAAAATCGTTTTAAAGCGGTTGCGATAAAATTTTTTTAAGACTTTAGTAAAAGTTGCGCCAAAACAACTAAAAAAAAAGCAAAAAAATTACAACAAAAAAAAAATGCCTAAATATTATAAGGGCTGTAAGTCGCTATTAAGTCGAAAATAATTAATTATCCGCAAATACTTAAAAAATTTAATTTTAGTTAAAACCTAGCACCAACTACTTGTAGGACTTTGTAAGTTTTTAGGCTTGAAATAAAGCAAATGTTGCAATGTGGAAACTGATTTTTACACGCGACCATTCTAAATCGAACCTTTTATTTACTAAACTGGAGAGCTTATGGGTTCGAAGCGGTTTAACTTCAAAGCAACCAATGATCTATCATAAACACAATTGGAGTTTCAAGTAGAACAGTATCTAGTTGAGGCAGTGCTGCTGCCGGCTGTCAAGTTTTGTCTGGAATATTGTTAATTTGATTAGTAGGTACAGTAAGAGGGCGAGTACGCTCTGTGGAAATGCTGTCTTCTCGAATTTTCGTCATCTTTCCACAATCATCTTCACAGTCTTCAAGCTTTTAAATTTTCTCCTTACAGTACACTATGAAAAATTGTCTTTTGATTAGTGTGTCACCATTTCATGAATGTTGTTTTGTCTCAAAAGTGTTATGAGCCAACCAAATTTCATCTCCAATTACAATGGAGCTAAAATAAACTTAAATTTTCAATTAAAATCATTTTAAGAAATATTCACAGATTAATTTCTCAGCTATAAGCAAAACTTTGTGCCGTTGGGAGGAGCTCCAAGTTCCAATTATGAGTCCATAATGCGTAGCTCATATTCCCAAATAAGTCTCCGAAGCATTATATGGAATGCTAAAAACCTACACTCTCATTTGCAAGCTGCTCAGAAGTTTCTTAAAAAAGAGATTTAAACGTCCGGATTTCAAATGAATGAAAAAAAAGAAAGAACCTTTGTAATTCCAACCACCGAGAGTTCGAAGAGGTGTTGATAGACCGATTAATTATAACCTATGCTGCCAGTTGTATTTCCTTTAAAAATTTAGTATCCTTGAAGACTTAACGCTTAATTCTCAGCATATGTTCCAGCAGGTATCACATGTATCGATTCTTAATTTGAAAAATTTATGTAATTCCATTAAAAATGAAACAGAGGGGACTTTTTAAACAGCCCTTGTAAACGAAGCAGGAGAATAGAATCTAATAAAGTAAATTCCAGCAGAAATACCAGACAAATTGGAAGTATAAAAATAAAATTAAATAAAATCTATAAAAGAAAATAATATATTCTACATATTTTGTACAAGGACTAAAAACCACTACACCAAACTAAGGAAAAAACATAAAAAAAATTACTACAACAAAAATATCTACTCTGTACTACTGCACATCAAGACTTCACCCAAAGTGAAAGACCGTGGCAGGTGACAGCATTTGTAAGCGCAAAAATACCTTGACAGCAACTATTTCCGCATAGCCCAGCGTGCCGCCGTGCAGCGTTGTCACAGAACGCTTCAGACCCTAAAAGTTGATTGCGAATTTTGAATTTTAGTTTGTTGCGTAAATATATTTTAAAGAGTTAGAGCGAGAGAGACAGAAATAGAACAAGATAAAGCGCGTTAGAGGAATGGAACAAAACGCAGCAGCGCAGCTTTTTATTAATTTTGTATACACGTCTAACTACAAATTGCTCCAGCAAATACTTACCTTAACTGTTTGAAAGACATCCATGCCCGGATGTCCGACATCGCCCTTCTGGCCCTTATCACCAGGTCGTCCATCTGCGCCCTTCTCACCATTAATGCCATTAAGACCCTGCAAGTGGTGTGCGTGTGTGTGTGCCATGAGTATAACTTTCATTATATTATTTTCGCTTCGTACTTACCGGATCACCTTTCTCACCGGGATCGCCCTTTTTGCCACGCTTCCCTCGTTTGCCAGGTGGACCTGGCGGACCCGGAGGACCTGCAACGAATGAAAAGAATAACGCATAAGTTTAGCTAAAGTATCAAAAAGTTTTAGCGCATTTTGACGGTGAAAATTATATCGAGTAGACAAGCTGAAAAAGCTGAAAAAGTGGCGCAGAAAGTTCCGCCACTCATTAAGTTCTCATTGAACTTGTTGCGGTCGAATGGTTCAGCAGAGAGCAGAAGTTGTTGGACATCGTGAACACGCAATTTTCGCGCAACTTCCGCAAATTCATTTAGCTGAAAAATGACTTTTTCTTCGCCGTTGCGGTTCACCTTGCTGGCGTAGAGAAAAAAAATATATGTTGTATATTTATGAGCATTATTTCGCAGTGCAGTGCTAAAAGTTTAATGGTTGGCAAGAGATGCAAAAGATTGCGCGACTAACAAAAGGACACGCCGGAAGTGCGGCATAAAGCGCAGGAAAGAGCAGCAGCAAAATTTAACTTTAACTTTTATACTAGCTGTCCGGCCAATGCTATCTTGTGCACGCTTTCAAATGTAATTCAGCTCTTCATTTCGCAACACGACGAAGTTCGGCATACTCTACTGCCTAGTTGTTGTTGTTGTTGTTTTGCTTGCTATTGTTTTTTCTAGCTATCGCACAGCGCGTTGTCTGTTGTCTGTCGGCCTCGGGTCAGGAAATTGCTACTAAATACTAAACTAAAGAAGTTCCAACTTGACGGACGCATAGACAGACATACCAAAAAAGCTGCGCGCCATTTAAATGAAGTAGGTGTGAAAATATTTAATTAAAATAGCTGCAAACAAAAACAACAACAACAACAGCAACATAAGCAAGCGAATGTACAAAATGGAAACAAATGCCTTAGGTTCCGAAAACACCTTTTGCCTTGCCGCCTTGACTCGACTCGACTCGACTCGATAAACTAAATGAAATATCCAGACATTTCGGCTTCTAATAATTGTTGTAATTAAGTTTTTTCTTAGGGCATACCCTGCAAGCAATTGTTGAAAGTGGGTATTTTTTATTTCAAATTTAATTTTGTAATTTAAAATGTCATTCTGGAACATAGTTGTAGTGCAAGAAGATACGGCATAGTACGATGATTGAGAGTAGTGAATATCAAGTTTGAATATCAAAACAATACGAGAAGATTTCAACAGAAATATCTGTTCGAATTTTTATAATTACAAAAGCTATTTGTCCGAATTAATTCATTGTCAAGATTGCCCTGTCACCAACAAGCAATTAAAAACGCCAGACTGAGACATGTTCATGGACTTCTCTGACAACACCGATTAGGAGTTAGAAATTAAACAAATCATCCATTAAATTGTAATTGATTTGCATGAAATGTATTCGAGGCTCAAGATGAACACATGTTCTGTCTTTGAGCTGTGAGTATGCACTAACGATCGAGTTTTTCGTTTAATATATCTGCTGGTATTGACGCGTGCTGATTTACTAAAAAATGAAAAAAAGCCCCCTAAATGTATTTCAATTAAAAATCATTGGCATCGTAATGCTCTTGATTTGGTTAGGGCGAGATCAAAAAAAAAAGTTTGAGATGTTTTTGGTATGACTGGCAACATCTTATTATAGAGTCCATTTTGCGTAAAACATTAAGAAGCGACTGATCCCATTATTATTAGTGCAAACTACGATGAAAACTACTTGTGCTGGACCGACAAAGCTAGTTCACAAAACGCCAAAGTGGTAGGACAGAACTTGGAACATGAGAACATCCATGTGGTTGCCTTGGAAGATAATCCTACCAACGTACTGGTAGCTCGCTGGAAGATTTTTGGTTAATTCTGGGAGGTTGTGTCTACGAAAATGCTTGGGGAGCCGAAATCATTCGCTAACTTATGAATCGCATTGAGAAATATTTGAAAAATCGAGCTACACCTTGCCCAGTAATTAGAGGAGGGTACTAAAAAAGACTTCATCCTATCGTTCTGCCGCTCTTAGGCTCCTGGAACATCCAAATCAAAAATCACAAGAAGCTGGCGCAGACAGGTGGGGAGGGTCGTCAGTGTCTATAAAATACTCGCACGAAAATAGTAAAAACTCGCGTTTTTAATTTAAAAATGATATAATAATTGCGCGCTCGCTTTTATTCAATCCAATATCTCAGTGTACACGGGGTATAAAAAAAAACAAGCGAAAAGCTGAGAGTGGTAGCGTACGCGGTAAAAGTAGTTTTACAACTCCAGTAGCCAGTAGTCATCAGCCAGTAGCCAATTTGCTCTTAGGTTTTATCATGAGATTCAAAATATGTATTAACTTATGCTTTTCGTTAATATATTCTTATCCAAAATACATTCAAAGCTAAATATTCTTTGGATATGTTCCTTTTCTGTTGTTAGCCTGGGTGCCAGGAGCAAGGTGTTGCAACGAACTCACAGCTAATAGGTTGTGTTTGAAATCGTACCATAGACTTGATTTGGGTCTCAACATTTTTTGGGGGTATAGCTGGATGCTTTGCGCTTCGCTTAGGTATGGAAGCGGTATGAATGGGTCTGGCTTCGACTAATGAGGAAATTGCGTCACGCATTATTATTCATACAGCTATACTTGAAATGTTTTAATTGGTCGGCAACCGGTAACTATTTGGAAGTTTGAATTGCAAGTGTATATAGAACTTTACAACCAGGTGTCGGAACCCATAGACAAAAAAGGTTTTACATAGGCTTCGAGTCTACTCCATACTATGAGGACTTTCATTGGTGCTTACCAATCCTGTGCTCGACACCGTGGGTCTAAGCTAACGCGTCAGGCGATTATGTAAATCCACTTAGTTATTCTTAGTTCTACCAACAACAGACTTCTGAGTTTCCATAGTTGCACATAAACGTTTAAATATTAAAATTCTTTTAATTCTTCTTAAGGCAAGATTTATTGAAAGAACGTGCCAATCTCTCTCTAAAAGAGTTATCACCCGATTTTAATGGTGCTCTTTGCTCTTTCAATTGATGTAATGATGGTTCCAATGCTAAGTCTATACTTAAAGGGTCCCTATCAAAGCGGAAGTTTTCTATGATACATCTGGTTTACTTTTACAGTACTCCCTCTTTAACTGGATTTATATCCACGAACGGATTTAGGACGTGATGAATTATGGTTTCCATTTTTAACGACCAGATCTATTCATATCTTTTATTTACAATTGAATTGAACCGAAAATGTAAGTTTTTTAAACAAGTTCAATAATCTCAGGACTGACAAGACCATGTGCTTTCACAAGCTCCTCACTATTGCCAAATGTAAACCATAGAGTGGCAGAAACGAGGTCTTCCTCACATTCATATTTTTCAGTGGCTTCAACAAAAAATAAGACAAAAATTTAGTTGGTTTCTGGTCATATTTTTTGTCATAAGCGAACAAATCCAACATCCTGAGCTAGAGGCAGTCCTCTATGAAATAGTTAAGCCAACTCTGGAACATGGTTCATATGGAACTCTTAACAGAAACCCGCTGTACAAACGGACCATGTTTAAAGAAACTTGGGTCATAAGTTATAGTACGGTGATTGAATGAGCAGGATTACGAGTATTTCTTAGTTTAAATTCTTCGATTTTTGGAGCCAGCGTTGGGAAGCGTGTGCTAAACCGAACAACTCATTTTCCCTATGGCTTCTTACTTTAATTTCAATTTTAACGATTAAATTTTAATGCAAATGTTTTAATGACAATTCCATTAAACCACTTACTATATACGACTGTGTAGGGTATGCAGGCTTCCATTTTACTTAATTAAACGTTTTTGCTTATTTATAATGCATTTCGCCTACGCAGACACGGCTGTGCTTGGCGGTGTAGATGGAAAAAGGTAAATGGAAAATTAAGAAAAACAATTTAAATTCATTTCGCGCTAAAATGGCGCCACAAACTACGAAGGACGAAGCGCGTTAAGGACTATGAGAAACTGAGTGGGTGTAATATAAGGGGAGGTGATTATGTTGAAAGCAGACTGCCAGGAACATGCACAGCGCTAGTAAGCCTAGCTGTCTGACGGCACATTACCTACAGTAGCTACACCAATTTGAGTAGAACTGCACGCCACCACAGCCCTCAACTGTCATCGAACACATTCGTGCTAATGCACAAAGATCATTTAATTAAAAAAAGATTTTCCGGCAACAGTGAACAGCCGTAGAAAGCGCACACACCAAGCAGTAGAAGTAGAAAAACTTGGCGAAAAAAAAATGTAAGAAAGCAAGAAAAAGTGAAAGCAGCAGTCGAAGAATTTTCCAAAGACAGGAAGCAAGCAGGCGGGCGAGCAGTCAGGCAAGCAGCCTAGGAATTATGCGCTTGAAAAACACTCGAAAGTAATAAAAGCGAACCAATTAAGCGCAGCAGCAGCAGCAACACTGCATAGCAATACAGAACAGTAAGGGCGCTGGCATGAGCTCAGAGGATTGGTCTAAGACAGTCAAATATGTACAACACAGCTAACTAAGTAAATCCAAAGTGGATGTGGCATGTTAGAGAGTACACGAAAGAAGGAGTGGAGTTGACGTCGTTGTCGTCGCACACAACTTGGCATAATTTCAAAGACAGCAAAAACAATAAGCGTATATAATGAGCAGCGAAGTTGCTGCAGCAACTGACAGTGTGCCAAGCCGTAGCATGGCGTAGCAGCTGAACAAAAACAAAAACAAAAACAACAAAAAAAGAAAAGTTAAAATTGCTCTTAATCTAATAACAACATAATAATCATAATCGTAATATCTGGTACAGCTTCCCTCGTTCGTGCACAAAGCCATTAACGCATTTTCATGTTATTTCTTTTGCTTCCTTCGATTGCGTCAACAATCTACCACATCATTGAAGCTATCAACGCCATCGACTGCTGTTGCTCCTCTTGATTCCGCTTAATTCCATAAGAAATCTTATTGAGCAACAAACTTAGATGCAAACCATACATACACACTCATATAGTAGTAGGCTATGTATGTATGTGTATCTACACGATGATGTATCTGTAGCTGTGTGCTTATATCGGCTGTACGACAAATTCTACGCCAACTATGGGATTAGCTCGCCAGTAAAGAACTTAAACAGCGCCATAAGTTAAAGTGATGTCTTGACGGCATTCACAGCAGACGTATGAAGCGTAATGAAGTGCGAGCGTAATGGCAGAGGAACGTGCTCCTTGCGGAAGCTAAGTAAGTACAAGACGACATCGTCAACAACAAGAACAACAACATTGCATTGCTTTTGCTTGTTATACCCTTCCCATATAGTGTACAAAAGGGTATTATAAGTTTTTTGTAAGATATTTAAAAACTATATTTGTAAAACTCTTCACTAAGAATGAATATTTTGTATATAATTAAAAATCTTAAATAATTATTAATGATGCAAATTTAATGTTTTGCGTCATTTGAAAAATCAGCAAGCGCCAATACAAACAGATCACTTCAAAACAATGCTGAAATTGTGAACTTGAGTCTTCGTACAGCAAAATCTCTCAGATTTGCACAAGTACCTTTCGGTTCTCTACCGTCATTCGTTGGAGGACCAATGGCAGACGCTTTCGAAGTTGTCAAAACCATTGGGAGTGTATGAATTAACACTTGGTAAACTCCTAAAAACCATGGGATTGATTCAAAAACAAAACGGAAACGCGATATTCTGCTTGTGAACAGCTCCTTGAACGCTAAAAAGGGAAGGGTTTTTTGCATAACATTGTGACTAGCAATAAGTGGATCTAAGTGAACACCAAGTGCAAAAAGTCATAGGCTTAGCCCGGCTAGCCAGTATAGTTCGCAAAGCCGAATATTCATAGCGTTAAGTTTATCCTCTGGTGGGATCAGCATGGCGTGATCCACTACGAGCTGCTCAAACCGATTGAAACTATCACGGAGGAACGCTATCGGACTCAACTCATGCGTTTGAGCCGCGCACTAAATCAAAATCGTCGGGAATACGAAGAAATGAGAAGAAATGATAAGCTTATTTAGTAACATGACAAAGCTCGGGGATATATATTCAAAACAGGTTGAGACCAACTTGGAAACGTCGAATGGGGAAGTCCCACCCTACCCACTGTATTCTCCAGATATCGCTTCTTTCGACTAGTTCCTATCGATGACATATGGCCTGTCCCAGCAGAATTTCTCTTCTATGAATAATGAAGATAATGGGTTGATAATTGGATATTCTCAGAAGAAGAGTACGGTTATATATTTGTAACCATTTTTGCAAAATAAATTCGTAATTTGCGAAAAAAAACGCTGATTATTCAAGATGCCTATATATCAGATATACAAAATATGAGTATGAAAATAGGCTCCAATCAACAGATTATCATAGGGATTATGCTGCTGCTTGAAACGTTCCATATTTATAGTCTCAAAAACTTGGAAGTATTTCTGTAATCCGTTAACTGACAAATACTATGAAGAATATAGTACAACCGCATCAACAGCGTATGATACAAGCAGCAATTTGTGCGAAAAGATTTTTTTTTATCTCTGGGGGATATCTGCGATGGATATTGAACTCCACAAGGTTTGGATGAATAAACGAGATTTCCGTACACACTTTTACCCAAAATTTACGCTTCTCCATAGTGAGTTTGTTCAGGACGTCGAATACTAATACTACTGCAAATCGGACAACAATTTTTGCGCAGCAGTCAATTAGCAAAAGAAGCAACTTTTGATTGAAGTGTATAAAAGCTTCGGTAGCACTCAACTATATTTCTTTTGGTTTTTTATTAATATTATTTCTCTTATTTTTTATAATCTCCACCGTCTTTGTGGTTTTTGTTGTTGTCGCTGTTGTTTGCTGATGAAGTGGTTAAGTCAAAAGTTTTACCGATGTCGGCAATTGAACGTCTTCCGCAACGTCGTCTTCTCAATATAGAATGCGGCTTTTGTAATGAGAACGCAATCACAGTTACACACACACACACACACACACACACACATAGATACACTGGCATACAAAGCCGCGCTGCTCTGTTTGCTGTGCTCAGCTGCGCTTACATGTGCAATTGAGCTACTACAGCTTTGCGTTTTAAGCATTAAAGAGCATCAAAAACGTCAGATCCTTCCACAATGTAGAGGTACAATAGACATCTTTGCTCTAAAACAGACGTTCAGACGTTAGTTCATCTTCATCGTCGTCGTCATTCAAGCGAAGCCAATGTGATTTTTACTTTGCTTTTGTTTTCTTGCAGATATATTTTGGTTTTTTTTTGATTATACCCTGCCGAAGGGCATACTAAGTTTATGCAAATGTTTGTAACAGGCAGTGGGTGGCATGAGAGAGACACTAAAAAGTTATATATGTACTCTTCAACAGCATTGAAAGTCAAATCGGTATAGCTGAGTAAGGAGATTTTGGAGACTATAAAATATAGAACTACCAAACTTGTATTTTGGAAAGCATCTCATTTATATGTAGGTAAAGTATTTATAAAATATTTGAAATGTGCCATGCCCATCATGCTCGCAATATAACAATTTGGCGCTAATATGCACACTTTTCCATGTGATGCAGTAGTGCTATGATAATGCAGTCTGCCTGCATTACCGACTAAACAAATTTGTATGGTTGACATAGTCTGCCTACACGAGAAAATTAGCAGCGTATTTGAATGTCGTCAACGCACTGCTGCAGCTTTCTTGTTGGTTTAATATTTTTTTTTTCTACGCTCGACTTGTCTTTCAACTGACAGAGCGGAAAAAAGAATTATGTCAAGTTGTGTCGCGCAGTAATAAATACTCGTATCGGTTGTTGAGATTCATCCTCCTCCACAAGTTTCACGTGCCCACAACATCTTCAAACGCTCTCAGGTCAAATGCTTAAAAGTTATCTTTGGAAATTGCCATCTCATGCAGCCATAAATTCTTATAGAATTATTTCTGTTATTGCAATTTGTAATCAATTCGTTTAAATGATTTAAAATTGTTGAATAATTACGAATAAGGAAGCATCGATGACTCCATCTAAGCTGATGATGTGAATCGAATTAGCTGTGGTTGGTCCGTTATCTGTTTGATTCTATGCTTGACTCTCAGTTTTTCAGATATCGCTCTGAAAATATACATTAATGCAATAGTGTTAGTGCGGCTAGCACTGCTTTATTAATAAAGCTTTAAAAATCTTTCTTTTATTTAATTTTTCCTGCACAAAAGTTATAAGTTGCAAAGCAAACTCGTCAGACTTTTGCAATATCTGCGACAGTTTCCAAGCTTTTGTTGCATTTTTGCAAGTTGGCCAACTTTCAATTTTAGTTGACAATTTGTTAACTCACTTTCTAATAAGCAAAACAAAACAATTGACACACACACACAGGTGTGCCGTGCAGTGCAGTGTCAGGACAAAATGCATAGGAGGTGAAGGCGCATGTTTGATGGTCAGGAAACACAAAAGCACTGAGCTGAGTCGAGTAGAGTAGAGTAGAGTAGAGTAGAGTTGAGTAGTGTAGAGTCGAGTCGAGTTAAGTCGCAACGTGTTCGCTTTATTTGAATGCAAGTGTAGCGTGACAAACGCTGCGCAAACATTGACACAAACTTTTGCTTGCTTCGTGACATACACATAAAGTGAGGAGGGGAGGGGGGCAAAAGTGGCATGCAAGTGCCAAACTCATTGGCTACAAACTTTATGTTCAACTGCAAATATATGTGTATGTCGAAGAGTAAAATAAAAAGAGACAGGCATAGAGCGAGAGAGCTTCAAATATAATACAAGCGAAATGTTTGCTTCGCATATGCACAAGGATACAAAATAACTCACTTGAGTCGACGACTCGATGGCTACGCATACAGTACAGATGGACGAACCGACGGACAGAGTTGTATGCAGCACGTACGCATAGCACGCAGTTATAGCTTGGCTACAGCTCAACTCTGCTGCTACAGCATAGCAGCAGCAGCAGCTGCTGCTAACTCATTCATCCGCAACGCTCGCCACGTTCAACATTCAACTTGAAATTACAGTCATGGCGCAGCATAAAATTACACACAGTCAAACATGCGTTACATATGTACAGAGATATAGCCATACCGCCATACCACAGCAGCTAAAAGTGGAGAATAGTAAGTTAGATAGACATAGACTTATGTATCCACGCGTTGTGCAAAAAAAAAAAAAAAGGCGGTAAAGGAGCAAAGGACTTTAGCTTGCCTGCTTGATGTTGTGTAAATCTTGTATAATGCTTACGATAAGAATATGCAAGAGTTTGTGTGATGAAGCGATAGCTGCTTCTTATTTTAACTCTTGCCTATCGTCGTATATACCAGCTACAGTACACTGCCTGCCTGCCAGCTCGCATTTCGCATGTCATATGATACTTTTATGGACTACTTTCTTCTACTTGCTACTTGTTGTTTGTCATGTCGTTACAGTTTGCTGCTCATTCGCTGCTCATTCATCGTCATCGTCGTAGTCGTCGTTGATGTCCTTGCCGGCACTTAGTATCCTAGTAGCATGTATCCTTTTTCGCACAGTACAACTTTTCTATGCACGCAAAAGCTGTTTAGCTTGGCTTAGCGTATTAAACGCAACACTCACTTACTTTTGTTTATTTTTTTTATTTTTTTTTTGTCTTGTTTATACGATATCTGTATCTATTTTCGTGCGTATGATGCTTGTTAGTTCCAACTCTAAGTCCAGCTGAAGTATCTGCGGCCAATTGAACACTCATATCGTGTTCTGGTTTTTATAGTACGCTTCGCAACATGCTGTATAAACCGGTATTATAAGTTTGTTAGAAAGTTTGTTTGGCAGTTATTAAACGTACTAAAGTGTGTAAGAAATGTTGTAAAGATTGGATATGATTTTTGTCGAAACTTTTTTTGTGCAAATAGTGAATTTTTGGAAATTTGAATATTTGCTGAAAATATTGCGGAAAAGTTTTTATATGAGCAATAACAACAACAACTGACAATGATGCATGCTGCCGCTGCCCAACGTTTTTGCTTTTCTATTTAGTTTAGATTATTAGTCGTTTTCGTTGAAGACTTACACAGAGAAAGAGAGAGAGAGAGAGAAAGGGAAAAGGAAAAAGAGAGAAGCCAGCGGTAAGCATTACATGCTGCCCCTGCTCACAGTTTTGTTGCTATATATTAATTTATTAGCTTTATTCACTTAAGATATAAATAGAGAGAGAAAGAGGGAGAACAACGAAACATGCTGTCCCTGTACACCGCTTTTCGTTTCTATATTCCTTGAAAACCTACAGAAAAAGAGAGACAGAGGTGAGAAATTAACTATTTTATCTCTTTGGTCTTTACATTTTTTTGTTAACCATTAAATAGCCTCGCTATAATAGGACAACGATAAATGCTTCCCCTGGTCACCTTTTTTTCTATTTAGATTACATTATTAGCCATATTCATTGAAGACATACAAGTGGAGATAGCATACAACGATGCATGCTGCCATTGCCCACAGTTTCACATTATTATCTATATTCTGGAAGACAAACAGAAAGAGAGCGAGAGAGAGAGAGAGCAACTGTCAGAAATGCATGTTCCCCTGACCACATGGAGGACTCGATTTAAAAATGGAATAATAAACATGAACAATCTGTGGTCGATGTAGTTTCCATCATAGCTGTGTGTGGAATGGATCGAAGATCTGCCAAAATCTTTTTGATACTGTGAAAATGTGAATTGAGCATTCATCAATTTATTGATGGACGATCAAAAAACCTCAGATGTCAATATAGGAAGACATCACAAAGACCGAAGAAGAGAAAAAAGACCTTTACCGTTCCCTAAAGGATTTATTTTTTAGAGGAGTTGGTCCGCAGAGCTATCCGCTTGAACACAGTGCAGTCTTGGCAAATACAACGGTTGTTTACCGAGGAGAGATGGGGTCTGTTAAGCCTTGGTGTGATAAAAAAATTGTAAAATATGCGTCACGAAGTATAAGTTCCCTTATTTGAGATTTGAAAACCATGCGTCAAACTGAGAGCGGATACTACAGAAAAACCACTTTACGAGGCCAAATTTGCTTATAATTTTTTTATGTGTCATACAAACTCTTCGGCCCAGAAGATTTTAATGATGATGCCCACCCTGAAAGATGAAAACGTTGAAGCAGTGAAGAAAATTGTTATGGAAAATCGTTAAATCAGAATTTGAGAAGAAGCTTATGATGTCTGGATATGAAACGCGTGACATGGAAGTTTTTCTGAAATTTGTTAGATTTTGTTCAAAAGAAGCATCTTATGAGCACCGCTCCATGATCTAAATGTTCTCAAAAGTGTCATAACTGATACCGAATCGCGGGTTTATTGTTTTGGATATTGAAACCAAAACCCAATCATCTGATTGGAAGCACCCAGTAGAGCTAAGACTGGAAGAAACATGCCAAGTTCTGGCAAATGTTAAGGTTTTGTTTTTTTGTTTTCTTCGATTACATTGGAGTGGTGCATCGGGAGTTCTTGCCAGAAGTTCTTCCGGTCAATATCGAATATTACGTTAAATTTAAGAAAACACCCGAATGGTTTGTGTCAAAGCAATTAATTTCTTTTGCATCACGGTAAAGCACCGTCTCACACATCAAAGAAATACAAAGTCATGCCTCAGACACTGCATTCATCAACTATTGTCTCTTCCCAAAAGGACTTTAATGTTATAAAAGATGAGCAAATTGTTCCTAATAGGAGCTACCAGATTTCACTTTCGCAAAGGCAAACATGCCAGTAGACCGGAACCTAATTGTATGGCTTCTGTAGAACAGCAAAGATCTGCAAAGTAACCAGCTTCATCACTGTTAAGGTTTGTCTAGAAACAGCGCTGAGCGAAGAGCGAAGTGCTCGCATATCAGTAGTGCTTCAAGGATTAAAAAGCGCTGGCACAAGTCTATTATAACTGAGGGGATTACTTTGAAGGAGACCAAATAGATATTTTGCGAAAAATATTTTATTTTTTTTTTTCAAATTCAGATTGTTTTAGTTAATTTTAAATTGTTAAACTGTATTGTGTAGCGTACAACAGTTTCGTATATGCACAGCATGAAGTTTGTTTTTCTTGCACTAACTCATTTGAGCTTAGTTTGCAAAGTGAGTTATGACAAACTTTTAATAAGTTAGCTTCGGGTGCTAAACTAAATGAACCGCAAACATAGACGAACACACAGGCACAGATTCATGTCAGGATATGAATATACATAAGAGTATAATAGATACACAGCACTGCAGTAGCAGCAGCAGCAGTGGCAGCAGCAGCAGGCAGGCGTATAAATAGGATTATTTACGAGCATACTTGCAGAGCAATTACTGTGTGTTAGCTAATATATGTATATAAGCTCAGCACTTGTATATCCTTCTTATAGACCGACTGTCCGTCTGTCGGTCTCATTTGTTTCCGGTGTACACTCCCAGTGAATGCTGTCCGAAATTCAGGCAAACTACAAACGAGTGACAAATTTGTTGCATTATTGCCCAATGTTGTCGAACGAAATGTTGCCGAAAGCGGAAGTAAGTGTTCGGTTGTATATCCTGCGTAGTTTGCATACAACTGCCAGTACACTCTCTATCTCCCCCTGTCTCTCTAAATATATATATATATATATATATATGGTAGCTGTTGCTTTTATTGTTCTGCCGCATTCAATATCTGTGTACATTTCAGTTCGCCTAATTAAATGACAGCCATAAATTTTGCCTAAATAATCAGCTGGCAGCTATATTGTGTATCTGTGTGCGTTGATTGTGCATATGTCACGCGCTTGTTATAGCATTTATCTGCAACATATCGCAACGCATACAAATGTCGCAAGAATATATACATATATAGTATGTACATATATCTGGCGTAAATTTGTGAACTCATTTTAGTTGCATGTCCTGTCGCATGTTGACCTGTGTAATGCTTTGTACAGCCTCGAGCCACAATTGTTTATGCATATGCAAAAGGACATTGAGCTTATGTTTGTATTGGTGTCTACTATTATGTGTAATCTATGTATGTGTGTGTGAGTGTGTTTGTATTTGGGTACGCTGCTGTTGCCGCAGCAAGTGTCAACAGGTTTTTGCCGCAGTCTCAACATGTTAATTAATTAGCGCTGTTTGCATTTTCACTATTTGAATTTAAATTTTTCATTTAAACAAAAACATTGACAAGCTGCATTGTGTGCTTATGCAGCCATTTTTGTTTGTTGTTGCTGTTGTTGTTTTCTCTGTCGCAGCTGTCAGCGGCCGCCATTTTTAGTTGTGCATCATCATTTTAGCTTTTGCGGCTGCGGTCGCTCAATGCAGCCCACCGTGCGCCGTTTTGTATGCAATAAATTTTATTTTATACCATTTTGAATGCGGTCTAATTGGAAATTGCTGCAATTATTTTGCTGATTGTTGCTGCTGCTGCTGCTGCCGCATTTCCTTCCTTTATTTATTCATTTCATTCTTAGTCTATAGCTCTCTCATTCTCTCATTATTTCTGTGTGTAGCCTTCAATCGATCAACAATTAATGCGGCTAGCTGGCATGCATTATTTTAATTTCAATTATTTGTCATTGCATTTGCCAAAGCGATTTTCTATTCTATTCTATACAGTTTAGTTCAGTTCAATTCAATTCAGTTCATTTAGTTATCGGCCATTTGCTGGTATTGACAGTGACAGGATATGCTGTATTGGTTAGAGCAAACAAGGTTGGTTTTTGAAAAATCTTAAACTAAAGTTAGTTCTTATTGAATTGTATGATCTATGCCATAGCACAGAAGGATAAACTATGTTCTTTAGAGCAGACAAATAGTAAAGACGCGCTACAACGCATTACATTCTTCGGGAATAGTGCACAATTGGGTTTCTTCAAGTGCACAGTTGGCTTCTATCAAGCTACAAATCAAAAGGTGCAACGTAGTTGAGGCTAGTCATGTGTATAATAATTTAAAGCAAAAGGACTCAAAATTTATACAAGCTGCGCAAAGCGTTCCCCAATAGGAGCTACCACATTTCATTTACTTATAAGCGAACATATAAGTAGACTGGAAACTAATTGTATGACTTTTGTAGAAGCAGCAATGAACTTCAAAGCAACCAGCATCTACTATATCACTGTTAAGGACTCAGCAAATCATTAGTGCCTATTGCGCAACTTTTAAGACATATTTCGAAGAGTTCCGATATGCTTTTAATTTCTAAAAAAAGATAATTTTTCTTACTACGGAGAGTAATATGGAAAATCGTAGATTAGACGAATTCTGGTGTCTTAATTGTTCAATTAAAGGCATAAGGAGAGCATTATGAATCTATAAAAATGCCCAAATGAGTTGATTTTTTAGATGATATTTTAAATTGTTTACAAAATCAGCACAATTAGGGGTACTTCAAAACGATTAATTGAAATCCTTTTGATTATTTTTCAATTTATGTTTCGTTGAAAAGTAATTTGTGGGAGCGTTCCGACTTTGATTAAATTTAACATTTCGAATGTCGAAGTTGATCAGCTCTATCGACTGTAATACACCCTGTCAAGAAAGTATCGGGAGTTCTTAGTTTGAGTCTCTCAGCTACTTAGTAAGGGAAATACATTTGTGTAGTGAAACTTCTTTACGGATGCCAAATTGTACGTTCTTTGGTCAAAAGGAGTATCGCGCGATGGGTGAAACGTACAGTGAAAGTACAGAATGAAAGAGAAGGTGAAATTCTCTCGTATAGCAAGCCTTACATCTTTTAAAGAGTGGGGACGGCACTTATGTGTTTATAGTACATTTTCAACATGAATAGTATGCAAAGTGAAACGGAATTCAAAAGGGGATTTTCCTTGGCTTGTAAGTATTAAGCATAGAGAATGAGAATGAGAGACGCTATTGTTGTTGTTCCTGCGGTTTGATTTTGGGTATGGTGAAACGGAATTCAAGAAGGTAGTCTGAAGCATAGAGAATGAGTGCTTATGCATGAGAGATGCTATTATTATTGTTCCTGCTTTATGCATGATGAAATAACAATAGTGAAACGGAATTCAAGTAGGGAAAAGCTTTTTTTTTAAATTAAAGAAATTGCTTCACTTTTACCGTGTGAAAGACCGTCTCTACGAAAAATCTAAGCTGAAGTATTTCTTACAGAATGAACAATTTAGAATGAATTTTAACCCAACTTTTAAAAGGTTATATGAGTTAGAAAATTTTAAGAAATTGTTGTAAGCCAATTTAAGTAAAAGTCTAGTAGATAGTTATTTAGAAACTATGTATTTTATGTTGGATTTTAGCTGCTCCACAAAAGTTCTCAAAACCTTTTAATATTTTTAAATGAAAATTATTTTTTCTGCACAAAGTTGACTACTTTTTGAATAAACCACGCACAGCTGCTACGCCTATTTGAATGTCTGTATTTCTTGCTAACACAAAATGCAAATGGAATTCAATTATTGCAAGTGTCTAAAATTGCGAAACACAATTGAAATAAAATCATTTTCAACATAAAAAAAAATTAAAAATAATTTCAAATCGATACAACAGAAAAAAAGTAGCAAAATGGCTTTGCAAATTGTGTGACATTAATTTAGAAAAAAAAAAAAAAACAGACAACATTGCCAACAAAAGAAAATCATTGCCCATAATTACAGGTACTTAAGCCACATTTAAATGTCAGCACCCTGCGGGTCTGTCTCTCTGGTGTGCTTGGTATATCCTTGCTAAGCCTTTCTCTCAGTACAAATGTGCGACAAACAAAATACCAAACTAAAATTTTTAAGCCGCGGCTTATCTTATGGAAATTTCGAAATGTAAAAACAACAAACAAAGGCAACCAGGCATTTGAATTGTAGATGAAATGAAACAAAATACAATTGTGATGTAGGGAAAGAGCCGAGGAAACAAATCTAAAACAATTTAACAATAAAAAACATAATCCCTTTGATAAAAAAAATAGAAGAGGAAAAATACAAAATGTATCTCAGCTCTCAAAGTGCTGCGCGTGTATCTCGAATTGAATTGGATTTTATTTTCTCACTTTTTGTCAACGCTTGGCACAATCAAGTCAAAATGCGCAGAATGAATGTGAATTGAGTAAGAACTGGCTGCCTGCTGGATGGGAAACATATGCTGCTCCTTTTTACACTAAGCGTGTATTGAAAAAATGAAAGCGAGTGAAATGAAAACAAAAAAAAAAAGTTGTCAACGCTTTGCAAGAAGCTGAAGTAGATACGGCAGCGTGCGAACGCACAGACAAAGGTATTAGCATATATATCGCTACTTTCATCATCAACATCAACATCGTCATCGTCGTTCTGTGTGGGGGATCTGCTTTCAATAAACGCTGAAATCGCTTCCACGCAATTGCACCGGATAAAAAAGTATCAACGTCTATACAAAATATATCGCACCACGCATCAAATGGAGCAGAGCGCATCATAACATCATCCAGCACGGGAAGCGGTGCGGTGTTCTGCGCAACAAAAGCCAAATAGCAATGGATCGAATGGTACTGTTGGAGAGGACTGTTTGGAGTGTAGCGCTACTGAGCTGCTGATGATAACAATGTGATGCGAGGAGCAACAACCGATTTTGCCATTGTTAGGTAAGACAAGTGCGAGAGGGCGAGTAGGTAAGAAAAGCAACAACACGGCAATGGTTACCAAGTAGCAACAGTAGCAGCAATGCAAACAAAGATATCTTTTTCAAACTTTTCATTATAACGAAGCATGAATACCCTATATTATGGCTTATTAATAAAAGACACAAAGACTACTCCTCAGCTTATTCAAAATGAGTTCCAAAGTAATAATAGTAGCCTAAGCCACGGATATTATGAATCACTATTGAACAACCAAAAAAATATCAAGCGGCTTAGCTGGAGATAATGGATTTTTGGTGAAGTGTCTACTTTTCATGAATATAAGTTTAAAAGCAAATTCTATAATTTTTGTTGCTGTCACTTTTCATCTGGATCGTGCTGATATTCATAAATAACCAAATTTAAGTAAATAATTTACATTATGCCACATGGAAAAATATTAAGTAGTACAGAAAATTTATTAATTCTGGCCATTTATAAGGCACAATGTTCTATGAGGAAAAAACTATGACGAATGAAAAGAAGTTTATGTGTGGCTAAAATTATTTTGAGTTCTCCAAATACCACATGCTGAAAGGCAAGTCACTCGAGCTGCATCTAAGTCTTCAATGTCGTTAAAATGTTTGTAATATGTTCCAAACGTCAAAGTTCTCCCTTGGACTATTTGGAGGACTATTAAATGTACGAAAATCATTGAATATGAAAACAAAAGTCTGTTCCAAAGCCTACATCCCGTCACAAAAATTCTAGAATAAAGTTGCTTTTAAATACTTTAACACTTATTGGAATCAAGTAAATTAAAACTAAGGTAGCTCCGATTATGCCACTAAATTGAGCAGAGACGAAAAGAAATGGAACCTTGATGGTCCTGATGGTTCCTAATGGTAATGGCATTAGAAAAGGAAGCCTCCAATCACATTATCGAAAAGTAACTTTGAAAGGAGGCAGGCAATGGATTGACTTGGGCTGAATTTTCTTTCAAAGGAACCTTAGACATTCAATTTGATACTTCTTGGATGAAAAGTGATGACTATATTCAGGGTTTAGAGATGGCATTCGTTTCATTTTCGGATAAGCAAACTGAAAGTGTATGAACATTTCCGCAGCATAGTGCAAGACTACATGGTAGTCGTGAATCATAGCACGGCTTTGCCTTGGATAATATGAATATTTTAGAGTTACTGGCGTGCTGAGCACCAGACTCGAATCCAATGGACAATTTAAGACAAATTCTTACACAACATACGCTATAAGGACAATAAGCAGATTAAATAAGTTGAAGAGTTAATTGATGCCATTTAGTTTGCATGAAGCAAAATAGAACCTGAATTGTTTACAATGAACATGGAGAAACGAGTAAAAGATGTTGTTCTAAATAAAGGAAAATTGGAATATGTTTGGAATATTACCGCTAAGCAAATAAATGTAGGGTATAACAGAAAATAAATGGTATATCCACAACGCACCTAAGTCGCAGCGCATTTTAATAAAATTCAACGTTTTTATCTTTTTTTTTTTTTTTTCGTCATTTATGCTGATGAAATATATTCTGTGGGGTAAATCAAGAAATTAATCCCTTCATCGTCAGCAACAGCAACAGAAACAGCAGCAGTTGTCAAGTATAAACGACAGCGTCGGCAAATAATGGAATATTTTATGCTTATAAATATCGTAGATACAAATAACAATGAATGAATGAATGAATGAATCTGATGAAGAATGATATAATAATAATAGCAGCAGCAGCAACAACAACAACAGTAAGTAATAATAATAAAAGTGACAAGTGATACAAAGTAAATATGCGAATGAATACTCGCACTCGCACTCGTAGCTGTTGCGTTTCTTTTACACATTTGTACGTCCGTCAGTCCGTCCGTCCGTCCGCCTGTGTTGGCATGCCAACATGTTGGATATCCATGATTTTTCAGCTGCTACTACTACTACAACATGCTAGTAGACAGATCTGTGTGGCATGTACTGTGGCATGTTGCATGCTAGTCGCTTTGTATTTCATTCTGCAACGGACAAGTCTCATCTCTCGTCCGTCTGTCTGTCTTTCTGTCTGTCACTCAGTCTGTTTGTGTATCATTGCTGAATATGCATAAGCAAAAACAACAAACAAACTGTGTAAAGGAACGTGCAACGTGCTGCATAAAAAAAAAAAAAATGTGCAGTAAATGCAGCAGCTACTGGCAGGCAGGCAGCATAATTTCGTTTGAAAATCAGGGCTGTGCAGCTTTTCATTGTCTGCTCTATTCAGCTTGGATATCCAATTAATCGTGTCATGAATTGGAGGTAGTTCGATATGGTTTATGAAATTTTTGATTGAAGCAGCTATTGTGTTTGACGAAAGCAGTACAATGGTGCTTTGAGCTGCGTTTTTTGCTTCGTAGCCCTGTTCTAACTAAAAAGCCAAAGCTGCTGCGCTACACGCTCTCAACACTTACAATTTTTATTTTATTATTTTAAAGTGAACTTTAGTTGACTTCGCATATTGCCACAGTTTAACTTATACAATTTATCTATGAAGACTTTACACTTTTGAATTTTTTTTTGTATTTTTAGCTAATGGGTATTCTATGGGAACTTGTCCACATAATGAAGTAGTACCACCCAATAATGTCAGTGGATCCAATTTGTTTTTAATTGTCTTTTAGATATATACCAAATCTCATTCATTTATGTCAAATAGTTGCAGCCAAAGTAAATTACGAAGTAATAAACTTGGACGAAATAAACTCCGGGGTACCACAAGGCAGCGTCCTAGGTCCAGTGCCATACACCTTGTTTACAGCGAATTAACCTCCGTTACAGCATATATGCACTGGATCCAGTGCAAGCATCCAGTAACTCGCAAGCTAACCTTTAAAGCAAGTAGCTAGATACATGGTGAAACAATGTGAACGCACAAAAATCTAAGCACGCATCTCTCAGTATTAGGAGAGGCTAAAGTGTAATAATGCATAGTGACGTCACTTCATGTATGCGCTCTCAAAATAGTTGCACTTTGTTCTGAATTTTTTAACGAGTAGTTGTACTCTGTATGTGCGATGTCAGTATTGTGCAATTTCAATTGTTGCTTATAGGTGGGGAGTTCCGCCACCTTGTATTATTATACCATGGGAGAGGCACATGTCCGCCACACTATATAAAACTAAGTATCTAGGAATATACCTAGACCGAGTGCTTACCTGGCGCTACTATATATTTAGAAAGAGTAATCAACTTGAGCTGAGACTTAGATCGTTTAATTGGCTTCTAGGCCTAAGAAGCCAATACTCATCTGTCTTAACAGAAAATAAAATACTTATTTACAAAGCGTTAGTGAAACCATTATGGACTTATGGAATTCAGATTAATGGCTCTGCAAGGTCAAGGTCTAAGTTGAAAATTCTTCAAAACTTTCAGAGGAAACTTAATCCATAAATAATCCAATAGTAAACAAAGCCATCCCTGTCATCATTCGAAAAAAAAACATCAGTTAATATTAAAAATAATGAAAAAAAATCGCCATCAAAAGACTTCGAAGTCATCGTCAAAATCACTGAAAATGGCAACGAATCAAATCATTTCAGAAGGGGAAGAAGACTTTTGCATCATTTGCATAAAAAATTTATGCCATGGAATTTTACCAATTTCAGATGCATCGAGTAAAGCCTCTGCACTTCAACTTAATTGTTCCAAAATTCAGCGAAGCTAATGTGAAGAAGATTCTGATGAAGATCAGAAATAAATCAATTAAATACTTAAACTGGTCTACGAAAAAATGGCTTAGGTGTCTAAAAAGTTTCCACCTTTTTGCCAATTTGGTTAGAGTTTGAGACGCTCTTACACATGGTGAAAATCAGGAAGTCTTCTTAAGCAGGTAATAAATAGAAGATGAAACAAGTCAATGTCCTCACTGTCTGCATACGAGTTGTTTACCCTTTACAGCTGTTTTTTTGAAAATTTGTTCGCGTTCGCGCATCGTTACATATTTTACGTTTCAATTTTGCAGATACAACTGCAGCATTTAAGAAGTTTCAAATCAAAAAAGTTTAAGAAACTCTAAGCCAGTGGAAGAATGCATTTCTTTTTCATCGTTTTCAGTTACCAACTTTTCTTTCAGTATATGTAAAAAAAAAGGGAGAAAATAAATCCAATTTTTTCACTAGTTGCAATGCACTGGATTCAATCTGATTTTTTATTATTTTTTCTTTTTTTTTTTATGCTGCTGCCAAACACATTGGTGACACTATGAGTACAACTCGTCACGGCGGCTGCTATTGCTGCTGCATGCTACTTCCACTTCCTTCGCCTCTTGCTACACAGCCTCTTACCCTTCTATATTTTGTTGTCGTTGCTGTTGTCGACATTGTCGTTGCCGTTGCCGTTGCTGTTGCTGATGAAGTGACATTTACGCAATCATGTTGATACTCGGAGCCATCACTCATGTCGATGTTGACGATATGAATGAATTATGCGGCGAACAAGCGTACGATATGATGGTATCTGTGTGTGAAGCAATGTTTGCCTGTGTAGGTGTGAGTGTGTATCGACATACGTTAAACTTGCGGCAATTTTTTAATATGGCAGACAAAAAACCAGTAAAGGCAAGCAATGACAGTGAGAGTTTGGATGATGATGATGCCGGTGTTGGCGTTGTAGCAGACGAGGTGTTTAAGCAGCAGCAGCAGCATGTGTTGCATGTACACGCATGGTTGTGTGTGTGTGTGTGTGTTTGAGTGTAAGTGTTGCGGCTTGTCTGTGCTGCGAGCGCACGTTGCTTTTGCGGCATTGTTCATGTGGCATAATTTAAATAATTGAAAGTTTTATGCTGACGCGCGGGTTACATGCCCGCAAATATCCTGCCTGCTACAGCTCCGTTGGCTGCAACCCAGTGTTGCATGCAACACAATTTGCAGCAGTTGCCAACGCTTATGATGACACCAACATGCATTGCACAGCACGACACAAGCATGACAAGGACACAGCTTAAAATGTTTTAATTTCTACAAGCAGGCGAAATATGTTGCACGAAAGTCGGAAGCCGCAGCTGTTGCAACAAGAAGAAGAAGAGCAACAACAACTATCGTATCGTTATATTGCTGCTGCTGCGCTGCGCTTTTACTTTTAGTCCTTTTATATTTTAATTTGTAGCTCATTGCAAGTTCGTTTTTTAATGACGCAGCGAAATGTATACGGATACGTCAGAACTTTTGCAATGGAATGTGCCAGAACTGTAGTAAGGCAGCACATTAAACGAGAATTGAATTTGCCACAGTTGCTCAATGTTGCACGATGTTGCTGTGCATATGACCGGCGGCGGCGTTAGCTGGCACAACAGCAACAGCAACTGCCAACGAACGAACGAGCGAACGCACAACAAATGTCTGTACATGAGAATTAAATTAACCATTTTAATGTAAGAGCCAGGAGCAATAACAACAACAACAACAATTGCAGCAGTATTCGCAATGCGTTGGTGTTGCACAGACACACACACACACAGACACAAACAAATGCAAATGGCAGCCAGACTTACACAGACAGTTAGACAGAAGGACGGACAAATTGATTGTCATGCCCAATGTTGCCCTCAAGCTTTATACGAGCTTGCTGTCTATAGCGTTGCGAAGCTGTTTGGGCGCTGCTGCGGCATGTAGGGTTGGCGTCGTTGCTGTCTTTTAATGATAGAACAAACTGGAGAATCATCGCACTTGCAGCCACTCTGCTCGAGCAGCAGCAACACGGATTAAAATTAAATGATCACTTTTCCGGTGCAAACACAGACAAGCGGCTTCGGACAAAAAATAATGGATCAAATAAACTATTATGTATTGTTAAAACTTATGCGCTTGTACCCTGCAAAGAAGCATTTTAATGCTCGCATAACTAAATAAAAACTAAATTTGTTAATTAAAATTAATATAAATGAAAATTACTTGGATTAGAAAGCTAAATATATGGGAATAGAGAACTATCAGAGAACTGCATCTGCTAATTTTGGATGATAGAGCCCAAAAAAATATATGTAAAGTGTAGAAAGCTTTATACGCAGTGTAAGGCCGAACCGTCTTCACTTTTCCAATGCATTTTCATCTTCTCTCGATTTAAGAAATGTTTACTGGGGAATGGCTTGCAACATGTTCATGGCGCCCGAGCAGGGAGATAATTTTGATCTAATTTATAAACATTTAATTAAAAAAGTATGGCAGGTTCACACAGTGCTAGCTATCGGGCAAAATATATCAAATATATTAACACTTTTGGTAGAATTTTATGTCGCTTCTATTTAAATTTAAATTACTTTCAATGTACTGTGATGTGAGTGTCATATATATTCGTCCAGTATTTTACTGCAAAAATAAGGTGCCCGAGCAGTGATTTATTATTTTTTCACCACTAGCACTAAACGGCTTGACAAACAACTGTAAAAATTAAAAACACCTTATACACATTATTAGCGAAGAGTATCATAAATAAATAAAAATTGTAGACACCGCCGGCGGACAACAAGCGACTAGCAACTATGACCAAAAAAATAAAAAGCGCATGAAACCCTTTAACAGCTTCACACGCAACAACTATTGAGACTGGACTGTGCGACAATAAAAAGTGGGAGTTTGAGGACATTCAGTGCAGCATTCGCATTTCACACAAATCATGTTGCTGCCATAAATTCTAAATTGCCAACCATTTGGTGGTGAGCAACAGCAGCAACATGATGCACATATCGATGATGTTAGTACATCCCAACTCATGCCCAATAGTGGAAACTGTTCGTTGGTTAGTTGTTGGTAATGCGATAGAGCGATAGAGTCTACACTGGCTGGGAAGCAAGACAAAAGGATGCTGATAAAAATGATGATGCTGCTGATGTAGTTTATATTACAAACTGGACAACCTCGACGACGACGACTGGACGTTGACGTTGGAGCTGGAGCTGGTGCTGGTGGTGGTGGTGGTGCTGGCTAGTGCAATGTTTGCAGTTTCTGCTGCGGCACGTTGAGGGCGAGCTATAATGAAACTTGACATGTTATTTGTTCATCGAACGACCAAATGGACCAATGGACTGACTATACACTGCAGAGGAAAAGCATGAATTTAGCGGAAGCGGCAAACGGAAAAGAGGTAACTGAAATATAGTCCCGAGTTATAGTACTACACTCTCCCCTTTCGACGTCCAATATTGTTTGTATATGCTAGAATAAACATTACAGTTGCAACAACAACCACAGCAGCAGCAGCAACTGAACGCCATGAGCTATATTTGAGTAAACTAACAACGGCGATGATGATGACGACGTCGACGACGCAGACGTCTCTGCTGACTGCAACAGCAACTGAGCGAGAAAATAATGCAATCGCTTTTGTTTGCGGCGTCATTGCGGGCGTTGGTGCTACACAACATGTTGATGAGGGGTATGGTGGCTCAGACGTTATGGCGCTTTAGATCAGAGTACTGCCATGGCATAAAATGAATTGGAGTGAGTTGATGCTGTTGCTGTATGATGGGTTCAACTGTGCGCTGGGTAAATAAATTGAGTGCCATGATAAATACATAAAACATACTCCACTGGCACTGACAACAAAAACGACAACAATAGTAAATATGCACACACACATGCAGGCAAACAGCCAAACACACACACACACACATGGGTGAAGATATCAGCCAACAGAGACATCAACATATAACATTTAAGCTGTATCCATATGAATATATATAGAGAGTGGCTTATATTTAAATAGGATGTTCCATGCCAATTGGTATTGGAACTTTTATGCAGTTCTAAAATTCATAACAAGTAATTCAATTTACTAGAATTGGTTTCTATGGTTTCTAAAATGTCAACATTTGTGGCACTGAAATTCTAAAAAAATCTTCACACGCGTTCGTCTGTAAGCAGCCTCTATTAATGATGGTATGGTTGGTATATAGTTCGGATTTTAGAAAGCTTAAAGTAAGTGCCTCGGGCATATAATCCTTTGTCGAATCTAGAATACTTATGGACCGTTTATTCAAACGTTTCAATACACACTAAATGAGGAGTATTGGTGTTAGAAGCAGATAGAAGCACAAAAGGTACTAAGAACAATTTTTTTTTAAGCCGGCAGAACTTTCTTACAATGAATAACAAAGCAGAAAATCAAGTTTTTAGAAGTCTTGGTATTGAAAATAATGAAGACATGTGAGGTCCGCGGTAAAAAAGTTTTCTAATAACTACATATGTCCAAGGTTTGATAAAGACTGCCTATTGCTAGGCTTTTGATCCCTACGGAGTCTCGAGCGCAGCTCCACAGAGTCACCTTTTAAATATTGCGAGCATTCGGCCAGCAGCAGTATAGCCATCGTAGTGGACATCGAGCAATCATTCTATCGAGTTTGGTAACCAGGAATCCAAAAAATGGTCAAGAATAGACTGCCTTCGATCTACTTTGCCTTGATATATTTTAGAGTCGTTCCTTCAGTGTCAAAACAAGCACAGAAGCGTTAAATTTTTTCAATAAGGTATATCTCGTTCAGTATTTGTCGTATGGGTGCATACTTTACGGCTTTTGAAAGATGTAAGTGTATAGTACTACGCTCTTTTGACAACATTGCGCTTGGACAATTCAGCTACAGCGCGTCGAACTTGGAGGTCTCAAAGGTAGAAATTCGTCATATTTTACATTTTTACTACCTGAAAGGCAAAAACGCATCGCAAGTGGCCAACAAAATTTCTGTCTACGGGGCCGATACTTGTTCAACTCGCGTAGCACAACAGTGGTTCACTCCATTCCGTTCTGGTGTGGAGGAAGTGCAAGATGCACCACACTCCGAAAGATCTGTCTTCGAAGAAGTCGAAAAAACTAAAGAAGTAATCGAGATAGACCGCCATAATAGCAGCCGTACCATCGCCCGTGAGCCGAATGTCAGTCATATGACCGTTCGAAGGGATTTGAAGAAGCTTGGGATTACAAAGAAACTCGAAACTTGGGTGCCACACGAATTGGCACCAAAAAACCTCATGGACCGAATTTAATTTTAGGAATCGTTGCAAAACCGATCCGTTTCTGAGGCGAATGGTGACTGATGATGAAAAGTTGGTCACTTACGACAACGAGAAGCGCAACCGGTCATGGGTGAAGGGTGGCGAAGCGGCTCAAATGATTGTCAGGAAGGTTTTGCTGTGTGTTTTGTGGGATTGACAGGGAATCATCTACTATGAGCTGCTCCCCTATGGCCAAATACTCAATTCGGTCCTCTACTGTGAACAACTGGACCGCTTAAAGAAAGTAATTGCCCAGAAGCGGCCATCTTTGGCCAATAGGAGAGGAACTGTGTTCCATCAGGACAATGTCAGACCATATACTTTGATTTTGACGCGCCAGAAGCTTCGAGAGTTTGGATGGGAGGTCCTTATGCATCCACCTTATAGTCCGGACCTGGCACCATCGGATTACCATCCTTTTCTGCCAATGTCGAACGATTTAATTGGCGAGAAATTGGCCTCAAAAGATGTTTACGAAAATCGATTGTCTCACTTTTTTGCCAAAAAGGAAGCAAGCTTCTATGAACGTCTGATCAAAACGGCGCTTATTCCAACTAAATCCGATGATTGTACGCAATTTTATAAAGATTTGAAATAAAGGCGAATATACGAACGAATTTTTGTTCCAACCTAAATTTGTGGCTATAGAAATATTGATATTAGTAAATTTTTGGCATCAAAACGACTAATCGTTGGAGATCCATTTCCATTTTTTTAGACTTTTTAATGTGAACTGTTTCATCATCATGTTCAAATGGCGTCTTTTTTTATTATTGAGATAAATCTTTACATCTTATGAAACGTTTTTTCTGGTACGGTTTTCTCTGTCTGTTATTAGGGCATGGAAAAAATTTGTAAACACATTTGTTGGTATGCATGAAAGGCAGTGCCGAAAAGATGTATTTATCCAAACCAAGCCTAATGAAACATGTTATGGCTTATTGAATTTTACATGTCAGTCTGTCATAGTTCGACAGCTTTAGCCCCGCAGAGATTAAACACAATTAGCTGTTTACACAGACAAAAAACTAAACACAAAAAATATTCAAAATAAAAAAAAAACATTAAAAAAACGCGAGAATTAAGTGGCCCCTATAAAAGCAAGTCAATATTTTTTGTTGAACATGAAAGCGTTTATAAATTACAAATAGTTTGTTTCAGCTTAATTCAATTAGTAGAAGTCGTTTAAAATTGAGTTTGAAGATTTGTGCCGAAGAAGAAAATCGAAATGGTATAAAATACGCCTAATACAAGTATATTTTTGGTTATATGTACACTTCAAACATATTTTATATAATATATTAATTTTGCTATAAAGTTTGTATTTTTTGCAAAAGAAGGAGTCAGCGACCCCATAAAGTATTTATATATTTTAGATGGATCAATCAAGGTCGGTATAAACAACCATCCATTACTTCAGATACTTGTTTCTTGGAGATTATAAAATTTTGAGATATCATATACTTCTCTTAGAGATAAAACCATTTTTGAAATATAAAAAAGGTATAATTTATTTGATTGCTTATTACTATTTAAAGTGGGACAACTTAAATCATTATCATGACTTTATCTTGATTTGATCTTGTTGGTGACTTCTATGTATCTTTTATAACTGAAGCCGAAACAATTGTATCCATAGCTAACTAAGCTTTTCATAAAATTGTGCAGCTTAAATTCATTTCTTATTATTTCACCTCAATGAATTTTGGTATATTTTATATTCTACATACCGAGATTTGATGTTCAATAAATATAAAATGGGTTGAATTTTAATAAAGTTATATACCTGTAAATAAACGAAGATGAAAAATTAAGATTAATTAAAATTAAGCATTCATTTTTTATTTTCAAAAATATATTCTTATATACAATAGTAACTCTAGGCTTAAGTTAAAGGCGTGTCAGTATTTGGACAATTTCGGATCGAGCTGCTTCAGAAATGTTGCAAATAATAAACCAACCTAGACTCAGTTCCAAATTTTTTTTTTAAAGAAAATATATTGAAAGTTTATAATTTGTTTTTTTCCATCAACAATCTCACCTATCCGCACTATTAAATTAAATGTAGCAACCAAACAATTTATAGAACACACCACACTGCCAAAGCGCATGTTTCATGTGTGTTTTGATTACTTCGTTTCACTTAACATGGAATTCATCCCGGCATACGGCTGTCGTTAGCATATACATATATAAAATATATATAAGTATTTATGCAAAGTCTATTTATTTTAGCTGTTTTAGGTACCGAACCGCGCACTTCTTCCTGGTACACTCAAAAAGATTGTACCAGTACTTCATATGGCAAAAGCAACTTCAGCTGTCATTTCAGTTGTGCAGTCGAAAAAAATGCGCTTCATGCAACAGCAGCAGCAGCAGCTTTCCACTATTATTTTAAGCAATGCTTCTCGACTATCTTTTTTTTACCCCCTTTGCATGCACACACAGACTTGCTTTTGACCTTTTGTCTAACTCACTTTGCGCTTAGTTTTGAACAGTGATTTATTTTTTATTTTTTATACTCTGTTAGCTCAAGAGTATAGTAAAAATTTGGAAATGTTTGTAACAGTCAGAAAGTGGTAGAAAGTATTCTTAATTAACAGAGAAAGTCGAGTCGATATAGCTATGTGCGTCTGTTCTTTCTTCGTATGTGTGGGTTTTTTCATCTTAGCAGGAGATGCCATTTTATTACTTAAAGTCAAAAATTTTTTATTTGAGTACAAAATTAGCGTAAATTCATTTTATTTTTATGTGATTATATTTGATTTGTTTTGATTTTATTTTATTTTATTATGTATTATTTTATTTCATTTTAATTGATTTTATTTTTAATATTTCAATACTGCTCTGCTACGATTTTCTAAAGTAGGGTATATCAAAGTCGTCTTCACACAACTCAACAGCTTACTAATTTTTCTTCTCTCTCACATTTTCTTTGAGCTTTTGTTCATGCAACGTTGTCAGAGTCGCGCAACGCTTCGGATGCAAATGAAGCCGCGGGTAATAACCGAAAAAAGGCCAACGAGCGGCTGATGCTGCTGCTGATGAGGCTGACAATGCTGATGGTATTGCATGATGGCTTAGAATGCGGCAAGTAAATGAAAGAATAAAAGCGAGTATGCTTCACCGAATATGCTGCACATATGCGGTACTCATACGCCCTGTTGTGCGCAGCTAAAAAATAGAAATAAAGGCACAGGAAGTGAAATGCAGTTAGAGTATAGAACAGAGAAAGAAATATGTAGTTTATGATTTGCATACGCGCTGCTCCCCTCCACAGTCATTATTACAACTGACTGCGTTATACAGCATCAGTCACACACACACACACCCAGGCACACACAGAGACACATTGAAATTTATTATTTATTGTTGCAAGGCGTTAAAAGGCGTCGCATTTTGAGGTCATGTTCGCATGACATTTAGTGACGTGTGCAACAGGGTCATTAAGCTCAAGTGGCAATTCGTTAATTATGCCATCGCCCTACTGCACACAACTCTAACTGTGCTCCATTTTCTAACACACACACATACACACAGACTCGCCAAATGTCCTTGCTATCCTCGATGTTGCTGCTGCTTCTGCTGCCGCATAAATTCTAGCAGCTGCAACATTGCCAATTATGCACTCAGCTTGTCGAGGCTACCAAAAATGCTGAAGCGCATAAATTAAATCCGTTCAAGTGGCTACTCCGTTCCGTGCTGAACTCAACTGAAGTGTTGCAGCAAGAGAGATTCATGTATGTTGCACATGTTGCACAATTGGTTGTGCTGGCTGTGCTGTGGCTACAATTGTTATTGCTACTTTACTGCTGGCAACAATTGTTTGTGGCTTTGTGCGATACTTGCTTCGGTCAGCAGCGACATTTGTCACAGCTGCATGTCTGAAACGTTTGCAGTTCTTAAGCAGAGTATTACAATTATGTTTTATACGTGAGTGTGTGTGTATATGTGTGTGTTCGTGTTTGTGGCAAATACATCTATATATATGTGTGTGTGTAAGCCAGCCAAAGCTTAATAACAAAAACTCATTTCAGAATTTATTAAATTCAAAGTCAAAGAAAATTAATTTTATGCAAATTGAAATTCGAAATTGTTTAGAATAAATTGCACAGCACACCAGCATAAAACACCTCGCACTCATTGCTTCTACTTTAAGTTTCCAGCTAAACCATTGAATTTCAAATATTGCAAATACTTTGCTCCTTCTCGACATTAATTTCCACTCGGAATTAGCTATTTATAGAAAAAAAAAAAATATATTGTTTTAATATATTTATGCGCATCTCTTTTTCATTTGTCTGAGTGTTTCTTGTTGTTGTTTCAACAGCTTTTTGTCTTATGCAAATTAAGAACTTCTGCTGGCTGCTTTGCTGCTTTAGCCCCCTTCTCGCCCATTTGTGTATTGCTAAGAAATCATAATCAAGCAAAAATTATAAACACCAGCAAGTAGCACACAAAAGGATTTTGATGGAAAATGTGCAGAATTTACGCATGAAATATTTCACAGAGCATGGAGCATACACTTATAAGCATCTAAAAAAAGATGAAAATTAATTTGCATCGCATGTTGTTGTCTTAATTAAAATAGTTGTAGCAGTGTGTGTCTGAGTCATGTGCATACACTTAAAAAAATATAGTATGACTTTAAATATAAGCGGACACAAGTCAAAAATACTCGTTTAAAGGGGATTTCTGCTTATATTAAGACTGAAAATTCATATTTAGTGCTTAATTTGCAATCTTCTTTGTACTCTATTTTGATTGGAAGCATTATATGATTTTTTAAGTAAAACTTCTTCAGCAACATTTGAACCTTAAAAACTGATAACAAGTGTGCCACATTGGACTATTTGCCAAGGTAAAGTTTGTCCTTGCTTGCCTAATTTCAAAATCATTTAATCATAATAGCGACTTTTTAGTATCAAATAGCGGACTGTACTGACAGTCACTCATCCCTTCCTGGCTGTGGTTCCGAAGTCAAGATTCTGCTACCAAATCGCTCTTCTATATTTTCAACAGATATGCCAGTCCCAGCCGCTGACGAAATATGTAGCGACCCAAACAAAATTATATTGGCTACTTACACCCACGACGTTGACATTTTCTGTAGTTCTCATTGCGAGTACGAAGCTGCAAACGGGATTCAGGATTATCTCCACACATGAGCGAACCGTTAAAACCTAAGCATATACTGAGTAGAAATGTTAATTTCTGCAGGGTCACCATCGCGCAATTAAAGAAGGTGAAATATATAGGTATTAACCTTGATCAAGGGCTCTCTGTCGGGCAGTACATCAAATCTGTGCTACTAAGCTGCAGAAGCAAAGCAGAAGAAATTTTTTTTGAAGGCTAGCCTTAAAGCTTTAATAGTACACGAACCTAGCTACCTATGTAAACTACCCATTCAACATAAACCACGATCTTGAGTTTGTATTTGATATTGCTTATAAGAAAAAAGTTTTTAACATGGTAAGTCGGAAAAGAAAGTGGATTTGTATGAGAGCTACCACAAAAAGTGAGGGACAATATCCATTAATTTAATGAGAAGCATTCAATAAATTTATATGTTTTTCATTTTATGTTGATATGGAGATGAAGATTTCTAGATCGACACTTGGGAATCCACGATGTTTCCATTATCAAATTGCAAACACTGATACCCTGTGTCGGTTCTAACCGCAAAATAATTAATAATTTTTGTATTTGCTGCCAATTTCTCTTTCTCATCTCGAAAACACAAGTCAATCTAGTCATCGGCCTTCATGTATGTGAATAGGGAATCTAGTCCCAGAGTATTCACTTTTGAACCGAAAGTACTTGTCCTCTGAATGCAATATTTTTATAAGTGTACCGCTTTGCTTTATTTATATCATATTATGTATGTGTATGTGCATATGTGTTTGCATTTAACCACAAATTCAACAGCAGCAGCAAGTGGCAAAAAAAAAAACTGAACAAGAAAAAATTATAAAAAAATTCAAAACTTTTAGCAACATTCAACATTTTGCAGCACTTCATCATCATTAACTAAAATACCTCAAAAACAACAAAAAATATAGATGAAGCAAGCAAAATATTGTAAAAAATAAATAATGAAACAATAAATCGGTCGGTTTAGTCGAAGCGTTTTTACACTTTATAAAATTAAGTATTAAATAATATTATGGCAGATAAAAGTCTTAAGTATTTTATGTTGCAGGGCTTCGGAAGCACATTATCAGCGTCTGGTCAAAGTGAGAGAGCAGCCTTGCAGGCGTTGTCATCAAGCAACTGCTGCTCTTTTAATTAGTGGGTAACTTGGCTACTAAAAAGTTTACTATTACAAGAAGTAATTCCCTACTATGTAATACAATTCTAGATTCGTTTTGTTACGTCTGTGGAGAATGGAGAAAAAAATATCTTATTTACATATGGCCTGGGTTCCACATACGGTTTGTAGTCGGTGTAAGAGTATGTTAATCTGATGGGGGAAAAACAGAAAGACTTGACATTCACAGCACCAATGATAAGAATCATCTTCACCAACAAGTCCACAAAATTGTTACTGGGACAAAATTGAAGATGAAATGCAAGTTGACAAGGGTTTCAATGAATAAATCTCAGGATAATGAATGTGTGGGTCGAGACGAAAACAGGGACTGCTTTACGATGGACAGAATCGAAGAGTGGGAGGATTGCCTACACATTAAGTCAGTTCACTCTTACACCACGCGTGTCGCACCATCGTACAGTCGCTTCAAAGAAAGAATTACTTTTGAGAATCTTATATAGTGGTGTTTGCCTCAACTGCTTTTGGCGGGCATACTCATTAGCTATTAATGACGGAATTTCGTCTTCGGGTTTACCACCGAACTTTCCTTTACTACTGCACAGACCTGAATCTGCGGTACTGCACACAGGTTGTATTCGAGTTGTATGCATAGTTCTATATCCTAAGTAACCCATAAAACGTCGTCCCCGTTTTCGTCACGATTTTTTTTGTTAATCCGACTTAACCTATCTGAACTAAATAAGTTTCATTTCAATAAACAACCTTTAAAAGATCAACTTTAGTATACCCTGCACGCATTACATTTTTTATAGTAAGCCTTTCTTGGATTCCAAAGTAGGCTAAAGGGACAAATGTTTCAATTCATATTTGTACTTTTATGCGTGCTATGAAAATTTTTCTCAGGTCAACTTATAAACGGACGAATGGACAAATTAAATTAAGATAATTAATTCCAGTTTGTAACAGCGCTAAGCCAAGATAATCCTTGCTAATTTAGCGATTTTCTATCATATTGATGAACGGATTAGATAAAATTTTAATAAAAAAAATTGTAACAGTGCAACACCAAATTAATAATTTTTATTTTGACTCTAATTATGCCAAGCACGAAAACATTAATTTTAAGCACTTTCCTTTACATTCTTCGCGAAGTTACAAACATTTTGACATTGCAACGAACCCACAAACTCAATATAATCTGTTAAAAATAGTTTCTGTGCAGGGTATAACAAACTAAAACAATAAAAAAACAAAAATATGTAAAATGTGTTACAAGAAGTGTTCTCGAAGCGCCAACGTGCACCGCGCAACAACATTCCTTGCCACTTCATAATATTCTGACTGCACTTCATTCCACTTTAAGTTGCAACTTTAACTTTACAAGCGCCTTTGCAACAAGCGCGCTTGCTACAACACTACACTCCTCATATAACCGAGAAAATATGCACTTCCCTGGTCTTTTTGCCATGGTCATTTGCCTATAAATCCCTCAGTTTAGTTTAGTTGCCACGATCCGGACTCAGTTCGACGCAGTTCAGTTCAGCTTGGCTCTGCTGGCTGCGTGCAGCATTTGCTGTGTTAATTCATAAAATGCTTCAACAATAACAACAACAACTTATAGTTTTTTTTTCTTTACTTTTCATTATAATTGGTGTTGTTGTTGTTGTTCAGTAGAGCTTTTGGCATTTGTTTGTAAACCTTTGCATACTCCTCCTTCAATCAAAGCACATATTTTTTTTACTTCATAGTTCTTCATTTTCTTTTTTCTATACACTATAGTCGAATGGGTAAATTAATTTTTTTATTAAGTTAATATTTAAAGTGTGTGCAAAAATAGGTGTTAAGTTTGTATATGGGTATTAGCTATGGCGAGTTAATTTTTATATACATATGTACAGCTTAGGAGTATAGGAAGTTTTCATTATATTAAAAACTGATATGTATGCATTTTGGTTCACATAGCCAAAGAACAGACAGACGGACGGTTCAACTTGAAGTGCTTCTCCATATAATCTTTAAATATAAGGAGAAAGAGTTGCACTTTAAGTATCCACAATGAGCTCAGATCAGATCTTCATAAAATCTATACTTCAGCTAGGTTTCTGGTATTGTAGTATTATTTGTATTTTTAGCTATAGGCTCCACATTGGCTGATTATTAATAAAAATATATTCCTTCTCCCTCTGCAATTTTTATCTGAAGCATATTACAACTTCGGTTCCACCGAATTTAATTTAATTTTTCTTTCACTCTATTTCAAAGTTTTACTCCATTTTGTTTACTATTTTTTCAGCTTTTGCACTTCACACTTTGTTGAATTTATGCATTTTGCTATGTTTATATATGTATATACTTTTTTTTTTTCAACTTCCGCCGCGCGCCATTGCGCCTACAACATACGGTGCCATAAGCGAGCCAGCAATAATAAAAGCGCCAGCAACAGGCGCCCAAGGAGCAACAACAACAATATTTTGGTATACAATTGAAGTCGGCTGTTTGTTAATGTGGGTGTCTATTGCTACCGCCTTAGTCGGTCGGTCGGTCGGTCGGTCGGTCTGTCTGTCCGTCTGTCAGTCTATCTACTCGACGTGTTGATTGCAATAGCAACATGAAGCGCCTTCTATTTGGCGGCATTGAAGATTTTGATGAGTAGCTAACACACATTGCAACAAGCTACAATTCACCACCCGACCCCACTACACGCTTTCGTGTGTTCTTTCTCTGTTGCCAATGTGGCTGGCTGGCTGCTGCCATTCGCTCGCACAGCATGTTGCTGCGCTGATCATTGCCGGTTTTGGTTCTGCTTGCAACACCACACCACCACGTCATGATACCACTTCCCAAATGTACAATTTCTTTATTGTTTTTGTTTAAATTGCATTCAATTTGATTGCTTTTTATTTATTTATGAAGTCATTTCTTTGTTTTTTCATCGAACGTTTTTAGCTTTCACAACTTGCTGCTAACAAATTAATTCCACTTCGCTGCGCGCGCCTGTCAACATTTTTATTGTTGCACATCGTAGAATCGGCGGTTTTTGCTGCATAGTTTTCCCTTCCTTTATTAAGTTTTTTCTTTTCTATTTTATTTTCAAAACGTTTTCCAATTAACTTACACTTCATAAAAATTATTTGCTTAAGCACGAAACTAAATTTTCCAGCTGGTATTTCCTTTTATGCATTTCACTTCCGCTGCATAAAAAAATTTTAATGATTCAATTTGATTTTTAGTCAGTGATAAAATAAATATTATTTTAATTTTCATTAATGTATTTTTATTTGCTCTGTAAGAATAGCTGCTGGTCTTTAGTTTTCGAAGTGTTTTTTTTTTTTAATTAGATGCAACTGCAAACATTTGTACGCAACGGAATTTTGTGTACCCTGCATATTTGATTGTAAGCTTTAAAGTACCAAATTTAATAACAAATTAAGACCTTCCGGTTTTCAACATATGTTAGAGCGTCTCAAACTCTCCCTAATTGTATACCAGCTGCCATGCTACTTTTCTCATATAGCAATAAACTATTTTAACACACTAAGAATTAATAAAATTCTTATCTCTAATATGTTGGCAAGTTGGAAAGTTCTCTCAAAATCGGTTCAACAGTAGTAGCTGTCTACTTGACGACAGACAGACAAAAATTTAAAAAAAATAGGCTTTATTAAATATACATCATATTTAAATTATGTCAACAAACTGCTATGAATTTTTTTTACATTATTATTGTATTCATCATTTTTCAAAAGGCATGTTGAGAATAATAAGTGATAAGAAATATTTGATTGAATACAAAATTTATTAAATATTAAATTAAATAGTATTAATATTTAGTATTTTTTTGTCATAATTGCATTCATTGACTTGAATGAGTTGAATGAAGCAAGCACTTAAAGGCTATTGACAGAAACTTCTATAAATATATAATATATAAGAATATTTAACCTGGCTGACTTAAACATTCATTTACCTTCATCATCTTCAAATTCGATTTGTATGTCTACTTCATACAAGAAATATTCAAATACGTAATTTGCGGTTTTATTGAATTTTTTTCCTCAATACGAACAAGAGGGAAATCAAGTCAAAGTTTATTTTGGGTAATATTTTTATTTTAAAGAAATATTTGTAATCTGGTAAGATTAAATGAAACACATATTTCGTCGAACTTGATCAGTTTAACTGAACAAATGGAACATCTTTGGGGCTGGCATTTGTTCAGCATGCCAAAGTCCATATATCAGACGAACTTTTAATAGTAATACCCAAAATCCTGTTCTATAACGTTTTTAGAATGAAGATTGAAAGAGCTAGAAGGTCATTTCTTCTGAGACTTACCGGTGGATTGTGGTGAATGAGTGCTAACAATACTAAATTTGATAATTATCTCATTATTATGCATGTAACAGGCTTCTTCAGTAAGAATTCGGTTTTCCATGGTTTTATCGATATGTTGTACTGCAGTACATTGTAGTCCAGATTTAAGGGTGAGCACGAAAGAGTTAGCTTTTGCTTTATTTAGATTATCTTCGCTTCTTTATATTTTTATTGAGTCATTATGCGAGATGAATGCCAAGATGGCCTATGGCCTATTTTCGTTATTATTTAGAGTAAGCGGAGGCAAAGACCTATATTCAGTATAAATCTTACAAGTCTGCTTTTTTGCCCATATATGCGTTCATTACCTAGCCACTGTTGGAGAAGAGCGAAATGATCTGCTAGTTGCTTGCATTTCCATCAAGTCATAGACAGGAGAATGATTGATCAAAATGGAGAAAGTTTGACGATCTTTATTCAAATGCGGTCCATATTTCAGGTGTTATACGGTTTACTTGCTCAATACTACAAAGTTGTTCGCGAAATCCAAATTAGTAAATGTTTCGATTCTAAGAAGAAGACTCTAACAAATAAATTTAATGAGCAGGATAGTGGGCTTGTGGATCTGACTGTGTTATATTTTTATGGGTTAGGAATTATGTATAATTATTGACCTCCATCACTGGACACTGACACTGCTTGTTGTTTATATTAACATATATAATTCAGTTTGGAACACAAATTTATTACAATTTACGATGTGGCTTATCAAGGCGGAACATCTTCAATCAATTTACTCCGATTACTTTTCGCGATGAAGCAACAAGCTTCTTAGCCTTTATGACGAAATCCATGAAGGTCGTCTAAATACGGTCAAGAAGACTTGTTCCCGTTAAATACCTAATAATTTGACGATCACCCAAGAAATGTTGAAGAAATAGAGCACCGTTGGTTCTAAACATGTTTATGAAATCGTAATAGGTGATAGATCGTGGATATATGCGAAACAATGCATCTTTGGTATAAATCGTATGTTAGTATGCAATGAATCGTTAGTATGGGTGTTCCAAAGCAAGCCAAATCCAACAAGAAATATTGTTAGTAACATGAGACATCACTTGGAACTCACCACCTGTTCCCTGTTCCCATACGGAAAAAGGGTTTACTAAGATTGTGCCAATGTATTTAACAGATGGAAGAAGACGTGGTAGACCCCATTAACTACATATAATATTGATCAGCATTATAGAGTAGAGTCGATATACTTGTAGATATGTCCATCTGTCTGTCCGTATGAAAATCGAGATCTTGAAGACTATAAGAGGTGGAGCCTTCAAAAAATTGCATATATTTATAAATTTTATTATTCATTCTTTGTATAAATTGTAATCAATGATCCCCAAACCGCCTCTCACCAACGGACGCTTGGCACCTACGATGCAGACCTACTCCTCATTCAGACTTTTTGTGTGTAAACCTTTTATTTAAACACCAAATTTGGGTTACCTAACGTTAATTCTTATCAAATATTCCATTTACATTCAGACTGGATCCAGTTAAAGGTGTATCCCCCAAATATCTCCAATCTTTATGAGTTTTTGAATTAACATGTTTTATTGGGTGTTCCAAAACGCGTTAAATCCAACAATAATTGTTCCCGAACCCAGAACTTCTGAGCCAATTATTGCCTGTTCCCTCGAAAAAAAAACTCTTCAGCGTGAGCAACGCAGGACGGTGAATTCGGAATGATAACCAACCACTTATTTGCTTGAAATTTTGAGAGAAATGAAGAAAATCAAACGCCGAAGTCGGTCCAAACGACAGAGTTTTTGGATACTCGAAATATAACGAATTAATGCGCTGATTTGGCATTTAATGCTAATAAATTGCGAAGTCAAAGTTTGTCCGACACCAGAAGAGACTATTGAAGTATTCAAAAACTCTATTTTTGGAGTAACAAAAGTGCTTTGAAAATCGGATGAAATGTGTGAAAAAATGTATTAATCTTCATGGAGCATATTTTGAAAAACAAAACCAATTTCAATGGTGAATTGTCAATCTATCACTATTATATAAAAGGAAGCCCTCTTATATCGCTTTTCTAGTCTCCAAAACATTATCAATTCTTGTTGGAGTTATGAGTTTAAAGAAATTTGACAAAGAAATTGACCGGTATCATGGCGTAAGAACCGTAGCTATTCATGGTAAGTATATAAGCTCCAAAAAAGTGGCCGTGCCACGCTTTCAAGAAAAAATGGACTTCATTGGATAATCATTATTGGATGAAATCGAGAATCAATTTAATTATTCAGTACATGTTTATCATTTCGTTCATCATCTCGTGTGCCAGCACAACAACTTATACAGATAGAGACCTAAATAAAATCGCAAAATTCGTCAGCTTGTAATGGGCGATAATTCGAGTTCAGCGAAACGGCAAGATTTATATAAATTTTGGTTGGTATCAACATTCGGCTTCCGCTTCACCATCCACGCGTTACAAACAAACCATTGAATTTATAATACCCAACTATTTAAACTATGCACGTAACGCATGAAAATCATAAAAATTAAAAGCAAATAAAAATTAATTACGAGAAGATTTGAAGTGGTGTCGGTAAATAATTAAAATTGCATTTTTTTTTTTCGAATTTGTTGTCTTTAGTGGCAGTTGAAAAATTCGAAATGTTTTCATTATTCCCGGAATAGAGGCGAAACTAAAGTTGCACAATGGGACAGGACGACGTCGAATGAATTGCTGATGTTGCTGCAGACACTTGGCGGCAGTTAATCACTGCAGCAGTCACAACAGCAACAACAACAAGCACTATACGAGTAGCATAGAGACAAGTACTTACAAAAGGAAGCTGTCGCAGTAGCACGTCTTGCTGCAAGGATTTGCAATGCAATCGCATGCTGACACTTCAAAACAAGCAAAACGCACGTAGTAGCCAACAGACAGACAGACAGACAGATAGACAGACGGACGAGACACGAGGTTTCGTGGTCAGAGCTGTACAGTTTGTGTGTCGGAACGGGTGTCGTCATTGAAATCAATTATATTGGTAACATGCGGTAATTGCAGCTAACTAACTGAACGAATGAATGAGCCAGCGCTATTGAATTTGAAGAGTAGGAGACGCACAACAGCATAAAACCCAAAGCACTTTGCGATAATTGCACACAGCAATTGATTGAATGATGCAGCAGCGGCAGTAGCAGTGGCAGCCGGGTACTGGATTAAGTACGCCGTGATGAGGCGACGCGACGTTGGTCAGAGAGCAAATAACAAATAAAAACAGAAATTAAGCAAAAGTAAATATAAATTCATCAACGTCATCATCAGCAGCAACAACAGCAGCAACAGCAGCCGCAGCAACATTGGAGTGGCATCATTAATAGCAATCCATTTCGCTGCGGCGGCGACGATGGATTTTTGCGCTGCAGACAGTAAAATAAACAAACGGCGTATCGGTGGCGACGCCATCGATTGAGCAATTGCTGCTGCTATCTACGCGTAGCATGTGCAGCCCAATTTTAGTAGCGGTCATAAAATGTGCGGCCAACATGCTGCCAATTCAATTGATTGGAAAAAATCGTACATATTAATATTTCAGATATATTTCTTTTTATTTAACGAACTACACAGCCCCTCTTGCAACATTTGTGGAACCTACCGCAATGTTCTTTCGTTCCACCCTCAACGAGATACTTAAAAACGCGCGCGCAATAAATTTCTAATATCGCGCAATGCACTGAAATTGGTTCAAAAACGGGGTTAAAAGTGGCAGCATTCCACTTGCCGTAAATGTATCTATGCTCCACTTGTCAGTGTATCTTTGATGTTCACTCATTCGTTTGCTCGTTCATTCGTTGCTTGTTTGATTGCGTTTTCTGACATTCTTCAATCATTTGCATCCATTAATCAATTTAGTTTCAAGCAACATTTCTCCCATTTCTATAGCATCATCATATGTGTGTGTAGCTAGACATGTCTCTCTGCTGTTGCTTGCTGTAGCAACTTCAGGCGTGCTGCTTTAATTTCATTTGCTTCTTTTTGCCTTACTCCACTTGCCTTGTATATTGTATCTTAAGTGGACGCAAAGTAGCTCTAAACTGGCGTCCGGCGGCATCTATGCTTCGTTGCCACATCTTACCCCATCTGACCATACTGCTTTTTTTTTTAACTTGCTGCTCTCCCCGCCCACTTTAGTACACATAGTATAAAGCGTCAGTGCGAGACAACTTCGTCCCAGACGCATCTTTCGCTACAAGCTAATATTCAGACTAGTCGTCCGGTATCCCTTGAGGCGCTGACCATTGTTGTCGTTGCTTTCATTGTTGTTCTTGTTCTTGGTGCAGAGACTGTCGACTCTTTGTAGTTTGTTGTTGTAGCTTTGGGGCATTCCGGTCAAATCGCGGCACACATACACTGCACAAAATCACAATTGGAAATTTTAATTATTTAAATGTTGGCGCATAATGTGGGATTGTTCAAGTTAACCAATTAAAATTAAATATTTGAGCTAATTTTCATTTGACTGCGTCTAACTATGTTAAGAAATGAAGTTAATCTTGTCCGCCATTTAAATACGCTTTACGAATTTTTGCAATTGCTCTTCAAATTGAACTTGGCGCTTTCTGTTGACTGTTTGCACTGGTATGTGTACTTGTAAGAGTGAGAGAGAGAGAGAGAGAGCGAAAGAGCACAAAACAGAAATATTGTAAGTTTAAAATTTGCATACCCTGTTTCCGTTGGGAAAAGTGTTGACTAAGGTTATGCCAATGTTTGTAAGAAATAAAGTACATATATTCCTGATCAGCATAAAAAGTCGAGTCGATATAAATATGTCCTTCTATCTGTCCGTATAAAAGTCGAGATCTTGAAGACTATGCGATAGAGCCTTTAAATAGATTTACTTATTCAATCTTCAGATAACTTCAAGGAGGCTTAACACTTACCATGCAGACCTACTTCTTGGGTTTCCTAACGTTCATATTAAATGTTTCATTAGGTCGAAATCGGACCACTAACAATCGGGCCCTCATACAAATCGTTAGAAACAGGGTATTTGTAGGCAAGCCCACTCGGACAGCAGCGTTCTTCCTGTTTTTAGGCCCTGTACCGAAGGTACAAGAGCCTATTGGTTTTGTGCAAATGTATGTAACAGGTAGAAATAATAATCGGAGACCCCCCAAAGTTACCCCCATTATGGTCAGGAGCGATAGAGGAGTCGATATAGACATGTCCGTCTGTCCGTCTGGCCGTCCGTATGAACGAAAGGATCTCGGAAACGGTAATAGATAGAGACTTCGTGTTTTTTGCATTCGACTAGGACTGCTCCGGAATTATACAAGTTTATTTTAAAAACTTGCCCCTCCCCCCCCCCCTTCCCCATAAAATTACCCCCAAGGGTAAAAATTTCTTCGGCACAAAAAAAAGTAAGTATGCCGGTATAGAGATATCGTCCTTCTTAGCCAAAATCCGAAAAGTTCATCAAAATCGGATAATAAATGACGATTTTATAAGCAATTGAATTTGAGCGACCCGCTTTTTCGTTTCATACATAAAAAAATGTTTTAAAAGGCACTTAGTCGTGCAGTGAGAAGTGGTCATGTCTTTGGTCATAAGCTAGGGGAACATTTAATGTGTTTGTTAGGCGACCTGCACTGGTACAGGGCCTCTTACAGTCGGTTACGCCCGACTGTGATTTTACACTTGTTAAGCCCTGTTTTTGACCCAATTTTCGAGATATTAGGCTGATAACATGTAAGAAAATTTATTTTGATCGTAATTCCAAAAAGTATCAACAGACTTCGATCACTTTTAGTTGATGTCAACTTAAAAATAAATGTGGAGGTTTCTTAAAAACGAATGCTTCACAGCATTCATATCGTTTCTGCCATGGAATACACCCAATAAGTAGCTGCAGCTGCTATACCTATTCGATTTTTTTTACAGTGTATCTTATACTTTAAGTTATCTCTAGCACAAAGCAACAGCAACAACAATAGAATACCAAAAATGAACAAAACAGTGCAGACAACACAAAACCATAAACATGGGACTCAACTTTATTCATGCAACAATGAATGAATGAATGAAACCGGAGCTGAAACTGAATTCCTTCGTTCGTTCGTTCGTTCGTTCGTTCGTTCTGAAGATGATGTTGATGTTGAAGTATAGCAAAACTTTTCGGAGGGTGTTTTAGAAATATTTAGTTTTCCTTTTTAATTCCCAAAAAGCAGCAGCAGCAGCAACAGCAACGACAACAACAGCAACAATGTGTGGCAAACCAAAAAAGAAAATGAGCAATTCCGGTGGCTTCAGACCAAAAAGACTTCATCTATTCGATGTACTAATTTCGCCTTTGCTGAAAATGGTAATTAAACTTTTGAACTCTCAGCGGCAGTCGAAGCAAAATAAATGTGAAAACTCCAGAATGCCCTTGTCTATGCAGCTGTGTCATGAGTTTTTGTATCTGTGAAAAATAAGCCAAACAAACGACAATTTGATGACGACATTCGAGCTGTGACGTACAGAAATTAAAGCAAAACATTTCTAAATTAAAAACAAAGAAAAAAAAAAAAAACAAAAAGAAAACAAAATGTAATCGGATAAGTTACTTTTGGCATCTCAAGAGGCACCTTTGGCCGCAAATAAAGTGGCAGGCAACAGCAACGCCCTTAAAGAAGGAAATCAGCGTTGAACTCAATTGTGCCCTGCTGCTGATGCTGCGAGACTGACCCCAAAATTGCTTCCATGGCGTTAATTACATTTTTATTATTTTCATTTTGAGTGCCACGCCTACCCGCCCTTCAACCGACGCGCTGTCAGTTTGTGGCCTTAGTAGCTATTTATACGTTTGAAATGTTGCACTGAGATTCATTGCTACACGCGACCGACTGCCATTGCTTCATAATTAATGATGCGTTTGTCCATTGATGAGCTAAGATTGAAGACACAGAAGTCTTCGATGGAAATGAAATGAAAATGAGTATAACCGATGCTGTGTGCAATGAAGTGTATGCATGCAATGCGAAGAATATAGATACCTAATCGTCTAGTTGTGTGCCGCCGTAGTTTAGAGAGGGAGGGTGTTGCAACTAATGCACTGGTGGCAAGTTCATTTTTCATTTTGCTGTGCGGTTTCAAATTCCACAAACCAGACGTCGTCGTCGCACTTACTTTACCTAGCTAACTCAAGATCTTTGACGTGTTTCTTCTTACCTCCTTAGGCAGCAGCAGCAGCAGCTTCGAGTATCTCATTTGTAATTCAGCGGCTATTCAATTCGGGTCACGTGAAGCTGTTAATTGCATGCCGCAAAGTCTTTGCATGCAATACTCTGTGCGCAACTTGCGGTAATACGCTTCATTGGTTTGCAGGCTGCTATATATCTATTCCTTCTTCTGCTTCAGCTGCAACGCCTCTAATCCTGCAACGTTTTTGTATTTGTTCGCGCTCAATCAAATTGAAATTGAATTCAATGCCGAAATAATTGAGTTTTGCCGTGAGAAGGCCATGAAATCTCTGTATTTATTCAACTAAAATTTAATAGCTGCACACAGTAGCGGATTAAATGGATTATAGGGCGCAACTTGAGTTGGGTCCTTAGACAAAGGAAGATTTACATAGAAAATCATTAAAAACAAAAAAATAAAGCAACATGTACGTCTATGTAGTCTATGTACGTACATTTGCTTCACAGTAATTTTTTTCTATTCGAGCAAAATGTGCTCAGATACCGACCTACAGTCACCAAACTATAAAATCTGTCTCTCGCTCTGTAGATGCTTTACTACATTCTAACTATTTTTTACTGCACTCACAAATATTTTTTTATTTATTTTGTTTCAATATAAATTAAATTTATTATTCTTGAGATTTTGAACTAATATTCAGGTACACTGCATCAAAATTTAGATACCTCTTAATACATCCACAGTAATAGCATAGCATACTTCACATTATTATTTTTATAACAGCTGACAGACGCGATTTGCATTTACACTGCATTCCGCCAGCCTTTAATCTTAGAGGCCTCTAAATACTCTCGCAGCATTTCACAGCCATCCAAATTTTCTTGCCAACCGGGTGTGACATTTTGCAGATTTTTATACCAGCTGACTAAATTTTCCCATTTGCTCAGATCAATGCCCACAATATCGATGGTCGAAACGGAGGCCAGCAGCGAAATATCAGCTAAAGTCAAAGAATCACCTACAGCGTATTGCTTGTCAACCAGTATAGTGTTCAGCAGTTTCAGCGCCTTCTCGAGTCTCTTGAACGCCACCGGATCTGCAGGTTTCCTAGACATTATTTGTGGATAAATATATTTAACGTAACTCGGATAAAGCGTGCAGTTGTCGAAGTGTAGCAGCTGATTAATCTGCGCGCGTTTCATTACATCAGCCTTCGGATACAGTAAGTCGTTCTTAGCGTATTTCTCGACCAGATAAACGATTATAGCGTGTGAATCCCATATGGAAGCGCCCGCATCCACTAGTGTTGGAACGCTGTGTTGCGGATTGAGCTTTAGAAATTCTGGCGACAAATTTTCACCGATACGAAAATCGACGACATGTTTGTTAAGCTTAACACCCAAAGCCTTGGCCGTCATTATGACGGAGCGACAAGGTGCCGACTGGCACATATAGTACAAGTTCATGGTGAATGCGGACTTGTTTCGCAGTTCTGCGTAGAACGAATGTACACGACGGAGCAACAATTAGCGAATGTGCCGCGGCAGCGAATTACGTATGATTTTATACTGAAACGTTGCGTTTCTAGAAATTCTTTAACAGATAACAAATTATTTATTTTATATATAAATAATTCACTTATTTTTGAAACGTACGCCGTAGTGCGTCATCGTTTGTATTTAAAATTCTTAGCTTTCTAAAAAAATTACTTGTTGAGTAAATTTTGGAACACTCTTCTTGAGACACCCTATATTACAGTACCACATATGCCGCATCCTAGTGCTATCTTCAGGTTCTTTTTATTTTATTTATTTTTTCTGTTCAGCTCCAATGCGGCTAATCTTTATAACGAAATAACGAATGATGTTTTCGATTAAGACTGGTAAAATGTTATTAAAAAAAACTAGACACGCTTTGCTGCGTCCGGTATATAACAAATTTTGTGTCTATGTATCTTTGTATGCATATATGGGGCATTCTCTGGAAAAAATGCCACCTAAAAAAAGTTCACCATTTTTTTTGGCAATTATGTATCTGGTTGTATGTGTAAACTAAAATAAAAAATATCCGTGATTTAGATCCATGTATTTCAGGGTTACCATACTCTCAGGGGTCAAACTGTTTTGCAACAATATTTTCGAATCCCCATAACTTTTAAGCGAATGAACGGAATTTCATTCAGATTCAACGTTCGAAAGACATCATTAAAGATACCAAAAAGTATCAAAACTTCCTTTTCAATATTGTTACTGATGACGAGACATGGTGTTGTCAATACAACCCTGAAACCAACAGTCAAAGTGCCGAAAAGTCAAAAGTGAAGACAATGTTGATTCGTTTCTACGATTCGAAGAGCATTATTCACCAAGAGTTCGTTCTACTGGGCGAAACAATTAATGGGACATTTTATCTTGGTGTTATAAAGTGTTTGCTCCATCGTATTTTCCGAGAATATCGCGTAGAAGGAAGTTGGCGTCTGTTTCAAGATAATGCGCCATCACATGGATCGACATTTGTGACAGAGTTTTTGACCAAAAATCGCATTCTGACCATCAACCACTCGCCTTATTCGCCTGATTTGGCACCATGTGACTCTTTCTGTTCTATAAGCTAAAATTATGCATGAAAGGACGTCGCTATGCTTACGTGGAGGCCATCCAAAAGGCGTACACCAACGTCCAAAAGATCATTCCCGCCAACAAGCTAAAACACTCATTTGAAATGTTATTGGATCGAGCTAATAAGTGTATTCAGTCGGAGGGAAATTACTTTGAATAATAAAAAAACCAATACTCAAAAATCTATTTTAGTTTTAATTTTATTCCAGAAGTTGGTGAAATTTTGAGATACACCTTGTAGATACAGAATATTAAATTTTGTTTATGGCTTATATGGGTGGTGGGGCATAGCCTCCTTTGATTTAGACCAAACTTAACAGTATTGCTTCTCCAGATAGCATAAACATTTATACCAAATTTCATCCATCTATCTCCAATGGATGCAAAGATATGTTGCATTTTGTTTATAGTTTATATGGGGGTGGGACATCGCCCTCTTTGATTTGGACCAAACTTTTCTCGATCCCAAAAACAGGTATGCCAAATTTCATCCCTGTGCCACATATGGCTGCTAAGATATAACGAATTTTGTTTATCGATTATATGAGGGCGGGGCATAACACCCTCCGATGGTTAGTATTACTTAATAAGTTCCCAAGGTTTCGTGGTGATCGAATCTAATCTAATAATTCTGATTAATATTTTACAGACATCGCAAAAGTATATAAAAACGTGCGCACGCCTGATAGATAGATTTCTACAAACTTCCTAAAATAGAAAAGTATTTTTAATTCACATTTATTTGAACTCTGACATTAAGAAATATAAAATTAAACAAAATTTAAGAATAAAACAAAAAATTCAGATTCATCGTGTTTTGTGAACTTATTTTTAAACTCAAGCAATTTGAAACGAATAATTTGTTATCACCTAATATGTTGTATGTTTCTATGTGGGCTGATGTCCCTTATCAGGAAAAAATATTTGCAAATGTATGAAAAACCATTTTTTTTTTATTTTTAGACTAATTAAAAATAAAACGAATTAATTATGCTCGTACGAGTATAATCCATTTGTCATTAAGTTTGCCACATAGAGCGGAAGGAATTTCGTACAAAAACTTGTAAAACTCCTGTCTGGAAAATTACGTAAAATTACAATACTTCGAATTGCATACAGTTTGATTAGCATATATGTCAAACAGTTTGAAAAGCGCTAACAAATAGTTTTAAAAGCGTTAGTGTTTAGTAAATTTTAAGCTCAGAAATTTAATTTTTAGAATTCCTCAGAACCCCATACAAATATTAAAACAAATGAAAAGTCTTAGACAAAGTGTAGGGTATTTGTGGTTCAGATTCGAAATAGTTGCAAATAGACTAGCTTAAATTCCAACTAATTCACAATAACAAAATTTCTGCAGAGTCACAATTACAAGCTGCCCGCTCTGTCGCAGCTGCCAGATTATCAATTGACGTATTAGGTCAGTTCGACTTTAGTCTTTATGGATGGCAGTACGTCGAAGCAATAGAACGAAAAGCGAATTAAAAAAAGATTATTAAAAAAAAGCCTGTCTTAAAATCTAAAAACGAAAATATTTTTTTAAAACTTAAACTGAATAAAAGGCAAACTTAGACCAAAAACGACTATTGCTGCTGCCTGTTACTTGCTGTTACCTGCCTCTTATTATGCTTTAGTGAAGTAGCAATCAATTACAACATTTATTTTCGCATAAATCTGCTGCTGCCTGCAGCAGGTAAAGAGAAACTCTACAATCTGCTTTGAGCGATTATTTTAATTAAGTAAAAAGAATCTTTTTTTAAGCCAAATTGAAATATAATACTTAAGAAAAATATGAGCCTGATTTAATAAGAGATTTTGTTACCATTTTTTTTTGTTTTCTTTATTTAACAACAAGTTTTGCTCTGTAATTTGTTGCTGCTGCCTGCTTCTGAAATTCAAAACATGCTGCATGCAAAACATGAAACAAACGTTGCAGACGCTGTAGCTACTCTGAGTATATATATTTGTATGCTCGCTATATGCTATAGTCAAGGCATCATTTGACTATTATGGAAAAAAAATTCTTTTTAAATCCTTTAATAGCCGCTCATGGCTCAAATGACCACTTGTATCCTTTTATGTGTGTTTTCAAACACTCATTGGCGCGCTCACAGTTTCACACTGCGCTTCGTCTGCCCATTTTAAGTTAGTCGCCTGCTGCTAAACTTTGATGACGATTATTATTGTTATTTCTTTGCGCAACCATTAGCAATTCATCTTCAAGAGTTTGCTCACCAAAAAACAGGATACGCAATTAGTGCCACACTTCGCCGATATATGTGAAAGCAACAGCAACTTTTCTAAAGCGACAAACAACAGGCAGCAAGCAGGCAGGCAGGCAGGCAGCAAACAAACATATTTCGAGTAAATGTTGTAAAAGCTGTCGGCAGCTGGCAGTAAACTGGCAGGACAACACTTTTGCAGCAAAAAAAAAAAAATAAAAAAAAAACTTTACTTCATTTGCTTTTCAAAAGCTACAACAACTGTGGCGGCGGGTTCAAGTCATGCCGGATCGAATCGGTCGGGTCGGGTCAGACTGTGCCCGTCTGCCAAGTCAACTTCCTTAACACTTTGACAGCAATTTGCGAAATATGTTGCCGGCAATCAGCAACAGCAGCAGCAACAACAACATTGTAGCCAAAAATTTGTGCAACAACAAAATTGGCGACGCAGGACTTACTGTTTTTATTTGTGCGCATCCTTGCTCACTTCCTTCCTTTCTTCCGTCCATGCCATGCCATTCCATTCGACGACGACGACTTCTTCTTTTACTCTACTTCCTCTTCTTTGTATGTTCAGCTTGCGGCCTATTCTGCTGCTTGTTGTGTTTTGTTGTTCACTTTTTGGCAATTAATTAAAGAAATAGCTACAAAATGGCGCATGAGCGAGACAGCAGTTGTATGTGTGCATAAGATGGCGGTCACTATCTACGGCAAGTGTTACTTTGTAAAATTTTACACATTTCATTCGTGTTCTCGAGATAAATATCCCATACTCTATTCCGAGGCTGTCTGTCCGCCTGTCTGTCTGTTCATTTAACTGACTACAACTATCTGAATTGTTTTTGCTGTCCTTCATCTTATTTCTGCTTGTCTTGTTTAGCTTTTGTTGCCATTTTTTATTTGATCCTGTATAGCCTTCTTCTGTTCAATTTTTTGTAGCAGCACCAAAAAACAAGAATGAAAAGGCTGAGTTAGTATCGAATTGCTATTCATACCCTTCACAAAAATTTTAATATTTTTTTTGTCATTTGCTGATAGTAACCTGGCTATAAAAATTTCGAGCTTTGGATTTTAAATTGCAAGTCGATCAAAAAATTTGATCTTAATCAATTGGCCATTTGTAGCACTGCTTTGTATTAAATATAAACCATAGACTTGGACATTCATATATGCACAGCTCCATGCTTTCGCATACTGAAGATATAATTATGCAGGATATGCACTTCTTTTTGAAGCCCTTTTCTTGGAAATTCTTGGAAATGCTTTCATGGAAACTTCATGGGAAATATCTGCAAAATTTCATAGGAAATATCACCAAAATGGAAATATCTTCAAAATTTCATCGCAAATATCACCAAAATGGAAATAACTTCAAAACTTCATGGGAAATATTCCCAAAATGGAATTAACTCCAAAGCTTCATGGGAAATATCTTCAAAATTCCATCGCAAATATCACCAAAATGGAAATATCTTTAAAATTTCATCGGAAATATCTTCGAAATTTCATGGAAAATATCTCCAAAATGGAAATAACTCCAAAACTTCATGGGAAATATCTCCAAAATTTCATCGGAGATATCTCCAAAATGGAAATATCTCTAAAATTTCATCTAAATTATCACCAAAACTGTCGAATAATTGAAGGTTAGTTGTGATGAAATAATTTCCTGCAATTGTATGGTCATGTCCGTCTGTCCAAATTGGTATTTTAATTTAAATAATTAAAAAACATTTTTTTATGTGAAACAAATTTTATTTAAAAAAGGAAAGCATGCTGCTCTAAGCTAAATCGACTTCGCAATACTCTATACTCCCAATGGACCTTGGGAATATATTCATGTACAGATCTGTGCAAAATATTTTATTAGTATTAGCATAAGATACGCCAAATTTTTCATTTCAAGCTAAATTGAACCACAACAAAATGTTTTTCTTACAAAAACTCATCAAATGGAACACCTTTCTGTGGGAGCTAGCCCTTTCAGTGGTCCAATATGTACCTATGTGGAATTTTTTATTAGAAATTCATTAAGAAACACCAAAATTTGAATTACGTAAAATAACAAGAAAACACACACACTCCCTAAGGACAAGGGTTGGCAAATGACCCTTAAAGAAAGAGAGAGAGAGAGAGAGAGAGAGTGAGGGGGGGGGGTGCGTTTTTAACGTTCAATTAATACAAGTGATTTGAAGAATGAATAGGAGAATATAAATATGTGAATTCCAAGGCTCTATCTCTTATAGTCTTTAAGTTATTGTTGTATATTCGGACATCCAGACAGACGGGCGGGAGTATATACCTATAACAGTTTCATTCTTCAAGCATCTTCTCATCTTTGGCTTGGTACATACATTTGCACAAATTTTATATACCCTTTTCTATAGGGCTTAATGTATCACGCATCATTTTAAACGCATGTGATGTGTTATAAGTTCTCGGAATTCGGTGAAATTATTGCGAAACAACAAGGAAACTCAAGTTGACGGCTGTGTGATCTTTTGTGAGTATATTTAATATGGCCTCATAGTAGTAGAACTCCCATTTAATGCATTCTGTCTGATTTATTTTAATAATCTTCAATGCCAACCAAGACGATATATTCTCCATTTAGTCTGTTGTTACGTATTTCCAATTTTTAAACCCTTTAAACACAAAATAGGGATCAACTTTATAATACTTTGAAGATGCTAAACTACCAACATATTTTCCATTTAAAGTGTATAAAAACTAGCTATATAACCACAGACTTAATGGAGAACATGTCGTCTTGGTTTTCAGTGCTTCATTCATTCATTCGTTGATTCATTTATTTCTCGTGCAACATTTTGTTAGCTTTGTTGTGTAGACAACTTTGTTGTTTGTGGCACATCTTGTTGTACGTATTGGAGCATACATATTTGCAGAGCTCTTCTTGTTATTTGCAGTTGTTGTGGCCATTTCCGCTGTTTTCTGGGTTAAAATTGTATGTGAAAATAAGAGTTTGGCAGTGGTTTTTTTTAGCATATCTTCTCACATATACATTTCTCAGCACTCATTTCGCGTCGTTTCAAGCAAATAAACAAATTGCACAGCAAATCAATAAAGTTGCATCACATTTCGTTACGTTAGCCATTTCGGCGCTTAAAACTTGCACCTGCCCCTCGGTTTTTCCCATAACTTCTGTACATGCTCATTGCCGAAATTGTGTTTTTTCCAAACGATTTTCAGGAATTTCGGAGTTTTTGAACTCAGCACACGCGGCGCCGCGCCTTGTTTGAAGAGTTAAAATCAACTTTTATTTGGTGTATTTGATTGTTTTTTTTTTTTTTTTTTCACATTCATGAGTTGAGTTTTTCGTTAAAACAAGCCAACAAGTTTTTTTTCCAACGTTGAAAAGTTCAGCAAAACTGTTAAAAATTTGTAAATAAATTTTCGGTTTGGTTTTTGTGATTTTTTTTTCGAGCAGGGCATCTCCGATACAGTTGCTATTTGTTTGTTTGCGGTTTTTTATTTCATTTTTTTTTTTAAATACCCTTCATACATTATATAGAAAAAGGTATTTGAAAGTGAATTCAAATGTAATGCAAATGACAGGCTATCGAAAAGCATTTAAATGAGTATTACTGTTCAAAAAAAAAACATCCATGTTACACAAATTGTTTGTAATAAAAAGGGAAATTAAGTTAAACATTTGAAAAGTTTCGAACGAATGTTGTTCTGTGGCTGGTTCCTAAAGAAGTACATCATTTACTTTAATTTATTTTATTTCTTAATGTGGAACATTTCTATTTATTATTATCCTCTTTTCTATCTCCATAGGTGTTTAATAAAAATGCCCTACAAAGTTACTACATACCAACATTAAATTGAGAGTCCAATATATGACAAAAGAGTTAAATTGAAGTAATTTCACATACCTGCAATAAAAGAAATCGAATTTAGGTTTAATTTAAATATATTTAAATTACAACTCTTTACTTGTAAGAAACACAATTTTAATTAGAGGCTTTCCAGCACTAATAGCAGCAGAGTCAATACTTATTTCTTATACATACATGTGGGTCGTGTAAATTTAAACATAATATAGCTGAACACCCTATTAACTGTTATCTTTTTTAATGCCCTTAAAGTGTATTTAAATTTTACTCTGACCAAACTTCACTTATATTTGCAATTCCTTTCAATTTTCAGCCAGCCATCGCACAAAAAATGTTGAAATAATTTTATAGCACGTATGTAGTTTCGCTACCGATTGCAGATTTACGAATATATATATTCACAGTACATATATGTATATGTATATACACAAATGTATTTCGCTAATTGGGAAACAACATTAAATACATACGAGTACAATTGAAATACAGTGTATAAAAATGTCGAAAAGTTTCGTTTTTTTTGTCTCTCTCAACCGGCTAACGTAAAGTTCGAAGGTGGCATGGTGCACCTCTTTCGTATGTGTGTACACTATCCTCTACTAGTAGGTACGGTAGCTGAAATTTGATTCCACATTTTGGATTTGAGGTCAAGTTAATCAGCGCAGAACACGCGCACGTTGCAAAAAGTTTTAATTAGCCAACTCTCAAAAACAACACATATAAACTCTACTAAATATATAGGAAACTATTATAGAAATGTGCAATCGATGCGTTTGACCGTGCCACTTGAAATAAATTAGTAACTAAAGAAGTGAGTGAATTCGGGAATTAGTTAGTTTTTGGGGAAATTGAATTCATGTGGGAATTGAATATTGTGCTAATCCATATATTAAGTATTTGGTAAACTATTATTTTGTATAAATAAATAAGAGAATTTATGCAGGAAAAATTTAAGCCACACGAAACTTCAATCTTCTAATAAAGATATATTAGTTTATGGAAGTATAGCAAGTTCCAACTTGTGCTAGTGGTAGTTCCAATGAAATAAATAGAAAATACTATACAACAGTAATAGGCAAAATTTTTAGTTTTAATATATATATTTCTTTCTCTGTATTTGTTATTGAATGTTTTATTTTTTCAAGAGTTCTCTGTGTATGAGCTGCGTTTTGTTAAAACTTAAAAATTGTATGTACTTAAGTATGTAAGTCCTTTCTATCGGTACCCAAATAGCGACATCTATCAAGGTAAATGAGTTTTCCTATGTTTATTAGCATGGCGATGTAGTCCTTCCTTACCCAGTGATTCCATCTGAGAGGCCAGGCATCTAGAAGACCCTTTGCAACACTGCTTAGTTGACTACTGAACCGGTTTATTTGCCGCCCAATTTGCACTTTAACTGTATGCATTTTCTATGTACCAGGGGCAGTTAATAATCTGACTAAGGACATGATTCTGCAACAACTGAATACCTGTTGCTTACCTATGCTTTCGCTAGAGTACAGTGTGCTCCTTCTACTGACTAGTAGCATCCTCAGCCTCCATTTTTTATGCTGGTAGTCAAGTGTTGGTACAAGGTGCGCCTCTTGTCTAGGGTGGTGCGCTAGCATTTTGCCAATGGAGGCTTCTTGCACTAATTGCTAGCCTTGCTTGCACTCATTTTTAAAACCCAGCGTCTAAACCAAGCTGTCAATATATGTAGGTAACTCTTAAAGTCATCTGATGCCTCAATGGCACACTATGTTATGTATAAAATGGCAATAACTTCAGCGTAAGTCGCAATGAGTATCTTAGAGTTGACCTCCATGTAGTCATCCACGGGGATAAGAAGATCAGCTGTCTGAAGCAAGTAAAGCAACCAGTACGCTGCCATGCGGAAATTCCGTTCTCATCTGGCGGTGTGCAGAATTAATATCACGGCAACTAATCTGAAATTATTGCCCTTCCATTTAAGACCGAATTAAGGCACTGGTAGGAAGTATTTAATCTGGTAAAAGAACCCTTCGTTCTAGATTTTATCGTATGCTTGCTGCCCTAAGCCCAAACTGGTGATTTGCCACGGTACTATTTTTATACCTGAACTCATTCATTCAGCCGGTAAACAGTCTCTGTCATACCTTTAATAATTAACTTCATATCCATTCAATCATAACATCTAAATAGCAATAACATTCGTCTGGAGAATATTATATTATTTGAACACAATTAAAGTTGTGCAACATTTATTTAAATAAAAAAATTGTACAGTTTGAACGAACTATATCGACATAACTGCTGAGACACGGACCAATAATTTTCCTGTTTTTTCGATTCAAAGGGTATTTTCTTTGCAAACACAATTTATTTTGATTTTTGTTTCGCGCGATTTAAATAGCTTAGAGAGATATGAAAAAAACGTACATCGGTGCTCGTAAGTATTTTTTATGTATAAGTTGTGTGGAATTTTTTTTTTTGATTGTATAAGTAGCAGTTTTAAAAACCTTTTGCCCAAATGTCATCCGATTTCGATAAAATATATATGTACTATTTATTGGGACATCGATGGCTCTTTATGGATGGTTCATTGCCACAAAGCTAGTGTACCTAATTTCTACAAGCATACGAGGTATTAATATATTACATAAATATATTTTCTCTTTAAAGTAAGCTTAAGGTCCGGTTACCCGTTTAGTAATAAATCAAGTTTTTCTATTATATCCATGCCAATTTATTACGTTCAAATTTTTTGTTCGCCAACAGAATTTTATTCCCAATCCAATTTGTCTGTAGTCAATTTGTCTGCACAACGTTTATTGAGGCTTTACTGTACTGCATAAAATTTCTCATATCTGTGTCATATTTCTGAAGTAATTCCGATTGCTTAGCACTGCTTTAATTTTTTTTACGCTTTTCTTTCTTCGCTGAAGTGTGTCTGCAGCAGTTCACATTTCAAGATTAATTTGCGTTGCATTCATTTAATTTTTATTAACGTCATTTCATGCTTCACACTTTGAGACGCATTTTGAATGGTTTCGAATGGTCATAAACCAAGCATTTATGAGCGCAATGAGTCAGACCCTTTGTGCAGAGGCAAACACACACACATGCTACTATATATATGTGTGTGTAGGTAAATATATATTTGAGTTTTTCCAACGATTTTCTATGACTCATGTGCAATGCTGACCCGCACATAAATACCAATCGATGCACTCGACTCGCCTCACATGCAACACAAAATAATTGCGCTAAAGAGTTTCTTTTTTTTTTTACGACTGCTCCATAAGAAATGAACAAAAACTCAAGTTCAAGATGCTGTTGGTCGCAACTAGAAAGCGTTGTAGGGTGAAAAACTGACTGACACCTTTTGCACTTGAAGATGCAAGAGTCCGAGAAGAAAAAAAAGAAAAGAAAAAAAGTCGTTAATGGACAATCAACAAAGTTGTGAAAATCGTGTGTACGAGTGAGTATGTTAGACGCTCGTTATTCATTTGTCGCGCGCATCTAATGGTTCATCTCAACTGTTATACCCTACTCTCCTGCCGCACGCAAACTACATGTCTAGTCTGGCAAAGAGCGTTAAATGCGCGTTAAACACGTACGCGGATCATCTATGAAGCATTTGGACAAAAAGACGGACCACGACGACGAGACAACAAAAGACTTTTATTTGTGAGGCAAAACGCTTAACAAGAAAAATAGTTAACAGGCAATGAGTAACAACAACTGCTACAACAATAAAGCTTAATAACACAATAAGTAATCAAAATAATAACAATAAAACATGCAACATTTGCCGCAAACAGGAATGAACAATGCAACACCAGAGACAGACACGCAGACGGATGGAAGGACGGATAGACTTCGGCGAGACTGAAAGAATAATTTGCATTCGAGACACATATAACCAATTGAGTCTAAAAGGAAGCTGATTTATGCAACTCTTGTGTTACTGAAACTAGTCTGCAAATAGTTTAGGACGGTTTTTCAAGGAAAATTTGTGCAAATAGGTAAGGACTTGGTAAGTTAAAAATTAAAGAAAATGATTTTAAAGATGTATATCGAAATGGTAATACCCTAAATTTAATAAAAATACAAAAATATGGCAGAGTCTTTCGAAAATAATAATAATTATAATAATAATTTGTTATTAATGATTCTTTACAATCTTTTGATATATCTTTGGAACCGTAAAACTTTTAAAGAAATACCATATATAAAAATTTGATCAATCTCACAAGCTATTATCACACGAATTTAGAACACAAAATTTTGGACTCAATTTTTAGTAAAACACAAAAATGTGACATTAAAATTTTTGTACTAAAATGTTTAGCTCTAAATTCCCAAGTACTGCAATTGCTGCGCCCACTAATATTTAAATTTAAAGATATATATTGCCAAAGCCTGCAAAAATGCTAGCATGCTCTACAAATACATAGCATAAAGCGTACAAGAATAGCTGGAAAAATATATATAAAATGTGCAAAATTATGGCAATATGCAAACAAGTTTGAAACAGTGCAAACGCATTAAGCCTGAAAGCCAGACAAAGGCAAAGAAGCAGCATCAGGTAAACTCAGGTAACAGCCAATCCGCTGCCTCAACCCAACGCCTACATACGACTTGCCGCATGCAGACATAGTAAAGCCCCAGGATAAAGGCCTAAATGATTACTAGCTGCAGCGGATTATGCAAAACAGAGCGTTATAAAGAAGAAGCGTAGAAGTTACATACTGAAAGGAAGCGAGTGCAGCAGCTAAGCTCTTGTTGAGCAGAAATCAAAGCCGTTGATGATGCTGTTGATGATGTTGCTGGCATTTAATAACAATAGCAGCAGCAGCAACAGTGTGCCAGACAGCATTGCTGCTAGCCTACTTGTTGCACAAATGCATTCGGCTCTTGTAGATGTTTATGAAGTATCTAACAGCAACAATAACGATTATGAGTGGGTTTGACAGTTCGATGAGCTCGAAGCAAGCAGTCAGTCATTAAATCTGGCAATAAGAATTACTTATAGATACAACCTACAACAATAGACAACAAACTGAAACAAAACGAAACGAACAAAAAATATTGTTGCCAACAAACAACAAATTACAATAAATTATAAAGTGTTAAACAAGCTCTGACAATATCGTAGCAAGCAACTGCAATCAATACAAAAAACAAAAATATTTAAAACTTTGTCGTTGACATAAAACATTTGTTTCTTCTTTGGCGATTAGTTCGGACAACTTTTTGAAATACAAAACGTTTTGTTCTACCAGAGTGTAAGAATAATTTAGCCATTGACAATATTTTGTTGCTGTCGCTTGTTATCGCATTTCGAGTTCTATAAACTTTAATCAGTAATTTGTTACACTTCAGCTTAGACAGACGTTCGAGCTGCATCCGTTGCTTTGTTCGATTTTTCTTTTTAGTTAATAACAGGCAAAGACAGAATGTATCTACACGTTGCGCGCGTATCTTTGTATCTGCATATCTGTGCAGGCACTTGTAGCTTTTGTTGGCAGCGTCATCATCGTAGTCGTAGATTGCCTCTAAAAGGTGTCAGAACATTGTCGCCATTTAGTTTGTTAAACATAATAAATGCGCAGCCGTTCGTTCTGGCTTGTGTTCTTTATATTTATAATGGACTAGCGTTGAGCGTGATGTTCAGGTTAATCAATTTGCGTTGGCGTTGGCTTTGGCGCTGTTGTCGTGTTATGAAGTGTTTAATTGACAAAGCTGTTAGCTCTTCTCTCAACTGTGTTCATGCGCTACTTGAGCTACATAAAGATTAAAACACTTGTAGTACTTGTATGGATTGGCATTCCGCTGCTTAAATGCTTTACACATATCGTAAAATTAAGATAGCTAAGCTCAAATAGGAGATTTCCACTTGTATTAAGCCATTTTAAGAACTTTATGGCCATTGAATATAAAGCAGCTTGAGGAGTTAAAATGCTGTTGGCAGAGGACCACATGTATGACTCAAAATGTCTGTCATATATTTTTGCCGAAATATTTTTATAGAGTAAAAGATTATTGCTATATACAGATGAGTAATGTTATATAACTAAATGTAAGACAGCTTGATTCTTACTCAATTAAGTGCAATAAGAAAATCAAATTCTATAGTCTTACCCTGCACTACCCAAGTTGTTTGGCTACACCAGTGCTGCACTAGCAATTTCCCGCCATACTGCTTGTGCCTACTTACAGTTTTCCTGAGTATTTTCCATATAATTGCATGTCAAGGCAGGATACAACATTACATCACCGTTTGGCTGTGTCCATGCAAATTTTTCTTTATATACATGTCATGTTTGAAAAGTGCCCTAGGAATCATATAGTTCGTATGTATTCAATGACAATTGCGTCCTGTTTTCAAGCATGTATATATGTAGCAAGTCCACGTCTTAACCAACTCAATTAACATCCACTCGAAATATTGTCTGACGAAATAAGAGTCATTTAGCTTTTCTCCTTAACTGTTGCCTTCCAAAGATCAAATATGATATAGTTGAATGTTGTTGTTAAAATTGTTTCAGATGCTGCTGCGCTGAAAATCTTTTCACTAGCTAAGAGCTAACGACCAATAGATATCTAAATCAATGACAAGTAGTTAGCGAATCACTAGTGCATTAAGATCTCTAGTCACTGGCAAAACCATAGCCGTTTAACCATAGCATGCCCTTTACAAGGTGAAAATAGGGACACAAAGACACGAGATGCGAATCAGAATTGAAAAATTTAATTTTAAACGTAAAGAGCACACAGAAACATCCCACCGGTATGTACTCCCTTTTTAACGAAATCTTTCTGGCAGGTTTTAAAATGCAGAAAGTATGAGAGCATTAATAGATCATTTATGTTCTTCAAATTGTATTCTATGCCTGGAACTAAACGAAGGAGTAGCAGATCCCCAGCAGGCATACATTTATATTGTTTGAAGCAATATTTAAAGTCCAGTCGGCCCAAGCCTTTATGAGTCAGGATATTCAGCAGTGTAGTTCCATTACATACAACCAATAAAGAACTCTACATTCGAGTATATTTAACTTCCATATAATCTGTACTTAATGCACCTAATTAAAGCAAAAGATTTATGTGAATGCTATATACCGATATGGACCAGTGTGCATAAGCTTTTTTAGCAGAAATTAGCCAGTTAAATAGTAAATTTATACAAATGCGCTATAATATACAGATATACTGACATCTACGTCGACTCGCCTCGTCAAGGCATAAATAATAAACATTTATACTTTACTTTGCCTAATCGTTTAGAGCATTAAATTTTCTGATAAATTCTGACCAAATCAAGTTGAGCCTCTACAAATTTGCTTAAAAAAAAACTTTAGATAATCACCATTCAAAGAACTTGCTGTGTAGAAAATTATAATATAAAATTTCGGATGCATTTACACACATGCAAAAGCCCCATATACCGATCGGAACAATGTTTATTTTGTTTATAAAAGTCTTGGAGAGATTTTTGAAATACTTCTTCCAGTCCAGGACATTCTAAAGCTTGTATATGCAAGTATTTAGTTTTTAAACGCCACGTGGATTCAAGCAATTTCATCCATTTGACTCCTTTATTTTTAGGCCCTGTACCGAAGGTACAAGAGCCTATTGGGTTTGTGCAAATGTATGTAACAGGTAGAAATAATGGTCGGAGACCCCCCAAAGTTACCCCCATTATGGTCAGGAGTGATAGAGGAGTCGATATAGACATGTCCGTCTGGTCCGTCTGTCCGTCCGTCCGTCTGTATGAACGAAAGGATCTCGGAAACGGTGATAGATAGATACTTCGTGTTTTTTGCATTCGACTAGGACTGCTCCGGAATTTTACAAGTTTATTTTAAAATTTTACGCTTACGGTTACGCCCGACTGAAATTTCCTTACTTGTTAGGCCCTGTACCGAAGGTACAAGAGCCTATTGGTTTTGTGCAAATGTATGTAACAGGTAGAAATAATAATCGGAGACCCCCCAAAGTTACCCCCATTATGGTCAGGAACGATAGAGGAGTCGATATAGACATGTCCGTCTGTCCGTCCGTCGGAAACGGTGATAGATAGAGACTTCGTGTTTTTTGCATTCGACTAGGACTGCTCCGGAATTTCACAAGTTTATTTTAAAAACTTGCCCCTCCCCCCCCCTTCCCCATAAAATCACCCCCAAGGCTAAAAATTTCTTCGGCACAAAAGTAAGTATGCCAGTAAAGAGATATCGTCCTGTTTAGCCAAAATCCGAAAAGTTCATCAAAATCGGATAATAAATTGACGATTTTATAAGCAATTGAATTTGAGCGACCCCCCTTTTCGTTTCATACATAAAAAAATGTTTTAAAAGGCACTTAGTCGTGCAGTCATGTGTTTGGTCATAAGCTAGGGGAACATTTAATGTGTTTGTTAGGCGACCTGCACTGGTACAGGGCCTCTTACAGTCGGTTACGCCCGACTGTGATTTTCTTACTTGTTTTTTTTTTTGAATTTTTCAAGTTTTAATCTAGTCATGGCATTCTGCTTACTAAATGTTTATGTTCCTATGTTTATTTTGAACTAAAATTAAATTGACCAAATTTGATTACAGTCCCTAATTGACTACGATATACCCTGTTTCATAAAGGTGACGCAGACCCTTTACACTAACCTTTTTATTCAAATTTTGATCTGGACCTAAATAGAAAATTTTATAAGCATGAACGTAAAGTAACTCAAATTTGGTGTTTCTAGCAAAATAAATAACGTGAAAAAATTGGTTTTTAGTTAAAAACTCAAAATTTTAATTAGGTTTGCATGGTAAGTCCCAACTCTTACTAAGAAAGGGGCAGTGTGTGGAGGTTGTGTGAGTTTTGATTACAATGTACCAAATTTAAAAGCTCCATTTATTATAGTCTCCAAGATCTCGATTTTCATACGAATAGCCAGACAGACGGGCTTGTTTATATCGACTCGCTTCTACAACGCCTCCTTCTGCCTGTTATAGATGTTTACACAAATTTAGTATATGAGAGCAGTGTAACAAATACTGAGTTTATACGAGCTATATTGTTTAAATGTTCAACTAATATTTTTAGAAATTCGAGAAAATCGCAGTTGTTTCTTTCGTATAAACTCAATAATATACAATAAGAACGTTCGAAAAGATGGGATAAAATGAACTTAGCTAGATCGGCATATTCTACCAAGCTGTTTCGAGAATTTCTTCCATAGTTACTTTCACTATTTCAATAATATTCTCCCGATATTGCTCGTGGTGAATATTTTCATATACACAATAATTTTGACCAGCTCTCTCAAGTCCATTCGCACATTTTATTCATTTATATCTACAAAACATTTCAATATATGTGACCTGTTCTATGAAAAGGATGCTTAGGTGTCATTTTCTCGTTTACCCGAATCGAACAGATTTTGAGAGGCTCTTTTACATGTTGAATATCAGTAAGTCATATCATTTCACGCGTAAGCATACTTTTCATAGACCAGATCACATATGCAAATACTTAGCTCTCCAACTTACAAATTTTTAGTAAGCTTCTTCTTTATAATTCTTATCCAAATTTTGCAACATGAGAAATTTAATAAACTTATATTTTTTTCTGAATAGGTTTCTATATCACTCACACTCAATGCTTCATAATACCATTGTTACTTCTTCAAGATTTCCACTTACCTAAAACCAATGTTAAAAATTTTTCTAAATCGACTATAATTTGATTAGACTCGATTTGAACTGACTCACTCACAGTCGCCTAAGGTGTTTACCTATCAATAACACTTCAACCAAATATGTTAACGAAATTCGGTGACAATATTTCAAGCAGTTATCAAAAGAAAAACAAAATTGCAATTCATGAAAAAAATAAAGAGATACAATGTGCTTACATTATCTAAAATTGTATCTGAAAACATTTTAATGCTGAGTCATTAATTAGGCCTTTGGAGCAAAGCCGTAGGCATACGCTTTGAGCTGCAGCGGAACAAATTTTTTTAAATTTGGATATATTCTGTAGGTGTAAACAATATTAACAATTGTCAATCAAATGTGTGGTAATAATAACAACGAATGGGGACGATAAATATGAAGTTGTTAGCTAAATTTTGAGTATTTAAGAGATTTGTTTATATTGGCGCGTGGTGCATCGCCTACTCCAATTTTAATAAATATTGTTGTTTTCTAACATCTCATCTATTTCTATATGAAAATTAATACAAATTGATTTAGCAGTTTAGGCATGAATTTTAAAACTTAGTCCCAACAAACTTGGATATTTGGATCTTTTAGACCATCAGTCTAGACCCATTATATTTTGCACAACTTATTAAAAATCTGTTGCGTTTATAAACATTTTTATGACATATCCAACACAAAAAAAATCTTCCTCCTTCCTACAGCAACTCTGGTTTCATGTAAAGAAGTTTTCTTGAACAATTTTCGAATTTATTTACATAAACATTTTACATACGTTGGATGTCTTTTGGTGTATGTACAGAAACAAGTGTGTCAATATGTATTTATGCAAGTGTTGTAAAGCACTTAAGTAGATGCTAAAAGTTTTCGAGAAAACATTCAAAAGACACAAAAATCTAAATAAATATTAATGCAATGTTGTAGAATGTGGTGGACCGCACGGACTGACAGACTGACTGGCTGACTGGATGACGTTGAGATGGTTGAAATGCTTGAACTTGTATAAATGCATAGATAATAAACGTACGGCATACAAAAAGAAAAAAGTGTTAAGTGAACGCGACAGTGTTGGAAGCTGCTGTGAAATGTAAATGTTTAATTTACGAAACAAGAAAAAACCAAAAAAAAAAAACAGAAAAAAAGTATATTTAAATGCAGAGTAGGTACAAGTCAGCGGCTAAAATTTCAAGCGAAAAGTTGAAGAGGTATACGAGTACGAGTACGCTGAGCTGCTGATATAATTTAGCATATCAGGTTGTGCCACTGTGCAAGCAGAGTTGGCATAGAATGCGTTGACACTTGCATACGTAATGCAGCTAGCTACGAGGTTTTAGTCGAAAAAGAAGTACTGTGACAAGAAATTATCAATGGAGAGGCGAGTGTGCACACACAGCAGACATGCCACATTGACTTGAAGTTCTGCTTTTGGAATGTCTGCGGACGACGCTTGTTAATGTTGATTAAATTTGTAAGCTGTGGCCGCCGCACCACCGACTAAAATCGTGTCAGACAGCAATCAAAGGCGAGAAAAACGCGACAAGTGCAGGTAAATACGACGAGTTTATAAACCATTTTAATTTAGTAGTTGACTTAATGTGCGACACAACATTATGCGTCTGTCTTTGCAGTGCTTGAAGTGCGCGCTGCGCTTGCGCTTAGAACGCTTTGTGTCCAGAATTAAACGTGACCGCCGGGAACAGGCAAAAGCAGCAGCTACCGCAACCGCAACAAAAGCCACTTTGCTACAATGCAATGGAAAAACCAACGAAGTCAACGCGTACTGAAAGCTGAAGCTTCAAATGCGGCAGCAAAATAGTAGTCTAGGCATATACATACACTCGGACGGACAGTTGGAGCGACAGACGGACACAGAACGCAGACGCTGAACGCCAACAAACATGTCAAAAGGTGTTGCATGTTGCACTTGAATCGTGTCGCCTACGTGCGTTTCACATTTGCTATAGTGGGGCATCTATTGTACGAGAGTGGATAGAAAAATATTATGGCTAGCTAAGGCTAAAATAGGCAATTTGCATGGTTGCCAATGAACAGTATTTAACAAGGTTAAACTGTGTTGAACTAAGTTAAATTATGATGAAAAATATTGAACAATGTTGAACAATGTTGAACAATATTGTGGAACAATGTTGATAAATGTCGAACAATGTTGAACTATGTTGAACTATGTTGAACTATGTGGAACAATAGTGAACAGTTTTGAACAATGTTGAACAATTTTAACTATATGAAACTATATTGAACTATGTTGAACTATGATGAACTATGTTGGACCATGTTGAACTATGTTGAACTATGTTGAACTATGCTAAACAATATTGAACAATTTTGAACAACGTTGAACAATTTGAACTATGTGAAACTATGCTAAACTATGTTCAGTTATGCTAAAGTATGATTAGCTATATTCAACATTGTTGAACAATGTCGAACTATGTTGAACTATTTTAAACTATTGTGAACTATGTTGAACTTTGTATAATTATGTAGAGCTATGTTGATCTATATTGAACAATTTTGAAAATATGTTGAACCATATTGAACAATTTTGTACAATGTTGAACAATATTATTGAACAATATTGAACAATTTTGAACAATGTTGAACAATATTGAACAATGTTGAACAATATTGAACAATGTCGAACTATGTTGAACTATATTGAGCTATGCTGAACTATGTTGAGCTATGCTGAACTATGTTGAACTATGTTGAACTATGTTGAACTATGTTGAACTATGTTGAACTATGTTGAACTATGTTGAGCTATGTTGAACTATGTTGAACTATGTAGAATGATATAGAACTATGTTAAACTGTATATTGAACTATGTTGAACAAATTTGAAATTTTTTGTGTTCATTGTTTGCTGAAGTTTTTCTTTGCAGCATACACTGAGTTCTCTACGCAAATTCTTATAACTTAACAATCCACCCACAAAAATACTGCATTCAGACGCACCCAGTTGCATTTGCAGTCATCGTTAGCAAAACTTTTCTCTGTGTTGTATGCGGCAGCTTTGGTAATCGTCGTCATCGTCATTGGTGCCACACTTGACTAGACGGACGCGTTTTGATTAGATACAGCCATACGACGACGTGCGACCAACAACAACAGCAAAATACCACTCTAACTAAAACTGTCTCTTCGATAAACTGCATACGAGTATCTGTCTGTCTGTCTGTCTGACTGTCTATATGCCTACCCTCTGACCGCTGCAGCAATACACGTTGCACACCTCAAAGTCTAATTGCTGCGAATGTCTCGTTTCACATGCAAATTCAATGTGCGCACCATTCATACTCAACCGAAACGCTTTGTCTAACTCTTGCCTCTGATGTCTAACCATGCCAACTTAATTGCATACAAAAGGCGGCAGCGTTGCATTTCAATTTGCGTGTTGAATGAGCTAAAAAAAAAAACCGAAACACAAAAAAAAAAGAAAACAACAAAAAAGAGATCTATAAAATTCAGTTGAAAAAAAAATTTCGTCTGGCTCAAACAAAATTGATTTTCAACAAATTTCCACAGTGGCTCGCTTTGTTTCCAATCCAAATGCCAATGATACGGATTCCGAGAATTTTGTGCCAAACTCGTAAATCCGAAATTAAATTTAAGACAAGCGGTGTCGATTTTCTTTCAAATACTCGCACACAGCAGAGCTGCTTGAACGCTTCATTATTATTAAGTATTATTATTATTATTGCTGGCTGCTTTAGTTCGTTCGACAATGATCGATTGAGATTGAGCCAAGAATGTCGTCAAGACTGTTTTTTCCTCTTTTATGGTTTTCGAGTAATTAATATTGAAACATAAAAAATGTCAGTTGAGCTGAAAGTTGAAGGCTACAGAAAGAAAGAAAGAAAGAGCTCAACGCGCACAAAAAATCAGTGAAAAAAAAAACTTTAAGTGAGAAATTATTTCAAAGAAATTGATATGGTAACGTGAAAATTTATACACGGCAACGAAGAAGTTGCCTTTGCTGAAGATTGATTTTGACTTACTTGTGCGACCGACGCTGTTAAATGAGTTTCGAACATTCATTGCAACATACTACTTATTTTTTTTACCCATTTACCATTTTTATTCAATGGAATTGAAGTCTGGCTCGTTGCGCTTGGAAACATCTGCTCATTACATGCAGATTGTGTTACCAACTTGTGACAGCGCCAGGAAGGTATTCATTCGTTAGCTCGTTGCAGTTTGAAGTTGGCTTTTTGCCCGGTGTGTTGACCTGTGACATTGATTGAGGTTTCAGCTTTCAATGATTTGGCGCTATTCAAATCGAAGAGTGGTCAATGAATGCTCGTACAAGCGCAGTCAGTCAGTCAGTCAGTCAGTCAGTCACTCGAGTCTATTCAAGTCCACTCCATGCTGCTCGCAACTTTTGCTTCATCCATTTGACTGCATGTGGCGTATGAGTGATTTGTTTTCGTTCCGTTTGAATGTCATGCTGTCAGTTTTTTTTTTCTTTTTTTTAATGTCGAAATTATGATATCTCCCCTATATAAATTTGCATAAATAGTCTATAATTTTAAATGCTTAATATTAAAGCCAGAAATAGGAAAAAAACGATTTAACTGAGTTCAAAGCTGAAATATTGATGCCCTACACAAGTGTTCAAAAAAAAAAAGTATTTTTGTTTATAATGTTAAGACGAATTTTTCTATCCGGTAGTTGCGTAAGTTGGAGTCAAACTTTAGAGATATGCTGCAAAAACTTGACTTAATGCTATCTATTTTGGTAAGGGCTCCACTAAAAAAAACTTCACCCAATCGTGCTCATTTGTAAGAAAAAGATTAATTTAACAAAGTTGTTTCGATGAAAAATCGTACGCTCCACATAAATATAAATCGAATCCAGCTGTTTGCTAGACATTTATCCTGAAATTTAATAGTCCGAAGATTTGGCGCCATAGATTAATATTTTTTACCTTTTCAGTTAGCAATTACTGGCCAAGCAATGTCGAACGTTAAACAACTTTGAAGAACTGAAAAATCTAATGTGATGTTGTGTGTCCATTCAATAACATATAACAGTCCAAAACAATTGGTCCGGATGTTAATCTTCCCTTCATATTAAACCTCGCTGTTTAGTCTCCTTTCAATCGGATATAAGATTCTGTCACGCGTACTGTGTAAAAGGCTGTAGCTGATGGGACAGTATCAGTGTGCCTTCAGACCAAACAGATCAAACTGTAACTAAATATTGACACTACGACCGATTCTGGAGAAGATTTAACAGTTTAACAAAGAGACATATCACCTATTAAAGCCGCTTTTAAGCTGCCGACACGTAAGATGCTTTTTCAAAGCCCTATCAGCACTATGTATCTCAGTATCTCAGCAATGATGTATCGACGACGACGCTATTCCACACAAAAAGCGTTATTAGTGTAGGAAGGTACATCTCGAAGCTTTTTGATACCAAGAGATGCTTTAGGCAGGGTTACACGCTCTCGTGTGATTTTTTTTTAACTGTTAATGGAGTACATACTACGCCAATGCACATGCATACAGAATATGTGTAGCCTCGATATTTCAGAAGAAAGTGATGCTGCTCGCATTGACATCATCAGCATACAAGATCGTCAAGTTTGCAAGAAGTTCTAAGGATTTGAAAAGCAAGCTTGACTCAAGGCTTTAATGGTAAATAAGAAGTACTTGGCATCTTCTTGAACGCCATCATCACGCCTCTTGGACAGTCATTAGTGATGGAGAACTTCAACTTCAATGTTGTTAAAAAAAACTCGTCTACCCAGAAGTAAGCAGCAACAACTACATCTGTTTGGAGATCTATAAGACACTGCAAATTTTGATAATAATCTGATGTATGGTCTAGATGCATGGAATGTGATTGTGTCAGATGAAAGGGCTTTGGAAGACTATGAGAGAAAGATTCTTTACAAGATTTTTTGATCTATTAGAGTCCGGTTTGGGTCCCGTATAAAATACAGTTCCAGAGCACTTGTCTGGTCCATCTTATTTGAATAGACGAAAGAGCTCCAGGATGCATGATTTACTGGGGCGCCAAAACTTCATTGGTACAAGCGTTAGTATGACCAGGTAAAGAAAAATCTCAGCGTACTTGGGATTTAACTGTTGTCAGCACGCACAAGAACTGCTTTCTTAGTGTGAACTTGAACGAACAACGGTTGAAGAATATTTAAGAATTAGAATAAGAAATTATTGTTAAAACTAATTGCGAATTATAATCGTCTTTAAAATTTAAATACATTCTATGCGCTTTGTTGGCACAATTTTTGTTTTATGTCGGCTTTGCGATTTTACTCACTGACTACTGCCTACTAACTCGTTATATCATTTTTGGATTACAGAAAAGGACTTTAAATATTTATTCTGCTGTGTGGGAAGTTGGTTCGGGTATGGATACTTTGCATGCAGTCTTCAAGCAGGGTCAAATCACTGCTGGAATTGTGTCAATGATCAAATATCAAACTTATCTTCAAAACAATAAAAATTGAATATTTCCAGATACGATTTATATACACTCTGCGTTTTATTTGTGAGATTTTCAGATTATTATATTTGCTACATTTTGTATGTTCCAGAATACATCTATAAAAATCGGGCAAACCTTTGATTGAGCTCTTTGAATAGTATCCACTGCTACAAAAATTAATACATTCTTTGCAATTCATTTCCGGCTACCAAAAAAATTAATAAAATTGTGCTTCATTAAATTAATTATGGAGAACCAAACTGGCTTGATAATGAAGTAAAGAGCTACAGAGACAATTGTTTCAACATAAGCTTAAAACTCTCATCAGTACCCTGATTGCCTTTCTTTAAAACAGACAAAAATACAAGTTTGAGTTGCATTTCAAACTTAACAAAATATTATAAATAGCCACTTTCACAGCAATTAGGTAGGGTATAACTCACAATAAATAAAGCAACATAAAAACAGCGGGCGTTCGTGCCTAATTGCGCAATAAACATTCGTTTAAAATTATGTCAATATATGCGAACTAATCTTAATAAATTGTTTAAAATCAAAATCAAAAATTTGACAGCATATTTAGAGACTTATACGAAATGAGGCTTGAGCGGTTTATTGCTGTCTGCTATTTCACTATTTAAGTCTAAGATTTTAGCAAAACTAATAAAAAAAAAACTGTCACAGTACAGTGAAACCAAATGATATATGAACACAGATTTCTATTTATAAAAGTAATTGCTAATCCTACCTGAAAACTTAAGCTACCCACTTGCTTACTTGCCCACAACCAAAACTACGCGCAGTACGGCCACCCATTTGGCGAATAGCTCTGCAGTAGCAATAAGAATGGAGAAAACAAAGACGAGACGACCCGAAACGAATCTTGTCTCGACGGCTATACATCATCTTTATCTGTGACGAGGACGATGGAACATTGGGCGTATTGGAATGAGCGACAAAAACTACGAAAATCTATGAGACAGGAGCAGACAACAACAAAAAAAGAAGCGAAATGGTGCTGCTGCTGCAGCAAAACTTGATACAACAACAGGAAAAACTGGAAACTAAACTAAAATAACAAATATAAACGCAAATGAAAATGAAGACAAAAACTAAAAGACAACATCAGAGACAACAACAACAACAACAGAGACAACAAACCGGACTATTTGTCAACGAGAATGAAGCCATTTATTATCCATCATAAAACTTGTATTTATCGCTAAATGCGCAGTCGTTGGAGTACGAGAGAAGTGGGGGGAAATAGAAGATCTGCAACACGGAAATGCTGTAAGCAAAAAAACAGCAGCAGAAGCAGCAGTAAATCCCCAAACAGCGAGCGCGTCAACAAATCCTGACATCAGGGCGTCTCATCAGGGCTAAAACGGTCTGGAGTAGAAATTGAAGGCATTGGATGATGGTGACGATGTTGGTGTTGGATTTGCCACCTTCAGATGCTGGGGAACCAAGCAAACAGTAAGACCGACCGACCGACAGACAGACAGACAGTTAGGCAGTGAGTTTCAGAGACAAAGAGACACAGATAAAGCTTGACAGGATGATATGCCTGCTAAGAGAGTGAGTGGTGAAGCTGCGGAGACAAACAAAACGACAACATGGCAAACAGTTGAAGCCGACGAAAGTGTGAAGGCAATAAATCATAACGTGCGCCGCTCAACGAATGAGTAACAAGCTGTGTGAGAGAGAGAGAGAAAGAGGTGGAGCAGCGTCGAAAGAGCAGACGAAAAAAAAAACGCGCAGCATGTAACGAAAAAGTGAGAGTTAATAAGCTAAAGGTGAGCGATAAGAAGGCTAAAAGTACGCAGCGAATTTCTGAGCGACGTGAGAGGTTGCAAGCGTAGGCCAAGGACACATCCTACGGAGGCTGTCCAAATGTCAGCTACAGATTCAGAACTGTTCAAAATCGCGTAAAAGAATAAAATTAAATTTGTAAAATGGACTGAGTGAAAAGTGTGCAACGTTGAAAATGAACTGAAATGGAAATTTACTGCCAACAACGTCTACGGCGACAACAACAAAAGCTACAATAAATAGTATAATGCAGCCTATTAAGTATAACAAAATAAACATATTCCAAAGACGAACAATAAGCATTTACAAACGTACAAACAAATCATATAAACGTGATAAATTCAAGCGAATAGCGATAAATCGCACAAGATGATGCGATAAAAAATTATATGCCCATACCATAAAAGACAAAAAATGAAAAAAATAAATTAAAAAAATACGGTTTTGAAAAACTTTAATTTCAGTAAAATGGAAGTTTATATACCCTACGCTATGTAGCGCAGCAGATCATTAATTCTTTAAATTTATTGTTTACAGATTTGATCAGTACTTTAGCGACCGAAACCAATGAGTTTATGATTATCTACGATTCTGACCATTTGTATTTGTTTAAAATAAATGAAGTTTCTTTAAATTCCAGTTGTAAGATTTTAAAGAAGATATTTATTAAATAAGAATTTCATGCTCCATTTTATTTGATTGAATTAGCTTTCCTTTTAATTAAAAAACTTCACAAATTCTTTATTCTTTAATTAAAAGTTTCAACATTTGTTGAGTTTACATTTTAATTTCAAAGGTGAAAATATTTTAAAATGGATTTGGATGGAACTCAAGATACATCTGCCTCAAGCCATTTACATTAGGACTTATATCACCAAGTACTTAATTTCGTTCCAAAGGTCCAATTGATAACTTAAATAATGTTTAAGAAACGCAATCTGGATGAATCGTGGACCAATCACAATGCAACACAAAAAAAAAGAAAGTTTCAAACAGTTAAAAGCTCCGTGTGGAATAGCGTTGGAGAAGGTTTTTATTATGTTGCACGTGGCATAATCTATATAGATTACCTTGTAAAGAGAAAAAACCTAATAAAGGGAAAAAACCTAATAATGCTGTTATGCAGCGATATCCAATGAAACATAGAAAAGAAAAAAAAAGAAACAAATACACATTGGCTTGAAGATATTGAAAGGTTATGAAATGCAGTTACGAACTTCAAAAACTTCATCAACATGGTCCAAGGTCTGACTGAAGATTTTAGGCCCGAAGCTTGTTTGAAAACTAGTCAATAAAAAATGGTGACGTCATTTCTCTACCTAAATTGGGAGAGAAGAAGAACACAATGCCGTCAATGAAATGATGCCAGAACCACCTGATGACGATGGTTCTCTTATAGAGCTGAAAAATAAATCGACTGGCTCTGAGTTATTCAAAATAGATCGCGAAGAGTTGGTAGAAGACTCCAACAAATAGTATGTTTAGGGTAATGCGTTATCGTGCGTTTTTTTTTAATTGTTGATGTATTACATCCTGCTCCAATGCCAGTATATACAGACAATGTTGGAGAATTTCAAACTCAGTGTTGTGTGACATTATTGAACTTATCCGGGCTTCACAATGAAGAACATCCGAGCTGAGTTCTGAGCCATTGAAGTAAGCAAAAGAAGAATAGTTCGGTGAAAAAAAGTGTGGTCAATCAGATCATCGCTGAAACAAAGTCTAATTTGAAGAGTTTAAGAAACCACTTTTCAGCTTGTGCTCGCATGGATTGAACAACTCAGACTTGATTAGATGAATTTGAGAAGATAAGTTTAGGTTGAAAATCTTTATAATGGCGAACAATTTTTTATGTTTTTCATAAAATTAAATGAGATGATTGCGAATATCTTTTTGAGAATAGATCCTACATCTTTCAAAAGAAGATGTAGGAATCAAACCTTTAAAGAATTCGGTTTTGTAGAGAACTAGCTGTATCCGGCACACTTTCCAGTGAGTAGTATTTGTAATAATGAATGGACAACTAAGCCGACTACACTTTTCCAATGGATCCTAGTCATTTTTCTACGTCAAACAGTTACTAAAATATAAAAACTCTGTGATTTTTCTCTTACATAGAAAGCATAGCACTGCCTAGATTCATATTAGTTGTTATTTCTCAGAGTGCCCTTTATATATAGTTATTATTTTCTGTGTCAAATAAATACTAAAATATAACAAATTGGCTTTTTCTTTTATATAGAAGGCTTAGCACCGCTAAGTTTTCCATTGGTTCCTATTTCACCCAGTGCCCTTTATATATGGTATTTATTTTAATCTTGCGAACTTATTTTCAAGATTTGTATAGAAAAACAGGAACTATTTAACTGCAGATGTGAACCAATAAAAAAGAGTATATTAAAAGATTTTATTTAAAAAAAACAAAAAAAAATAATCACCATAAAAAAAAATTATAGGTCAAAATAAAAGTTCGAGATTGAATAAAATGTTTCATAAATTTGTTTAATTAGTTCGCACATATCTAAAAAACTGTATAACCAATTTTTCGACAAATTGCTATGACACCCTACGCACATTAAAGATTAAAGCGATAAAAATTTCCAGTTTAATGAACATGCGTGGAATTTCGATGTAAAATAATACAAAATAAATTTTATGAAAATTAAATAAAAATATTTTTACACAATTTGTTGTTTAAAATACGAAAAATATTTTTAAAAAAATAGAGATGAGCTGATTGCAGCAGCTGTATGCTAAAAAGAGAACGCATGCGAGCAGGTGCGGCTAATAAAACAGCGCAGCATATGGGAGCAATCCAATAAAAAAATTAAAATTTTTATTTATATGTACAAAAAAATGAAAGCAAAAAAAATCACAGAAGATTTATGAAACTCATTTTACAAATTTTTTAATTCATTTAACTGTTGCTGTTGCTATTTAAATCAGACCACGCGAGCGAGTGAAATTATTTTAATAGGCTGCAAAAATTTACTACTTCATGATAGAAGGCAAGGCAGCTCGAAGAGGAGCAGTTGAAGTGCGACGTGAGACGCGTCACAAAAATGCTACAAATAAACAGAATAAATAAATTCGAAGCGAAAATAAAAAAATCCGCGCACGACAAATAAATAAATTTGTCAACAAATGTGGGCAGGCGAGACACGACAGACGTTGAAGGAGTGCTGCTGCATGATTGTGGCAGACGGCATCAGCAATGGAACATCGGAATGCCAGCGTAGCCGGAGGACGTTGCGTTGGTAACCAAGCTCATATGTATCTATATATTGTATCTATATACATACACATGTATCTGTACACAAAGCGAGACAGCCGCACATTCATAAATGCCGGCAACGCACAACCGTAAATCAAAGCAACAAAGCGCCACTGCTCCACGCTGCTCCGCTGCCTGGCATTGCCATACGAGAATGGAAATCGATGCCGATGCCGCGACCACCGTCTCCATGTACAAATAATGATGACAGTTGCGCATTAATTTTTCACTAATTAATAATTTGTTTTCCGTTCTGTGCTGACTGCTGACTGCTGCCGCGGCCGCTGCCCTGCCCGCCATGCTGTGTGTCACATGCGGCATACGGCGGCAGCTTTTATGCCACGATGATGTATGCTTTATTGGCTATTAGCAAGCGTTTAATAGCAAATGAGGCGTGGCAGATGACAAATACAGCAGAGAAACTACGGAGCAAGAAGTCACGCAAAGTTACAAATTAAACAAACAAACATTTCGACATGCTATGCTACAAAGGTAGCAGCACACAAGCCAAATAAAAGCCAAGAAACCAAAGAAACAAATCAAATTTCAGCACTACAAGCAGCAGGCGCGGCGGTGGCAGAAACAACATACTATATGCAACATACTAAATGCCACATACTATATCCAATTCGAGCTGAGCAGGGCAAGCAATATAAGAAGGGGCAACAAAAAAATGTAAATCGAAAAGGAAATCAATTGATATGAAGTGACAACAGATACGAGCACACCAACAACAACAACAACAACAACATTAGACAGGAAAACACATCACTGGAAATGTTTGCTGCTGGCAAAACGAATTCGTTTGTGCACTTCAAAATGTGCTGCTGAAAGGTAAGCGTTGGGAAAATTTATTGCTCGTCTATTCTAAAATAAATTAATATATAAACTTATCTGGTCATTGGAGACAGCAAAATTTGCAAAATAATCTAAGTACATACAAAAAAAAACGATAGAAGGCAGACCAAACATGCCTCAACCTCCACATAAACATCAAATTTGAAGAAAATTCCTTGCGAAACAGCAATCACACTGCAATCCAATGCAGTCTGGGAATGCTGCACCCAGAAATCTATCAAGCTTTTACTTATAAATAAATATTTCCTCAGTACAGTAGAAGAAATGACAGGTACTTCTCCTCAACTGATGTCAGAGACAGCCAAAACAGGTAAGATTAAATTCAGAAAGAACTCTAGGCCAACCTCGAAAAATCTTATTCCGCCATGATTACCTAGGATCTTCATTAACTGGCTTGGACTTAGACCCATACCATTCCAATAGAAATAAGAAAAAGCTGATTTTATAACAAAGACAAAACTGTTCAATATTCTCAAGCGAACAATTAGGAGGATATTGTACTTGGATAATCTAATGGAGATGATATTAAATATGTATCAAAGTTTTTGGTATGGAACTCGGATAACAGCAACAATCCATGCAATACGCTGGCAAAATGACTGGATAAGCCTCATTCGATATTATTTCAAGATAGCAGTTTAGAAGTTAATAACAAAACATAACTCAATATGTTGGCATAAGTATTTTGACAACACAATTCAGGAAGAAGGAAAAGGACTTTGAGCTAATAAAATACATAGCTGTCCTTGACTTTAATATCTCATTGAAGATGTGTATGTAGCATGTATTTAAATTTTGAAAAACTTCAGAGTATAACTTATTCCAAAAATCAGTTAGTGCAACAAAATATCTCTCTAACGTATTTCTACGACTATTAAGATCGGATTTTGAGGTGGCGTTTCCAACGTATTAACTTCGAAATTCTTCTAGAAATTTGTTCTCATCTTACTTTCATGGCACGTAGCATTAATCTGTTGCATCATAAAGTATTCCCCTAACAATCTATTAACTGAAGAAAATGATTATTGTTACATGTTCTACAATATTGGTCTTGGTCCATGGATGCAGTGATTCAAAACACCCAATCAATTATAACAAGTGCATTCAAAGAATAGGACAGAATCACCACAAAAGTTATTTTCTGGCACACTGGTACTTTATTGGCTTTTGAAATTATTTCGTCAAAATAATTATGTCGACCATTCCAAAGTCTTTTTTAAATATGCGGAAAGTATTTCTGGCACACTTTACGTTCTTCAAGTTTTTGTCACTTAAACTGTATTATGGAGCGCCCTTAATGAACACCCTGAAGCCATACTGCAGTTCGTAAAGAAAGAAAAATTCAGTTTATAAAGTCTACCCCACCTTCATTTTGACAAACTATAACCACTTTTTTTGCACTATTAGTGAAGGGTACAACGAGAAATTCAGAAGAAAAAATAGCTGAATTTCGATTTGGCTTTGCTTGAGTTTATATTTCGATTGAAGCATGGTGTTGGGCATTGGGTATATGGCAGGGTGTGACACGCCCAAGATAACCGCAAACAGAAACGGAACACACATACAGCCACACATCACAGCAAGGCAGGGTGTCTGAGTGTGTGTGTGTGAACTGTCCCCCGTCAATAGTCAAAAAGAAACGCAGCATATGCGAGCGGTTTACCTGTTTGGCAGAGCATATTCAGCTTACATGACAACAAGGAGCCGACAGAACGACCAAGGACCAAGCGAATGTGTGAAGTTGTATGTCGATGATGATGCTGATGTTGATGATACTGCACGTGAAATTGGCAGCGAGCCACCACAGCACAGTAACCGCAGTAAGAGCGATGCTGGGGGGAATTATGGCTGACATGAACTAGGACGAAGCAGCACGCCAAACGACAAACGAAAAGCATTGTCGAGCTTTGTTATCCTGACAACGTGATTGAAATTTATGACAGAAAAGCAATGTGCAAAAAGAAAAGCGAAACGTGTAAGCGTGCGAAAGAGACAAAACAACAAAGCTAGAAAGAAATGCAGCTAGTTGTGAACCAAAGGATATTGTGCATCCTGAAGCTAAGCACAGTTTGAAAAATAGCACTGAATAAAAACACTTGAACGCATTAAAATCTAATTGGGAATTTCCAGAGTTGGTTAACAGGAATAGCGACAGAACGACGACGACGGCGACGGTGACGGTGACGACGACGACACAGGTTTAAAAGGACACCACCAACGGCTATAACAAGGACAATGCCGCGTGCCGGAGCACACAAAATGCAAATACGCATCAACGTGCGCTACACTATATTGTAACAATACATCCTCCTCCACCTCCCCGTCGCATGCGCACACATTTTCGGTTGAATTTACTCAGTCAGGCTTTTAGCTACGCTTTTGAACTGCTTTACACTGCACACAAAAGTGGATTTTCGACTACTAGGATATGCCAGGATATGATAAATTGATGCTAGCTTGTATGCTTTTGGCTTTTGTCCACTTCAAAAACGTAGCGTTAACAAGATGCAGCAGCGGTGTGCATATTAGGGGTACGGGAGGGGGCTTTCATCCAGCTATCCGTCTATAGAGTCATTTCGTGTACTAAATGCTTCCCTGACTCGATTTGCTTTTGAATGCATATGAGGCGAAGCTCTTTCGTATTCCATGTTCCATGTACGACCATGAGTTGTGAGTGTTGCTTTTGGCTTTGGCATTGAGCATTGTGTCTGAGTGTACAAATCATATCAGAAGTGGAAAATGTCATTTGCAGTTGATGATTTGAATGTCCCGAACGAAATGTTGAAAATAGAAACTTCAAACTATGCATGTAACTGAATTGAATCGCATTGAATTGAATTCAACATGGAGCAGTCAGTAAGTAGTACAAGTGCTTATCTGCTGCAGCTGCATGTGATGACTGACCGTGTCCTGTTAGTTATCCTTTAATGCTTATATGTATAAGTTTACCGGCAGCATTTCAAATGCTTCAACTTTAGCAGGCAGTCTCCATTTGAAAATATGCTTGCACCCAAAAGCTAAACCAAGTTCAAGTCGAAATGTCACTCCATGCTAAGTCCTGGTCTTCTATGAGTTATACGCTCAGACAAACGTATTGACAGCAAATCCAGCTCAAAGGACAACCTTAAGCGATCAGTATTGCTCATCAATGGACATTCGTTCGTTAGTATATTTATTCAGACTGCCCTGACCAATTTTGGTTTCTTCTCGTCCGTACGTCCGTCCACCCGTCTGGCTGTCATTTAGTCTGTAGCAGTCTATCGCTTCGATTTGTGCCTGGATTTATGGCTTTGATTTATTGTGGATTTTTCGCATGTTTTCTTTAACTTTTCTACTATTTTTTTGTTGTTGTACACTTCACATGCAGTGTTGAAATGGTTATTTAAAGTTTGTCGTTAAGTTTGCAATGCATTAAATGGAACATAAATAATAAATACTTCTTGAGTAGCTAAGTTTACATTTTAATGCTTTATCTGGAATATTTTCCCCTTTTTAAATTAAACAATTCGTGTACACTTAATGGACTCCAAGTTTAGAACGTATAATAAGTGGAGATTATGAAGTTTTGCTAATAAAACATCAATGATTCCCATTTTAGCTTAACGCAAAAGCGCGCTTACGGAAAATAGAAGCAAGAAATTATGCAGAAGTCGCGGTCGAAGAAGCCTCACCTATCGGAAATTTGCATTGATCTCCATTATCCAAAAGCCTGACAAGCCGGAAAATATTCCAAAATCATTCAGGTTTCCATTTCGAAGGTTTTAGAAAGATTGTTTGTGGTACGACATGCTAGCTTTGTGAAATCCCGAGATCTTCCGGTTCACCAGTTTAGGTTCATCCCTCCGCCCCTCCTTTCTCCCACTCTCTCTCTCTCTCTCGTTCTATCTCATTAGTAAACACTAGTAAGAGGTTTACCATACATGAGCACAATCTATTAAGTACTAACTAAGTCCTCTAAAACATAAAGTCCCTTTATATTCCCCTCACTGTATAAAGGATATCAAAACTTCGTATAGTCTCAATATTTTCTTATGCTATTCTTAGCATACCACTTCGCCACTCTGCTTTGTGGTTTAAGCCGAAAATGAATGGCTCAAAAAAAGAAGAAAGAAAAAAATAACAAGGAGCAGCAACAAATCCTTGTCAAAATAAAAAAGACTAAAACTGTTAAATGCTACAAAATTTATTTATTTAGTTGACTTTGAAAGAAACTTGAAAGCGAAAACTTTGACCTACGTGCTCATCGATTATAAAAGTTTTCGAACACGCTTTCGAATGCTGCAAGGAATTCTTACCAACTTTGTTTGCAGTGCAACTCTTGAATAATTGCTCAGTTCAGATATAAATGTCCACTTGCAACAGCCCAGCCCCCAACCAGCATCCCTCGTCAACCAACGTCATTTAAGTTTAAATTCCCCTGGGTACAACAATTAGAAGAGTATTTCCACTTGGCAAACGACACTGAATGCGACACTAAATGCATGCTCAAGCAGTGCCTGAAGCACAGCAGCTTCTTTGTTTGGTGGTCGCGTGCTTCTCAACGCATTGGGTCCGGTACGTACAACGTATACGCAGCCGTCCGATTGTCCTGGCCGACAACGACGACGACGCAACTGTTCACAATTTTTCATGCAACAACGTAGAAAAACTTTTCTGAAGGATTAGCAATGTATGCATGTATGTATGTGTGTGTGTGTGTGTGTGAGTGCGTGACTTTAATTGTGCGAATGTCAAGACAAATTGCGTTAATGCGCAAAGTAGCGCAAAAGAGAAAGATGCAAGAAGTATCTAACAGAAGGAGATAGCATGCTGCTGAGAGGTTAAACTGAAGTCTCGTAAAAGTTTTTTAAAAGTATTTTAAGCAAAATTTATGCAAAATCCAAAACAACTTGGCAGCTCACAAAGCAAACCAGAAGCCACAATAATAAAGTGGGAACGGAACTAGTGACTGTCTGGCAGAGAGTGCAGCACGAGTGCAAAGGCAACGCCACCGCGGCGCAAGGCCAAAATGTCACATGACGACGTGCATGTGTGAATACTCTAATCCCCGAATAATCAAAGTTTGGCGACGCAACGAAGAAGCATAAGAAAAGCAGCTTCTTTGCATTGGGAGAACGTGCGAAGCACAGCACAGCAGCCAAAATGGACCAAAAGCATCAAAAGAAGTAGTGGTTGAGCGTGATGTGACATTTTTGACAAAGCACAGAAGCAAAAAAAAAAAAAAAAGTGATTTAAATAATTGCAAATACATGCTGTTGGCAAAGTAAATCATTTCGACTTAAATTTTTGCTGAAAATTTCCAAGTCGACACTTCAAAGAAAAATTTTCGCAATGCTATTGAAGAAACGTCAGCTTCGTAGCGAGCTTCTCCGATTGTAACATTCCTAACTAGCAAAGAGCTGATGCTTCTCCTTTGCTCATCAATAAAGACAGCAGTAATGATGCCTTTTTCTCATTGAGGAAATCCAACCGGAAGCTATTTGTACAGGCTTCTTGAGCTATACTTCAAAGCAATTTCGCATGGGAACATGCTACAAGCTACCATGTTGGTAAAGATGCAGATACATATTAATTAATGGGTAGCTACTCAATATTGAAAAAGTTGCATGCTTTCAAAACTTTTGAAAAAAGGAACATATTAAATGGAGAAGGTGTTATTAAGTGGGCAAATATGGCACACCACGTACACGTATAACGTAGTGCTTTAAAGTTTAGCAACTTTATACTTGGCTTTGTATAGTTGCTCCTTTATATTTTTATATTTATGCGCTTTAATTATGTATGTGGTATAAGGAGTAGGCAGGACACAAACTAGTGCAGCTGGTCGATGTATTGATTTTCTGCATATAGTGTGGCAAGTTTAGTTTGTAAATAATGCAGGCTTGCCTTTCTGTGCAGCATAATGCGCTCGTACAGGTAGTTGTTTTAAGAGAGTTTTAATCCTTGAAGTTTTGTTTAGAACATTTTATATGGAAGTAAAAGTTAAAAATTCAAGAAATTTGAAGTCTGTTAAGGAATTAATAAAACTAAAATTGTGTTCTATTTTATTTTCACTTATAAGCATCTGGAAATTGTATTCCAGTCTAACAAATCCCTTCAAATGACAAGATAACAACGAGCATTGGTGATAAAATGTATAGCATACACCTCATTACCTCCTACCACCCTAGAAACTGATTAGAAATTAAAAAACTATTAACTGGGAAACCTACGCAAGTCACCTTTAGAATAAAATGGAGGACTTAAAGCATTTTAAGAAAGCCAATTCACCACTAAACCTAGAACCATCCAAACTGCAAACAAACCGAAATTAAGTCTGCCAAAGAAATTTCTTGGTGGAACAAAGATTTCTAAAGGCATAGGAAAGTTGAAAGTTGCGGAATGGTCTGGAGTACACAACCAATTTTACAGAATACAATAATTTTGAGGAGGCGAATCGAGATAATTTTCAAAAACTTTGCAGCAATATTGCTGATATCGATCCTGCAACTAGAATATTTAGCGCTCTATCCAAAATTATTACAGGTTCAGGCCTATGTCTGAAAAAACTAGATGGAAGCTTCACGAACGAAAAGTCACGCTTTCTACTCGAAACTTCCTACATTACAAGTATATACACCAGACTACTTACAACATTATAACCTCGTGAAAGAAAACTGCAACAGAGGATAGGTTAAGTTGAGCAATTGGTACATTCCAACATTACAAATCTTCTGGCTATTGAACCTAGACCTAAATACTTGATGGATGAACTACTACACAGATATCAACATGAGTATAGATCTGACAGATTCATTGAAAGATGTCAACACATTTCATAGAGAAGTTGCAAGGGCACTCTACAAGAGAAATATAAATCCTTCTCTTTCTAGATGGCTTGTATAATTAGAAGACTCACCGATAGCTGTGACAAATTTTCTTAATAAAAGTCTTACGGTTGAAATCACAAAGGGATGCCAAAAGGGGAATGTACTATTCCCCTTCCTGTGAAGCCTTGTAGTATATGAATTATTCGACTCCCTAGCATAAAACAGCATTGAAAGTCAAGACTATGCTAAAATTCGAAGACTCAGCATCAGTATCACACGATCTTGGTGCTCCAAAGAAGTACTGAGTATCAATTCAGCTAATACTAAATTTCTAGGAATTAAAATATGAAGAATTCTATTCTCTATATGTGCACTTGGATATTACTTTGAGTTCTAGCAATATGGGCACTTTGATAGAATTCTCCAAGGTGGTAAAATACCTAAGAGTATTCTTTGGCCAACGTACCACATGGAAGACTCACGTAGAACATATAGTAAGTTAAAGTATTTTATTTTCATTTTCACTATGCGCGGTGCAAATTTGACCATCAAAAGTTGTATAATCTTTCACAGTTACATGTTTCAATTGCAGCTCAATTCGCGCAGTAGAAGTCGGTTAATACGATTTCTACCAAATAAGACAGACAGACCGACAAGAAAACTATTTATTAGAAATATATTAAAATAACAAACGATTAGAAAGTGGGGGAGAATAAGCAAGAACATTTGGAAAAATTATGTGACATTGATGAAAATAGAGCAGACATATTACGAAAACCCAAAAAAAAAATATCTAACTTTTGCCACTCAACAAACATTTACACACACACACACACACACACATGTGTTAATAAATTAGTATACAACAGTCTGGCACCGTCGTCAAGACATCGTCGAAAACGCAGCAAAAAGCACTTTTCCAATTAATGAAATCTCTAAACTGCCATAAATTTTGCCAAACCCAAATAATTAAATTTCGTATGCAACGAAGTGGACACGGACACGGACACATTCCCTCCCAAACATGCTACAAACAATCGCACAAGACACATAAGAAAATGTTATGGCTTAAATTATGCTATGGGGGCGCTGCAGAGTAGACGCCCCCTGATTTTTCGATGAATTCGAGGTTGGGGTTGTTGGGTTGTTTGGTTGAACTAAGGTTACTAATTGCTGCAAGCCACAAACAAACAAGCTTGCCGATTTATACGCTTGACATAGTTTTGTGGTTGGCGAATTCTATATGGACGAGTGAGTGCTACAAAACGCTTACAGCACCGCACTGCTGCGGTCAAAGGTCACAGTTTAGCGGTCAATAAACAGCTGTGTGTGTGTGTGTGTGTGTGACAGATAAACTATTTTTTGATAAAAACTGTGTAGGTATATGTATATGTAGCATGCTGTAATAGTAGCAGCTACCAACTGTCAGATAAAAAAAGAAAAGCAAAACACATCGCAATATTTTCCTCTCTTTCGCGCACACAGTTTCTTAACAACTGGTACTTGATGCTAGCTTTTATAATATTTACTTGTTATAGACTCACCTGCTTGACATTGACACTCGCCACCGAGTCCTGCTAGCGTTTGCTCGCCTGCTGCCGCTGCTTGCTGTGCTGCCTGTCGCCTTTGCTGACGACGCGTGAGTTGCAACTGCGAAACGTCACGACGCAATCGATGCAATTCACTGCGAAGCGTTAACGCTGCCACTGCTGTGACTGGAGCGGAACCGGAATGGTTGCCATTGTTGTCATTGTTTTCGTGTTCGTTGTTGCTATAATCCTTTTGCATAAACATTTGGCTATCGCTTGTTGCACGGCTAAAGCGCGTCAATTGCTGCTGTCGTACCAGCTGTACTTCCAGCGTTGCTATTCGTTCGTCAAGTTGCCGCAATTGCTGCAAATGTTGCTCCAAATGTGTCTGTCGCACATTGCAATAGAGCGTAAAGATCAGCGAGCCGATGCACAACACATAGAAGAATAATTGCAGCAATGTGGCAACACCGTAGGAGGAGCTGCCAACGCCGCTGAAGAATGCTGTTCGTTGCTGGAATGCTATGGGCTTGTATGGGACTGTTTTTGATTTGTGGCATGCTGCTGCTGCTGTTGCTGTTGTCTCTGTGGCAGTCATTTGCTGCTGTTGCTGTTGCTGCTGCTGAAGGCGACTAGTGTTCTGTGTTGTTGCGGCTGCTGTAGTTTGTGACGCTGCTGTTGCTGTTGTTGTTGTTGTTGTTCTATTGTCAACTGTATTTGGCATCAATGTTTGTTGTTGTTGTTGTTGCTCTTGCAACGTTGTCCTCCGCGCCATTGTCGGCGTCGTTGGTGTCTTCGTCGTCGTCGATTCCATTGCTGTTGTTCTTGTTGCTGTTGCTGCCTCAAATGGCATTTCGACTGTCGTTGTTGCCGCTTGGCCTTGTTTTATTAATGCTGCTTCTTCTCTACTAGTATTGTTGCTATTTCGTCCTGTGTGTATTGCCTCCGTGCCACTCCCCTCAAACACTGCTGCTTCTGCTGCTGCGTTCATACGCAGCGCTTTGGCCTTGCGCATTTCGTTAGTGTCGCACAATCCTCTGAAATGTCCTTCCACAAACGCTCTCCTGTCAAATCGCGTAAGTAAAGTAAACTAAACTAATGCTACTCCTGTACTTGTCACTGTTATTTTTGTTGCTGTTATGGTTGCTGTTGCTGGCAGCGTGTGGCGAAAACATTCAAGTGTCCTTGCCAACATCAGCCAGTGCTGCTGCTCCTTGGTTTTCTTCCTACCCTACTACTTGCTGGGCTGCTACTTCACTGCTATTTATTCAATTCTATTTTATTTACTTTTATGTTTACTTTGTTGTCCTTGTTGTATATGTTGTCCTCGTCGTCCTTGCTGCTGTTCGTTTTGGCATTTCGTATTATCTACACGGCCGCATATCGTAATCCTTCGTTATTGTTTTCTCAACGCATTCGTGCAGCATTCACTGTGCTGATGATGATGATGATGATGAGCATCTACCGTGCTGCTCTTTTGTGTTTAACATTCGTTGCCACGCACTGAATCAGCCACATGTGATTCGCTTGCAGTTCTTTGGTCGACAAGACAATCTGACAATTTGGTGACCCTTGACTTGAATTCGAGCGTGCACAGTTGCGTTACGGTTTCTTCGCTTACCTCGTTCTGCTCCACTTATGCCTTCAAATTGCACTCAACTTGCAACTTTTGTTGCAACCGGCGGCTGGAGTTGTCTCAGGTTGGCAGCGCTGTTCCACTTCTTTTGTTGGATTTATTAGTTGCTCTCTTGTCTCGTTGTTTACTTATGTTTTTGTTTATTCGTTGTTTTCCTCTATGCTTCTCACTACTAGTTAAGTTGTTCCAGCTTATGCTTTCACCTCTCGCCTTCTGGTTACCGTTTTGAAGGATTTTTCTGTAGTTTTTCTTTTTAGTTTATTGGTATTTTTCTTTCAAATTTTTTATTTGTTTTTGCCCTCTTTTTGCATTTGGTACTTATGCTGTGTACTCTTTGTTCTGGTTTGACAAGTTTTTGACAATCTGCTCTGCAGTCAACGAGTAGAAAAAACTAGAATGGTACTAGACAAAGTTGCAATTCGTGTTTGTTGCTTTGCATTTCTCTTGTTTTTTTTTTTTTTTTTTATGTTTCACTTTTCCCTCTTACTGGATTTTTCCTTTTATTTATTTTTTTTTTTTTGTCACTTGTTTCAAGAGTTTTTCTTTTTCATATAGTTCACTTTTTATACCTTTTCATGCTAGAATTTCTTTCAACTAAAAGCTGTAAAGAGAGGAGAAAAAAAGAAATATTAGAAAAAAATCAGTTTGGTGTCGAGAAAAGTGCACAAAATGTTTAAAAGTTGGCTAAAAGTTTCATCTTACTGCACAGTGGTCTGGAAATGAAAAAAAAGTAAACAAAAGTCAGATTTAATAATTCATAGTAAGTTAAAATGCATGTCGCATTTTTTCACCGCAAAATACTACGTTTATACCGAGAGAAGTATGCTCAAATATTTTATTTTTTATTTACTATTATTATTTCGAAATTCAAATTTAACAATAGATATGTACAAAGTCGGAGAGAACATTGGCAACATGTAGGGTCTATAAATACATGATTCATACAGAGGGACATATGGACAGACAGACGGACATACAAACAGACATGGCTAATTCTATTACCACCAACGATCAGTGATTGATTTTGATTCTTGATTCTGAATCTTGATTCTGATTTTTGCCTCTTCATGCTGTCTTGACTCTGATTCTAATTTTTGATTCAGATCTTTAATATATACATTTTGAATTTATCTATGCTTCCTTTCATGATTAAACTGTATCACTGTGGAGAGCTACAAGAAAGATGTCCAACAAAAGCGTTCACTGACCTCCTCTAACGAAAGTTGATTGCTCGTGGAGAAGAACCAAGTCTGACAAATCTACTATTCTAGCTCAGATAGAGAATATTGACATAAAAAAAGGATATTGACAGGACGCATTATTGAGGCATACCCAGACAAGGCAGTGAAATATATATGTCTAGTATTCAACTCGATGATAAAGATGGGAGACTTTCCATAAATGTGCAAAACAACACAATCCTGACATGATAGATAAATTGAGGTCACTGTGGAAGATCATAGCTAACGATATATTTGCTCTGGAGTAACAATTTGAGTGTCGTATCTCCAGGTAGGAGATTATTTGGTGGTAGATGAGTCTAGTATTTCGCAAGAAGAGTTTCTTCTTAAGTGCTTCCGCTACTTTTTGAATGTATTCCTTTAGGGGGAGTCTACTGTGAAGGATGACCAACATAATTTAGCTTCATGCAGTGAAAGTCAAAGAAATGTAGACATTCGAAAATTTTTCATTGTCGATTTTACTGTTCCAACTCTTGGCTTACGTTTTGACAGTTTGCAAGCATTCCTGTTCTGAGGAGGGTATATTAGCAATGTATATTGAATGTAGAATGCGAGCCAGTATACTGTCCTGGAGCAAAATGCTTCTCCCTAGCAATAAGAAACTCGGAAGACATTACACTAGCACGCGCAACCTCATTGTTGACAGATTACACTGATGAGTATGCAACAGGATCAAAGAGCTGCTTGTCAGGTAAAAACAGCAGGACAGTGATTTGTTCTAATATGAAGCGATATAAAAGATTTACACACCATCCTCAAAAAAGATCGAAACTGGGCCTAATCACCCCCCAGGACCGGGCGGAAGCTTTTGCCAAATACTTGGAGGCTAGGCTCTAACCGCATAAAATGCCTGATAAGCTGAATACGGTGGTCAATTTTATTATAAATGGATTGCAGGCAAATGAGTGGCAGTTAACTGGACGCAGGCTTTTGACGGGGTAAGGCATGACGATCCTGAGCGTCAACACCTTTTCGGTGATTCTAGATGGAGTGGCATCCAACACAGAACGGAGCTACGCAGGTGTTCGTCAGGAAAACAATGCTAAGTCCCATTTTGTACACTCTTTTCACTGGACATATCATTCCAATGGATGACTTCCTCACTGCTATATTGTACAGTTATACCTCTACAAGTTTAGCAAATGGACTTAATGGTAAAATATTGTTGTAAACCTCAGTAAATGTGCAACAGCGACATATACACTCAGGCGAAAAGAATGCTCCGGGGTCTTTTTCGAGAGTCGGTAGATTGGCATGATAGTAATTACTAGAAGTGACATTGTTTGGTCAGGAAAAAATAGACAGAGTCATAGAAACTTTTGTGCAATGTTGAAAATTTATTTAAGATCGGCTTAAACAAATTTATTTTTTTTAATTTAACTTTTGTCCACTTATTTTATAATTTTTGACCACTGTGCGCTCACTTCATATTCGTCGCTTGTTGCTACGAGTATTGCGCTTGAATTATTTCAGAGAAGTGTGGCGACTTTTCAATAATCAGTTGGCGTTAACTTCTTTCTGCATAAGTCCAAGCGAACGAGGCAAAGTTTTATGCTGCTGCTACTATTTTTATTTTTTTTTCATCTTATGATGCGGCAGCATAAGTTTCAACAACAACAACAATAAGAGCTATAACTTAAAGTACCACAACAACAACAACGATGACGACAGTAAGTTCAAAGTACAACAGCAAACTTAAAAAAAAAATGTAAAAAAAAAAAAATCAAAAGTGTTTCAATTTTCCTTATACATGAATGAACAAAAGCAAACTGTAGCACAAACTCAAGCAATTTAAACTAAGACCACACATATACAGATATATATATGTATGTAGGTATATTATATATATATGTATATAGAAGGCTACTTGCAACACAAGATTGACAGCTTGACCGCCACACGCATACAGTAGCTCCAACATATAGGGGGTCACCAACAGCCAGCCACCCAGCCAGCAGTAGCAAGCGTTACACTTTATTGAACACAATAAAAATCAACAAGAACAATAAAATTAATAAAATATCGAAGAAAGTATGGGGCGGCAACGGTTGAGAGCAAAGAAATAAAAAAAAGAATAAAATAACAAAAAATAGGTCGACTTTGTGATACTTTACGAAATGAGGTTAATAGGTACTACAGTATGGTTTAGTATTGGGGGATGATATTGTGCAGTAGTAAATATGAATATAAGTATATAGAAATCGAATATATATCTCCATCAGTAGTTCATGTGAAGTAGTAATTAAATTAAGAACATTTTAGACTTGTATTATAAGAGGTTGAAAACTGACGGTCAGACATATTAATGGAAATAGAAAAACCTAAATTAATTGAAATATATATTTTTTTGCTTTTAAAGTTAAGTTTAATATTCGTCTGATATTATAGGCTCATGTGGATGTTTCTTTTAGATTATCTTCGAGGTATTTGGTTTGGTGGCAGGAAGCTGAGGTGTTCAGTTGTTCGAGTCGACCTTGTATCAACTGTGATCTGTCATTGACTAGACCGTGCGGAAATATTAGAACAACAAAAGCGTGTTCTTTCAATGCAAGTTTGTAAACCTATGCCATTTTCTTTTTTTAGCTAAGCAGTGGGTCGACTCTGCAGCAGGCATGTATACTCACTGACTAGACCGGTCGAGCTAACTATGGGCCAACCAATACCAGTGGATCACAAGATCTCTCGACTGATCCAGTGAACCACTTGTAAGAATTTCTCAACTTACTGCTCTTTAAAGTTATAAACCTAATAACACCCATATTTTGCCATTGTAGGGCATAATTATGAAATGCCTGCTGTTGTTGTTATTTGTGTCGACTTTTACACACTTTGTTAGTCCGATTGTTATTATGGCCTTTATTATTGCTTTATTCAATTTGAAGTTGTTGTTCATACGTAATGCGTGCATCGGTAGCTGATGTTGTTGCTGTTATTGTTTGCATTTGTTGTTCCAAACAACAAATAATTTTGTATTGGCAATGGCAACCCAACCAACTTAAAAGAAGAAAAAAAATCATCAACAACAAACGAAAGCGGCACATTTTGTTCTTCTTCGAAATTCTGTTAGCATCCAATACAATTTATTTGTTCTTTTTCGTTCGATTTTCGTGTTCGTGTTCGGGTTTCAGTATTTTGAAACCCCTAATAAAACTAATTGAAAGTCTGCGCTTAAACTGAGGCCAATGGTAAATAACAGCAACAACAACAACAACAACAATGGCAATGTCAGTGGCGGCAACCGAAAAGCATTGAAGCTTTTAATTTAACAAATAAGCAAGTGAAAATAAGCAAAAGAGACGTCGAGGAGAAGGACTCAAAGACAGAACCACACTGTGCAAATATATCCATTTAAAATTGTATATATACATCTGTGGGGCTAACAAAAGTTGGAAGAATTTGTGATTAAAATTTGTTAAAAATTTTTAAAAATTCGAAAACTTTTTTAGGAAGTACCATATTTCATTTTAAAATTGTGGAAGATTGAAGAATAGGTGTTGAGTGTGTTTTGGTTTTCATTACAAATATTGGTGATGTTTGGTCCAAAAGAAAAATTCGCCAATACTTTCTGTGAAGTCTGTCATTTGTGGATATCAGCATCAAAAGCGCTCTGTATGTGACAAAACCAAGTTTCGAACTGAATTTAGTATGTGTTCTTGTATGGTCAATTCCCCATCTAAACCTGAACACCATTGAATATTTATGGTATGCCTTTGAAAAGGTCATAGCTCAAAAAAATATTAAAAAAATTCGAAATTTTCTTTGAAAAATTTAAAGAAACATGTGACGCCATATCTATGCAAAGGTGCCAGCATCTTATAATGTGATGTTCTTTAAAAAAAAGGAAGAAGGCAACTAACCATTTAAGGGCATAAAGCAAGCCACGATCTAAAGCTATCAGTTTTTTGTACACTTTTGGAACAACAAATTTTTGTCAAACCATAACAAAATGATTATCTTACATAAACCTCTTGGGCTGAATAAAATAAATAAAAATTAATAAAAAGGTTATAAAAGGGTTAAAGACCACCCCGTATACCTTAATAAAAAAAAATAAAAAAATTAAAAAAAACATATACCTAGAAAGGTGAATAGATTTATTTGGGTCTACCTCTTCTAGTGATCCAATATATATGTATATATGGAATAATTTATTAGAATTGAAGTAAAATATACCAAAATTGGCTAAAATTCGTTGGAAATTTTAAGCTACAAAAATTTCTTCATTCAATACTCCGAAAGTATATGCAGATTTTCCAGAACCTTATGGAGGAATTGGCTCGTTCAGTATTGTGTTTAATATATCTGAAGAAGGTATAGAAGAGACTAAATTTCTAAACATTTTAAAGACTCCAAGTTCTTAATGTTCATACGGACAGACGGACAAGTCTATAACCACTCGAATTTCTGCAAGAGGCTAACCTTTTAATGGTCTGATTTGAACCTTTCAAAATATTTTATTAGAATTTACATAAAATTTATCAAATTCGGCATTTCTAGATAAATTAACAAATAAAAAAAAAATTTCATACAAAAACCCCAAAAGGTGGAACACATTTGTATGGGGTAGCACTTGTAGTGGACCGATCTGTACCAAAATGGAATATTTTAAAATAGAATAAAATATATGTGCATATAAAAACTCAGATTGAGGTGCAGGCTTCCACGGTAAGTGCCAGCTCTCCTCTTAGGGCTTTGAAGATGGAATATAAAAGTCGAATTATCCAATCTTGATGGCTCTATCTTTTATAGTCTCTAAGTTCTCGATTTTTGTACGAATAAGCCTATAAAACGACAGACGGATATGTCTATATCGACTCGACGTATGCTGCCGATCAAGAATATATATACTATATGGTGGCTGCCTTCTACTACTCGTTAGCAGAGGTGCCTCACACCTAACTCTGTAATTTACTATTTGAAATTCGTCCTTTCCCATCAAAACATTTCCCTAAAAAGTACGTTAAATAAAATCTCAATTTGGAGGATTTTGGAGGATTAATAGTCTTAAAACATAGTCAATTGGTCGAGGGCTTAGTCCTTTACTATATCACTTATTATGCTGTCCGCGTAGAACGAAAATAAGAGCTTTTAGCATATTTTGGGTGCACAGAAAGAGGGCGAAAACTTCCGAAATAAGAGTCTTAAAAAGTGCCCTTTTTTTCTGCGTTAAAATGATAATAGAAAGCCATAGAAGTGCTTAAAAAAACCAGAAACACAAAGCAAACAAATGTTTAATGTAATATATAGTGAGAGGCTTGACAACAGTCTTTCGCACAATCAAATAATTGTATGTTCGAGACGAATATTTTAATATTTAATTACAAAGATCTCTGGAGACTGTGAGAGAAAGAGAAATGAACACAACATGCACAGGTATTAGTCTTATTTAAAATATTAGACAAATGTTGTGTGTGTCATTTCTAAGCTTGTCTGACTAAAGCAAGTTTAAGCCTTCTACAATCAAAATCTTCAACCAATCAAGTCAAAATTTGGTATTTAAGCCATGTAAATGCACAGTTTTCCCTGCACCTATTTATATATAGATAATACCCAACTTTTATTAACCACCACGTTTATACAGTTAAATGACTTTTGAGCTGACATTGCAATTGGATATCAATTTCAACGCATGAAAACGAAGGGAATCGAAAAGCGCACAAAAGTATGAGATATAGGGAGATATAGTGAATGTCTGTGAGTGTGTAGATGGCACTCGAAGGCAATTACACACACACACAAACACACACCAAACGTACAACGATATTTGAACAGCCAATCTATATCTACGTGTATACACTCTGTCGGGGCCAACGTAGGTTAACAATTTTCGATGAGCGCGCGTTTTGCTCTCTCTAACTCAATATAAATAAATTGATTTCAAACTTCAACAACTTGCAGCTTTTGTCAATTATTTGACATATGTTCAATAGCAGCAATAACAACACCAACAACAGCAACGCCAACAACAACAAAGTTACTGACAACGATGAGGATGTCAACGTCAACTTCATGTGTCATGTGTTGAAACTGTTTCCATCTTTGTTCCACGTACGAGAGTCGTGTCTGTAGTGCTGAGTGCTTAAGTGGCCTCAGGTAAGCTAAACTTGGTCAATCAATGTTGTAAACAGTTATAACAGCGTTACTACATAGGACCAACCGTATTCAAGGCTTTAGGCGCAAAGTTTATATGTGACAAAGTCTGTGCAAGCGGCATAATTAGATTCCAACACATTTTTAAATAGTTTAAACAAAAAAAAATATTGAAATAGCATTTCATAACCGAATTATGATAAAAATGTTTTTCAAATTTATTCTGGTGGGTTTCTTCTTCATTTTTATTATTATTAATTTTAGGATATTCAAATCGCTTCTATATATTAAGTTTTTGATTGCTTTGGCAATAATTGAACTAAAACAAATGAACTAACAGATGAACAAAAGTGAAGAAAAGCAAGAAAACGAACGAACACAAAAATGAACAGAATATTAAAATGATGAAACTAAAACAAAATGATCGACAAATTACAAGAACAAAAACGAACGAACATAAAAAGAACAGAGTATTAAAATTGAAGAAACGAATAAAATAAAACAAATGAATAAAACAGAACCAAAATTAATTAGTAAGCTAAAGAATAAAAATTAGCGAACAGAGTAATAAAATGGAACGAATGCAAGAAATAGAACAGAAAATCAAAACTGAACCAAAATTAACAAGTAAATAAAAGAATAAAAACGAACGAACATTAAACGGAACAGACCAACAACATGAAACGAATAAAGGAGTCTGTAATTGTTTATTACATTCTAGAAGACCCTATATTTACACTTTTCTCCTCCCATTTGTAACAAAAACTTCTTACGCCCAAAATATCGTTAATTTTTTTTATTTTTATATTCCTCAATTTTAATTAGTGAAAATATTAAAATGAAATGTAAATTTCACCCGATTATGTGCCCATGCCAACTATATAATGCACAAAACTTTTCCAAAGACACTCGTACAACTGTAAGTGCCACAATGTGTGTGTCTGTGTGTGTGTGTGGTCTGCCAATTTGCCGCATAAATGTATGCAACGTTTCGTTCGATAGCCACAATTCAAGAGCGCACCATCCACTTAGCCGCCCAGTTTTTAGACCATACCATAGGGTTTTTGAAATGTTTTGCAGAATATTTTATTTCAATAAACGTTTTACACTTTTGAACCCGCTCGATACGAACGGACGCTCGCTTGATTCGAGACTTATTGGAAAATTTGATTTGAATTGAAATGCAAATCAAGCATTAACTGAGTTGAAAAACGAAAAAAAAGAAGAAAAAAACGTTGAAAATGCTGCGCGGTGAGTGTGTAAAAAGCGTTTAGGAGGGCATCTAGCATACGCCGTAGTGAAGGCGTTACAGTGGCACGGTTTGTGTTCGCTTCAAATATTGCCGCGTGGGCGTTGCAAAACAAATTGACGGGGAGCACATGTGGCGCTTCATATATCAATGTGTGTGTGTGTGGCATACTGTGCAAATAAATAAAAAGCAACATTGTGTGTGTGTGTGTGTAAGTGTGTGTGATTATGGTAAATTGAAAAGCAGCAGAGGCACCCAACCAATTGGCATTCTATTGAAAAACGGATTATTGAGCTTATTTTATTTGCAAAATTTATTCTTTACGCACAAATGCACAAATGCAGCATAGAACTATCACACAAACACTCACCCCACCCACCCTGCTCTACTCATATTCTAGACACTTCATAGAGTCTCTCACAAGCGCTAAATAGAAGCAAAAAATTCGTACAGCAGATTTTCACGACGTTCAACAACAAAGTAAATAAACCATAAAACGACAAAACGTTGCAAAACATTGAATTCAAATGTTGAACAGTTTGCCACATATGTGCACTTTTTTTTCTGCCTTTACTCTACTCCTATAAGGATTTCGGACTTATCTTCTAAAACAAGCAATAACTGCTCAAATGGTCGCTATTAATAGTTGCCTTTCATCTTTGTTTTTGTTGTTGTTGTTGTTGTTGTTGTTTCGATTGTTTGTTCAATCTTATACGATTGGTCAGTCCAGTCGAGAATTTCTTGCAAATTTCATTTGATTTTGCTTTCCTTACAGATTTTCATCAATTTTTATTAGTTTTTTTTTGCTTCATCATTTTTAAAGAAAAATAGAAAAAAAAATATATATATAGAAGGTAGAGTCTAAACGTATTCACTTCCTCTTTTAGATTGTTATTTGTACACTGCAAGAATTTTAGTTTCTGTTGTCTTAAATTAAAGTTTAGAGTTGAAAAATGGAGAATAAACTTGCTGAAGAGTGGAGAAATTGATTGAATAATGTTTTAAAATCTACTAGTTTTACCAAAATGTTCAAATGGAATCAATTTTCAAAATGAGCTTTTCGCCTAAAATTGTACTTCTGTGAACTGTCGGGAAGATCCGCATCTGAATGGACATTTTGAATGCTGAAACAAAGTCTTTCGATGAAAGGACTATTTCTAAATAAGTTTTCTTGGCACATATTATGGACCATCAATTTTAGTGTTTAAGAATAAATCACTGACATTTATGGTACAGAGTTGCCACAGTAATCAAGCTTTTCTTGAGTTCCGTTGTGATCGTAGCAGCATAAATGACGCCAAAGGTTCAGTTCGTTCAAAAGACTTCTTGACACCAGAAATTATAGAAAAAAATCAATGCAATGATAATTGTTCATCGGAGAATGGAAGTGTATGTCGTGGTTGAGGGTGTTGGCATATCAACTGAACGCGTACATAATATGTTACATGAATATTTGGACATGAAAAAGCTAACCATGCGAAAGGTGCAGTGATTACTCGCTCTCTACTATAAGCGCAACCGTGGGAACACTACAAAGAAGTATTACATTACCATAGATGAAACTGCAATTCATCATACCAGAGACCAAGGAATAATCAAGAACCTGCAGCAAAGTAGGTCAAGGTGGGTTGGTCGGCCAACAAGATCATGGTTTACCATTTTTTTGGGATACATACACATGATGACTTTCACATCGATAATTTGGAAAAGAGTCAAACGATCATGGGTAAATAGTGTTCGAAGCTTCTTGACACCTTCTATATTGATGTTAAGCAAAAACTACTGCATTTGGCGAAGACTAAGTGCAGTAGAAAATGTAGTCACCATGGCAAAAATCATTAAATTGGGCTAAGAACTCCTACCTCACCCAGCATACTGTACAGATTTAGAGCACTGTAACTATAAAATAGGAATCTTTTTCCAAACTTGAACAAATAGTTAGGCGTTAAGAAATTAGGTTTAATGAAGAGTTCATCATTCATGAGTATTCTTTGGTAGAAATAAAAAATTGTAAAAATACTGGACTAAATTTATGGAACTAAAAGGAGACTGTTTAGAGAAATAAAAAGCTTATTTGCTAAAAAAAAACTATAAATTTTACCCTCGTAATACTGTTTTATTCTCCAAATGCTGCTAAAAATTTTATATACACTTAAAGGTCACCAAGGAAAATCTTCTTAATCCTTGAACCTTCACACATTTTATATGTGGAATATGTTCCACAAATATCTCTTTTTTGAATATCTCTGAAAAAATATTTTTTCTTCGGATTTCACCAAAGAAGTAACTGAAATCCAAAATAAACTTTAAACAACATTACGTGAAAAAAGTCTTAAACCTACAATTCCTCATTGCAAAATTTTATAACATCAAAATATTTATTTATAAGCCTATTGTGATTCTTTCCTGGACTTACTTGTTCTGAAGATGCAGAACTTTGCCCAACGATCGTAACCCATGTTATTTTCCAGGACCTACGAGATCCTCTCGTTCTATCAGCAGATCAACCGTCACAAAATTCGGTAAAATGACCAGCTATGTAATCATGGCTCAAGTGGACTAATCTTTATAGTAAACATAAGCCAAAGAGAAGTTAGGCTCCATTTCTCAACCGCTAATTTTTCTTATTTTTATGAAATAATTTATTTAGTATTCGTCAGACCATTGTCTTATTTTCTTTAAGTCGGTAGAGAATATTTTCAAACATTCTTAATAGACAAAAGAAGGGTCGAAGCAAGGAGTTACAGAAAGATCTTTCTAACTTAACATACTTGCCAAGAAAGCGCTTAGTTTTTAAGCCGAATAATGGTAAAGAAGAATTTTCTTCGCTGAACTATAGAATTGCTGCTTGGGCTACGCAGTCTGATGAAACACATAATTTTCAAATTTGTCTGGTGCTGATGACAATTAAAATACGAAGATTTTAGTAATACATTAAAATGTTGCAAACTGTAGTAAAGAAAAGATGTGATGCGGTAAGTTTTAAAGGAGTGTAACCCTCTAAGGTTTCAGATCTTACTGAAACACGCGTATAAAGTGTAAATGTTAATAAGGTATTGCACAATTCGCCAACTAATTAGGCACCGTTTGCAATTATTTTACATGTCTTTGTGGGTTTATATGGGTTTTGAGATCTTTAAATGCAATTTGATAAAATTTTAAGTCAAAAACTTTAAGCTGCAAATATTTATCAAAGATTATTTCATTTCTTTTTTTTTCAGTGTAAATTTAATAGATTAATTTTTTTTCTATTGGGCCAATGTTGTTTGTAACTAAAGTCGTCGTCCTAGTTGTTGGTTTTTTCTTTAGCACATCTTTTTGTTTTTGTTGTTCTTGTTGTTGTTATTAAATTGTAAAATTTGTTGTCTTACAAACTACTTTCGAGTCAGTAGTCGGAGAGTTGCTAGCCTGTCTGCCAGCTGCCTTTGGGGAAAAATTACTTAATTTTGGAATTTCAATTTGGCACTTCAACCCAATATACGTACGAGTAAAGATATATCTAGGAGAGATACATAGATAGATATAAGTGGAGGAGATACACTCACAAACACACAAACACACACATACACACACACATAAGAACATAGATACTGGTAGACACTTGACGCTTTTGCCTGAAATGAATTGTGGCAAAAATAAAAGAACAAGTTGAAAAGACATAAGACGTAGTGGCAGCATGAGCATGAGCGAAAGGAGCTGCTATATAGAATAGATTGGGAGATATTGTGATAGCAAGTAACTATAGAAAGCAGCTGAGTAATGTCAAACAAAAAAAAAAAAAAGTAAGAAAAAAAAAACGACAGCAGAAGCAAAAAAAAATTTTTGCTTACACATGTTGACTCTTAAAAATTTCCGGAATTTTTGGCACGCAATGTTTTTGTTTGCCTTTTGTTCTTTCGGATTTTTATCTGCTCGGTGTTCTTTGTATTTTTTGTGTTGTTACAAGTACTTATACGCGTAGGTACAAGGTACAGTTGAAAAGTTTCTAAAGAAAAATGTTTGTGTGCGTAAATTCAGTTGGAAAAACTGTTGATAAGGATCTGTGTCTGTATTCGAAATATTACGATATAGGTTGAAAAATAGTAACCATAGTCAAAATATAGCACTGTCCCAACCTGCACTATATGTGGAAAAAGTAATTTTAAAATTCAACAGATGATATTTGTTATTTTAAGTATTTGTTCCCACTACTAAATTATATTCCTCAGATACTTTTTTATATTTCAGAAACTTCTAATTGAAACCTTGAAATACAACTTCTTAAACTTCTGATTTAGGTTCTTAAACGCAAAGAGTTGCAATTGCTTTACTGTATCTTCTGTCTTTCACTTTATCTGCATCACTCTGCGCTACTTGCTATAAACTGAGATTCTTTCACATGCTGCTCGGCTCATACACCGACTCGAAATTGTTGTTGTTCTTCTTGTGGTTTTCATTTTTACAAGCGCACTTGATCTCTTTGTATGTATGTATGTATGTATGTAGTTGTTATTATTACTCTTGTTCTTTCTTCTTCATTTACTTTACAATGTATGTGGTTTTACGACTACACACACAAAAGTATCTTTTGTGAAATGTATCTGTATTTACGCAAAAATTAAATGCCAAAGTATTACCAGAAAAAGGTGTTTAATAAAGTAAAGAGGAATTACAATTAACTGCACACGTCTACAGTAACCGCACAAAAAGACAGAAGCAAACATTCCTTTAAGTACATGGTATGAGATACATTGGAGATGTATGTAAGTACGGGTGGGTATATATGTGTGGAGATACATATGCAACCGGTTGTGCTGCTGCTGCTGCTGCTGCGGTTGCTGCTCAAGTTTCAGGTGGGCGTCTGACGAGTAACTGAGGCAACTGCTCAGTTCTCAAAGGCAGCTGGCTGAACTTAAAGTAAACACATGACACGCGGCACGGCAGGCAAACTTTCAGCTGCTCTGCTCAATGCCTCAGTATGTCACCTCTTTCACCGCCTACATCCTTTATAACCCAACCAACCAACCAACATATAGCCTTATAGTCGTTAAACTGTATAATAAAAGGCGCACCGCAGACGCGGCGACTAGACATCGTTTGTTTGTGCATGGGTTGCAAAGGTGACCAGACTTGTTGAATTGACAGAGCAAGAGAAAAAGATGCTGCTAGAAATAGAGCGAGATAGCGACTGCAATTCTAACACATTGCGGCATAGCCAAGTGAGTGAAAACATAATCCACTACGGCATAGAGTGCATAAAAATAAAGGCATACGCTACATTTAGCCATTGGTCACTCTATGCCGCCCACCGCCTACAACGAAAAAAAAAATCAGTGATGCGTTGAACTACGCCAGCTGACACAAGCACACAGATACGTCACACGCACACACACACATCTATTTCCGCATATGTTTGTACTTCCTCCTTTAGTGCTTTTTATGAATGAGCGCTGTAGCGTATAAAAACGACATAGATACAGCTACATATACTGCGAGAGTGTACTGAAGAGTTTTTATGGAAACAATATTCAAATTATTTTTCAATTAAACTTGCTGTGATATAAAAATTCACATTTTTCTCCCATTTATTTCGAAAAAGCAATATTGCAGAAATGTAATTTTTGAAGTGAATCTTCTTTACGGAGGCTAAGTTTCAACGTTTTGAGGTCAAAAAAGTGGTATCACGCGAGAGAGTGTAAGTACAGAATCGAAGAGAAGAGAAGGAAGCCCTACATCTTTTAAAGTGTGATGAGAGCGCTCGTATGTGTATAGTACATTTTCAACTTCAATAATGTGCAAAGTGAAACGGAATTCAAGAGGAGATAAGCATTGGCTTGTGAGTATGAAGCATAGAAAATGTGTGCTTATGCATGACTAAGAGAGTATCTAATTTTAGTTATCATTTAGCAAATAATGAAATAGATGAATAATATTACTTAACACACCTCTGGTGACTATTTTAAAACTTGTTCAGCAGTTTCACTTCAAAAGTGTGCTTATATAGGTGAGGCACATTACTTTGCTCTGGCTCAAAAACATAGAATACTGTTAACAATGAGACAACACTATGAAAATTGGTGATTTTCATCAAAGTATCTGAGTGTCCCAAACTGCACACATCGTACTGTGGCTTAAAAAAGTCGAAGCTGGTTTACAATGATACAGAAATATGCAAATTGGAGTTATTAGTAACCATAGTCGAAATGTTTGACTGTCCCAACCTGCACACAACTGCACGAACATCGAAAACGTTTTTCAATGATAAAACAGTATGAAAATGAATGTTATTGCTATGATGCGAGGGAGGGAAAGTGTGCTAATCAGAAAGAGCTGTTAAGGAAATAGCGCGGAGAACGTATTGAGCGAAGTATGCTGGGCTATAACTCTTGGCTTTTATTTAAAATCCCATCCATAACCGGCTCAAGAATATGTATTACAAATAATAAACTTTGAAGCCTAACTTACACGTAAGTGGTAATAGCAGACATCAAAGCAGTCTAGCTTCACTAGATACATGTTGTGACATGGTTTCATATAAGAGAAACACAAGGAGATGCAAGTGTGGTCAGCTTGGAATCGTAGCATGCTATAATACATCAAATATAATAAAATTGGACTTGAAAAATTTCATTCTCGGTGATGGCTCACGTATACAAAAAAAAGTATTATATATAAAAAAAAATGTAAAACCAAAAGAAACGTTTTTTTTTTATTAAAAAAAGTAAATAAATAATTTGTTTTAACTTGTTCTACGTCTGATTAAATGGAATAAAAATTTTTAAGCTTGTTGTCTCTAGCTGCTATAATAGCTGAGATCTATTTTTTCACACTAGACAGATGGACAGTCAGATATGAATTTATTATCAAAGTTTAAACAGAAAAACCAAAATATTTAAATTTTTTTTTATTTATTTATACAATTTAATCTACATAAAATATTATCATTTATTTTTGGTTTTTATTTCAATTTAAATTGAAAACGAAATTTATGGAAAAATTATTAACAAAATTTAAGAAACCAAATTGGCCACAATTCTGTCGAATAATCAAAAACTCAAATTGGTCAATTCGTAGCCACAATTTATAATTAATAGCAAAAAAAAAAATAGAAAACTTTTATTGAATCTAATTGTACAAAGCTAAGTGCTTACAAATTAAAATTTAAAGCTGCAGTCTAGTGTGGACGACTTCAAAAGAATCTGTACTCCCATGCAACCTTAAATTTATATGAGTGATGCATTCCTGTCTAGATTTGTGTGGAACATTTTGATGAGATTTGTATAAGATATACAGAATTTCAAACTAAACTAAAACACAGCAAAATTGTTTTTCTTACTTAAAAAAAAATCTGGAAAGGGGGATAGAATTATATAGAGACTTCACCTTATAGTGTCTGACATGTAGTTACATGGAAAATTTTATAAGAATTTGAGTAAGATACAGCAAAGTTGGTATTTTTAATAAGAAGAAAAATGATTATGTTCATTGAAATCAAGTGATCTGGAGGACGAATAAGATTATCCCAATATCTAAACTTGAAGCCTCTATCTCTTACAATCTCTAAGTTCTTATTGCTCATACAACCAACCAAACAGACGGACATAATTGACTGCCTAATTCGACTTGATTTTTCTTGCTTTCATCTTTAATTTAACTTAAGACCATACAAACAACACTCGCAACACTCGGAGAAAACCAAATGTAAATTGTCGCCTGACGACCCTTTTAAAAGGCCAAGGCGTACAGCAGTGCCTGGCCATGCTGTGAGTTTAGGCCAGCGCGCAAAAAGGATATACGAAAAGTGCGCGACATGCAAACAAACGTAGACAAAAGCCTTACTGGACGCAAGGACCAACGATATGACGGCAGACAAATAGAACAGCTAGCAAGAAACTGCAGTTGAAGGAAAACCAAGCCGGTACGAGTTGCCAACACTTGGCCACACACATGCGACACATTACAGTCGAGTCAAGTCGAGTCGAGTCGGTGCCGAGTCGAGACAGCAAAAAGCGCAGCACATATACTCAGAGCCATTTAAATCGCACATAAGTCGACAACGAAGCCCTATGCCCTGTGGTATATATGCCACAGCAAGGACAACGAGGACATTGTTGTAGCATGCTGCCGCTTCCAACTTAAATATGTTTAAGCAATTTGCACATACGCTTCCGCCGTTGCCATATACAAAAAAAAAAAAAAAAATGAAAAAGAAAACAAAAAAAAATCGTACTTTGCTACTTTGCCGTGCTGCCACATTTTGTGGCATGCAATTTTTCAATGGCTTGACAAGATGCCTCCTCTACGTTAAAGCGCCCGCTGTGCGGTGCATAATTGCTTTGTGGTTGAACCGTTGCTTAAGCGCCCACCACTTTGCCTTCGCCACGCCTCATTTAAGACATCACTCTAAGCCGGCTTTTGCACGATTTGCGGTTGATTTTCAGTCAACTTGCACAATGTGTAGCTGAAGCGCTCTTAATTTGCAACCAAGGTTGCTGGCACGTCTGTTGCCTTCTCCAACGTCATGTTGTCTCCACCGCTTACTTCTTCTTCTTCTTCTCGCTGAATTTAGCGTCTATGCTTCCTCTTTTTGTGTTGACTTTTGCCGGAGCCGCGTAAATTGCATAATTAAGTTAAACCACCGCAGCTCATTCACTCACACTCAATGGCGGTCGGACGGACGGACGGACGGACGAACGGACGGACAGACTGACTGCGACAATGATTCCCTTTGCGCCCATTACCCCCTAGGTTTCAATATACAAACATACATAGTAGAACTAGTTGCCCACACATACGCTAATTTCTTAATTTTTACCTTCCGTTCCGGGGGCAGCACACTTTGACGCTTGTTCTGCCGCGCTATATAACCATGTACGCGTCTATACATATATATGCACATAGTACTACTAGGTACTAAAATGATTATAGTTTTTATGATTATGACAACTGCGACTGCCACGACTGACTACTATTCGCGCACAGCCATTATACATTTCGTTTCATTTGCTGCCTCATAAAACGTGTGAAGCAAGTCAGCTAGCTCTGCTAGCTCTGCAATAGCAACACAGGGGAACCCTTTCTTGCCGCTTCCGTCAATGTTTGACTTCTCTCCGGCAACAACCGAGCCTCTTCACCATTCATTCATTCATTCATTCACTCACTCACTCACTCACTCACTCACCATTCAGCCACAAAAATTATTTCCGTATTTTCTATTATTATGACTTTTATTGTTATGTTGATGCTGTCCGACAGCAGCGACTGTTGCTGATAGCTACACCACTACTTGCTGCTGTCTTGCCTCGCCACCTTCCACCTCTTCCATGTTTAAAGCATCTAATGCCGCCTCGACTGGGGTCCCCCATCCTCAACAGCATCATCATCATAATTCGTTTGTTCACTCGCGTTAAATGTACTGCAAGCGGGCGTGCTCGCGCTGCCAAAATTATCCCCGTTCAAATATATTTTGTCATGATGACCGCGGCTCAGTTTACAGTGTGCTGAGAGGTGCTTTCGAATTCTGGAAACTGATGGAACTAATAGATAAAAACGACTTTTACATCGGTATATATATACAGATATAAGTGGATGTCAGTTTGAGTTTAATTTATTTGGAAACCCTTTGACTACTCACCATCAAAGTGGACACATCTTTCTTTGTACACATATATAGAGTTCTTCTGTATTTATATAAGTCACTGTATTGCTACTAAACGACTGAACCGATTTTGATGAATTTTTTTGTTTGCATGGGTCCCCATATTACATACTTAAATGACATCGAGTGAAATAAGAAAAAAGAAAAAGGATGACTGGTACACTACTGATACTGGCCCTAAGTGTGTTCTTTGATTTCTGAGCATGGGCGCATTCTACGTCACTTAGAGAAAAGTTCTCTATGAATAACTTTAATTATTTTATGAATTATTTTATGTAAACACCGTCAAACATCTTAAGAACGGCTGCTTCGATTTAATTTTTTTTTTTTAAATAAATTGTTATTCTCTGAAAATGGTTTCTACCGACAGAAACATTTCAAAAGTAGTACAGAAAAGTTAAAAAATTCGGGAGGAAGAAATTTATGGAATTTTTGTATGAACTCAAGACCATAAGTTCCGATTCGTACGATGTTTTTCTTATATTTTTTCTAATGAAAAATTTTCAGGGAATAAAGATGGAAATTTTGGTGTAATTGTATGTAAAGGCATACCTTAAGAAAAACTTCAGCAAACACTATATTCGCTCAGCCATTAAACCTCAGACAAGATCTTAATTCATCTTAACGGACGGTTAGTAGAGAGTAAGTCCATTATTTTCATGACTTCCAATGATGTTCTCGTGAGATATCTTTGCAAGGTGAACAAGAAGGTGCACATGAACAAGTTGAAGAAGAAGTCCAAGATCAAGTATAATCAACTATAATCATTTGATGACCTTCGAGAAATTGACGCCGAAGAATCTAAAGTATTCAGTGAAGCATCAAATTCGAAACTATCTGGAAAGAAGACAGGAACCAGTGATACTTTCGCTAATTTCGCATGCAAACTACAAAATAAAGTGTAAAATATTTCTCCATTATCGCCACGATAGACGGACTACATTGAAACATTACAACGATGTAAATAGATGGTATGTATCCATTGTTTGACAGTTCTTTAGGTGAAGTAGGAGTTTTAATACTGATAATGATGGTGTGGAGTTTTTAAGAAGTTAAAAAAAAAAGGAAACACCAATTCTTCGTATTTTATCATTGTACACAGAAGATAAGCACGGCTGGTGTTTTATATTTTAATGGGAAACTGTTAACTGTTTAATCAAAACCATTTGATTATTTTAGCCTTAAATGGTTTAAAGAATCTTCACATATCATGAAATAAAATAAACACTTGTCGCTTGTTTAAACAAAATTTACAAGCACCGATGTACGTTTCGTTTATATCTCTCGGGAGGACCTATGCCCCACCCGCCATATATGGGATAAACAAAATTTGTCAAATCTTTGTATCCATTTGTTATGCAGGAATGAAATTTAGTATACATGTGAATAGCAGCGGAAGAATTTAGCTTTGGTCAAAAGTGGGGAGAACGATGCCTCCAATATAAGCGATAAAACAGTTCGTCATTTCTACTTCCATTTAAGATACAGATTTATTTTGGTCGAATCGGGGGCGGAAATAAAGAGCTGAGATTTTTATTATTTTTTTTTTGTTTTTAGTTTCTTTTTTCCTTTCTCCAATTTCAAAACCCAATTTAACACACTGTGCCACTCTATACTTAACCCCTTACAGGAACGGAACCACCCTTCAATTATTGTTGCCGTCATCTTTCGCTCTAACGCTCTCGCTTTCATTCATTCGTTCATTGCACATCCCTTTGCGGCACCCTACTCTTTCGGCATCTATGGCTTTTTGTCAGCTTCTGTTTAGCTGTTTCTGCGCTCAATTTAGCATCATAATTTCGTTTATTGCGTAGCCAGTATGGCCCATCGGCATTTCGACTTTTGAAAACGCTATACTGAGGAGGAGGCGGCAATAGTAACAATTGAGTTGAGTTGAAGTGCGCCGTGCCGCGTCGCGTCGCGGCCGGGAACGCAGGCTGCTGCGCCGGGGCGTTGAGTGCTGTCAAGTGTTTCGAGTTCATAAAATTGTCACCATTTGTGTGTTGAGTGCTGCTTCCTCATGCTCAACGCAAACTGACTGACTGACTGACTTGAATCACTTAAACTCAATTCAATTCATTTCGGTTGGCTCATTCGCGCATTCATTCATTCATTCATTCAGTCAGTCACTCATTTGTTCAAGCCTGTCATTTTATGCTATTTACAATTAAATACTTTGTTATTGTTACTATTTTTATTGCCGTGTACTTTTAGCGCTGAGTGTTGTTGTTCAATTTTTCTCGAGGATGTGCTGTTTTGCTGTTTAAATTTTCATTAAGTCACATCCTTACAGCATATTTAATAATTGAAGCGAAGTACAAGGAGCAAAGTTCATAAAACCATATGAAATGTACATAAAAAAGAAGAAACTTTTCTTTTAAAAAGAAATCCCTGACAACAACAATAAAAAATTGGAATCAAAAGGGCAAAAACATATAGAAACATGTTTTATACTCTCAGGGGAATTCTAGTCCTGCAAAGGGTCGAAGCGCATATTTTAAATGCCTTTTTTTTTAAATATTTTTCTTGTTTGATTATTTTGCTTTCTTGCTGAAGGAATTCATTTACACCTTAAAGCAGGCGCCGCATTGAAATTTCCTGCTGGCATTACTTAAATTTTCAACAGCTCAAATTGTTGGTGATGGAATTTGCTGAAGTTTGAAAGTAGTACGGGCGCGTATAATGGTCAGCGGAGCATACGTACACACCGGAAGGAAGGAAGTGAAACATCAAATATGTACTACAAATCAGTAAGTCTGACAATTGAATAGAATAGCAAGTGAAATTTGTTTGGTGTCGGTTGAGGTGGAACTTTTGATGCTCTATAGTGGAACTTATATGTAGCAGTAATTTTGTATGATGGCTTATACATATATAATTATTTTATAAAGCTTCTCCAAACTTAAAACCGTTTAAATAAACCTTTTATTTGTTTATAAATACGCGCCAATACAAATCGTTCGCTAGAACTCCACCAAACAGGTGCATATAGTTATGTGCTTTTTTTTGCTTTATGAGAGAGCCTAAGGCCAAGCTTTTGGTTTTAAGCTAAGATTATTTGAGAGAGAGAGAGAGAGTAACAGTAAAAAAAGTGTGCGTATATTTTTTTCGTTGTATGAGTTTTGCTTCTTTCAGCATTTTACATCTAAAATACTCAACCGATTTTGTTAAAAATTATATTATGCATATCTGTATCAAACGCAGGAACAAACTAAAAATACCCTTCATACCCACTACGTGTAGTGCATAAAAACAGAAAGTTTTTAAAGCTGCTCGTACGATTTCAACACAGCTGAGACTAAATCCGACAACATGATTGCAATATCTAAAAAGGAATTCACAAGGACTCACTTTTATTTAGCAAAAAACATTTTAAAATTCCACTTTAGTACTTCATTACATTTCAAATCAAGCTGGAAAACATTGGCCTGGCATAAGTCTCTTCGAATTCTCAATTGCTATGCATTGCATTCGATTGTGTGCCAATAAGTGTTTCCAATCAGATAGCCAAGCGGTAGAAAGCCCTGCAGAGCCGACACCACACCGCAGCAGCACTTTGAAATATCGATAAAGCCGTATTCTCAAAATTGTGTGCAGCTATTTGAAACACAAACTCACAAGTTGATAGTTTTGATAGCAGACGAAATTGAAAAATAGAAATAGAAACTAGGCACTCAGATTTCACTGATTTCGCCCAACAATTGCAGTCAACTCTCGTCGCGTACTCAATAATACGGGTTGCCACTTTGGCGTTGGCGAAGTGACTTCAAGTGCCGCCCGCTCCAAATTCTAAGCGTGCTTGCGCGAGTGCACTTAGACTTAGCTCTGTGTGCCTGCCTTCTGCCGGGTACTAGCAGTAGCACCGGAAGCTACACATTGCAGCGCCAAACTTGAAAATTGGATTGGGGCGCTGTGTGAAGTGCTGTTGCAAGTATCTTCGCCATCATCATCATCAACATGAGGAGGACGATTTGATTGTCGCAGTCATTGAGGTTGCTGCTGTTTAGAGTTGAAAATCAACAGCAAAAATAACAATTTTGTTTCAAGAATGCCGAATTGTTTGTATCTGATATTGGAATGCAAAAATAAAAGCAACAAAATTCTTGTCACATACATTTTTGGAATAGTTGAACCAGAAAGGGGAGACTGCTGCCAATGGTTTTTCATTTTTATTTCAACTAATTTCAGCTTGCTTATTTAAATGATTTGCAGTAGCTGTAAATAGTTCCTTAATAATTGTCTATAAAAAAAAAAACCTTTGAGTCCAATCCTTTATATCATATATGAAAGTCTCTTTAGTTCAAAAAGTAATCGAAAATGCTAAAAAAGTTCCCGTTTATGTTGCATTTTTTGAATCTGTACAAAGATTGACGCCTTTGGCCAAACACATGCTTCTTCTATTTCCCGATATCTATTGCGGATGTGGTATTAAGAGGAGATGGAAACTATTGAAAACTTCATATATGACTGCATTGCATACCTCAGTAAACGCATCCGTTTACTCGAAAAACTATTCCTTGAAGAATTGAACTATCTAACATAACAGCCATTGGAAGATTGGCACGTTCACTGACTCTAAGAGATTGTTTTAAGGGCATCGAGTGTTAAAGGAAACCAACTAAAATATCTACCGATTCAGAATATAAAACACGCCCAAGACAACAGGCTGCAGAATGGACCTACTGACCTTTACAAGAATTCGACATTCATCGAGCATCCGGTTTAACCATAATTTTTTTTTTTTTTTTTCAAGATGCCAAGATGTGAAAGAAACCCTTTAAGAAACCCTATGCTCCAATAATAAAAGTCTATTCACATATAATCATCGGTATTATTTGAAGACCTCATAAAACGCAAACAGTCTATTCTGTTAAAGAAACAGTAAGAACAAGAATCGCTAACTCGGCATATAGTGGACTAGACCAGCTTAAATTTTCTAAATGTTCTAAAATTTTGAAGAATTTCCGCAACACGTTTGCAACAATGGAAAATAATCCAATAGGGTCAAAGTACAGAAGTACAAAACTTATCCGGAAGTGTCTAGCGCAGCATGCAACATCAAGGTTCTGCAGGCAAATGGTCACCACTCCAAATGGGCAAATGCCGCAATCAGCATATTTTCTACCACCCTGAATAATATTTGTTAAAATTCGGGAGATTAGTTAAAAAAGGTTTATCAAAATAGTATTTGGATTCTGTCACAAAATTTTTAATTCACCAAATATTACCACTAAGGTCGATACAAAATAATTGGATGCTCAAGTATGTAGGTCTCTTAGAAATTTCATTTTTTAAGAATGCTAATACTATGCATAATCATCCTGCAAAGGATTAAGTAAACCTCCAAGATGTGTACAACATATTCTCAATAATCCAGCTGCTGGTTAGTCTAAACTAGCCAGTAATCCAGACAGTTTAATGTTTCTAAGAATTTATAAAATTTACCAGTATAGTTCGGACACTGAACTAATCCATTAGAAAGAAAATTCTTTGGTTAAGCATGAATCATATATGATATACAGAATTATATTTAATGATTTGGAAGACTATATTTAATGATAAATATTTTGGAAGAGTACCAAATTAAAATCAAAGAATTGTTAAATCGATTTCGTTGTATTGTGTAATTTAATGAAGTTTTCCTATAATACGCCTTACAAACTATGTATGATAGTTATAACAAGAACTATACTAGATAGGAACAAGACTATATAGGACAACTATCGGGAGCTATATGGAATGTTGTATAAGTATTGTATAAGTGGATTAAAAATAATCAAGCTAGAACGTTGAAGTTCGACTACGAAATACCCTTTTCTTAACAATTTGTATGAGGACTGCCCTACACGGTCATGCAAGATACACCAAATTTTGCGTTTCTAGTTAAAAATAAACAAAAACAATAAACAAATTTTCATACAAAAACTCAGAAAGGTTGAACAGATTTATATTGAAGCTTAGACTTCGTAGTGACATCGCGTGGTCTTCTCAGTTGAAAAACTATTTAATACAAAAGTCTTCGTTGGCTGTTGCTACTATTTCCATGACCATCGCAAAGAAGCTCATCATTTATACCGACCGCATGGCATAGTTTGAAGTGTGATGGTGTTGCGCTACCATTTCTGAGCAATGGGAGACAGACTCAAGTGGTGCTCTATTCAAAAGGTGAGGAATGTATTCTAATGTTAGGAACTACTAATTGCTTTTCCCTAGCTCTTCGCTAGCGAAAGGTAGTTCAAGGTCGACGCGGCAGCCAATGACATAAAATTGTACGTGAATGACTGTACATAGTATAGCAATTTATCAGCACTGATGCAGCCGAACCGCATGCTAATGCTGAAATAAATATTGCACGGTTTCGCACGCTTGTGTGAAGTGTATAAAAAATTCAATTCGATGCAAATAAACTTTTCTGTTTGCATTGTTCTAAGCCAACTTTTCGAATGTAAATATTTCGCAGTTGCTATAAACTTCAAATTTTCGTTTTTCAATTTCAAATTTTTTGGAACAATTCTTTTTCTATTTTTGCCATACATTTCCTTTTTTGTTTTTTTTGTTTGCTATTTATGCCGCTATTTCGGTTTAGGCGCCTGAAAGCATGCCGCGAATGTGAAATTTTGTAGTCAAGGCAAATAGACACACACCCACACAGTTCACACACACACCAACAAACACATATAGAAATGTACTAGGGCTAGCTAAAAATTTATACCGCCGCCGTCATCAAAGTTCTTTATTGTTGTTGTTGTTGTTGTCCTTACTGTTTATTTGATTTTCAGTTGCGACGCGGCGGCTTTTTTTTTTTTTTGTATTTTTTTGCTAAGCTATTTTTGTTGTTGTTCTTCTTCTTCGTTTTTGTCGGCTTTCATTTCGGTTGCGTAGTTGTAATCCACCCTATTTGTTTTTGTTGTTGTTGTTGTTGCTGTTGTATTTGTTGCTTTTGTCGCATTCAAAAAACAAAACAAGCCAACGAAAAAGAAGAAATATTTTTGCATATCAAAAACTAAAAAAAAAACGAGTTATCCTTTCTTGTTTTTTTTTTTTTTTTTTGTTGTTGTTGCACTTAAAATATGAATTAATTTTGTAATTCATTTGCTTACTTTTCTTTTTATCTTTTAATTCCAATGCTTTTTGACATCGTTGGCATCGTTTCTTTCACTTATTCCACTTATTTATTATTATTTTTTTTTTTTTTAATGTAACACACTTTCAACTTTTTTGTTGTTGTTGTTATTGCAATTGCATTCACTCGTTTTGTTTATTAAATTATTTTTCGTTTCATGCTTTTTCACTTCACTTTGTACACTCGACGACCGCGTCGCGTTAAACCAGCCAAAAATAAAATATTTCAAGACATACGCGCTCTGCTCGCAAACCGCTTTGTCCGTTGCAAGTCGCCGTGCAACTAAATTATAAAAATTCAAATTTCGCCGTGCAACACTCTTTTCGCTTCTTTGCCGCTAGTTAATTGGCTTTATAGCTGGAAATAGCTGTTCAGTCTCAAACGGGTCAAACCGATTGGCGCGAAGAGTAACACAAAGGTGCAGTCCGAAACCGTTGAAATTAAGATAAAAAGCCAAAAACAGCTATTTTTTTAATAAAAATGGCTACAACAAAAAAATCTGCTCATTCAATTAAATAGTTTTAAAATTTTTTTAACCAATTAAAGAACAACAACAACTTAAATCCATATAATACAATTGAGAATATATCTAACATATATCATATATCTATGTATATATGTATAGCACGCGAAGATATTCTCGCCATGTCCGCCTATCTATTCGTCTGTCTGTGTTCAAGTATGAGCCATATTCTCTCAGGTTTTGATGACTTTATGAAGTTTACCGTGATATGGCCATAGTGAAGTTCGATTTTAAATTCTTGACATTTCTTTGAGTTTGAGCTGTGGACTAAAGCATAATCGGACGAAACACAAAGAAAGGCACAACAAAGTGATTTTGCAGGTTGACAACGTTCGGCCATATTTTGCAAAACCGTTCAAGACCTGCTTTGAAACGCTGAAATGGGAAGTTCTACCCCACCCACTCCACACATCGCTTCTTCCGACTACTAATTATTCCGGTCGACGATACATGACCAGTCCAAGCAAAAACTCACTCAACAATATAAAATATTGGTCTATGATTGGATAGACTCAAAAAACGAGTCGTTCTTCCAAGCTGGTATATGGGAACAAGTTTTGGCCAGCAATGGATACTACTTAAACTATTAACTATTCAAAGTCCCTATATATAAACGATAAACCCATTAAAAAGTGATGGTGATGGTGTGACTGTATTTTAAAAGACATCATCTAGACTTAATTTTTTTAAATGTTTTCAGAAAACTTTAATATTCATGAAAGCTTTCATACAGCCTACTGAGTCTAAGGGCGTGACTATATCGTCCGATGTTGTATAACCCTGAAGCATTATGCCTATTTATTACAATTTTAGGCAAATAATAACTAGTCTACCGAAGTACAATTCAATTTAATACTAATTGTACCCGTCACGTTCTATGTATGTTCCCTATAGACATCCAAACCACCAACACTTGTCCAATGGAACTTACTTCAATTGATCCCTTTAACATATATTCCGAATAGCATCCCTGTGCATCTAATGGATACAAAGATTTTACGAATTTTGTTTATCGCTTATATGAGGGGTGGGGCATAATCAAATATGATTCCTGTACCTCACATGGATGCAAAGATATGTCGAATATGTCCTCGGATTTTAAATATATGTAGCCTAAGTTAATCTTTTTAACATTAACTATCAGACAGTGAAACTGCCGTCAAAATTGGTTCAGTCGTTTCGGAGATCAGTTCGAGACAGACAGACGGCAAAAATTTTACAAATTGTTTGTTGATATAAGTACTTTCTCTACATTCATATGAACTCGTGAAAAAAGCTGTTACCGAACAACTCATATTAAATCCCTTCTCAGTCACCACCCGCAGTATTTGCTAAGACCCCATTGTGACCAAGAGTATTTTAATCGATTACATTTTAAACTAGCTGAACCCCGACCGCTTCTGCTGAGCATAGTAAAGCCAAACTGTTCACACTTGTGCAATGGAACCTACTTCTCATGATCCCATTACCATACCCATTATACCAAATCATCGCTCTACCCTAAACGGATGCAAAGATATGACCAGGCATCGAGCCCTCCATTTTTAGCCTATGTTCTTTTCAATACCAAAATTCCTACAAACAAAAATCTATAACAATATAACTCGGGCAACAGTCCGGTTTCGCAAAGTACCCCTGCTATTTATATTTATGGGATACTAGAGACAGAGAACATTATTACAAGGTAAGAGATTGGCCAACCAGAAAACCCCACACCTGAGTCACATAGTGTCATCCTCGAATCTTGAGTAGATCCATTAAAGATTATAATTTCTTTTCTTCATATAAAGCTAGATCTGTTAAAATAATTCAACGAAGCTCTTGATAAGACAGGCAAATGTGTCAAGTATTTGCAAAAAGAGAAGTGTGATGGTTCTCAAACTCGAAAAATGTTCAGGAATAAGAATAAGACATTTTTATTTGTTTTAAAATAATTTTTTTTTTTTTTGACGGTTCATATAATAATATGAATAATATTAGAAGTGGTGAACAGAAAACACTTCGCTTCAATTAAGAATAGCCGTCAACTCCGCCTGCAATACATGACGATACTTCACGAACATAAACCTTTATTTTATGGCGATTCTTTCAAAAAAAGCTAGATCTAGCGGGAGTATTAACCGCTTAAATATGAAGGATGGCGGCGAATTGATTTTGGCTCTCAACATGCCCAGTGGAAAATAAACATAAAAAGTCAAAATCTAGCTTTCGAATCTATTAGCAAAAAATTAGATTTTATAGACAGAATAGCTACTAAAAAAAACTCCAATAACTTTTATCAGTTCTATCTATGTAATGGAATATTTTTTTCAAGTCAAATTTCACCAATTTCAAAAGAATTAAGACCCTGTCTCCTATTCTGGAGTAGCCGTATTCTTGCGAAACGGTTCGACCCGTTTACTGGTCATCACTGGTCATGCTGTAACTAAACCGTTTAACTGAAAGTCTTTTGAATTGGATTGCATATTTTTATTTTATCACGAACAACTGGAGATTAGGAAAAAAAAACATAACGAAAAAGTATCTCAGGAGAAAGATAAAACAACAAATATTTTTTTTTGATGGGCTATCCAATGGAGTGCTTAATCTGTCAAAATAAAAATAAAGATGCTATTGAACCTTCGCTGGTTTCATTCTGAGTTCATACTGAACTTATAGCGGAGAGAGGACAAAATAATCAAAATTGATTTAGATCGATTCAATGAAGTTTAGCCTCAATTTAATGTATATAGAAAGCTATAATTAAGACATATGTAGACATTTTTTAAAAATCTTTTTGATGTGTTTTGTGTATCAAAACTGATTTCATTTTGAATCAATTTTTTTTTTTAAATTGTGTCTGAATGACCCTCTGCACACTCCTTAACAAACTTAATAATTAAAGAACCATTAATATACAAAAAATTATCCAAGCACATAATTTCTCATTGGGTCTACTTAATTAAGTTGCTACGTTGCTCTTTTAACTTGAATTCGCTGCAACATTGTTTCGCTCTCTTTTGCAACGCAACTGTTCCCAGTCGTTTAGTTGAATTTTTATGAAACCATTCTCATTTCCGGTTTCCGCTTGACTTTATACCTATGTGCGTGCGTGGCTATGTGTGTGAGTTAGTGTATGCGTGTGCGCGCGTCATTTCATAAATTTGAATGGCGTTGCGGTGCCTTTTGTCCTTTTTGTTTGCCGCTTGTCGTTGTATAACATTTCGCACTTTATTATATTCGAAAATTTTCGATAAAGCAGCCCGGAACGGAAGTTTGCAATTTGCACGCAAAACGATTTCTCTTATTTTCAAAAGGCCGGAGCCGTCACTGTTCACTTCACAGACAGACGACCAGCATCCGATTCGTCTGTGTGGGCGTCGTTAAATCTTCCGTTATGAAATCAAATTGTCGCGCGCAATTTGAATATCGTTGTCTATTAGCTGCAGATTCCTGCCAATAACGCCGACTTCCGCTGGAGCTGGCTAATAAACGCCTCAAGGACAACTCATGCTGCTCCTTGACACTGGTTAATGGAGTAGCGTGCGATTCGATTTTGTGCAAACTTCAAATTTGTGAATTTATTTTTGTATATTTGAATTTTATTGAGCTGGATTTGCATGAAATATTTATTGCATTAGGGTGAAATTATGGTTTTTGGAATTTTTATCACATTTTCAATCTTTTTTCCAAATTTCACACATCTGAAGCTCATTTCACAAAAATGGATCGTTTATACATTGTCTCGGCGGCGATAGCATTGTAGAACTTCGGTGAGGACATTGTGTGGTGCACAAAGTTAATCAATTTATGTTTAATCCATCAATCCAGCCATCAACTGAGAGTTGGACTTTCCTTATCATCATTAGCAGGTGACAGATATTTCTGAATAATGGTATTTTCTGTATTTTCTGATATTGACGGAACTTTTTTTAGAGTTACACAACTTTAAACTAAAAAAAAGAAAAATATTTTTAATATCAACTAAACTGGCTTTATTTGATAGAAAATTTTATGACATAAATGTTTAAATAGAATTTTATCCATGTAGCCGCCAAGGCTGACGTGTACCAGGCATAATCTGGAAGTCCAATTTACACACATTTTTCGCCACATTTGCGGACGCATTTCGCCAATAACTCTTTGAATTTTGCCTTTTTACCAAAAATGCACCTTATCGCTGAACAAAATTTTGTATGGAAAATCCAGATCACCCCACTGGCCGAATTGGCGACGCATTCGATGTTCGTTTGGCTTTAACTCCTATACAAGTTAAATCTTAAAAGCTTTTAAGCCAAGGCTCTTTCGTAAAATCTTCCATAAAGTAGATGGACATAACCCCATTTGCTGAGATCAACGACGAATTGATTGATTTGGGTCTTCTTCAATGGTTTGCTGTACACCGAATACAGCTGGTTCGGTACGCACTGTTCGGTGTCCTACGTGATGCACATTATCCGTAGTTATTCGAATTAGACGCTCTGATGGACGATAATAACGAAATGCCAAACCAAACTTAGCAAAAAGCAAATATCTCCGGCAAAATCGGTTGTCAAATAAAGCAGTGTTCCCAACTTAAAGTTGTAAACTTCAAAAAAAAAAACACTCTGTATAGAGACTTTGGATTAATAATGAGTTTCTTTTCCCAAATTTACGGATTCATTGTGTTAAAACGGTTACAACTATATTATTCAAAGTAGTGTTCTCCTATTTTTAGCAATTTTCGGGTAACAGCTCTGGAGAACGAATCGTTTTTTACCCTTTTTTTCATTTTTTTTTTTTTGTATGAAGTAAACTTCTGCAGGTTAAGGTTGAAAAAAGTGGTATTCGTAGGAAGGAGCTATGTTTGGAGAATACAGAGTGTGGGCTATGACTTCCCACAATAGCGTGTTCAAGTATCTTTTGACCGGTTTTCAAGCTTCTGAGTTAATCCCACGACTTTTAGGCATTTGCTGACTGTCGACTCATGCACTTTCAATGATTCTGCCAACTTCTGAAGCGTTGGTCCACATAGATCAATAATTCCAATTCTTAGTCTTCAAACTTTTTAAGTTGAACCCGGACTTACAAAAAAATTTTAATTTATGAAACCTCTTAACCTCTTTTTCACTTCTTCCCGAATTTTTCATTGGTTTGAACAACTTTAGCGAGCCAATTTTGAAACTTTTTGTCTGTTATAATCGAGACTATTCTGTACATAAAATAATATTTATTGAAATGTTAAAGTAAAATTGTGCAGATCTAATTCCGAATCAGCCATAAATCGTTAATAGCAATTATTAAATTGAGCAGTATTGATGTTGTGTATCATAAGTTGGAAATATAAATAGCTACACTCAATGAACAACCAGAAGTAAGCAGACCTGAAATTAAATTAGAACACATGCCGATGAATGAATCACTCCAACTGATTATTTCCAGTTGGGTCTGTGATTTCAGTTGTTCAAAATAGAGAAAAATTGCTGAATGTGAGTACACAAACGCGCTGTGCAGGTCGAGTACTACAATAGAATTATTGCTCTAAAACGCTTATCGACAGCGCTGGCATTCAGCGTTTTGATAAGCGAAGCGCTGCATTTAGCAGAGATAAGATAAAAAGCTAAGCAATCGCATAGAAAATATAGTTGGAGCGCTTAGTCACACGTTGGCAACGAAGCGGGCCAGTATTCCGAGACTTCCAACGGCAACAGACAAATAAAATAAAGGAAACCAACATGGATGAAACTGATCTCTCACTATTCGGCGGCAAAAAATCGAAGCACGACAAAGCAGATGCTTCGAAAAGTAGCGGCAGCATGGATTCAGTGCGCTACGCCGAAGAAGCAGTGGCGCCCACACTAAAGCGCACAATTATTTCACGTCCCACCGACCAGGATACTTATGAAAATTGTGCACGTGCAGGCATAGCGCTCATCTTCAATCACAAGGATGTTAAGGGACAAAAGCAGCGTGTGGGCACCGAACAGGATCGCGATGCCATGCATAAGACGCTGAGCGCATATGGCTTTGATGTGCGCATTTTTGATGATTTAAGCTTTGCCGAATTGAACGAGGAGTTGAAAGCGAGTAAGTTGCAGTGCGCAGAGGGAACAAAATTTTAATTATTTATGAAATATGAAAAATTTCAGCTGCCAAAGAGGATCACAGCAACAACGATTGCTTCATGCTTGTTGTTATGTCACATGGTACCGAGGGCAAGGTTTATGCCAAGGATATGTCATATCCGGTTGAACGTTTATGGAATCCATTTTTGGGTGATAACTGTAAATCATTGGTCAATAAGCCGAAATTGTTCTTTATACAGGTATATGTTTGCGTGTGTGAAAATGCGTGTGTATAGCTTTTCAATAATATTTTGTGGTTATTTTCAGGCCTGTCGCGGTGAGAATCTTGAAAAGGCTGTGGTCTTCTCCGAATTTGCGCCCATGTCGCGTGAACTGAATCTAATGGCTGTGGATGAGAAGCCGCCAGTAGTAACCTATGCCATACCCAGCACAGCTGATATGCTGGTCTTCTACTCGACATTCGATAGTAAGTAGCGCATGTAGGGTATACAAAATGCCAGGCTAATATGTATTCTCGTTTACGCCACAGAGTTCTTCTCCTTTCGCAATGTTGAGCTAGGCTCCTGGTTTATACAATCGCTCTGCCAGGTATTGGACGCCGCTGCATATTATGATGCCGCCACGCCCGATGGCGCCGAACTTTTGCGTCTTTTGACCGCGGTCAATCGGAAGGTGGCCTACGAGTATCAATCGAATGCCAAAAACGAGGCACTCAATCAAATGAAGGAAATGCCGAATTTTCTTTCGACGCTGACCAAAACTTTCTTTCTGCGCGTAAAAAGCAACAAAAATCGCGTCGGCTGATTCATTGCGAAATTATAAGTTTTTTTCATTTCCATTTTTATTTTATTTTTGTTCATAATAGGCGCTCTCTTCCCGCTATCAACGTATGTATCTGTGTATATAGACCAAGTGTGTCTGCGTGTATCTATAGTGTTAAATTTTTAATATTAATTTTATTGTTTTGGCAATTGTTTACTCGACCAGCGCGCGAAATTATCTAGAAATTTGTTAATACCCTGCGGCGCGATAACAGCGATGAAGTTCACCTTTTTGTATTTTTTTATAACATTAACTAAGCAAAGAGTGTTGAAAGGAATTAATCAGCGAAAATAAATAAACATGTCGTGGCCGCAATGAATCGATTGCATTTTATGCATTATTAAAAGTAGAAGCCTCATGGGAACTCAACACGCTCGAACATGCGCGACACGAGAGACAGGTTAAAGAACTTTTATTTTGCAGTTTAGTTGCTTAGTTAAGTTCAAAGGCTGCACTTCATTAGCTTAAAAAGGAAAAAAAATGTTGGCGAACTTAAAACACTTCATAAGCAAAGTGCTGCCGCAGCGCATCTTTCTGCATACACTACAAGCCTTGTTGCGGCTCAATCGTCTGGTCTCGCTCGCGCCGGTGCTCTACTGTCGACGTGCTGCCGGCTATCGCACACATCCACTACTGACCGCCAGTGCTACGCTCACCTTGCTCTCGCTCGTCATTGCTGCGCCTCGACTGTTGCGCCACACTCTATCGCTCTACGGTGCAACAAACGTGCGTCACACATCGCTCTTCACGCTCATCGCTACGCTGGCACTGTACAGTGATGTGCTCATCTCAATGCTCATCTTCATCTCACAGCTGTGGCAGCGTGCAACACTTGCCGCGCTGCTCAATGGTCAGCGGCATGTGCTACGTTTCTTGCAGCAATACAACACCTCCGCCACCTCCACCACGAACTACTACATCGGCTGGCGTTTTGCCTTATTGCTCTGGTTAAAATTTCTGCTTTCCATGTACGATTTGCTCTTCAATGTACCCTTCCTTGTGCGTGTTGCACGGCAAATGGGCGCCATGCGTATGCTTGCCTATGTTGTCTGTCTTTATATGCAAAATCTGAGCAGCATCTTTGGGAATCTTGCCTTTGCTTGTATGTTGCTGTATCTGGCTTCTTTGTATGAATTGCATAAGCGTTTGCAATCGACGACGCCGTTTGCCGTTGAGCTTAGCGCACTGTTGCGTCTGGAGCGTTGCTTGCTGCTGTTGCTGCAGAGCTTTACGCAATGCTTTCAATTCGGCATCTTTCTCATCATCATTGGCTATTTTCTGAATGTACTCGCCAATCTGTATGCCATGTTGGATTATTATGTCTCCGCGCATGGTGTTCCATTGACCATGTCCAACTATTGTCTCACTGTCACCGCACAGCTGTACGCCTTCCTCTGGGTAGCGTATCTCTGCGGTGTACAACATCAACGCATTCGCGCGCGTTTATGTGAATTGCTGTATTTGATGACTGCGGGCTATGCCCCAAAGGAGGTTAGTACTAATTGTCTACATTTGTCTACTGAACATTTTATACTATTCATGTGAATAGTTAATTTTGACATAAAGCTTGCTAAAAGCAGCGAGCAAAGTCGGTTACTAAATAAAGTATTTCTATGTAATATCAGTAAGGGATTTAGTTTTTATTTTTACATCTCTTAGCCTTGACAAGCAATTAATTAAATGGGGAAATAGATGGGTCACCAAATTATGAATTAAATACAATTGGTGGAGGACATATGACCGAGTTTTTATCAATCTCGTCAGAAGTAACATTTAAAAGTACCTTCATTCTCCATTAAAAATTTTTCCGAAGGTTTTCTTGTAATGGTCTCAAAAAGGTTTGAACAGTTTTCGTCTCAAAATTATTCAAAAAGTCTTCTGTGACAACTAGAACGGCTAGACAACACCCTTTCAGGAATAAAAGGTACAGCAAAACCTTCTGAAATAAGTGTCTTAAAATAATATCAAAGAATCCTTTAATTCTCTTCTGCATTCATTATTGCTAAAAAAAATTATTAAAGTGAGCATAAATGCACAACTGCTTAGAGAGTTCCTCACTTCATTTATTGGTCTCCAAAATTTATATATCCGAAAATTACACTGGAAAGGGAACTTGCATGGAAATATAGAATGTAGAAGAATTTGCAATTCATTTGAGAAATATTTTTCAGTCCACGTTCTACTCTCTGTTACGACTAAGAACTACTCTATATCGCTGAGAATTCACTCCAATGAATGATTTCTTGGAAACTATGCCACTATCGAACAGCTAAACCCAATAACATCAGCGATTGGTACAGCATTTGAGCTCCGCGAATATTGTTCCGCAATTTTTCTTGATGTAGCTCAAGTACAAAATTAATGTATACTTCCCAAATAAAAGGAAAGAAGTTTGCTAAGTACATCAGAATGACTACATAATACAGGACTCTGAAATATAAGCTGGTGTAGCTCATGTTTTGTACAGACATACCAACTGATCACAGAATCACAACATCCACATTTACCGATGATAATGCAATCTCAGGCAGATCTCTAGACGACTAGCCTCACTCATCTCTTGGTGTGGCTAGCTAACTAGAGTATACAAGTCAATGAGCGAAAAAGCAATCCCACAGACCAATAATGTCATGGCTCAGCTCATATCTGTCGGCCTATCTTGCTGTGGGGTTTTTTATTTCTTATAAAAGTATATTATTTCGAAATCAAAGAAACATTTCTTAATTTTAATTATTGAAACTAACTTTTTATCGTATTAATATTTCATATTTGTCTTATTTTTTAAGCCTATTGCATTTGAGTTTTGGCCGCTAGAGCCGCTTCAGTTCCCCATATTGGGCATGTTTGTCTTGGACAATGATTTTTGGCTATTTCTGGTATCCTATGCTGCTAATTTTATTGTGATTATATTACAATTTACGCTGGAAAATATTAAAATGAAAGTTTTGTAAAAATATGTGTTCTAAAATATTAAAAATGGTGAATGTTTCTAATAAATGTGCATATTAAATGAATATATTCTTTATGTTGGATTAAAAACATTTTATTCACTCGACTCATCAAGCTGTACAAGTCTACGTAAGCTTTTTCAACAAACTACAAATACGCTGAAGAACATCATATACTTCATAATTTATATGAGTGCAGGGTATAGTTTATAACGGAATTCTCGGTCCAAACGAAATGGAAATGGAACGAAGAAACGAACGGAAATGGAACGGGAGCTTTGGACAAGTGTCCAAAGTGTCCAAAGCTTATTATAAGAAGCTTTTCAAAACGGAAGCTGATGAGTGCCATCTTGCGATACTAAAGTTGGTCATGTGCTCGTGTCCAAAGTGTCCAAACGAAAAGCTTTCAAGAAGCTTAAGCCATCTTACAACATGTTGGCTACGGCCACCAAATTTCCCAAATGGTATTGTACCATTTGTAATAGCAAATTTCGGATCAACAAGTGCATAATAATAAACCGGCACCGGTCAAGTGCGACAGGTGCAAGGCCTCTTTTAGAAGCAGATCTGCGATGTATTTGCATCGACAAGACTGCCCAGTGCATTTGCCACCTCCGGCCACTCCGGTGGATAAGGGAAAATATTTATGGCAGTGTCTCCAGGATTGGTATAAAGATACCATTCTGGAGATAAATTTAAAAAAAAAATTTTGCATCTACTGCTTAGTAGATCCCACCATCCCCGGTGAAGCGGGGATTTTTTATGTAGGGAAGGGTTGTGGTTCACGACCACATAATCATTTAGAGGCAGCCCTACGGGCTAAAAAGGAGCAGGGGCTCCTAACCAACACAAGTCTGACCCGCCAATTCGACCAAGCTTCGGAAAAGTTTGGTCGAATCTGGGCACTCTGGGAGAGTGGCCACGGTGTTGGCATAATTACTGATTTTTTAAATATTCTCAGCCCAGAGGCGGAGACTTTGGAGGCGGCGGTGATAATTGTTTTGCGTTCTCAACTGTCCAACTTAAAGTTAGGTAGCTTTAAAGGTCCAGCTGCCTACTGGACAAGGGAAATGGCTGAATCTGTGGGGTCATTTGCACTGAACAGTTTGACTGCGCAACCTGTTCAAGTGATTTCATTAAAACACATGAATGTTAAAACATCGCAATTAGGCCCAACTTCTAATTAATCTTCACGCAGCAAATAGGCCATAGGGGGGAATCGGTCTTTTTCAAGACCACCAAAAAATTATAAAAGAGATAATACACATATTCAAATATTTGACGGATATGCAACTTAATTAAATTATTAATCTTCAATAATTAGATTCATTTTAAGCATATTGTCTTTAAAAGTTAGAACAACTTCAGTTCCAATGTATTATTCTTTTGTTTTTATTATTCATAGGCTTCTTACTTACAAACATGCTGTAAAGGAGTAGTTTTTTTTCGTTTTTCCAATTTTTGATTTTTTACATATACCAAAAATTAATTTAACATTTTGTAATGTTTTAAGTGCATTTAACAAAATAATAGTTCCAGTACTCAGTTTACACCGATATTTATAATATTTTTTGAGATATCGTTGTTTTTTCATTTTTATCCTTATGATAGAAAGCTGTTTTACTTAAATGTAAATATCTTTGGTTCCAGTGTACGGATTTTCTTTTTCATTTCTTTAAATTAAAGGTAATTAAATTTCCAAATAACTATCTCTACAATATTTTTCAACCCAACAATCGCTTTTGTCGCTATTGCTGAATAAATAGAAATTGTCGCTTCAAATTTTTAAAAATTTTAAAGAAAGACTGGATTCTACTATTGATTACACTTAACAAGAATTTTTAATGACCGGATTCGTTATTGGTAATTAAAGTCTGATCTTTTATGATAAAAATAAACGCTTGTTCAAAAAAATTGGTTAAGAAATATAGAAGTAATTAGGATTTCGGGAAAAAATTAAAAATTCTATTTTACACATTTTCTTTAATTTTAATTTAAAATCTTTTAATGTATAGAAGTGGCTTGTGGTTGATTGAGATTTCCTTTTATGTTCAGTGTTAGTTTCCCTAATGAGAAACCAACAAAAGTCACCCATCATGGATTCATCCCAAAATCCCTGGTACCGATGTTCCATGGTCTTCAATTGTTGATGAAATCGTTCACCATGCTTGTCGCTTTCATCTCCAAGATTGTTTGGAAAGAAATCCACATGAGAGTCCAGAAAGTGAAGTTTTAGAGACATGTTTTCACCTATTTGCGATAAAATGTTATAAAAATGAATAAAGATAAAATTAAATATTAATCTTACCTATTTTGGCATAGTTGTTAAGCAAATTTTTGATGTTTTCTTTATAGTCCGGGCTTCTAACGTTTCCCAAAAAGCCAGAAACAACCGAACGAAATGAGTTTGAAAATGGGCCTTTCTAACTATTTCATCCCATATAAACGTCAGCTTATTAGTAAGGAAGTTAATGCGAAATTTTATTTGTTGGTACGCTGGGTAAGACTCCAGAAAACAGTGTCTATAAAAAAGGACATATACTATTGGCAAGGAAGCAATAATTTGGATGTGGATCGTGTTAAGTAGGAAATAAGCAGCAAATTGGTACGACACATCTCAAGGCTAAGATCAGGGCTCTATTATCGCTTGGCGATTGATTTTCGTGCATCAAATATAGATCACATGTGATATGGTGGGTTCTTGAGATAATATATATATATATTCTAAGGGACTACCAAACTATTTATAGCAGCTATTATTGACCACCCTGCACTACCGATTAACTACTGATTAACAGTGATGAGGTCCATATCTCACTCGGAGCTTTAAAAATTCTTGAATATGTCTTGTTCCGGAAACCGTTTTGCTTATGTTTTGTGAAATATACGCTTGAAGAAAAATATCATTTTAGAGCGCCATAGTCTACCATCTATTATTTTGCTTTGTTTTCAATCAGACTGGACGCCACAAAAAACAATAGATTAGACTGGATTTCTTCAGGCGCCTTCGGAAGGGAAGTAATTTAGTATTTTGGTGACACGAATTGGTTGTCAAAATTCTTCAAGGGTGAAAAAAAAATAAAATACATTTTGTATTTTTTTTTTTAGCAATTCATTGCGGCTTCCTTTAAATGATTTTCTAAAATTGGAACAAGATGAATAAAATGACATTTTCTGGTAGGACGAGCATACAAACAGCGCTTAATAGCTGCATGCTAGGTCAGCAGCTCGTTTCTAGAGCAACACATTTATACTGAATTCCGAACTCTGATAGTATTAACGAAGCTGTTTTTGGATCACTTCCACAGATAGGTCAATCACTGGAATGTCACTGTTAATGTCGCAAGACTTGCAAGAGCAAATTGTCCTGAAGTCTCGCTCAATACCTTGGTGAGTCCTGTAGTTAATTGTTTCAAATCTTAATCGATTTTTCTTACTAAGCTGTAAAACCGAACTTGCTGTTGAGACTTTCGAGTTGAGTAATAAATTGGCTGTTTATCGATCAAAAGATGGTTCTTCCTGAACTTTTCCACCACTCAACGTAAAGAGAAATATGTGGTTCAAAACAGCATCCTACTTAGAATTGCACGGAAAATATGTTCTTGCTTTAAGGCGTTAGCAACGAATTTCTGTCATAGAAGACGAAAGAGGCTTCATTCCGGCGACCAATGATATATCTGATGTGCCACATTTCATTTAGGAAAAAATTTTTAATATTTATAAAATTTTATGTAAATCCTTCCCGAATCGTATTCGCCCATTAGTTTCATGCCCTCGCTATGGGAAGTATGGGAAAGACAAATCGCTTCCAGAACTGTAAGCATCGCTGTGTCCAGGAATCTTATCCCGACAGCACTGTTCTTCGAGCAAAAAATCTACTACAACGCTGTGAAAGTTGCTCGAAGAATTGCTTCGGTCGGCAGCCGTAGTTACTTGTTTAGTACGGGAGCAGAGCGTTATACATTCATGAAGTCTAGTGCTTCGCAGGGATTGATTGTCGGCATGTCCGTCATATTACTCGCCGACGAAGAGAGTAAACTCATTTTAAGTTAAAGTTTAATTAAAAGTTAATTTATTCAACTAATTTATGTTTAGAATACTATTAAGTTTATAAGTTATCAAGTTCGGTGCTCTCAGACATAAAGCCTCTCATAACATGTTTTGTATCTTAATTGGGCTACAAAAAAAAAAAGTAAAGGACAATTTCCTAAAACATGATTCATGTTCCTATTCAAGTGCGCGGGCAGTTTATGTTTTATAGCTATTGAGTTAACTGACAAACACTAATGATGGTTAGGAGGTAAGGTTTAGTAAGTGAAAATTGGAGATACTACCTTCACGGGTTGTCTTATTTAAAATTTTGGAACAATTCTCATATTTGAAAATTTTACTAAATGTAAGCTTTGCCGTACGAAGGGCAACTATGAAGCGTATGTCAGGTTTCATAACACCCCTACTTTTTTTTTAAATTAAAGTCTTTGTTCTTGACTTAGTAAGTTCGTCGAATAAGCAGCAATTTTCAATAATAATTATATACCTTCTACTAAATTATTCGCCACTTTAAACATTATTTAATAAAATGTTTAGTATCTGATAAATATGTGCTTGTATGTACATGACCCATCCAATAAGCCAACGTCCGTTCCCGAATTTTAGCCTCTTTGGCAGCCTTCTAAGTAGCTGTTCATGTTGCTTCCGTTCCATTGACGGCGCGTGTTATGTAAAGTGTTAATCATCTTGCACGTGAGGAGTGTGGTCGGTGGCAACTAGTTGTTAGAGTGTGCAACGGCCAGAGTCGAATAACTTCTGCTGCCGCATCTGCTGCAACATCTAAGCTAAGCGTATAGCTTAGCACTGGTTCTTACATACGAGTTTAGCGCTTCTGTGCAGTCAGTCAATGCCATCTCCATTGAGTCGGCTTGTTCTGCGCTACACATAGTCTGCGCATCGCTTGAATGGAATGGCAGCTGAATCCGTTACAACGCAGTGCAGCGCAGCGCAGCCCATACATCTTCATAACACCAAAGACTCGAAGTCGAAGTTAGAAGTCTCCATCCATCTATAAGATTACAGCAATCTGCATAAATATGAAGTAAATACTCGTGCTGCCAGCTCTGCCCCATTTGAGGTTGAAGTTTTCCGCGCCTAACAAGTATTCTTTTTTACGAAATAGATTCAGTTTAGTTTAGTTCATTTCTTAATGCGAAAAGAAAGACGTTTTTCCACTTTTTTGATTTTTTGATGCGTTCGTACGTGTTGTTTCTGTTTTTTTTTTATGTTATATTGTTTTTATATTATTCGAGTATTATAAACAATTAAGTTAGTTTTTTTTTTTTTATTTGTTGTTGTTGTTGTTGCCGAGTTTATTGTTATGAAAATATTTTCTTATGTGTATTATTTATTTCTTGTTTTGTTTCCCACTTGATTTTCTCTCTTTTGTTGCTATTTTTCGACACGCAATAAAAAGCGCCAAAACTATCAAAACGCATCAAGTTGAAGCCAGAAAGAAACAAACAAAAGGTGCTTGAGGGCGACGAAGAGGACCTGGCTGCACTTCTTGCGCATGCGCTTGCGACTGCGACTGCGAAAACGAAAACTGGCTTTGCTCTCTGCCAAGATGCGAAGACTACAATAGAAACACCTCTGCACCATATCAGTCAAAACTAAACTAAAGCATCAATTAATATATTATCTGTGTCGAGTTTCGTCAACGATTTTGTTATCGAATTCATAAATTTTGAAAACAATAAAAATCGAATCGAATTTGGTTCAGGATTTACCGTTAATTTGATTGCCAAACTACATATATCTCCAAACTAATAAAATTTGCATCACCTCTTTTGTAGTTGAAAATCATGCTCCACCAAGTTTCGATATACACAATTGGGCATCAATAGACATCATTGGGCGCCAAATCGAAGTTGGTTAAGAATCCATCAATTTGATGTTTTGTGTGAAGTAACATTGTCATGGTGAAGAATGACTTATATTTCTTGCAAGATTTATGGCACACGCAAAATTAACGGCCTGAGTTAGTTAATATTAATGCTAAAATATACAAACTATTTGGAAAAATAAATCCAAACAATAATAATAGTTTTTAATCAGTTGCTTAAAATCAATCAAATAAAACAGAAAGTGTCAAACGGGTATGCAAAATACGAGTAACAAGTTTCATCAAAATGAAGGGAGAGTCTACTTTTAAAAACTGCTTTTATTTGAAAGTTTCGGTCATTAAACTAGATGCTTTTTTTTGGGCTAAGTGTAAACTCCTCCGCGACGTCGTTGATCTCCTCGCACGAGCTGAATTTTTTATTGATGACCCATCTTTTGAGGTTTGGGAAGAGATAATAATCCGAGGGCCCCAAATCGGGTGAATAAAGTGGATGGGGAAACAATGAGGGCACTAAATCGTGGATTTTAGCCATGGTTGCGATGCTTTTGTGTGCCGGTGCATTGTCTTGCAATAACAACATTTTTTTCGCTTAATGTGAGTCCGTTTCGCTGGGATTTCGTATGCAATAATGCGCAGTAATGCTCGCTGTTGATGGTTTTTCCTTTTTCAAGGTAGTCTACGGAGAGTATGCCATCACAGTCCCACGAAACCATGATTGCTACCGGCATCAGTCCATTGCCGAGCACGCATTCTGTTCTCTGGCGTATAAAAGTGAATCCAGATTTCATGAACATTTACCAGTCGACGCTAAAAGTCCACCCGATTCCGCATAAGCATGGCCAAAATCTCTTTCGAAGTCCGCTCGTGTTCGTATTTTTGCTCCTAGCTCGACATGCACGGCACCCAGCGGCAGAATCTTGCCCAAAATATGGCGTGTGCGCTTAGTACTAATGGCATCTGCTAGCTCGCGCATCTTCACTTTAACACCATTTCATGTATTTTTTTGACATTGTCCCATGTAACCGAATTGGAGGGCCTGCCGCTGCAGATGGAGTTTCAGCTACCACAAAACTCTCGAAACCAATATTTCACGGTGTAATCTGAAGGAGCATTAGCTCCATAAGGAGGATGTTACTTTTCACTTAGTAAGTTTCTTCTAAGTAAGTTTCTTTTGATCCAATAGAGACTCTGTTGCAATAGAGACAATGATTCAGTGCATTCTCTGATGCAATGGAGACTCTGATGTAAAAGAGACTCTGATTTAATGGTTTCTGCTGCAATGGAGATTCTGCTGAAATGACAATTCTGTTGCCATGGAAACTCTGATGCAGTGAAGACTCTGAAGCAATGGACACTATGATGCAATGAAGACTCTGATGAAATGGAGAATCTGCTGCAATGGAGACTCCGATGCCATGAAGACTATGATTCCATATAGAATCTGTTGCATCGGAGACTCCGATGCAATGGAGACTCCGATGCAATGGAGACTCCGATGCAATGGAGACTCCGATGCAATGGACACTCTGATGCATTGGAGACAATGATTCGGTTGAGACTCTGATGCAATGGAGATTTTGATGCAATAGAGACTTTGACGCAATGGATACTCTGACGCAATGGAGACTCTGATGCAATGGTGACTATTTTTATTGTCTCTCCTCACATGTTGCATTAGGAAATGTGACTAATCAATAAAGATATTATTATCTCGTTTTCGACTGCTCCAGTGTGAACTTGTTGTTCTTGGGGCTTCAGCTGGTGTGTCAAAATGATCTTATACGGACTGAAAATGCTTCAGAAGCACTTAACTAATTGATTCAAATAGACGGAAGATCTCACCCCAGAAAGTACAGTAGATTAAAAAAGCTGGCTGATATTTTCATTAGAGCTAGGGATTCTTTTGATACGTTCTCCACTCTGTGTTTAAATCGGAGACCGAAGCAGCTCAGAAAGAAACCGTGTTCAAATATAAATAAATCTTTGGGAGTTGTCAACCTCACATATTAGTTCTTCATTTCATGACTCAATTTTAAGAAAAAAAACCGACGATTCGTACATAGTGGACTTGGGTAAATGGTGAGTGAAGATTTATGTAGCTTTTATATTGTTCCTATGTAGCTTCCATTAATTCTCGTACAAATAAAAAAAACAATTTCCATGCGTTCTAAATGTGCCTCTTTAAGATATAAATTCTATAAGTTCTTATTTACATTTTATAAGAACGTTGAAGTTGAAGCTCGGTGCGTATGAAGTGCATCCCAACTTAGGTGAGTTTATAACAAAGCCGGTACAACTAAGTCAGTTCATTTCAAAGGCGGTTCTAGCGCCTCTTCCGCTGCCAATTCGATGTTGAGGAGCAACAGACGATGGTGACGCAAGTGCAAAACAAGTGCAACCAACAGCTAAGCCAACTAAACTTGCCACGCTCTGAGCTGCGCTGCCAGTTGTCTTCTTTATGCATTAAGTCGTTTGGTTGCTTCAATGGCGGCTTTGCTGGCTCAGTTCGTCGTGAATTGTGGCCGTCAACAGTTGCAAGTTGAAAAGAAGCGCACGCGCGCGCGTTTCTGACTTTAAAAAAAAAAACATGAATATTTACAGTTATAAGTTAATTTAAAAAAAATAAATAAAAAGCAGTTAAAAAAGATACAACTTGAAGAATATAAAATTGCTACAAAAAAGAAAATGTTTTGCAACGCAAAGGATAAACGCATATCGCCATCGAAAGGATATACGCGTCATAATAAAGTTGGCACACTTCCCACACGAAACAGCAGCAGCATTGTTTTTGTTATTTTTGTTGTTGTTGTTGTTGTGACTATATCACTGGTACAACAAGTGCAAGGCAAGTGACGACGAGGCTGTTATAGCCTTATTAAGCTGTAGAAAAAACGGGATATACGCCGTGTATCTGCAGCTATGTGTGTGTCTGTGTGTGTATCTTGTATCTTTTATTTCGTATCTGTTTGTTGTTACAGCAAGCAGGTTCGTCGCCTAAGTCTTTCATTTGACTACAAACCGTTAGATAACCCAAATTTGACTGACTATGCCCCACTTGCAATAGACAGCGGAAAAATTGGTGATTGATAAAAAGAAAGATTTGCTGCTGCATAAATTGAGCACAGCGTTTGCAATTGATTTGCATTTCTGTGCGCGTAAATCTGTCAAGTCGGTGTAAATTGCTTTTTCGGACGCACTGTTTTATATAGCAGCATAAAAAAAAAAAACTTAAAACAAGCTGCTGCTTAACGACTTAGACGCTCCCAAGTGTCATAAAAAAAAAACCAACTAATGTAGTGTTCTAATTAAAAACGCGGCGTATTACATGTAGCTACACTCAACACTTAGCAGCAAACCGTAGCGCGAAATAATTACGCATACGGTTTAAGCTTAACCCATCATAGAGCGCGCGCGTAATGAAGTGCATAATTTATGAAACCATTTCCCGCTAATCTGCATGAAATAATTTCAAGCGAGTTGTCACTGCTTGTGTGTTCTAATTAGTAATGAGTAAGCGCAAACTAGAATATCTTTGAACAACAAATGTATCTTATATGCGCGCCTAGATACAATCAATGCAAATGTGTACGCGTTCTCATTGTTTGCAATAATTTATTTTTACAATCTGCAAGTTAAACAGTTAAAATTAAGGATTTCTGTTTAAACGTGTTTGAGTGTGTGTGTATATGAGTATCTGTGTGCTTATATCTCAAGAAAAAGTGAAACTTTGCACATTTTGTCATACAAACTCGTAAATAAAAATGTCGTGCATTGTGTGCTTATTGTATCTGTGGCAAACTACTGCAACTGTGCTGTATCTGTATCTATGTATCTCATGACATGCCTACGAAACAACTTCGACAGCGACGGAAATGTGAAAACTACAGATGCAAATAGAAAAATTAATTCAATAGGAAGGGATTATTAAATTGGTGTTTGCTATGAGCAATGACGAAAGTTTGTTACACTATTTGTTTTTGTTTGAATAAAATTATTGTTTTTGATGCCTTTCAACTTTATTGTTATTGTCACAATATATCCGGTTCGAAGTTTAATGTTTCCTTAAAAACACGTATAAAATATATTAATATATTTTTTTTTTAGTTTAGAAAACAAAAAAACCAACCTAATTATATATTTCGGCCTCGGCTTCAGCGATCCCAAGTCTCCGGTCAACGTTTTTTGTTTTTTTTTTTTTGTCCTGAGAATACCTTCTCAAAAAATTTGTTTGTTAATTCCCCACAATTTAAGTATTTTGGATCGCTACTTACAAATTTTGTGTCGTTGAATCCGAATCCAAGGTCAGAGTGCTATGTTTTCTCATTTTTTTCTAACCCTCTTCAGGTCTGCGGTATTTATGACAATTTAATTTATTATAATTGTTTTCGTGGAACCCTTATTATTTTTCTAAAATAAAAGTACCCTAACTTACTTCTTATAACATCATCTGTCTAACCATTTGGGTCAAAAGAGAAACAAACTCTTAAAGATGGAAAGATCACTTTCGCCAATATCAGATATATACGAGATGTATAAAAAAAAAAATATGATTTTCCTCGAAAAATTTTAGTTTATAAATCTTTACCGATTTTGTCACTTTCAAAGTAAACTCCCTCAGATATAAAATACTTGTGCCAATGCTTTTTCCAATTGTCGAACCACTTCCGAAAAGCACTTTTGAATGGGATCTTTCAACGATGAGGTCTTTATCTCATCAATCGTGGCAAAACGCGGTCCTTTAATGGGTCTTTCCATTTTCTTCTTATTACTTTACGCAAATGACGTAAATCTTTAAGGTTATATTCCTAATTAACCGTAGGAACTTTTGACCAGAACTAACAATGCACCACGCCTTTCGAAGAACACCGTAAGCAAAACTTGATCGAACTTGGCGTTCGTTTTTCGGTCATGGGTCTTCTGATCGGTTCTATTGGGATGATTGTGCTTTAATTTCGACATCATAACCATATAACTTAGTTCCTTCAACAGTTATAAACCTTTCGAGAAAATTAAGATCTTCACTGGCGTCATTCAATAGCTCCTGAGCGATGCTTATACAACGGTGCTTTTAGTCAAAATTAAGCAACTTCGAAACAAGCTTCATGTCCAAAAAATTGCATAGCGTGAGCCAACTGATATGCCGAAACTCTCAGCAAATTTAATAGTGATTCAATGGTTCTCCATAACAGTTTTCTTTAATGCATTAATGGCTGCTGACGTTTATAATACAAACTAGCCGATCTTCGTGCTCTGCTACGCTATCCAAACAGTTACATTCTCCTCCTCATCACAATGTCTCTTTCAGCATCTTCCTCGGCACTCCCCCTCTCACTATGCACATTACTATCTCTCCATTACATTTATCATTCCAGCACACTTTACCATGTCAATGGAGGTAACAAAGAATTTTAAGTGCTTTTATTAAAAAAAAAAAATACCGCCTTATCACTTTTTCCTAATCATCACAGTCTCTCTTCCTTAAACTACCGTCAACCATAATAACCTACGATCGCACACCAGAACCTAACGCATAAATATTGTTCAGAAGACTGTTGTGATACTCATTTGAAGTATATTAAAACTTTCTGAGAATTATAATTGCTATAGAAATGGAAATACTCATGCTCTTCAGTTTCCGTCCGGTATAACTGAATAGAAACCATTCTACAAACCAATGAAACACATATTGAAAAATAAATTTAGCATAGCGAAGGAAGCATAGGGGACCCCATAAAGTATAAATATTTGTACAAAGCGATATAGCCATGTCCGCCTTCCTAATTCAATCGAATTCGGATTCAGCGACCCAAAAAACCTATAATAAACATAGTCTGTATAATAAACCTCTGTGCCCGAGAGTCTATTTTTTTTTTGTCTGACTGCCATTGATCTTAATTCTGTTGGAAATTCTATAACTGTGTCATATATTATATAGTGAACGATAATATTATTCTGTCTAAGATTTTTTTTTATTGAAATTTGTGCGATCGATCGGCTAAGAGCTATGCCTCAAAAATCATCTTCAAACTATAAAACTTATTGGTTTAGATCAGTTGAAATGATTTTTGTTTTGGACTGACAATGAAGTTTTCTGAAAAATCTGTCTTCAGATAACTAATATTATTTAGCAGTAATAACCGGCCAATCCCACCTCATACTAAAACAAATAATGGTTTAAATTATAGGATATATGTCACATTTAAAAACACAGACAGACAGGTATTGGCTGAATCGACAAGCTCTCTGTGGTAAGAGTATAAAAAGGCTAGCAGACATTTGTTGATGAGGATCAATTGCTGATGGGTTCATCCAAAAGTCATTACAGCAAGCCTATAATATGTTTGTATCTATTTTCAGAAAATAATAAAATAATATTGAATAATACTTTGACAAAAAGCAGACGGTCTGAGAACGCTTATTTGATATTTGCACTTTGCACGAATGCATTCATGGGGAATATTTTCAAATACATTGTGCTAGAATTCGATCATTTTCTTAGCAATAATATTTCAAATCTCATAGTTATCTTCACTCCAAAATTGCTAATCTCACTTTAAAGTTGATATTCTTTCGTTAAACTGAACGAAATAAATAGCCTAAATAAAATGATCCATAAACTCATTAGTAAAAAATTATTGCCCAAATTTTTGTTAGTTGTACATACTTAAATATTACATAAAATAACAATTCTGAACCATGGAATCTAATATTAATACTGAGTGAGACATAATTGTGAGACATACATATTAAAAAAGTAACAACCAAAAATAGTTATTCAGAAGTGTTTGCAATAGACTTAATTCGATTGGATCTAAATCGTTTATGTTCCAGGCTAGGTGGAAATTTCATTTTTCAGAGTCTATTATTTTCAACTCAATTGAACAGCAAACTGATGACCGAGTGTTTGATGAGTTCATGACACTTTAATTTATTAAACATGACCATTTCCGGTTAATCATAAAAATAGTTTATCATGATAATTGTTCAAATTATTAAACTTTTATTAAAAATTATATTCTTATATAAGAGCGGTACCTTCTAGTGACCTTAACGCTATCATTCCAACTAGTGTGTTGCTGCTAGTAATAAAAAGTTTATACACAAAATGTTTAAACCTGAAAGCGATTGTGTAGAGTGTAAAAACCCAAGTTTAAAAGAGATCCAATGAAGAACAAAGTTGTTCCAATATAACTTTTCATCACCAATTTTCACGTGCTAACTGTGGAACTTCAACATAAAAAGAAACTACTATGCAGGAATCTGTTATCTATCTAACTTATACCAAACAATAAATGTTGAAATTTTTTTTCTGTCTTTGATTTGTTTTTTTTTTCGAAACAGCTGAACCGATTTTGACGATTTTGAATTTATTTTAAGTGACACATTTATTCTCATTGTTTTGCTTTTTCAAAACTGATATTAACACTTTTTTAACACAATATTGACCCTCTCCTACTAAACAGATTAAGCTGAAATTTGAAATGCATGTGGCAGTTCAATGGGAATAATATATTAAGGGAAATTTTGATGCAGGTTTCACCAAATTTGATTGCAATCAAATTAAGTACTTTAAGTTGAATTTTTAGTGATACGACATTATCAACTGAACGATTCTGTGACATTTTAATTTCTGCTTAACGAATTTGTGACCATTTTATATATTAAATATACAGCAAACACCCCAACTTAGCATAAATTGTAGAGCCAATATACCCTACCAAAATAAAACCGAGAGCACTACCATTGCAATTCAAATGTCTGCAAGTTTAAAATAGTCTAGATTTCTCCAATTGGTACAATAGCCACCAGCCAACGCCAAAGGCAACCGCAACAGCCAACATCCAACAGCAATCACAATTGCAACAACGATGATAACCAACAATAATAATTTCGCTACAAGATCTTCCGAAAAAATGTCAGAAAGTCAGAAAATCAAGAGGGCTCAAGTCAGCTTAACTCAGCTCAGATGTCGACTCGGCATGTCAGTCGTCTTGGAACGCAACTGCAACAGAAAATCTGAATAGAAAATGCTTAATTATGTCATGAGGGTGGGAAAAATTGTGGCAACAACAGCAGCAGCAGCAGCAGCACCAGCTACAGCTACAGCTGAAGATGTGGATGTGGAGTTGGAGTTGGAGCAGGCTTTGTTAACAATGCAGTCAACTGTCGCCAATGCGAGACACACGAAGACTCTGACTGACTGCAAGAAGATTGCAAGATGAGATGCGAGATGCAATGTAAAGATGGAATGGCGACGCTTGTTGGCTTTGTTTCGGAAAAGTGTTGCAATCAACAAGTGCAGCAGCACCCACGCTTGTTGCCTTAGCGCGGTGAAGCTGCAGCGCTGTGGCACGCGACGCAGCGAAGAAAGTTTTTCCAAGCGCAGAACGCAGGAAAAGTTGGCAATAAAAATTTTCGCAAGAAACTTTATGGCGATTTTTATTGTTTTTTTTTTATTCAAAGTGCATTCCCAAGGCATAGTAAAAAAAAAAAAATTAAATAAAAAAATCAAAAGCGCAATTTGTCAGCGTTTTATGCACAATTTGTGAAATATTTTCTTCGTTTTTTTTAATTTAGTAGAATTTTTACTAACTGCCTCGCTTTACATCTTACAGCTTCAGCTGGTTGCGCTTTTCACAAGCTCGATGGAGCCACTGCTGAGGGTGAGGGCGTGCGCTTTGTACGCCTGCGTGAGGATGCCGAAGTCGGCACTGAATTTCTACGCCTCAATGCCTATCCACGTTCCAGCATAACATTACGCAGCGCTGAAACTTCAAATGGAGATCACAAATATTTCCATTTACGCGAACACAACTCGACGACGGTCACCATAAGTCTGGCGCGTACATTGGAGCATCTGGTGGATCGTGATGTGCCACGCAATTTGCTCAAGTTTCGCATACTTTGCGCTGGGCGCAATGAGAAACTGGAGGAGGGCAGCTATCTCGCTATCACCGTGTACATTGAAGATGTCAATGATAATGCGCCGGAATTTCTGAATACGCCATATACGGTCGATGTGGATGAGAATACGCCAGTGGGAAGCATTGTCTTTGAAGGCATACAGGCATTCGATCGTGATAAACCGAATACACCAAACTCGGAAGTGCATTTTAGCATGTCTGCAGTGCCGGAGCAATTATCTGCAGATGGTACGCCATATTTTGCGCTCAAAAGCCCACATCGTCCGCTGTTGGTGCTGAAACGTGAACTGGACTTCGATAATGGCATACGAATGTTCGAATTGCCGCTATTCGCCTGGGATCGTGGTACGCCGGCAAACCAGGGCAACACAACGATTACAATCAATGTGCGTGATGTGGATGATCTGCCGCCGAAGTTCACCGAGGGTGTATATCGCACCAAGATCAATGAATTCTATCCCATGACGGTAAGAGAATATCTTTTATTATTAATATTATTTTATTTCGAAATCTTCTTCTTTTACGCAAATAGGGTGCACCCATACGCATACCGCTGTACTTTGCACCACCGATCATGGCTTACGATCAGGATTCACTGAATGCTACGCTCGTCTACGATATCATCTCAGGCAATGAACGTAAACTGTTTCGCGTTAATTCGCACAATGGTGTCATGTATCTGCAAAAGGAAATAGATCTGGAGGAGGAAAGCCTGCCGGGCAATACTTTTGTGCTGCAGATTGAGGCGCGACAGAAGGACAATGCACTCAAGAAGGCTTTAGCGCGGTAATTAAACTTGCCTCCATCAAACTATCAAATTTAATTTTATGTAAATTCAAATCTATTACAGCATTGAAGTCGAAGTGCTGGATCTTAATGACAATATACCCGAATTCGAGGCAGACTTTTACAACATTTCCATTGTTGAGAATCTACCCACGGGCTTCAGTGTGCTCCAAGTGAATGCCATTGATCGCGATCAGGGCGAAAATGCTGAATTTATGTATAATCTCGTGGAGGCAAAGGATGCTGGGGGCGCTTTTCGCATTGACTCACGCACCGGCTGGATTACAGTGCGCGACGATCGTTTGCTCGATCGTGAGAAGCGCAAAGCCATACATCTACAAGTGGAGGCCATTGAACGCAATCCTTCGTATTTGGAGACTAAAAATCTCAAGAAACCAGGTCCGAGTATTGTACGTGTGGAGATCACACTGCTCGATACGAACGATAATACGCCCAAATTTGAGGGTGGCAATCTGTATGAATTCAAAGTGCCCATAACTGCGCCAGTGGGCTATAAAATTGGACAAATAGTTGCACTCGATCCTGATGAGGGTCCAAACGGCCTGTTACTCTATGAGCTGCAGCGTCCGAAAGGCAGCGGTTATATACCGTTTCGACTGGATACCAAAAATGGCACCATTTATGTAGGTGGTCCACTGCGTAGAGGACGCATAGCGGTTTTTGTTGAGGCCAGCGATCAGCCTACTAATCCATCGGAACGTCGCTTTTCATTGGCTGTTATTACCATAGAAGTCTATGCAACTGTGGACGATCAGGCAATTGATTTTCTCGGTGCACCCTATGAGTTCTGGGTGGGACAGAATACACCACTCGGTACTTCGGTTGGGCAAGTGCGTACAACTTTAATATATGATGGTGAGGATGAGATTATGTTTGATTTGCTGCACACCTACTCAGAGGGTGTGCCGTTTGCCATTGAAGAACGTTCTGGTATTATTACCGTTATACGTGAATTAGCGGAATTCTCGCGAAAAGTTTATCAATTTGAAGCAGTGGCAAATTATGTAAGTCGTTGATTTTGAAATATATATTTAGAAGTTTTATTAAAATAAATTTTATCGCACAGCTCTTTGCCAACTCTAGTCGTCCGCTGGTCATGTCACGCAGTGCGCAACCGCTAACCACTGCAGCGGCGCCCGAGCTAACCGACGAGGGTGTACTCTTCACCAATGTCACCATACACATTGTTGCAACCAAAGCGGAGAGCAGAGTACCTTTGCGTCCTGTAATAGAGTAAGTTGAGAAAGCTTTGTAGCTATATTTGGTGACTCTAATCTTTTGAATTTTACAGAGAGATCAACATGAACATCATCACCTTCCACATTGAAGAAAATCTTGTCGGCGGCATCATTGGCCAATTGCTCTATAAGAATGGCGTCAATGTGCCGCTAAATAATGAACTGGGCACATATCGCGATCTACAGAGCAGCTCTATTGGCGGTAAAAATATTACATTGGGTAGCCGCTTTCGCAGCCGTAAACAGCGTCAGCAGTCCAAGCGACGTCTGCCGCGGCGTCTAATTGGCGATACAAATATTAAGCTACGCTACATCATTGCCAATCAACAGGAAGTGGTTAACAAGATCTCAATTACCGAGGATGGCACATTGCTGACACTCACTGGACTCGATCGCGAGCAGCAACCCGCCTACGATCTGACCGTAATTGTGGAGTACACTGCTGGCATGGTCAGCGGCGCTGGCATCTATCAGGTTAACATCAAAGTGGATGATGTCAATGACAATGCGCCCAAATTTAACGGTTTGACTTTCGTTGGTCTCATCAATGAGAATTGTGAGAAGGGCACCGAGGTCTCACTCAATCAAGCCATACACATAACCGACGCAGATGAGGGCGTAAATGCAGAGTTCCGCGTCTTGCTGCAGGGCGACTACAGTGATCAATTTACAATCGAGTACTTCAATGGCAGCAGTGCACAGGAGGCACAGAATAGAAGCCAACATCAACTGCCCACAACTGGCAGTTTTAATATTTTCAATCTGACGGAACAGTGGGACGAAGAGTTTCGCTATAAAGAAATGCAATCGCTTTTCATGCAAAGCAATTTCAAGCTGAGCACCACGCCCTACTTTCGTATAACTTACACCGGCAAGCGTGGTTTGGATCGTGAGAAAGATCAGCTGTACAATCTGAAGATCATAGCAGCCGATACGGGCGGGCTAACTGGCTATGCGCATCTGACGGTGCTCGTTGCAGATGTAAATGACAATGCGCCCATTTTTGAGCGTATTTCAGTGTTTAAGGATTCGAAGGTGGAAATACGCGAGTACATTACTGATATGGAGATTTATTTTGTGGAGAGTTCGCTTGGCATGCCTACAGCGCCGGGTGCTGTTATGTTGCCACCGCCGCCGTATCATATACCCGGTTCACCGCGTCTAAATATGGACGATGCGCTGGCATCGACAACAGTCGAGAAATCACGCAGCTATCAGTCCTATGGCAAGTCAAAGCGACGCAATAGACGTGCGGTGCACAGCAAGCAATTAATGAAGTGCCCACTTTTTGCCATCTACGAAGATACACCACTGGCCACAAAAGTGCTGCAGGTAACTGCCAGCGATGAGGATTACGGCAAGAATGCGCAGGTGCACTACGAGATTACGGGCGAGCATGTGGATCGCCCAGCTGGTGTGGCTTCACTCATACCTAAAGTGTACGGCGTGCGACATTTCGCTATGGATAAATTGACCGGCGAGGTGCAAGTAAACTATCCACTGGCGGCCAACATTGAAGTCTGGTTGAATCTCAGTGCCACTGATATAGACGGGCTCAAGGACACCACATGTCTGCGTTTCACGGTCATAGACGTGAATAATCACGCACCAACATTCAAGAAGTCCTGGTACAGCTTTGACACAGAAGAGGGTGAATACAAGGGCAGCGTGCTGGGTCAGGTGCTCGCTGTCGATTTGGATTACGGCGAGAATGCAAATATTTCATATGCACTGAGTAAACTGGAACTGCCGTTCCGTGTTAAGCCCATGTCGGGTGTGCTGAAGATTACGGGTGTACTAGATCGTGAATTGCGTGCCAAGTATAATTTTCAGGTAATTGCAACCGATAATGCAGATCCACTGTACCGTATGTCCAGTACAGTGGACGTTGAGGTAAACGTGTTGGACATCAATGACAATCGTCCGGAGTTCATTGGCTACGATGATATGACCAAGGCTGTTAAATATATAGCTGAACTGGCGGATAAGACGCAGCTGGTGCCGATATACAAAGCCTATCTCGATCGCAACACCAAGCCGGGCATGTTTGTCAAACAGGTGACCGCCATAGACAAGGACTATGTGGGCAATGGCAATGGGCTTGTGCTGTACACATTGCTGCATCAGCAGGCACATGCGCCAATCTTTCAGATTGATTCACGCGACGGCAGCATAACGACTATGGCCAACTTCCGTGGCTACAATGACTACGAACATTTGAATGTTACGGTAATTGCATCGGATTTGGGCAGTCCGGCGCTTTCATCTACGGCAGTGGTGCTGATAAATTTGCAAGGCCAGGCCATAACGGAGGAGGAAGTGGAGCTGGCTAGTGCTAAACTGGCGCTGCAACGTGCAGCAGCAAATCGTTCCATTTTCGAGCATCAATATTTCGAGGTGCAGCTGCAGGAGAACAACGAAGCACCGATGGAGGTTATGCGCATCAATCTGACAACAATTGAAGGACTCAAATCGGAACAATATCGCTGGTCACTGTGGCTCGAGGAGGGTCTAGACGAAACCGATTCACATCCACCCTTCGAATACGATGCTAAATCCATGGTGCTGTATGCCTTGAAGAGCTTCGACCGGGAGCATATTGCACGCTATCAGCTGCGCATACGTGCCGACCGTGCGAGCAATAATCGCAGTGCACGGAATTATGCACGCGTTGCCTACCCGGTCATAGATGAGCGAATTGATGGACTGGCGCCCAACGAGTGTCGCATTCTGGTGCACATACTCGACGAAAATGACAATGCGCCGCGTTTCAAGGATAATGGACAACCACTGGTGGCAGTGGTGCCACGCACTGCCTCCTTTGGTTATCCGGTGACACATGTGGAGGCCAATGATGCTGATGCGGGTCTAAATGCAGAAATACGCTATCGCCTGCTAAACGAACATGCACGCTTGTTTGGCATCGATGAGATTACGGGACGCATACGTTTGCTGGCGCAGGTGCCGGGCGATGAACGGATCTATGGCTTCGATGTTAAGGCCACAGATCGACGTGGCGCCGATGACGGACGCAGCAATATAGTCAATGTATTTGTCTACGTCATCGATGAGTCGCGTCAGGTGCGGCTGGTCATAGCAGGCAAACCAGTGGAGGTGGAGCAGCGCATTGAGGCATTGGTGAGCGCGCTCAGCGAGGCTATACAGCGTGATGTACGCGTGCGATTACTGGAACCGCATGCAGGTGGCCTAGAACCAGCGTAAGTAGTGTCAATTAAAATTTCTAAAGCATCTTCTATAAAAATCTCTCGTTCATGCCTTATAGCACCGACGCCTACATCTATGCGGTCGATTTGCATACGAATGCCATTGTCGAAATGGAGCAATTGCAAGAGTAAGTTGTGCTAAAATTCACTCCGTAGCTTGTTGACCTAAAACTGCTTGTTATAGATCGCTTGCGGGCCTACAATTGGATCAATTGCAGCTACACCAGCAACAGCAGCAATTGGACGATGAGCAGGGCGCCGAGCTGAACGCCATACAAACCAAATCTATGCCACGCATTATTGAGTTGGCCGATTTCGGGCAACAACCACAGCGTCCCGCACACATTAATAGCAGCTCCTTTCTTGGTGGCCTGGAATTCGTTTCATTGGTGGTGCTCTCCCTATGTGGCATTGGTGCAGTGTTGGCGGCGCTCTGTTTTGTCTGCCTGCGTCAGAAACGGTAAACTGGAATTGATTATAGATACATAGATACATACATACCTAGGCATAAAGTATCTCAGTAGAAGAAGACTGTTAGCCATAATGTAGCGTCAAATGCTCGCAAATAAATCTTAAGTTTCGATAAAAGTTTACTTGTTTGCTTGTTGTTGTTGTTGTTGCTGTTCTTGGTTTTTATATGCCTGTTGCTCTAGAATGCTGTTAGAATGAATCAACGTTTGGCTTTAGAAGTAAGCCTTTCTCTAACCAGTTTGAACATATAAAATCGATTCGTATGCAACCAGTTCCTGACTGAATCTATGCAACTCAAAATTCTAACTGTAAAAAAAAATCAACATCAGCAACAACAACAACAAGAACAACATGCAACATAGCTAAACGAACAGGCAGAATAGTAATTCCTGGCTTAATTAAGCTAAATATCAACTGTCCACAACTGTCAACCAAACATAAAGAAGAAACAACAAAACCTGTTCAAGATACATCATTCCATTTAACAAACTCATCTAATTTAAAATCTCGTTCGTTTACTCTTCTTTAAGTGGTATCTGGACGCAGCCCGAATTCCCATCCTCGGAAGCGGGCATCACTTATACAATAGCCGGCATCAACTCCGCATGTCGCCAACATCGACGCAATCGACAGCGGCGTGCACAGCAGCAGCGCTGCTCAAAACAGAACGCCACACGTCCGAACAGCGCCTTTATGCCGGAATCTGTTTGCTCCTCGGCGCAGACACAATCGACCGCGGCAGCAACGGACAAGTTGGAGCAGCAATTGCAGCAGCAGCATCATCAGCATCAGTCACAATTGCATCAGTATGCGCAGCCACAGCAGTTCCATGAGTAAGTTCATGCCGAAGAGTGGTGAGAATTTTATTTAAAGGTAAAAACTTCTGATATTAATTTTGTCACGAAGCATTTCACTTTTGGGTTTAACAAAGCAATTGATTGACTGTTTGGCTAGGCTAGTAGATGTGTTGGGAATTGGGGATATAAATGTTGTTATTGTGTGAAAAAATTTTACTAAGGGGCGTTGGAGCATATATTCCTACCTAGATCCATGTCAGATATTTTATTGGGAAATTAGTAAGAGATACTACGAACTAAACTACACCACAATAAAATATTTTTCTGACAAAACCCCAGGAAAAGCGCACAGATTTGTATAGGAACTACCCCTTTAAATAGACCGATATGGAACTATATGGAATATTTCATTAGAACTTAATAAGATACACAAAATTTGGCATTTTTCGCTAAAATAAAAAAAAAAATTCTTCATTAAAAAACTTAGGAAGGGGGCCAGTTTATATAAGAGAGAGGTTGGCACTTTCATAAAATACTTCTTCTCTGCGTAGGGAATAGAAAATTTTGAATATCCGAACTTGAAGACTCTATCTTGTATAGTTATTGCTGTTCGTAACCCGACATATATCTATATCGGGTGTTGAAACCCGAATCAATGTCTTTTCCGCTCCAGACTTATAAATCTTTCAATTGTTAACGTTATACGTACCTGATAGCCTTAACGGATAAGTGGTCTCAGTTAAGAAGGACCTAAGTCGTTAATTTATCATACTTGATTTAAGAGGTCCCATACACTATCTTGCAACAAACTAACTTTATATATAAAATATATCAATCACATCTCCTCATTATTTGGACTAATGTAGAGCCGTTGAATGAACACATCTCGTTGGTCTAAGTTGGATATCAAACTATATTTATTCTCAAGTTCTTTCCATCCAAGATGCAAAAAGAAGTCTTGTGGCTCCATTCACAACCCATGCGGATGATGTAAGCAACTTCCAATTTCCTGTGATATATTTATTTAAAAATTTGGTTGATGTTAGTCATTAGTGATGCTTTATGGTCAGAATTTACTTAGAAAACCGGTGAACATATTTGTTACGCTTTGTGTGTATGATAACCTGATGTTATATATAATATTTGTAATTTAGTGCAGTGGACGTTTGCTTTTATCGTCAATGATGTATAAGGAAACATGATTACCACAATTTTTGGATGGAACTTTCGTTTTGGTCACATTTATTTATTTTCGTTTCCAGTTTTCATGCAATACGGGAGAGTATGAGAGTATTATTACTTTTGGTATTCTTTTGTCAACACCCTTCTTCTTTATCACCGTATTCCTGTTATGGCTAATAAGTTAGCATCAAGCCATTACTTGGAGTACCGTTCACTGTGATTAATGAAGTTTGTTTGTGATAATATGAAGGGAAGAAGCAAAGAACATGCAATCTTTCGTAATAGACAAGTAAAAATTTGCATTGACATAACCAATCTGTCTGAAGAGAATTCCTAACGGAAATCGAAACATGTGTCCCCGTTGCTCTTCAATTATTAATTAAAAATTCATATGCAACAAAATATAGGTCGCCTAATTACAATACATTAAAAGCGAAGTTATTTGTATAAAGGTTATCCAAAGACTTGTACGAATCTTATAGCTATTAGCCATAACGGTCTGATGTGCTAATGATGATTGGTTTCTATGGTGAATTTTAATTGCTGTTCAAAATTAAAAGTCTAGCTTAGCACTTAGAAATGAACAAACAAAAATTCGAAAGTGTTTTTCTTTGGGCTCTGTTTGGAGGACGCATTACAGCAATTAGTATACACTTCACATTTGATAGTCATTACAGCTGCTTCGAAAGTTTGTAACACATTTAAGTAACCAAGTAAAGAAGAATAAAACTAAAAGGGGCCGTCCGTCTGTCTGTCTGTCTGGATGACATAACCTGCTGCAACTCGGTATAGAAGCTTATTTTTTATGTAACGCTATACTGTTTTATATCCACTCGCAACTGCAGCTTTTACCAATAAATTGAGCTCGCTTTAAGGTTTTTTTACGAGTAGCACCTTTTTGGAGCAGCACCATAAGAACTCATTACGCAAGCTTGCCTGAGCGCGTAAGAAAACGGTAATTCCCAATCAAAACTTTTCCGTTTCATCGACGCCTTCGGAGTGAGCTAAAATACTAAGTTTTATACAGATCTTTCCGATATGTTTTGTCATTAAATGCTTCGTGAGTTCTATTAGTCTCATTATAAACCCTTCCATCAGTTAATTCTACATCAGTTAATGCCCCCACACAGATTTCTGCAGCGTATCATAATGTCGAACACCTCGCCCTTCTGAAGCACTTGCTTTCAAACTTGTTTCGAGTTTCAAGTTTTGAATTTTAGTTTGTCGTCATACATCGGTGACCTTCCCCTACAAACTGAAAAACTTCACAGTCATTATGTTCGCGTGAGTAATTTCTACATAGAATATGCGTAAATAATTTGTCCGTCCGTTTTACGTTTTCGTTTTTTGATTCATAAATTTTATGCTTGCAGATTTCCAGTTTATAATTAGTCATAAGCAACAGTTTGGGATTTTGGAAATCACCGAAAGCGTTGCTACTAAACCGACGTAGACGAAACGTTTTTTGTTACTCATAGGCACGAAAAATGTAGCGAAACCAGGCGACCAGTTTAGCTTCATAAGAATAAGAATATTAAAAATAATGGGTATTATTTGAACTTGAGTACAGCAAAAAAGTAAGCTGGCTTTAGAGAAGACATTAGAGTCTCCATAAAAAATATTTGTGGACTTTTATTAGCACTTTTTCATGTCTGACTGTACCAAACAAACTAAAGATTTATTGTTTCTATTTTTTCTTTTAAATTTAATATCCTTTAAGCAGTCAACGCCATCGTGAATATATTGATGTGCCGCTACCCAAATCCATATCAAAAGCAGCTGCTTGTGGCAGTCGTTCATCGCTTGCCTTGGAGCAGGAAACAAATTCGCCATTTGTACTGAAATATAATGCCTGTCAGCCGGTGAATAATCTGTAAGTATTACTATATATATTTAAGGAAGTACTTCCATTTATTGCGCCTCATGTCACGAACAGCGCCACGCATGCCTATGAAACGTCGCTCTTTTCGCTACATTCAAATGGCCAAGATTCGGGCGTTGAATTTCTAAGTAGTCGCGGTGAGTTGTATGAAACAACGCCCGATTTCTATCATCACAACATGGAGCTACATAAGAGTGCCAAACGCTTAACATCCACCGAAATGCTTTGTCCGCGACATGCCATGGAACAGTTGGAGGTTAAGCGACCCAGCAGTAAGGAAAGCAACACCGCCGCTGTTGTCGCTGCCAATACGGATAGCAGCACGGACAACTATGAAGATTCGCTAAAGAACGAAGAACCACTACTGGTGGCACTCAATTGTCGCTCCGCTAGCTGTGAACATCGAAGTGTTGGAAGTGGCGGTGGTGGTGGCGGTGGTGGTGGCGTTCAGCGTCACGATTACCAGAACACCAAGTTCGAAAAGCGTTCCTCGTGTGTACGCCATTCCTTTTCCGGCGTCAAGGATGACCTTATGCAGAATTCACCACAAATTTCGCTACGTCCACGTGGACATATGCTGCGAAATTCTATGAATGACCTCGAAGAACGTTTACATAATCTAGAGCAATCGTTTCGGCGTCCGCTCGAATTTAGTAAATCGAATTCGATATTCTAGTTGAAGGTTTTGCCCGCCCGCTTTTTGTGGAATCCTAGTTTAGCGCTTAAGTAGCTTTCAAATGTAAACCAACCAAGTGCAATAAAAATATACTTTTTTGTATTTATTTATTTAATTATTTATATTTGTGGAACTGCAGACTGCTAACACCCACAGGCCCGGACGCCTGTTTGATTTCCTCATAAAATCAACAAATGTCGCCTTGAAATTAGAAACCAATTCAATGAAGTGTCTCCAGTGGAAAATTTATGTACAGAAAATCGAAGTTACTTAAATATTCTTGTACAAAGTAAACAATTAAGCAATTGCAGTAAGTTTCTGAATGTGGGGAATTGTTCTAGAAAGCATTCACTGGACACTCTTTTGTATGTTGACAGTGATTGAAATGTGTCATGATTGAAACTACGCAGCAATGCGATTAAATTAGATGCATTAGCTTGAGTGGTCAGAAGTACATAAATATTATTGTCCATGGAAAAGAAAGAAAGCTAAAAGTCTATAATTACTTTTAATTTGGTCTAATAAATCGTTGTAAATATTGTTTACTATATATGGACAACGGAAAGTTTCGCGCTGTATAATGGAGTCTCATCCTTAAAAGCAGGAGACTTTATTAGTACTTATAAAACTAAGAATTATTGAGGAAATTAGAAACAGTACAGTTTGTCCTTAATTGTGTCCAGCATTTTGTGATATTGCTTCTAATTGCAATAATTAAGAACCAGAAGTTGCAACATGCAATGCAATGGAACATGTTGGTACAAATGGTTGAAGACTGATATCGAACTGCTCGTTCGATATGCTCTACAATGTGTTTCGCGGTTGTAAAAGACAAAGAGACTTGGAGTGGGCTTGGCATTCCTAATTTTATCTACACAGTACGTACTTATGAATCAGATGAATCTAATGAGTCGTATTTGGATGCTCTCCAAGTTTTGTAGTTCTCTAGATCTCATTGTTCACTCATACGAAAGACTGACAGGCAGACATAGCTATAAGAACTCGAGTTTGAATCCGAATCAATTCCCAATAGTATTCTGAACCTTTTCTCTTTGCTGACAACTTGGCATCAATCATCGCAAATTTCAGAGAGAGTCATCAAAAAAAATGAAAAAAAATTTACAAAACGTATAGCAAAATCGAAATCAACGGAAAATTCTAAGAACATTTTGTCAAGAAACTATAGGTCGAAAATCAAACCCTACTCCGCGCAAATCGACCTCAAAACTAGTTTATGACAGTCGGTTACTATTGGGTTTTGTCCAACTGTCCGGTGATTTTGTATGGGACTACCCTTAAAAATAGTTCATCTACAAAAATGTATGATTGATCAACATCCTACTAGAAAGCATACTTTTCCCGAATCCAATATAGATCACGAATCAACATTACAGTCAGTTACATTTGGTTCAACTTATAAGCCTGACACATTACTTAGGGATATTGAGTTCAAAATAAAATTTGCAATACACACTTTATGGCAATGATACGCACAAAGGTACAATGCTTCTAATTTCGTGATGATGTACAATAGGTTTGGTGTCTCTTGCTTGGCTGCAAAACTTTTTAAAGACATTGGATTTTAAGATAATAAAGGTGAATTCAACATCAGGGATAAATCTAAAATCGCCAGCGAAAAATAATGCAATGAAGAGACTAGGTCCACATTCAAATTCATTGCATGCTTTTGTCTGTCGAATATAATATGTAGATGTCATAGAAAGAAGTCAATAGACATACTGTAAATTAAAATTAAGCACCCACTTCGCTTGCAATGAAGGACTACCTATATGTTACCACCCAGGAACTATCCAAAAGAACTGGCTCTACGAATTTCTTCCACATCGAAAGCTGGCTTCATATAAATGAGTCCGTCTGTCTTCAGAATCTAAAAGACTTCGAGACTTTAAGTTTCACCTTATCCATATGCAGTTTAATTAATCTCCAATGCAATAAATTAAAAAAATTGCTAATGTGCGTGTGTGGGAGCTGTACCTTCTATTGGCCACACGGCTGTCATTTTATCTAGAGCTCTGCTATTGCTTATAAAAGTTCTACATACAACTTTCAAACAAACTTGGTAGGGATTGCAGTAATTCGATGCATTACGTAATTACAGAAATACAGACGGACAGAGGGACAAACGGCCAAATATGGAGAACGATTAACTTCACTAAATTTTAATATTATTCAAACTCTGTATTTGTATAAATAATTCTTCTACACTGAACTCCTACTAAGCGGTTAGACCGATTTTGAAATTTTTGGATTTTGAACCTGTTGATGGCACTGTGATCTATTAAAAACTATTACTAAAGTAGCTACGGTTTACTAGAAAAATATTCAGTTCCAAGATTCACCGGGGACGACAAATACACCGAAATGTTGAGTCACTTAATTAAAAGAGAGTTAATGTTTGAGCTAGCGAAATAAGTAATGGAAAACTTGGCAACCAAACGACTAAACAACGGTGAAACGAGAAAGTCAAATTGAGTAATCTGAACTTTAGAGTCAACTTGAAAGAAAATAACAAAAAAAAAAACATTAAAGTATGCAAACTCTATTTTACGAAAAGTCGTCCCATCATATAAGTGAAACTGCGATCTACATTTCGAACTGGGTGTATCAAACTGCATATACAGTAGAAACTTCACACCTCTATACTTGCAATACATATTAATAGTAAGTGGATATGCTGAAGAAAAAAAGAAACCTCCTACTGAATCATAAAATCAGCACAGAAAAATTAACTTTACTCGCTCCATTCCTGTTGTCTACAAAAGGAGCAAAAGTGGGCATTATACCATTACTCCATATAAATACATGGAGAACAAACATCAATAGTTGTGCCATATCTAGTGGTGCGTTATTTTCGATCGTTGTTCAAATTTATTTTATAGAAATTCAATTACAGATTGAACCTAATCACATGCGAGGTTGACATTGAAGTCGTCAGATAAAATTCTTTGAATCCTACATGCCCAAATATGAATAGGCGTTTGAATAAGAACTTTATTAGGTTATAAACAATATTATTGGGAGATATATAAACATGATCATTGAGCAGCACAAATGTCTCATATAACTGAGTATCCAACGTCTGAGCCTCTCGCATTTCGTAATAATATCCATATATGAACTGTTTACAGGGTATACGTCATGGCTCAAGAGCATTACGATAAAAGTCAACTCTTGCAGATAGCTCAAGTTTCCGACAATATCAAAACATTACACTGATGATTACAGACTCTTAAATATCCGTGAAGTGTTTTCTAAGACTCTGACTATTGAAAGTCATGATTGGCAGAGGCGACTTTAAGTATACAAGACCCTTTCTGACTTGCACCGAACCAGATTTTCATTGCGATCAACTATCGAGTTTTTACTGTATATATTACACATATTTTGGAATGTTATTTACGATACGAATTGTTATCTGTAAAGGATTAACAAAATAGGTTCATAATAGCCAAGCATTTAAGATTTTATTTAACAGCAAAGCAACACAAATTATTTGAAATCAACATCAAAAACATACCCAAATGAGAATTGGATTTTTTATATGAAATTTTATGGTCATTTGATAGATACAAAAAAAAAAAAAACACCCAATTATTCATGACTAAGCTGTCGATCAATTTGGACACAAAAAATGCTAATCCCTTTCTTTTATTTACTAAAAACAATAAAAAGCTGGCAACAAAACAAAATGCCAAAAGCAGAAAACAATTTCAGATAATGAACAACACCCAACCACCCCCCACCCCATGACATAATCTCGACGTAGAAACAAAATGCAAAATTCTCCAGTTGATGTGTTAAATCTAAATTTGTGCAGGTCTTATAATATCTGTCTCTGTGCCTTAGCTGCCATTTACTTAGAAATTCAGTGCACAAACCTCAACATATAGCAGCCTATTATTGTTGTTTATTTTCATGTAGCACAACTGAAATCAGATAAGATAGCAACAAATTAAACAGCTCTCAAAAGATAACAATAAACCAGATATAGTGCTGCCTACTACAGCGTAAGTCATTGACTTCCATTAACTAATTAAAACACAAGAAATTACGATAACTTTTTGTTTTTTGCTTTTATTAAATTAAAATGAAAATTCACATTTAAAATGCATTTCTCGAAAAATAAGAAATTTCAGTTTGTTTTTTTTTTTGTGCGCTAAAGAACTACATTTATTAGACGATTATATGATGAAAAATTTTATGATTATGCAGCACCCATTTCTTCAACTGCCGCCAAGCGCTTAGAAGAACTTCTTGAACTCCTCGCAGCCAGCCCAGTTCTCCTCCCAGGCAGGAACAACCTTCTTGGCGTTCTCGTACCACTTAGCAACATTCTCGTACTTGCCGATGTCGAAACCAGCAACATCAAAGGTGGAGACCGTAGCAACAATAGCAATATCGGCAATGGTCAGATTATCACCGGCAACATACTTATTACCCTCCAAGAAAGTATTCAGGAAATCGAAAGCAGTCTCGATCTTCTTGAAAGCCTCTGGATCTGCAGGCTTCTTAGCGAAAATCTGTGGGTAATAGTAGTTTGCGAAGCTGTCATAAAGTGTACCCAAATCGAAGTACAGACGCTGGTTGACTACGGCGCGCTTCTTGGGGCACTTAGGATACAGTGTATCGTCTTTGCCGTATTTCTCGGCCAGATAGCCCAGAATGGCACGCGACTCCCAAACTGAGAAACCGTTGTCGACCAAGGTGGGAATGGTGTGCTGTGGATTGATCTTGATGAATTCAGGCTTCAGCTGCTCACCGGCCTGCAGATTGAGCAGTTTCTTGTTCAGCTCGACGCCGACGGCCTTGGCGGTCATGATGACCGAGCGGCAGGGTGCGGAACCAGGCAGATAATAGAAATCCATTGCGTTTAATGAAGGTTTGCTGCACGAGAAAAAATTGAAATAGAAACAAAAACCGGTTTTTAGTTAGAGTTGTATGTGCACATTCCTTTCTAAAAATTTTTTATATACTATTTTTTTTTCTATATATGTATTTTTTTTTTCGACACAATTTTATTCTTTTTTTCTTTATAGCGATTTAAGTTAATTTTTTCTTATGCGCCAAATTTTCTCATGAATTTCACAGAGCACTTGAGTTGACGTCATTAAATTTGATGTATTTTTTGTTTTACTATTTGTTCGCTATATACTATTTTTTTTTTCACTAGATCTTTCGCTTTAATTGTTTTTTCTGCTTTTCGGAAACTTTCCATTTAGCGCGGAACTTACTTTGGAGTACTCGAAACGACGAAGCTGCTTTGCAAACTACAAATGATGCCGTGTCGCTCGACATGAGCGGCTTTTATAGGACAAAGCAATGACGCTGCCGACGTCTAACGCTGTAAAAGCCGGCAAAACAGAAATAACAAAGAAGGAAATGCATATGCTTCGGTTATACCGTTGGATTAATACCCTCCAATTTGTTAATACGTACGTTGGAATGTTTATTTGATTATATTGCAATACACAAATTCAGATATAAAATATTAAAAACTGAGGAACTAATTTTGATACATGTAAACAGGGACAGAATTATAGACGAACAGTATGACATAGCTAAATCGAAAAGTCTCGCCTACTTAATCTGGAATATACAAATAAGCCCTTTATTGGGTCTCCAATGCCTTCTTTAATGCGTTACGAACACCGCAACATATTTAATACTATACACACTACATATATAGCGTACAAAAACGTCGCATAACATGCTCTCTTTTTTTTCCTACGCTCTTAAGCTCTCTTGGGGTGAGGCCCCCCCCCCCCCCTTGTGCTTTGCTATACATAACAATTGCTGACGTGTTGCTCATATAAACAAATGAATGCGCGTGTATTGGTGTGTTTGTGTTTGGTGAGCATAATAAAAACATGAGCGAAAGAGCAAACAACAGTTATCGGCATAAGCGACTATGAGTGTGCTATGTAAACGAGGCTTTCATGATTCATGGCTGCATTCATAATTTCTGGAATTTACCATTTATGCTTGATGAGCGATGATCGCCATGTGATATAGAATTATCTACGATTTCGAAATCCTGAAGTGTTTTTGTTAATTTATGAGCGAATATTTTTGCCGTCTTTAAGCGAATAGAATCAAATTCAGATAAGCTGCAAAGCGAATCATAAAAGAAACTAATTATCTAAATGAAATTTCACATAATCAAGCATTTAACTTTGTGACGAGATACACCAAATTTTGTTATCGTTTAATAAAGGAATTAATACATTTCGGAAGTGATATTTCGAGTATAGAATAATTTTTCATTTCTGAAACGTTTATTTATTGTGCTCTAAAGTTCAAGTGGAATATGGACGAAATTAACTTCGCATTTAACAAGCAATGGCTAGTACCGAGGTGACCTAAGATGTAATAACCAACGTAAAAAGCTCGCTAATTTTATTCTGTCCAACGTTCTAGCTATCGGGGCCCCATCAAAATATCCGTTCAAAGCTACTAACTAATCAGTTTGTCTAGATTTTACTGTTTACCGTGGAAAACCGAAAGGATCACATGAGTTTGGACCACTTGCTATTAAATAGTTTATAGTAAAGGTCGACACAGCTCCAACGACATTCCATTGACCTAGATGTCTCCAAAGGGCAATTGGACAACGAAATTCAATCGCATATGGAGCTCAATTTGGCAGAAGATTTGTTAAATAAAAAAGGTACACAGCAGCAGCAGAATCTCGTCGCAGCATTACTAAAAGTAGAAAGCATGAACGTGGTATGTACCTCTTGACCACTGGGTTGCATGGTTTCCTACAAGTTGTATATACACACCCATCACCCTGCAGATGAGGCAGAATGTCTTAAAGCTGCCTCTGGTCTTTGAAATGCACTGCAAGAATGCCTATGAATATGTGTACAAATATAGATGCAATGTTCACATTGTGGGAAGTTACCCGTCAGTCTCCATTACAGGACATCAATAAACCGTGGTGTATATCTTATACAAAACAGGAAGTCGTCTTCGTATAACTTCTCGCCGACCGCTTTAAATTGTATAAGCTGGCTTGAATGACGTTCAAGCTACCGAGGCTTCCAAAGAGTCTGCCTCCATCTTTGTCTTTTGCCCCCATCACACTAATAGAGGTGTCCTTCAAACGCCTAAGAAAAAACAAAGCCCCTACCTGCGAAAAAATGTGAAACGCAGCACTAAAAGTGCGGCCAATGAATACTCTTTCGATTTTTGATCCACTTTCCACGTCGGTTCTTCGATAAAGTTGGAACCAGTGTCTCTTCAACATAAACAGTTTGCACGTGAATTCCTCAGGGTAGCGTGCTCGGACCAGTTCCTTTTAACATTTTTGCTGCTTACCTCCTGATACCTGATGATGATAATCTCACTTGTGCATCAAATGCGATGAATGCCGCTTCTGCAAATATAAGCCAGATGCTGCTGATGACCTACATAAACATCTTTCCCGAAATGACAAAGTCCTGGAATAATTTGTGTAAAAGCGTTCTTAAAGGAGAAATGTTAATAATTATATTATTTCATTGAAAACAGATGCGCCCAGACTTACTGAGAGAATTCATCGTAATTAGTCTACATTCTATCAATCCTGAACATAGCATTGTACACCCGTTCGTCAGAAGCTCATCAAATAAAAGTTCAACGATGCTCTTTTACACAAAATGGGAAAATTTGATACTTTTAACCCAATTGAACTTATGAATATTGTCCAGAATTCTTGAAAGATCGATCAATATTGGTCCACATTTTGGCTTTCAGTGGTCCAAAGTTAGTTGGGTGTACTACATTAATTTTTGCTGACCATGCAACAGTGTTTAACTTGGGAATACTGCCTTCATATTTATATTCAACGCTACAACCAGCTCTCATCACACTTTATAATAACATAGCCAAATGGAAGCATCTCGCATCCAGCACAGTTCTACTCTCAGCCAGGAACAACCTTCTTGGCATTCTTGTACCACTTTGCCACATTTTCGAATTTCGAATGGAAGGTGAAGTTCGAAGCAACAATAGCAATATCGGCTATGGTCAGATTATTAAAATATAACTGTTTCCTTATGCAATCCGTATATCAACCAGTCTATGCTTTAAATATGGGACAGGAGACTTAACTTTTCGAAATAGAAGTTGACAAATAAAAGAAGTTTGATGTGAGGGCAATTTGCAAACTAATAAAAAAAACTTGATAAAAAAAAAACACAATAAAATATATCTTTAAACCAGATAAATTTTCGTGCAAAATATCTATGTTTTTTTTTTTATAAAACTAAGCAGTTTTCAAGAAGAAAAGTTGTAAGAAGACACATCTAGTTCCCACCCTTTATAGTCTGCACCTATACGCAACAAGCGAGGTGATTCTTTAAATAAAATCTTGAGAAACGAATGAAAGAGTATTTCAGCTTGGAACTGAGCTGATAAGTTTTTGGTTTATTTTAGTCCCAACTATTACTGATCTCATGGTCACTCTATGAATTTATTGAATATGTATTTGCTACACCGAACGTGTGCGTATATTTCCTGTGTGTGACTGTTACGCCCAAAATATTTAGCCGATTTTTATAAGTCATACATATTGGTGTATGTTTTGAGCTTAGATTGAAATTCGTTCAAATTTTGATTTTATTCGTGTGCTGAGAAGCAATTTTGATAGAATCTTGTGAAACATTGGATTGCTTCGATTCGATTGAAAACTTTCTGTCTTTAGTTTTAATCGAAATCCTTTGTATACTGTGAGCGCAGTATATACGTCCTTGATCTTGCCTTTTGATATTATACGGTATAGAAATACAGTTGAACTTCGATTAACCGTGATGCTCGGGACCGGGCTAATCACGGATAACCGAAAATCACGGTTAAAAGAGGTAAAATTTTACATGTATAAATTTTATTATTTTTATTTATTTTTGACAAAAGCATGTAAATCTGCGTCTATAAACAACTTATCATATCTCTAGGAATACATACATTTATTTAAAAAAATCTTTTATGGAAGTCTGTCTTATGTTTTTAGCTTTAGATTGTTGTTCCAACAAATGAGTTTGTATGCGATATATTTGCATTTTATCTGGTTCTGAAATACTTGGACAATTAAAGTTTTCTAAAAAACCTAACAAAATACTACTAGCCTCTATTGCCTGAGCCAATGTAGGCGTTTCGTCCGCATTTCCTCCATCTGATTCCTCGGAATTTGAATCAAGCTCATCTGCTTGGCTTTGGGTAACCATGTCTACGATTTCGTCTTCAGATATAATAGCAAACGGAGCGACATCAGAGTCGCACACCATCCACTTTTCGACAGCATCAATCGTACATCCAGACGGTATGGTTATAGTATCTGTTTGTATCTCAACAAGGCTATTTAGAGCATCTTCATTATGAGCTAGTAAGTTATTCCAAACTCTTTTTAAAACTTGTGGAGTTACAGAGTCCCACGAAGCTGCGGCTGCCCACAAAGCTGTTTTAATATTCAAAGATTTAACGAACTCACGTCTGTCATTAGCACCAACAAGTTTTTGAACGATCAGTTTACGGTAGTGACATTTGAAGCTCCGAATTACTCCTTGATCCATAGGCTGAATCAAGGACGTGCAATTCGGTGGGAAATATTTTACTGTAACGTTTTCACATATCATAGCATTTAAATCTGGGTGTGCTGGACAGTTGTCTAGTAGTAAAAGTATTTTACAGTTATTTTTGAGACCGATGCGCCGTTGATGTTCCTTTGCTTCTGGTACAAAATTTTGATTAAACCACTCCAGAAATAGCTGTTGTGTTACCCAAGCTTTCTTATTAGATTTATAAATCACAGGAAGGTGTTCAACGTTTTTTAAAGCTCTTGGATGGGCACTTTTTCCTATTATCATTAATTTACACTTGTGAGTTCCTGCAGCATTTGAACAAACTAGCACTGTGATTCTCTCCTTGGATTCCTTGTACCCTTCAATAGAATATTCATTACCACTAGCCAAAGAACTCTGAGGCAAACACCTCCAAAATAGACTGGTTTCGTCTGCATTGTAGATCTGTTCAGTTGTAAGTTGTTCGTTTGTATGCGATAAGTGCACTCTGAATTCATGTTTAACTTCAAATGGAAAATGTTTGCCTTTTCGACAATCATTTCGCCTGAAGTTCAGAAGCAAATTTCAGTTTAAGTTCATACAATATCTCGATTTCAGTTAACTTACCTGAAATTGGAGTTCCCTTAAATCTTTCTTGGCGAAACCATTCATATGTTGCGATATCAACTTTTGGATTTTCGGATGTTTTTAGTGTATATCTGTGTTTAAGGCCAAGCATTGAATCAGTATCGGAGCAAAATTTTAAGATCCGATCTTTGTTTTTTATTAAATCGGATACAGTTTGAATGCCAACTCCATATTTTTCAGACAACATTTTAAAAGGTACTTTACGTTTTGAGTATTCATTAATCAGTTCCATTTTGTCTTTAATTGAAAGAACCTTTCTTGCTCTTTTCGCGGATTTAGTTTTTGGCGGTGGCATGATGTAAGGAAAACACGTCTTGACAGATCAAATTTCACACTGATGAATAAATATGAAATTTGATACATACATATGAAAATTACAGTTTCATGAAAAAGGGGAATCACCGAATTTTAATATGAGAGATGTGTGTGTATTATACGAAAAAAACAAACAAGCAGTCATATGGACATGTGCATCACGGATAATAGAGGTAAATCACGGTTAATAGAGGTAAAAAATCAACCACTCAGCATCACGGTTAATAGATAATCACGGTTAATAGAGTCACGGTTAATCGAAGTTCAACTGTACTTAGGTTTAAAAACGTTTTAAGACTCTTTGTTGCACTTGCACAAATTGTTTGTGTAGGGTGCACAGCTACAGAGAGTATTTTTCTCTCTCTCTCTCTCTTCTATGTCTCTCTTTTTTTCTCTCATTTCTTACATTAGTTCAATGAGTGGACAGTGAGTGTAAAAATTTGAGCATCAAAAATTAAAAAATTTGAGCATCAAAATTAATTTTCTCGCGATCGCGTGTTGCTCTCCACACATTTGGCATAGCTTCCCCTTCTCTTTTCAGCTAACAAGTATATACATACATATATACATATATACATGTTTGTACGTACGAAAGTGTACATATATAGTTTATATATGTACAAACATATATGTCTAGTATGCCGGGTGTGTATGCCGGGTTGTACATCTGTTTCAACTTGTTTGCTTTTAAATTAGATTTTTTTTGCAAATGTTTTATTTGTAAAAATGAAAAGAATGAAAGATGTATGTATGTACATAAATTTGTATACTTGTATGTATACATATTTACGTGTTTATTATATCAATTATAATTTATTTTAAACAGAGCTTATCGCTTTGCACCCGGCTCAACAGCAAAAGAATTATTTTATTATCGTAGTTTAAAAATAAAATTCATTTTATAATATGAAAAAGTATTCATTAAAGATTTAATTTCAAATTGGTATTTGCATGAAGCTGAAAAATATATAAAAAGAAGTCTTGAAGTCTTTCTTTTATAACCGAAAAAAATCAGTGCCATTTGTAGGTGTTCACTGTACTTGTAATTGTGGAAGTATTATTAACTTGCAAGCCTAGGCTGGTCAACAACATATTATATACATATGCATAAATAGACTTTATGGCGACTATATGATTCCCCGGAAATAAAGCCCCAAAAAATAAAAGCCACAAGAAGCGAGTGTACTCTACCTTGAGCTACACTGTTTCTAAAAATTAGTAAAAGGACAACCCCTTTTAGTGAACCGATTTTGCCTCATGTGGAATACTTTCTTAGGCATCTCGCAAGAAACACAGCACTTCTAGCTAACTAAACAACAAACATAAAAAAATATTCATAAAAAAACTTAGAAAGGTTTGACAGAGTTTTATGGTTTGATTTGATTTGTACCCCTTATAGTGCTCCGATCTGGACCTAAATGGTATATTTTACAAGGATTAACCCAAAGTAGACTAAATTTGGTGTTTGTAGCAAAAGTAACAACCTATAAAAACTCAGAGTGAATAGTTCGGCTATTCGTCGAATACAAGTTATCTGAAGATTGAATAAGAACATCGAAATATACAAATTAAACGGCTCTATTTTCTCTATTCTCGAAGATCTTTATATCGACACGACTTTTAATGCTGATCAAGAATATATGTATATACTTAATGCTGTCTGTCTCGACTCATTCTGTCTGTTATATAAATTTGAACACACTTAATATACTTTTTATTCCTATCCCTTTGTACGTATGGGGATAGGGTTTAAAAACGATAAACTACATACACCATAGCACCACACAAAGAGGAAACGAAGATATTTGTATAAACTGTATATCTGCATTATATCTTATGGACTGGCAGTCTAAAACTTATAGATGTATTGTTGTCTATGTTTTTAGTGTCGCTTTTTCATTTCATCGAGTTTCAAAACACAACGATGCTGTACTACATAGACCATATTTGTATATATTATATACTGTCTACAATATGTGCGATACCTCGTTCCAAGAAGTACTTTTATTTATTTATTTTTTGATATTCTGATTATTAATTTTTGACGGTTTTTCATGACATTTTTCAATTTAAAACAAGTAAGGAAATTTCAGTCGGGCGTAAACCGACTGTAAGAGGCCCTGTACCAGTACAGGTCGCCTAACAAACACATTAAATGCTTCCCGAGCATATGACCAAACACATGACCACTTCTCACTGCGCGAATATGAATGAAAAGAAAAGGGGGGTCGTTCAAATTCGATTGCTTATAAAATCGTCATTTATTATCCGATTTTGATGAACTTTTTTGATTTGGCTAAGAATGACGGTAACTTTATACTGGTGTGCTCCATTTTTTGTGCCGAAGAAATTTTTAACCTAAGGGGTGATTTTATGGGGAAGGGGGGGAGGGGCAAGTTTTTAAAATAAACTTGTAAAATTCCGGAGCAGTCCTAGTCGAATGCAAAAAACGCGAAGTCTCTATCTATTACCGTTTCCGAGATCCTTTCGTTCACACAGACGGACGGACGGACAGACGGACATGGCTATATCGACTCCTCTATCACTCCTGACCATAATGGGGGTAACTTTGGGGGGTATCCGACAATTAGTTCTTCCTGTTACATACATTTGCACAAAACCAATAGGCTCTTGTACCTTCGGTACAGGGCCTAAAAAAGAGTATCAATTGTTGGGAACTTTTATACAGAAATTCACCACATAAAAATAATTAAAGATAAATAATTAATGTCCTAAAAAGCATGGAACTGAATGTAATTTCAGCTGAGTAGATTTGTGAGTATAATAATGACTTTCCTTCCATACCCTACACCTGATCATATAGTTCATTAATTTTTAGTTTGTACTAGCGTACCCAGCTTTCGCTGCTACGTTCCAACTTTGTTTTATTTTGGATAGATTAGGCATCGCCGGGAATGAACAAATTTATAGATATATGTTGAGAGAATTGAATTGCGCGCAGTTTGAGTAACATATATGTCATAAGTTTGAAAAACGCTTTTAAACAGTTTGAAAAGCGTTAGTGTTTTGCAATTTTTAAGTTTAGAAATTTAAATTAAATACAAACATTAATATCTTTCGACTCTGTAGGTTGATTTAATTGAAATAAACTTGAAATGTTGTCTTAAATACAATCAGTGGTTCTAACGTGATGTACATACAAATAGACAAACATTTCGTCTACGATTTTATTATGTGTATAGATTGCGTTTCTATTATACATTCTGCAATAAAAATATATAAAATGAACATAAGAACTGGTGCCGGATCCACAAGGAATTCACCCTCACCTTACAAAAAAATTTTAATAAAATAAATACCACCTGGCAGGTGGTTTTTTATTGCAAATTAATCTGTAAATGTCCATTTTGGTGCCTCTTACGTGAGCTTTAATCTAAAACTTTTTATAATGACAAAATAATGGTTCAAAAAACTACAATTAGGCTCTTATTTATCTTATTTTCCTCAGTCAGCATCCGGGAGGCAACACAAATCAACTACGAGTTTATTTTTTAACACATTCTTCCCCTCTCAAAATTATTTTATTTTTTCTTCTTCTCCATTCTCTCTAGCTTGCCAACTGTTTAGTATAAATATTTAGGTTCAAATTATTAGTTTTAAACTTGACTAAAACAGTTCAAATATAATGAAGGTCGGAAACATTTTGCACTTGAAAAACATTCAAAAGTAATTTCACCATCTTATTTAATAAACAAATTTGCAAGCCAGAATGACAATGCATAAATGGTCGAAACTAAGTTTAGTTCATTTTCAGATAACAGAGAGCGAGTGAGAATTAATAGATACACCTACATATACATATATACATACATATACTATAATATTTTTTTGATCGATGCAGTATTCTTTGAACACATCCTTCCACACTTGTCATCTGGCAATCACACGCTATAATAAGCTATCTAGTGGAGAAGTATGGCAAACCAAATGACACGCTCTATCCAACTGATCCACAGCAACGTGCAGTCATCAATCAGCGTCTATACTTCGACTTGGGCACATTATTCAAGAGCTTCCTTACCTACTACTATCCACAATACCATGGCAAATCAGCCGATCCGGAGCAGTACAAACAAATTGAAAATGCATTTGAATTTTTGAATATATTTCTGGAAGGTCAGACCTATGTAGCAGGCAGTGAACTAACAATTGCTGATATTGCTATAATTGCTACAGTTTCAACCTTCGATGCTGTGGAATTCGATATCAGCAAATATGCGAATGTGGCGCGTTGGTACGAGAATGCAAAGAAGATTATACCCGGCTGGGAGGAGAACTGGCAGGGTTCTTTAGAAGTTAAGAAAATGTTTGCTGATTGTTTACATTTATAAAATTCATGACATTATTTGTTTAGCTCAGCAATGTGTGTTTACTTTAGTATTTAGTAATTCGGAAAGAAATATATTAATTTAACTTTATTTCTTGAATTTAGAAGAAATTATTTATTTTTGTGAATAAAATATTTTTTAATTTTTCTGTTGGTTTGTTTAAATAAAGAGAAGTTGTGTACGGAAAGTTTCTTTATTTGAAGCACTTTATATGGTTATTCAAGTAGCATTTCATTATCTTTAAGAAACTATAAAAGAAATGTATAGAAACTTCTCTTTAAAATGCCAATTTTACGTTAAATTCGGATATATTAATATTTTTTTTTTTATAATCAACAAGTTTCAATCCGAATAATGTGAAAAGATTTTATGCGGAACATATGGTGTATATATAATCATTTTATTAGAGGAATTATGTGACCATATTTGTCTATAGTTTCCACTTCCTTATAATGCAATTTAATTTGATGCGAGACAGTTGGTCGTTCTAAACAACTGCAACGAATTCCTAAAAGAATAAAATTGAAACCTAATTCGAATGAAAGTTGAGTGGGTTGCTCGTAAATGCTAATTGAAATTATTTATTAGCATTTTGTAAAATTAAAAAATAATAAACAGAAAGCTGTTATATGCATTGGTGTAGATTGCACTTTGCACTGAGAGGTTTTGTGATAATTAAATGTAGTATAGTCCCCATCTTAGTCATTGCCTAGAATGAAAATGTTATACATTAAGATTTCAAAGCTATTTATAGTCTGAAGTTTTGTGTTGTAGGAATGCTTCACATAAATATATGAAGTAGTACGAATTTTTCCAAGCTAATTTATTGCTTACTTACTGCTTACTATTTACTTACTACTTGATTACTGCTTAGCAAAATATTACACTGATTGATTACAGACACTTGATTATACGTGAAGTGTTTTCTAACACCAGTTGAAAGACATTATTGACAATCTCTTCCTTGTGCTAACAAGGTTCATAATAATTTTTTAATAATAAGTGTTCTCCTATTTTTCAAAATATCATGTTGTGTGGGCTTATTACAATTACGAATTTGATGGATACAGCAAATGACCACGAAATGACCATTTTTGGTCATCTGCAGTTTGATAAAGTATAAAAGGCATATCTGTTGAAGAACGAGTGCCAAAAATTTCGTAACGATTTTCTATTTTATAATAAATAAAAAATTCGTTACATGCAACAGTCACAAACTTGCACATTCAAACTTTTTACCTGTATTGGATTATCTGTAGAGGATTAACCAAATAGGTTCATCATAGCCGAGCATTTTAGGTTTTGTTACACAGCAAAGCACCACAAATTATTAGAAATTATCGCTTATAATATTTCCAGTCAGAATAGCATTTTTTATATGGCATTCCATGGTCATTTGATAGATAGAAAAAATTATTCATGACTAAGCTGTCGATCAATTTGGGCACAAAAAATGCTAATCACTTTCTTTTATTTACTAAAAACAATAAAAAGCTGTCAACAATAAAAATGCCAAAATTAGAAAAAAAAATTCAGATAATACTCTCCCATGACATAATCTCGACATAGAAACGAAAGCAAAATTTTTGCCATAATTGCAAAGTCTCCAGTTGGTGTGTTTAATTAAACTTTGTGCAGATCATATAATAAGTTTGATATATTTGATATTTGATATTTATTTTCACGAATTAGATAGGAACAATTTGTTTTTAAGAAACTACATTAGTTCAATGATTATATGATGAAAATTTTTATGATTATGTAACACACATTTCCATGTACTTTCTTCAACTGCCGCCAGCGCTTAGAAGTACTTCTTGAACTCCACGCAGCCAGCCCAGTTCTCCTCCCAGCCGGGAACAACCTTCTTGGCGTTCTCGTACCACTTAGCAACATTCGCGTACTTGCCGATGTCGAAACCAGCAACATCAAAGGTGGAGACCGTAGCAATAATAGCAATATCGGCAATGGTCAGATTTTGACCGGCAACATACTTATTACCCTCCAAGAAAGTATTCAGGAAATCGAAAGCAGTCTCCATCTTCGTGTAAGCTTTTGGATCTGCAGGTTTCTTCTCGAAAAGCTGCGGATAATGATAGTAAGCAAAGCTATCATACAGTGTACCCAAATCGAAGAAGAGACGCTGGTTGACCAAGGTGCGTTTCTTGGGGCACTTAGGATACAACTTATCGTCCTTGCCGTATTTCTCGACCAGATAAATGAGTATGGCACGCAATTCCCAAAATGAGAAACCATTGTCGACCAAAGTAGGAATGGTGTGCTGTGGATTGAGCTTGAGGAATCCAGGCTTCAGCTGATCACCGACATCCACATCGAGCCATTTCTTGTTCAGCTCGACACCGACGGCCTTGACGGTCATGATAACCGAGCGGCAGGATGCGGAACCACTGATAGTGGCGCCCCTCCCTTCAATGTTCGATATGTAACTGCCACCCGAGGCAAGTGCCCCGGTTTGCCCCATCCCCTCCCCCTTTAGATCCGTGGCTGATTCGTTAACTCAATACACCATCCTTTTCCCACATCCTCTTCACGTCTCCACTGACGGAGCCACCCTCCATCCTTCCACCCAACCACTACTTAATCCACCCACCCCTTCCTAAAATCCTCTTCATCCCTCACCGAACCACTCTCCCTACTTCCTCACAACCCCTTCCCAATCCAGTCACTCCTTCTCACCCACCCCATTCTAACCAACATCTTCCGCACCATCCTCCCTCACGCCATTCCCACCCCTACGCCTACCACCTACACCCCTCCTCCCCAACACAAGTTCTATTTAGCATGGAACTTAATTTGGAATAGTCGAAATGACGAAGATGCTCTGCAAACTACAAATGATTCCGTGTCGCTCGAAACGAGCGGCCTTTTATAGGACTAAGCAATTTGGACGCAAGCTCCAAAATGGCGGCGTAACATGTACATTAAAAATGATTTATGATATTTTGCCTATAATCAGCAACCCTGCTCAATTTTTAGAATAAAATTAATATATAAAACGTCTAACCATGAAATATCATCTGGAATTTATGTATACAAATATGCATTATATGGGTCTCTTTAATATGTTCTCTGATGCGTTACAAACTATGCAACATATTTTAATACTATACACACTTCATATAGAGTACAAAAAAGCCGCATAGCATGCTCTCTATTTTTGTTGCACTCTTCACACTCTTTGGGGTGAGACTTCCCCAGTTGTGCCATGCCACAAATAACAATTGTCGAACGAGCCCACTCAACTCGCGCTGACGTGGTACTCACATAAACAAATGAATGCGCATGTATTGGTGTGCTTGTGTTTGGTGAACATAAGCGCCTTTGCGTGTGCTATGTAAAGGAGGCTTTCATTCATGCCTGATGAGCGAGGATTGTCAAGCGATAAAGAATTATATTAGATTTCAAAGTTCTGATAGTTAATGAGTGAAAATTGTCTTTAAACGGTTAAAATAATAATCAGATAAGCTTCATACGAAAATGGTAAAAGAAGCCAATAATATAAATGATTTTCACAAAATAGAGTACAATAATTTATTTTTAAATAGATTTTTTTTCGGTTTCTGGCGAAATAAACCAGTTCAGATACATAGGGAGACCAAGGCAAACGGTGTACTCAGAATTTGCGGAAAAAAAATGTATTTGATAAACAAAAGTCGTTCTCACACAACCGATTCGTTCCTGTAAATTTAAACTAACTACAGCAATGCTTGCCACAACCCTTGGAAATATTGAGACCGGAGCTATTAACTGTCCTTCAAGATTCAAATGGAACGTAGACGAAATTAAATGCTTATTCCACAAGTTATATGGCAAGTACCTTTTGTTTGGTGACTTAAACGCCAAACAAAGTCTAATAATCGAAGTAAAGAGCTCGCTAATTTTATTCTATTCCCTAGCACCAAGGTTCTAGCTGTCGGGGCCTCATCTAGATATCCGTTCAAAGCTAACATCCAAACAGTTTTACGAGATTTTGCTGTTTACAATGGCATTCCACAATGGAATCTCAATATTGAGGACCTAATGAAGTTCTTGCTTTTAACATTCGACACAACGAAATTTTCCTTTCGGAGAGACTAGTTGACCAATGCATAGACCTAGATGTCCTCAAAAGACAACGGATATGAAATTTAACCCAGCAAAAGATTTGTTAAAAAAAAAACTTACACAGCAGCAGCAGAATCTCGTCGCAACATTACTAAAAGTAGAAAACATGAACATGGTGTGTACCTCTTGACCACTGGGTTGCATGGTTTCCTACAAGTTGTATATACACACCCACCACCCTGCAGATAAGGCTGAATATCTAAAAGCTGCCTCGAATGCTTGTATATCTGTATACAAATAAAGATGCAATGGTCTCATTGTGCCAAGTTACCAGCCAGTCTTTATTGCAGGACATCAATAAACAGTGGTGTAGATCTGACAATAAACAGGCAACCTCTCTTTATAACCTGGCTACAATTAATGACGTTCAAGCTAAAGAGGCTTCCTTGAAATCTGCACGGAATATGTCTCTCGCCCACATCACACTGACAGAGGTATTCGATGCCATAAAAGTTCTTAAAAACAACAAAGCCTCTGACCGCTATTAAATATGGAACGTGACACTTAAATCGCTGGTAATGATTGCTCCATAAGTTCCGAAAACCAGCAGGCAAGCCCGAGTCGTATCGGCCAATTAGTCTAATGCTGTCACTCTTGAAAGATTGGAAGATCCTGTTCAGCTTCAGACAAGCTAGTATTGAATATTCTAAAACGTCAGATCACCAGGTCGGTTTTTGCTCGAGGCACGGTACAGCTGAACAGTTCCATCGACTTGAAAATAATATTATTGAAGCGTTCGACAAAAACGAATATTGTAACCTTTTGACAAAGTGTGGCATACCGATCTGCTGTCAAAAATTAGAGTTCAGAGATCAATAAAAATAATTAGTCTACTTTCGTCAATCAATCCTGGAAAAAATTTTAATAGAAAAATTCAAATACTTCCCACTCCACTGTTCGGTTTTCGTAGAACATGGCATTGTACAGCCGCTACACAGAAAGTCATCCTGTAAATCTTCTATGACGGTCTATTATAAAAAATTAGCCAATTTAATACTTGTATCCCAATTGAACTTAAAAAATTGTCTAAAACTCTTTAAAGATCGATAAATTTTTGTTCATTTTACGGCTTTCAGGCGCCCCTAGTTAGTTGAGTGTACTACATAAATTTTGGCTACAACCAGCTCTCATCACACTTCTAAATTACATTGCCAAATGGAAACATATATTCGCTGATGTCTAAACCAGAAATATCAAAGGTGGAGACCGAAGCAACAATAGTAATATCGGCAAAGCTCAGATTAACAAATTATTACTGAGTCCTTATACAAACCGTTTACGCATACCGAAGCTACAACGCACAAAGAGATAGTGAATATAATAGAAAGCAACTTTTTTCTCAGAAAGAAAATCGGACGGAAATCAGCGAATCAGAATAATAAATTAAATCTACTGTTTTTCAATATTCTGTTCTCTAATTTATGCTCCAAAAACAATGATCCCAATGGAATTAGGAATAATGACAAAATAATGGTTAAAACAAGTAAGGAAATACAGTCGGGCGTAACCGACTGTAAGAGGCCCTGTACCAGTCAAAATTTCAAAATAAACTTGTGAAATTCCGGAGCAATCCTAGTCGAATGCAAAAAACACGAAGTCTCTATCTATTACCGTTTCCGAGATCCTTTCGTTCATACAGACGGACAGACGGACAGACGGACAGACGGACGGACGGACAGACGGACATGGCTATATCGACTCCTCTTTCATTCCTGACCATAATGGTGGTAACTTTGGGGGGTCTCCGACCATTATTTCTACCTGTTACATACATTTGCACAAACCCAATAGGCTCTTGTACCTTCGGTACAGGGCCTAAAAAGACGAATAAACACGGAGACTACGTTATTTTTTATAGTATTTCTCTATACGGCATCTGGCCGGCAAAAAAACAAAAACAACGAGTTTCTTTTTAGCACATTTTCCCCTTTCTCAAAATTATACGCTCTTATTTCTATTTTCTCCTAATTTCTCTCTAGCTCGATAATAGAAATATTCATGTTCAAATATAATAAAAATTGAAAACATTTTGAACTCGTAAAACATTCAAAAGCCATTTCACAATTTTATTTAATAAACAAATTTGCAAGCCGGAATGACAATGCATAAAATGCCGAAACTAATTTCAATTTATTTTCAGATAACAGAAAGCGGGTGAAAATTAATAGACACAACTATATACATATGTACACACTTGAACTATATATAGTATATTTTTTTTTTTTTTTTTTTTTATCATTGCAGAATTCTATGGAAAACTTGCATATGTATTAGTTCATAGCTGGCTGCTAAAAATTAAATAAAATCCATAGACATTCAGTGAGAGTAGTCTAGCGCAAACAACAGAACCGATAAGAACGCCATGGATCTCTACTATCTGCCGCTTGGCGCACCTACTCGCGCGGTGCTGATGACAGCCGCCGCACTGAATCTCAAATTGAACAAAAAACTTGTGAATACTTTACAGGGTGAACAGCTAAAACCAGAATTTGTGAAAATCAATCCGCAACATACCATTCCCACACTTGTGGATGGGGATTTTGCCATCTGGGAATCACGCGCTATAATGTGCTATCTAGTGGAGAAGTATGGCAAACCAAATGACACGCTCTACCCAACTGATCCGCAGCAACGTGCAGTCATCAATCAGCGTCTATACTTCGACTTGGGCACATTATTCAAGAGCTTCCTTACCTACTACTATCCACAATACCATGGCAAATCAGCCGATCCGGAGCAGTACAAACAAATTGAAAATGCATTTGAATTTTTGAATATATTTCTGGAAGGTCAGACCTATGTAGCAGGCAGTGAACTAACAATTGCTGATATTGCTATAATTGCCACAGTTTCAACCTTCGATGCTGTGGAATTCGATATCAGCAAATATGCGAATGTGGCGCGTTTGTACGCGCATGCAAAGAAGATTATACCCGGCTGGAAGGAGAACTGGCAGGGTTCTTTAGAAGTTAAGAAAATGTTTGCTGATTGTTTAAATTTATAAAATTCATGACATTATTTGTTTAGCTCAGCAATGTGTGTTTACTTTAGTATTTAGTAATTCGGAAAGAAATATATTAATAAAACTTTATTTGTTGAATTTAGAAGAAATTATTTATTTTTGTGAATAAAATATTTTTTAATTTTTCTGTTGGTTTGTTTAAATAAAGAGCTGTAGTGTACGGAAAGTTTCTTTAATTGAAGCACTTTATATGGTTATTCAAGTAGCATTTCATTATCTTTGAGAAACTATAAAAGAAATGTAAAGAAGCTTCTCTTTAAACTGCCAATTTTACGTTAAATTCGGATTATGTTAATATTTTTTCTTTATAATCAACAAGTTTCAATTCAAATAATGTGGAACATATGGTGTATATATAATCACTTTATTAGAGGAATTATGTGACCATATGTGTCTATAGTTTCCACTTCCTTATAATGCAATTTAATTTGATGCGCGACAGTTGGTCGTTCTACACAACTGCAACGAATTCCTAAAAGAATAAAATTGAAACCTAATTCGAATGAAAGTTGAGTGGGTTGCTCGTAAATGCTAATTGAAATTATTTATTAGCATTTTGTAAAATTAAAAAATAATAAACATAAAGTTGCACTTTACGCTGGGAATTGTTTATTTTTAATTAAATGTAATAATTATAGAACTAGTGTACACGACTTACGCTGTTACACCCCACCTTAGTCTAGCTTTTGTATAGGTTAGGCATTGCCTAGATTAAAAATTTTATATTATATATAAAGATTTATTTTGAGGCAATTGAATTGCGTGCAGTTTGAGTAGCACAAGCTATTTGAATAGCGTTAGTGTTTAGCAGTTTCTAAGCTTTTGACTCTTCAAGCCGATTTTGGTGAAATAAACGCTAAATGTTACTAAAATATAAATATATATAGCAAGACTATTGTCTAATTTTAATTTCCTAATAATGGGTTTATATATAATGATTATTGATTATTGATATTACAAATGGTTTCAAAGGTAGATAAAGACTCTGGGCAAATATCGTATTGAATTCATATACGTATTATAAGTATTATTAGACAGAAGCGGACGAACAGCTTTGCATTTAATGTCAGTGTGGCACATTTTGCACATTTTAAAAAATTTTGTTCGAAGGCTTATGGTAACTTGCATATGACATGGGTACCAATGGATAGGTCTAAGCTTCAGCTGTTCATTTTATCCCCATGTTTCATCCGACCGACTTACTGTTAAAAAGATATTTGACAATAATAAAATAAAATACGATAGCACAATCGGGTCTCCAAGCTATAAAAACTATAAAATAGTCGGTGAAGTACTTCAGTTACTTGTTTTATATGTCAAAACAGGTCAGCTATTTCAAAGGAAAGTATTACTACCTGAACCAATCTAATCTAAACCAAAAAATAGATAAGCAAGAATGAACGGTACAGACAAGTATGCTCAACTTTGAGATGCTCTTCGGTCAGCCCAATTTTAACCATAAAAAGTTAAATATATTTGAGAAAGTAATTCGAGATACTTAGATTCTCCAATCCTGAATACAGACAAATCAATCGGTCCACCTAATGTTTAATATATATAAAGACACACCATTAGAAATAATAAAAAAAATTATGAAACCTCAAGTTATTATTTATAATAACAGATTTAACAAAAACTCTACCGAATATACTGCCCAAAAGATATATAACGTGTCAAAGTAGCATCAAAGGCTTCTGCCTAGAATGCTTTTGAAACTCTTTTATACACACATATACAACCATCATCATAGGAACGACTTAGTATAAAGGGTATATAAAATTCTCTTTTACTGAAATATTTTAACTATTAAAAAATCAAAATATTTTGAAACGATTTGTGAGTTTGTGTGTTAATTGCGGTTATAAATACTTGCACCCAACTATCAAAAAAATTTCTAGCGAAAAGTAAGCAGTCAAAAGATAAAAAAAAACATATAAAAGCCGAAACATGAACATCCACGCACCATTCGAACCCAAGTATTAGCAGCAGTAAGAACATGGATCTCTACTATATTCCACGCGCCGCCGCCAGTCGCTCAGTGGTGTTGACAGCCGCTTCACTTGGGCTCAAGTTGAACAAGAAAGTCGTCAATACCGCAGAACGCGAACAATTCGCACCAGAGTTCTTGAAAATCAATCCACAGCACACACTTCCTACACTGGTTGATGGTGATTTTGCCATCTGGGAATCACGCGCAATAATTGCTTATCTGGTGGAGAAATATGGCAAACCGAATGATTCGCTCTATCCTACCGATCCACAGAAACGTGCAGTCGTCAATCAGCGTTTGTACTTCGATATAGATACATTAAACAAGAGCTTCGCTGTTTACTACTATCCACAGTACCAGGGTAAACCAGCTGATCCTGAAGCATATACGAAAATCGAGGATGCATTTGCATTTTTGAATACATTCCTGGAGGGACAGACTTATGTAGCAGGCAGTGAGCTAACAATTGCTGATATTGCTATAATTGCTACAGTTTCGACCTTCGATGCTGTGGAATTCGATTTCAGCAAATATGCGAATGTAGCGCGTTGGTACGAGCATGCACAGAAGATTTTACCCGGCTGGGCAGAGAACTGGGAAGGCTGTGAACTAGTTAAGAAAATTTTTACTGAACTAAGAAATAGATAAAATTTCGTAAATAATTTAGAAATCTAAAAATTTTGGTTTATTATATCTGGCGAATCTTATGAGATCTATGGTTGGTTTTTTCAAATTCTTTAAAATGGGAGATTAGTGTGAAACTGATAAAGCAGTTGAGCTTTGAGCATTGAGTTGTGTATTGTAAAGAAGACGTGTAAAAATGTTTGATTATTGATTAGTATTTATAATATTTCTGAGTAGAAAATTTATGTTTGATATTAAACAGACAAGTTTTTTTTAAGACCTTAAAGAAAACATGGAAGATACAATGAATTATATTTAGTAACTAGCGCGCCCGGCTTGCGTTGCTACGCCCCCCTTATGTCTTTTTCTAAAGATAAGGTATCGCTGAGAATAAAATTTTTCAAGTCTAATTTTAGAATATTTGATTTATCATGGCATGGAAGTCTGGCTCAATAAAATGATCCCAATACCTAAAATGGATGGAAAGATGATGAATTTGGTTTATGACTTACATGGTGGTGGAGCATCACCCTCTCCGATTTGGACCAAATTTAGCAGAATTACTTTAATCAATGCGAATAACATTTATACCAAATTTCATCACTGTATCATAAACCGCTCCGTAGGATAGTACGAGTATTACTATGCCTGTACTCTGGTGCGGGAGTGTATTCAACCACTTCCCAAAGTGTCATAATGTTCGGATGAATGCTGTAGGAATCTAAAAACCTATATGGGATCTTGTATATTCGAAATTTTAATACTAAAAAAAGTACGAGGAGTGTCCAACGAACAACGGAGCTTTTAAAAAAATTGGTCGTCCAAATTGGAGCGAGCTCTGACTAGTGACCTAAGCTGGTTAAATACGCAAATTAATTTAGAAATCTATAAGTTTTGTATTATTATTTAATATGTGTAACTGCGGAATCTTATGAGACCTGTGGTTGGTAATATAAAATTTTTTAAAAAGGAGTTAATTGTTAAAGTGATTAAGTGACTGACTGAGCATTGAGTTTTGTAGCGTGAAATAGGTGTTTTAAGAAGTTTGATTATTGATTAACTAGAAAATTACTGCTTCACCTTAAAGAAACATCAAAAATTTAATTAAGTGCATATACAAGGAGTGTCCAATGGAACTTTTCGAAAATTCCTACTTGCGTGACCTGTATGTGATCTAGTATATTCGAAAATTTAAACATTTTACCTATTTTTAGACTGTTCCACTGGAAATTCGTTAAATATTTGCAATTCTTTAAGATACAGAGATGAGAGACATGTCAATCGGATCGAGAGAAATATTTCTAGTAAATTTCACATCTTTGCAACCATTTAAGGTCCACCGATGAAATTTGATATACATGGTAATGAAATGGGAAGAGGAGCGTACAAATCGATGCACTGTTTTTCTGCAAACAAAGTAATTTTTAAACCACTTAACCAAAAACGCTCAATTTCCTAATGCAAAGATATAGACACAAATATAGACACACAGAAAATTACTGCTCGAGGGACGCAGTATGTGTCGAATGTGCTGGCAAGCATAGCGCATTATATAAAAATTTCCTAAGTCTGTGCAGAACGCAGTTGCCATCAATCCAAACCTCAAACCCGCCTACTACAGGCAATAATATGGATACAAACAGTGCTTCAAGAGTATCTTATGCAAGAGTGATAACACATTCACACTCAAAATCGAACAAACAACACAGAATGAGGACCTATCAGAATTATAAAGTATGACGAAACAATTAATCTTCCAGATGATTAAACTGAATGAACATAGATAAAATATCAATAGGTATATGGAATTCCAACGGACGGTTCTTTCTTAATGACAAAGCAATTGACGTCATGCTGATATCACGGACGCACGCCACAGAAAACAAGCTACATTAAAATGCCAAATAATAAAATTTTTTTATAAAAATCAATTTCACAATAGAGCTCATGGTGGAACCGCAATAATTGTCAAAAATGAAATAAAATGCATAGAAATCGACGAATTTAAAACAGACCACATTCAAGAAAACTCTTGATTCAAATAACTAAACAACCTTATTAGCTGTTTACTGTGCACCTAAATACAATAACACTAGACTATCTAAAATTATTACGAAATCAAAACTTAGTAGGTGGTGATTAAAAAAAAATAAACAAACTTAGATGACTAAGGAGAAATGGCAAAACACTAGATCTCCTACAGATAAAATTTTATTAAATTAAGCAACATAGGATCTGAAAATACACTAGTCTCAAGGGATATTAAAAAAAATTCAAAGACATAAATTAACAGAAAGTTTTTTTTTTCAAAGATTTAGCACTAAGCTTAGATACCCAAGCCGAAATTGAGAAATAAACGAACTTAGTTATAGCTCAGCAACTATTTGTCTAGATTCCCTATGAATCTCTATTATACCCACATATAAAATCATCATCATCAGAACCACTTTGTATAAAGGGCATAGAATTTTCTCTTCTACTGAAATATTTTCATTACTATTTTCGTTTATCTGATTTTAATGATGACAGAACAAAATGTTGAATCGATTTATGATTTTGTATGTTAGTTGAAATGACAAACAATTTTTAATCATTAACCTCTCTAGCGATTAGTAAGCAGTCTACAGATAAAAAAACATATAAAAGCCGAAACATGAAAATCCAGGCACCATTCGAACCCAAGTATTAGCAGCAGTAACAACATGGATCTATACTATATACCATATGCCGTTCCCAGTCGCTCAGTGGTGTTGGCAGCTGCTTCACTTGGCCTCAAGTTGAACAAGAAAGTCATCAATACCAAAGCACGCGAACAATACGCTCCAGAGTTCTTGAAAATCAATCCGCAACACACACTTCCTACGCTGGTTGATGGTGATTTTGCCATCTGGGAATCACGCGCTATATTGTGCTATCTGGTGGAGAAATATGGCAAACCTAATGATTCGCTCTATCCTACCGATCCACAGAAACGTGCAGTCGTCAATCAGCGTTTGTACTTCGATATGGATACATTAAGCAAGAGCTTCTCTGCTTACTTCTATCCACTGTACGAGGGTAAAGCCGTTGATCCTGAAGCATATACGAAAGTCGAGGATGCATTTGCATTTTTGAATACATTCCTGGAGGGACAGACTTATGTAGCAGGCAGTGAGCTAACCATTGCTGATATTGCTATAATTGCAACAGTTTCGACCTTTGATGCTGTGGAATTCGATATCGGAAAATATGCGAATGTAGCGCGTTGGTACGAGCATGCAAAGAAGGTGCTACCCGGCTGGGCAGAGAACTGGGAAGGCTGTGAACTAGTTAAAAAAATGTACGCTGAAATTAAAAATAGAAAATAAAAATAAATAAATAAATAAACTATAAATTTTGTGTTATTATTTAATATGTATAACAGCGGAAGATTATGAAGTCTGTGGTTCGTGTTTTCAAATTTTTTAAAGCAGTTAATAAAGCATTGAGTTGTGCATAGTGAAGAAGATGTGTTAAAATTTTTGATTATTGATTAATGTTAGAAATGTTTCTAGCTAGAAAAATTAATGTTTCATATGCGCCACCTATGTGTGATATAGTTTATTCGAGAGTTTATTCATTCTACCTATTATTAGACTGTTCTACTGGAAGTAAAGGTATCGCGCTCAAAGTGTTAGCATGTTAAGAGCATCAAGTTCCACTAAATTTTATAGTTATTACCACTTGGACAAGTGCTCTAAATATCAGTGAAAATACAGAAAAACTCGGTCAGCTGTTTTGGAGACTGACAAAAATTTAAAGCGCGCGTATTTATGCTAGTCAAAAGGAAAAATAGGTCACTTATGAATGTCTAACTTAACAAAAAACAAAATTATCATCACTCGAGTAAAGAGTATAACATTTTCTATATCACTGAAGAATTTTCAGCTCTTTAAAAGCCATATTTATAACTGTTTCCAAAAATGACAGAGCATAATAATGTGAAAGTTTGTTTGTCTTTCCATTGAAATTACAAAAATTTCGGCTATCTACATAGTTCTTTGTCCACTAAACACACATCAAGTGATAAGTGCCACAAGTTTATAAAAACAAAGAAATGTGAAGTATAAAAGCCGCAGCATGCAACTAATCGCATCATTGTAACAAAAACTGCAACAGCATCAACATGGATCTATACATCAATCCACGTGCCGGTGCCAGTCTTTCAGTGCTGAGACAGCGGCTTCACTTGGTGTCTAGCTAAACAAGAAAGTCGTCAATACCGCAGAACGTGAACAATACGCACCAGAGTTCTTGAAAATCAATGCATCTTATGGAGAAGTATGCCAAACCGAATGATACGCTCTATCCAACTGATCCACAACAACGTGCAGTCATCAATCAGCGTCCTTAATTCGATTTAGGCACATTACATAGGAGTTTTGGTTATTTTACTATCAATAGTTCTTGGGAAAAGTACCAGATTCGGCGCAATATACACAAAGCATTTAGTTTATGAAATAAATTTCTGGAAGATCAGACCTATGTAGCAGGCAGTGAGCTAACAATTGCTGATATTTCTATAGTTGCTACTAATGTGCGTTAGCTTATTATTATAAACAGTTTGTCGCTGACAGTTTCATCAAAACCGGTTCAGCCGTTTTGGAGACTATCCGACTAGACACAGTGATTCAACAGCAAAATTTGTGCTGGCCAAATGTTAATGCTAGCTTTGCCGCATTCGAGTTCTCTACCTAGATTGCAATCTGTAAGCGCAACTATATAGGGTATAAAAGTTTCGATTTTACTAAAGCATATTAAGTTCTTCGAAAAGCATATTTGTATTGAACGATGGCAGAGTATAATGAGAGTTTGAGAGAGTTTTTTCGTATGTTTATTCAACCAATATACAATCGCACTATCTATATACTTTGTTCTTTATCTACTCAACACATATAACGCGAAACATATAAGCCTTCCATGAAAAGAAAGATATATAAAAGCCACAAAATAAAAATGCTCGCATCAGTTCTACGAAAATATTAGCAGCAGCAACAACATGGATCTATACTATATACCATATGCCGTTCCCAGTCGCGCAGTGGTGTTGACAGCCGCTTCACTTGGCCTTAAGTTGAACAAGAAAGTCGTCAATACCAGAGAACGCGAACAATACGCACCAGAGTTCTTGAAAATCAATCCACAACACACACTTCCTACACTGGTAGATGGTGATTTTGCCATCTGGGAATCACGCGCTATATTGTGCTACCTGGTGGAGAAATATGGCAAACCTAATGATTCGCTCTATCCTACCGATCCACAGAAACGCGCAGTCGTCAATCAACGTCTATACTTCGATATGGATACATTAAGCAAGAGCTTCTCTGATTACTTCTATCCACAATACCATGGTAAACCAGTTGATCCTGAAGCATATACGAAAGTCGAGAAAGCATTTGCATTTTTGAATACATTCCTGGAAGGACAGACTTATGTAGCAGGCAGTGAGCTAACCATTGCTGATATTGCTATAATTGCAACAGTTTCGACTTTTGAGGCTGTGGAATTCGATATTGGAAAATATGCGAATGTAGCGCGTTGGTACGAGCATGCAAAGAAGGTGCTACCCGGCTGGGCAGAGAACTGGGAAGGCTGTGAACTAGTTAAAAAAATGTACGCTGAAATTAAAAATAGAAAATAAAATTAAATAAATAAATAATAAATTTTATGTTGTCATTTAATATGTATAACAGCGGAAGCTTAAAGGAGATAATTGTTAAAGTGACAAAGCAGTTGATAAAGCATTGAGTTGTGTATAGTGAAAAAGATGTATTATAATGTTGGATTATTGATTAATATTTGAAAGAATAAAGTTTTATAATACAATAAAGAAAACATGGAAAATTAATGAAGTACACATACAAAAAGTATCCAACGGAAACAGAACTATTTAGAAAATTCTTATTCGACCACCGATTTGTAATTTAGTATATTCGAAAGTTAAAGCATTTTATCTATTTTTAGACTGTTGCACTGGAAGTGGAGACATTGCGCTCAAAGTGATTGTATGTTCATAGCCTCTAATTCAATCAAATAATTTTAGTGGAACAGGGCACTCACTATCACTGAATGTCCCCAAAAAAATGGTTTCAGCTGTTTTGGAGCCAAACTCAAATTAAAAACAGATAACTGAAAAAAAAAATTGAAACACGCCTATTTATGCTAGTCAAATGGAAGAATAGGTCGCTTATGAATGTCTAACTTATCCAATAATAAAATTATCAACACTCGAGTAAAGAGTATAACATTTTCTATATCACTGAAGAATTTTCAGCTCTTGAAAAGCCATATTTATAACTGTTTCCAAAAATGACAGAGCATAATAATGTGAAAGTTTGTTTGTTTTTCTATTGAATTTACAAAAACTTCGGCTATCTACATAGTTCTTTGTCCACTAAACACACATCAAGTGAAAAGTGCGACAAGTTTTTATAAACAAAGAAATTTAAAGTATAAAAGCCGCAGCATGCAACTAATCGCTTCATTGTAACAAAAACTGCAGCAGCATTAACATGGATCTATACATCAATCCACGTGCCGGTGCCAGTCGTTCAGTGCTGATGACAGCGACTTCACTTGGTCTCAAACTGAACAAGAAAATCGTCAATACCGGAATGCGTGAACAATACGCACCAGAGTTCCTGAAAATCAATCCACAACACACCATTCCTACACTTGTCGATGGTGATTTTGTCATCTGGGAGTCACGTGCTATAATTATTTATCTGGTGGAAAAGTATGGCAAACCGAATGATACGCTCTATCCAAACGATCCACAACAACGTGCAATCATCAATCAATGTCTATACTTCGATATAGGCACATTACATACGAGTTTTCGTTTATATTACTATCAACAGTTCTTGGGTAAGGTACCAGATTCGGCGCAGTATACAAAAATTCAGGAAGCATTTAGTTTATTGAATAAATTTCTGAAGGATCAGAATTATGTAGCAGGCAGTGAGCTAAGCATTGCTGATATTTCTATAGTTGCAACTGTTTCGACCTTCGATGCTGTGGAATTCGATTTCAGCAAATATGCGAATGTAGCGCGTTGGTACGAGCATGCAAAGAAGATTTTACCCGGCTGGGCAGAGAACTGGGAAAACTGTAATATAATTAAGAAAATTATAGCTGAAGCTAAGTTAAAATAAATGTTTATGTAAGATTAAAAGTAATAAATCATAAATTAGTAAAAATAATGAATAAAATAAAAATATAAAAAAATTAAATTTTTCTTAGTTGATATGCGTCTCATCGGTTTAAAATAATTTAAAAAAAAAATTATTATGTGTGTTATATAAGATTGAATAATACTAAATAATTATTTCGTCAAAAGTAAACTTAAAAGATCTCTTTCAATCACTAAAAGCTCGATGAAAATCGGTTCAGCCGTTTTGGAGACTAGCCCGGACTAACAAACAGACAAATAATCAGTCACTCAACAGAAAAATTATTGCTCACCAAATGTTATGTATCAAGTGGCAAGCTAGCATCCATCTAGATTACATATGAATCTGTTACATACAAATATATAAAATCATCACCTATCAACGCAACTATAAAGGGTATAAAAGTTTCGAGCTCACTGAAGAGTTATTAGTTCTGGAAAAGTCATATTTGTATTTGTATATAACGATGCCAGAGCATAATGAGTGTTTGAGAGAGTTTTTTTCGCATGTTCATTGAAGCAATATTCACTTGCACTATCTATATACTTCGTTCTTTATCTACTCAACACATATCACGCCAAACACATGAGCCACCCATGAAAAGAAAAATATATAAAAGCAACAGCATAAAAATACTCGCACCAGTTCTACGAAAATATTAGCAGCAGCAACAACATGGATCTATACTATCATCCGCGTGCAGCGGCCAGTCGTACAGTGCTGATGACAGCCGCTTCACTTGGTCTCAAGTTGAACAAAAAAATTCTCAATACCACAGAGCGTGAACAGTACGCACCAGAGTTCTTGAAACTCAATCCACAACACACCATTCCCACGCTAGTAGATGGTGATTTTTCCATCTGGGAATCTCGTGTTATAGTTGCTTATCTGGTGGAGAAATTTGGCAAACCGAATGATTCGCTCTACCCAACCGATCCGCAGCAGCGTGCAGTCATCAATCAGCGTCTATACTTCGATTTAGCTACATTAAGTAATAGCTTCCGTCAATATTACTATGTACAGTTCTTGGGTAAAGTACCAGAACCTGATGCGTATAAAAAGATCGAGGATGGATTTGAATTTTTGAATACATTCCTGGAGGGTCAGACCTATGTCGCGGGTAGTGAGTTAACAATTGCTGATATTTCTATAGTTGCTTCTGTTTCAACCTTCGATGCTGTGGGATTTGATTTCAGCAAATATGCGAATGTAGTGCGTTGGTACGAGAATGCAAAGAAGATTCTACCCGGCTGGGCAGAGAACTGGGAAGGCTGTGAATTAGTTAAGAAACGTCTTGCAGAAGCTAAGAACAAATAAATATACACCGATATGTAAGAAGAAATAAAAATTAATCAATAAATCCAAAGTATATGAAAATTTATTGTAACAAAAATTTAATATGAATATCATTAATTTCTGTCGACAGCTGTGGATGATTATAGAGAAAGAATTATATGTGCGTTATGACATGTGACATTATCACTAACGCGTTTTAAGATTATTTCAGGAATCAGTGTTGCTAGACTTAATGTGAATACGTGTCTACAATATTTGAAGCATTTGATTTCGATTATGACCACCAATTAAACTACACAATATATGTAGTTGACATGCCAACAGTCGACAAATGACTCACATCTAAGTCTTATATTATGGAAAATGGCTAACTTCGTAAATAAGGTTCAAGTCGTCAACATGTTTTTCTTCCCAGAGAAATTCAATGCAAGGATGCAGTGTAAAACCTTTCGAAGATTGTGACGCCGATTGACTTGCGGGTAATTATATTCACAGAGATGTTGGTTTGTGCAGAATGTCGAAGGAGATCAATCATCATTCATCGAGATGAAATTATTACAGTATGCTCTATCCAACCGATCCACAGCAACGCGCAGTCGTCAATCAGCGTCTATACTTCGATATAGGCACATTATATAGGAGTTTCCGTTATATTACTATCAACAGTTCTTGGGTAAAGTACCAGATTCGGCGCAGTTTACAAAAATTGAGGAAGCATTTAGTTTATTAAATAAATTTCTGGAGGATCAGTACTTTGTAGCGGGTAATGAATTAACAATTACTGATATTTCTTTTGTTGCAACTGTTTCAACCTTCGATGCTGTGGAATTTGATTTTAGTAAATATTCGAATGTGGCACGTTGGTACTAGCATGCTAGGAAGATTTTACCCGGCTGGGCAGAGAACTGGGAATACGGTAATATAATTAAGAAAATTATAGCTGAAGCTAAGAGGAAATATTTTTCAGTATTTTATAGTCTAGGTAGAGAGATTGAACCTTACTACATTATAATTCGTCAATATTTCCAACCCATAAAGTATCTATACAAGAGTATCGAATGGAATGGAACTTTTGTGAAAAATCCCACTCTAGTTGTGGCACCTATATGTGATCTAGTGTATACGAAAGTTTAATAATTGTCCTTACTTGAAAGCTGTACCACTAGTTTAAAAAATATTATTACTAAACTGAAAATATCTCTGTTTGTTACTGAAAGTCCAATCAAAATCGGTTCAGCCGTTTTAGAGACTAACTCGGACTAACAAACTGACAAATTACAACAATAGCTCAACAGAAAAATTTATGCTGGCTAAATGCTTGCATTAATGCATTAATAGTTTCTATCTAGATTACATATGAATCCGTTACATACCCACATAAAAAATCATCTATATAATCAGCGCAACTATATAAGGTATAAAAGTTTCGACTTCACTGAAGAATTTCTAGCTACTGTATTTGTGTTGAACGATGGCAGAGCATAATGAGAAATTGAGAGAGTTTTTTCGCATGTTTATTCAATAAATGTACACTCGTGCCTATCTATATAGTTCTATATCTACTCAAGACATATCACGCGAAACATATAAGCCTTCCATGACAAGAAAAACTTATAAAAGCCATCGCATAAAAATGCTTGCAGCAGTTCTACGAAAATATTTGCAGCAGCAACAACATGGATCTATACTATCATCCGCGTGCAGCTGCCAGTCGTACAGTGCTGATGACAGCTGCTTCACTTGGTCTCAAGTTGAACAAAAAAATTATCAATACAGGAGAGCGTGAGCAATACGCACCAGAGTTCTTGAAAATCAATCCACAACACACCATTCCCACGCTAGTAGATGGTGACTTCGCTATTTGGGAATCTCGTGCTATAATTGCCTATTTGGTGGAGAAGTATGGCAAACCTAATGATTCGCTCTACCCAACCGATCCGCAGCAGCGTGCAGTCATCAATCAGCGTCTGTACTTCGATTTAGCTACAATAAGTAATAGCTTCCGTCAATATTACGTTGTACATTTCTTGGGTAAATTACCAGAACCTGATGCGTATAAAAACAACGAGGTTGCATTTGACTTTTTGAATACATTCCTGGAGGGTCAGAACTATGTCGCGGGTAGTGAGCTAACAATTGCTGATATTTCTATAGTTGCTACAGTTTCAACCTTCGATGCTGTGGATTTCGATTTCAGCAAATATGCGAATGTAGTGCGTTGGTATGAGAATGCAAAGAAGGTTCTACCCGGCTGGGCAGAGAACTGGGAAGGCTGTGAATTATTTAAGAAACGTCTTGCAGAAGCTAAGAACAAATAAATATACACCGATATGTAAGAATAAATACAAATTAATAATAAATCAATAAAAGCAAAATATATAAAACTTATAGGGTTTTTGTACAGAGGAATGTATAGGAAAGCTTCCAACGCTCAGTCGTCGCACAGTGATCGATACGTGCTATCTGGCAGTGAATAAATGCAATCATTAGTTTCTGCTACGAAAAATTTTAAGACCACACCTGAGGACGCTTTGGTTCTCATCTTACCAGTTTCTGCAGTCGGTATAAAAAACAAAATTATGGATCAATAATGTTGTCCTCTTTCGATGTTTTGAAGAAGGTTTAAAATATATATTTCACCATTTGGCTGCGGGAATAGTACCAGTACATTCAGCAGCAGTACATTTAGCGATGTAAACAATCACAGAAATGTGAATGCCTTATAAAAGTACGGCACTTTAGGGATCCCGAAATTGGTATGATCAAAGAACATGTATGCGCTGCATACTTTGAGAAAACCAGCAACCCTCATGGTTTATGGAATTTATAATCCATCCCTGACAATGATGAACTCCCTAGCACAAATTAATTCTAAATCACCTAAGGCATAGTTATATGAGTATGAAGTGTACACTCTTCATGCACGGATCTGGTGTTTCATATTTAAGTTTCGTGAAGCTCATAGAATTTTTAAAAATTGGAAGATCCAAATACAAAATTAAATCAGAAAAGTAAGTAACACGGGAATACAGCCAGTAAGTTCTTCCATCAAACAGATGTTGCATCTCAAATAACGTGCTTAAATCTTGAAATTATTACATGGCGTCCTCAATACATAAACTTCTAATATGTGGCATGAATATAATTCAAAATATTGAGCTTCAAATCGACATGATGTCCAACGAAGCTCTTGATGGCGATAAATTCCTATATAAGTATAATATAAATACAATGGAACATCTATTGCACGCTCTCTGTGTTTCCTCGGTTCATTTTATACCATCTTTATCAAAAAGTACTCCTGTGTATTTAAAAAGGAATCTTTAAAAAGTTAATGAAATCATTCAGCTCCTTGAGATTGTTTCTGAATCCAACGACTCTGATATTAAAATTATAAATAATTTAATTAAATATTCAAAGAAAAGAAAAATTATTTTTACTTACCTATCATCCTCAACAAAAGTATTAAATAAAAACTATCATTAAATAGAATTGTTCTCTATTTTTTCATCGACTTAAATACCTTATATACAAAAGATCCTCTATAAATATATAAAATTAGTAGGCTTCAAATGTTTGTCTGTTTTTTGGATTCAAAATTGAACTAATAAACGATAAGAAGATTTATTGTGAGTAACATTTAGCGTTTATTTCATCAATATCGATCTGCAGAGTCAAAAGATATTAGTTCATTAATTTATAAATATAATTAATTAATGTTTAAATTAATTAATTATTAAATTAATTTAGATTAATGTTTAAATATAAATTAAATTTCTTACCATAAAATTTGCAAAGTCCTAACGCTACTCAAACCGTTTGCATTGCTAGAGCTTTTAAAACCTATGTTATGCTACTCAAACTGTAAGCTCTTCAAACCTATGATATGCTACTCAAACTGTATGCAATTCAATTACCTCAAACTATTGTAAATATGAATGTTGCATCTATGGAGCTTATAAGCAACCAAACCAACCAACCAACCCATTGAAAGCCAGCAAAGGAATCATGTTAAGTTTGGCCAAATTTGGACGAGGTGATGCCTTCCCATTATATAAGCTATTAAAAAATTTGCATCGATTTGTTGTATAAGAATAAACATTTTTTTTTACTTGTTAATGAGATCGGAAGTAATATCCATTAGAAAAAATAATATTATTTGGCTGTATATTAGGAACAAATATTTATTCTTAAATACATGGGCGCAGCAATGCGTGCTGGGTATAACTTGTATCAAATATTTCGTTTCTTATTTTTATGTTAACTATTAATCGCTGCAAGATAGACATTTTAGCTCACTTTGAGTCGTGCTGATGACGAGTATAAACAAGTATATACAAATATAATTTATGGAGTCTCCGTACCTTTCTCCGCTATGTTATACATTTTAACGTTTTAATAAACGCAACAAGCCCTACTAAAAATAGTTTTTTGCAGGGTGCAAAGACTTTGATTTCATTTCGATTTGCTCAAACAACTTTTATCTTTGTTGTAGATTAAACAAATTAATATGTGTCATTGGGGCAGTTAGTGACTAATAAGCTTGCCAGCTACGTACAAAACAAAACTAATCATTTTTTTAAATTTTATTTTTCATTTTGAAATCGATTTCATTGATAACAAAACTTGATAAGATGCATTTTCGATTATAAAAACAAATGCAGGCAAATACTGATAACAAAAAATCATACACTATCACAAAAACAAATACGCGCATATATTGATAAATAGGTCTTTTTATTATTACGAACTAAAACTTAACTTGGTTTGTTTTACTTCACATATTACTTAGCAGCAGCGGCAGCCTTAGCCTTAAGCTCCACAAAGTAGTTTTTCAATGCAACACAGCCATCCCAGTTCTCCTGCCAGCCGGGTGTTGTCTTCTTCAGATTTTCATACCAGCTGACAATATTTGCATATTTACTCAGATCAATACCGCCAATCTCCATGGTCGAAACAGTAGCCAGCAGCGACAAATCGGCAACGGTCAATGTATCACCCGTAACATACTTATTTCCTTCCAGAAAGCCGTTGAAGACACCCAAAGCAGTTTCCACCTTCTTCAGCAATTCCGGATCAGCGGGCTTGTTAGCTCTCATCTGTGGGGCGAAGTATTCGCCGAAAGCCTGATACAGCGTGCAAGCATCGAAATAGAGACGCTGATTGATCAATGCGCGTTTCTTTACATCATTCTTCGGATACAGCGAATCATCTTTGCCAGACTTTTCGACCAGATAGGTTAGAATGGCACGCGATTCCCAAATGACGAAGTCTCCCTCCTTCAGTGTCGGAATGGTATGTTGCGGATTCATCTTAAGATACTCTGGTTTCAGATGTTCGCCAGATAGCATATCGACGACCTTTTTGTTGAGCTCAATGCCAAGGGCGGCAGCGGTCAATAGTACGGCGCGGCAAGGCGGTGAACCAGACACATAGTAGAAATCCATATTTAATTGTTTTTTATTTTAAATTTTTTTTTCAACTGCGAATGTATGTGCTCACGCCGTAGCTTCTGTTGCTCTACTGTGAGCTAAATGCTATATGTGGAATATTTTTATAGTAAAAATTCTCAGTTTGCTTCGATTGCTTGTGGAGCTATCGAAAGAGAGTTTAAGGTTGCTCAATATCTTTATCGAACATGCGACGCTCTTATTGTTTGTTAAAGTTTTTGATTTTTCGAGTATTTTTAAAAGTCATTGTTACAGGATTTTTTTATTTTTGGTAATCTTTATTTTGGAGTAAGCACTCGTATAAGATATGCCTGCTTACTAAAATTAGCTTCATTATTTGTAGGTGGTAGTTAGATAATATTTAAAAATGTACTTTATACCCTATTAAAGCTGGTTCAGAAAAATAGTTTCAAAGTTGCAAAGATATGACAAATCGCTTATATGAGGAGTGCGGTATCGCCTCCTCCGATTTTGACCAAACTTACCACGTATATTATCGGACTGATAGCAAATAAAATATATGCAAAAAAAATAAATGGTTGTCAGCATTCAGTATATTGCATATAATCTAGGATCTAAAGGAATTGAAATGCAAGTTGAGACTTGTTTGAGACTGATAAAAAATTTCATAATGGCGCCAATATGCGCTTATATTATTAATATCACATTTTATTATACACTAACATATAATAAAGTGTTAACAATTCAATTAACATAGCTAAATAAAACCAGTTTTAGTACACGAAGTTAAACTGCCTTGAAATTGGGATATGCTAAAATGCTATCAGAGCAAAACAAATCCATTCCAGACAAAGTTCGACTTGTAACCAAAATCCAGATCCAGTTTATTTAATTCAGTAATATAGATATACAAAAATTTTAACATTTTTCGAGAACTTTTCACAATATTTTACATCTTACTTTCACTCTTTATAACTCTCATTGATCCGATATAGATAAGAAAGAGAAATTCTAAGAGAACATCAACGAGTAACAAACCAATCTAATCATTTGCTTAAATAATCTCGAAAGTGTTTGTTCTAAACAGAAATGTTTTGTATTAAATTTCAATCAAAACAAATGGCTTCAGTTATTTTTTAAGCGTAAAATTGGTTTTGGTCAGATTCTTTGCATTAAAATATCAGCTGTTTTTTTTTTCAATAACAATTATTAGGCCCTGTACCGAAGGTACAAGAGCCTATTGGGTTTGTGCAAATGTATGTAACAGGTAGAAATAATGGTCGGAGACCCCCCAAAGTTACCCCCATTATGGTCAGGAGTGATAGGAGTCGATATAGCCATGTCCGTCTGTCCGTCTGGCCGTCCGTATGAACGAAAGGATCTCGGAAACGGTAATAGATAGAGACTTCGTGTTTTTTGCATCTCTGCCTCTCTGCGAAGCTTAAAATAGCTTCAAAGTGAGGTCTTTTTTTTCCAGTATACGACGCCTGATACATATATTAGTCACAAACACCAACTTTTTATAATGAGAAAGATCCATTATATTTATATTACGAGGGTAGCTACATATATTTCCAGCCTGAGCAACAAATAAAATAGCAAATGCTGAAGAAATTCATGCGAGGGGCGTCAAAAGCTGTCTACTCAATCGTGACAGGTGACGAAACGTGGTTATATGCATATAAGCCCGAAAGCAAACGGCAGTCGACCGTCTGGGTCTTTCAAGACTAGCAAAATCCAGCACATCGAAGCAATGATCGCATGTTTCTTCTCGAAATCCGAACATGTTGCGACCTTGCCGCTTGTGAAAGGAAGGATGGTCAATTCTGAATGGTATACAATCATTTGTTTGCCTGAAGTGTTCGATGAACTGAGGAAAACCAGCAGAAAACCAGCGAGCTCTCACACTTCCGCCGTTACAAATGAGTTTTTGGACGCTCAAAACATCGAATTGATGGCTCATCCATCTGATCTCCTTAACATGTATATCAAATTTCATCTTTGTAGATGGAACATACATCCATACATCCATCCATCCATACATCCAAACATACATCCTAACAAATTTTCGCATTTATAATATTAGTAGGAAGAAGGTTATACAATGGAAAACAAAAAATCAATTCAATCCATCAATTCCATTGATAACAAAACTTGATAAGCTTCTTTTTTGATTATTAAAACAAATGCAAGACAACAAAAATAGATGAACTAGGCATGTATTGATAAATAAGTATTTTAATTTTTACAAACTAAAACTCAACAAAATATTTGGTTTGTCTTACTTCACAGATTACTTAGCGGCAGCGGCAGCCTTAGCCTTATGCTCCACAAAGTAGTTTTTCAATGCGACACAGCCATCCCAGTTCTCCTGCCAGCCAGGTGTTGTCTTCTTCAGATTCTCGTACCAGCTGACAATATTTGCAAATTTACTCAGATCAATACCGCTAATATCCATGGTCGAAATAGTAGCCAGCAGCGAAAAATCGGCAACGGTCAATGTATCACCCGTAACATACTTATTTCCTTCCAGAAAGCCGTTGAAGAGACCCAAAGCAGTTTCCATTTTCTTCAGCAATTCTGGATCTGCGGGCTTGTTAGCTCTCATCTGTGGGGCGAAGTATTCGCCGAAAGCCTGATACAGCGTGCAAGCATCGAAATAGAGACGCTGATTGATCAATGCGCGTTTCTTTACATCATTCTTCGGATACAGCGAATCATCTTTGCCAGACTTTTCGACCAGATAGGTTAGAATGGCACGCGATTCCCAAATGACGAAGTCTCCCTCCTTCAGTGTCGGAATGGTATGTTGCGGATTCATCTTAAGATACTCTGGTTTCAGATGTTCGCCAGATAGCATATCGACGACCTTTTTGTTGAGCTCAATGCCAAGGGCGGCAGCGGTCAATAGTACGGCGCGGCAAGGCGGTGAACCAGACACATAGTAGAAATCCATATTTAATTGTTTTTTATTTTAAATTTTTTTTTCAACTGCGAATATATGTGCTCACGCCGTAGCTTCTGTTGCTGTACTGTGAGCTAAATGCTATATGTGGAATATTTTTATAGTAAAAATTCTCCGTTGGCTCCGTGTGTGAAGCTATCGAAAGAGAGTTTAAGGTTGCTCAATATTTTTATCTAGCATGCGACTCTCTTATTGTTTGTTATAGGTTATTTGTTTTTCGAGTATTTTTAAAAGTCATTGTTACAGGAATTTTTGATTTTTGGTAATCTTTATTTTGGAGTACGCACTCGTATAAGATATCCCTGCGTACTAAAATTAGCTTCATTATTTGTAGGTGGTAGTTAGATAATATTTAAAAATGTACTTTATGCCCTATTAATGCTGGTTCAGAAAAAAAGTTTCAAAGTTGCAAAGATATGACAAATTATTGATTATGATTATCGCTTATATGGGGAGTGGGGTATCGCCTCCTCCGAATTTGACCAAACTTAACACGTATACCAAACATGTATACCAAATGTCATCTCTGTACCTTAAATGAATGCAAAGATTTAAGAAATTGTTTTATGCTTATATGGGGGGTGGGGCAACGTTCTCTCCAATTTTGTCTGAACAGACTACGTTTTTCCATCTATTTCCATCTATCTCTGGACCAAAATTCATACCAATTGTTTAAGCGGTTTAGATGTAAGAGAGGAACATATAAACAGCAGCAGAGCCAAAGTCCAGCTGACAAACGACGTTTTAACAAAGCTGACAACGAACTTAAGAAAAGCCTGTTCGATCTACGAAATGAGTCATCCGCAGAAGTACCAACGAAACCTAAATCCCTTTTCACCTAATTATCAATATGGTCTTTGGAGGGCGACTAAATATCTAAAGCGTCCAACCAAGAGAAATTTAGTATTTAAAGACGGCAATGGAGTCTGCTGCAGATCGGGAAGGGATCAAATTTAATGAGTTCCTGCCAAATAATATTTGCAACACACTCAGAGAAAATGAAGTTAATGCCTTTTTAAGCTCTCCATGCCAAATGCGTCTTTCCATTCGTCAAATCTCTCTCACCGAATTTCAAGCTGAAATATTACATATCAAACGCAATAAATCTCTCGGCTTCGACAAAATCGATGGGATTACAATTTAAAGTATTCCACCTAATTGAATCCGGCTATTGTCATATATCTTCAATGCTGTGCAAAGACTCGACTACTATCCAAGTCAATGGAAATGTGCCGAAGTTATTATGATTCCAAAACCAAATAAGCTCGAAAACTACGTCTCGTCATACCACCCAATTAATTTACTGGCAACTTTCTCAAAAGTATTTGAAAAAATAAGAATGTTGCTGGTTTTGGAGAAACTTGCCGTCATACCAGAACATCAGTTTGGTTTTATAAGAGGGCATGGAACACATCGAATTCGTAATGCCATCGCAGATGCTTTTGAAAATAATAAACATTGCCCAACGATATTTCTGGATGTGCAGAAAGCTTTTAACAGGGTCTGGCACGCAGCCATCCTGTATAAGATTAAAAAATGGCTTACTGCTCCATATTATTTGCTGATAAAATCGAATTTAAATAACCGTTTCTTCTACGTAAAGCAGCAAGGTGAGGAGTCTTCACTTCTACTTACGCAGATTTACCGCAGGGCAGCTTCTCAACATCTACAAACTGAGCTCTGCATAATAGAGAAATGGTTAAGTGGAATATTAATGTTAACTCGAAGAAATCGGTTCACATTACCTTTGCGTTAAGAAAAAAAACCTGCCTACCACTTCGGTTGAATGGCTTAGAAACACCGCAACATGACTCGGCAAAGTACCTTGGAAGTCATCTTGACCGCAGATTGACATGGTATTGCATCTTTATTTCAAAACGAAGAAAATGCATTAACTTCTGGTAAGAAATTTTCAACTCAGCTTAGAGAATACGGTTCGACTGTACAAGGCAGTATTAAAACCAGAAATATTGCCATACAGCTAGCGAACAATTCCGACATTGAAATTTTACAACGCTATCATCCTAAAACTCTCCGAACCATTGTCAATGCTCCGTGGTTTGTTTCAAACGCTGAAATTCATAAGGATCTTAAAATTCCCTTTGTTAAAGACGAAATAGCCTTATTTAGTAGAAATACAGGCTAATGCTGGCAACACAAAAATATACACTATCACAAGAAATTAATACGCGCATGGATTGATAAATAAGTATTTTTATTATTATGAACTATTATTTGGTTTGTCTCACTTAACAGATTAATTAGCGGCAGCCTTAGCCTTAAGCACCCCGATGTAATTTTTCAATGCAACACAGCCATCCCAGTTCTCTTGCCAGCCCGGTGTTGTCTTCTTCAGATTTTCATACCAGCTGACAATATTTGCAAATTTACTCAGATCAATACCGCCAATCTCCATGGTCGAAACAGTAGCCAGCAGCGAAAAATCGGCAACGGTCACCGTATCTCCCGTAATATACTTATTTCCTTCCAGGAAGCTGTTCAAAAGACCCAAAGCAGTTTCCACCTTCTTCAGCAATTCCGGATCAGCGGGCTTGTTAGCTCTTATCTGTGGGCCGAAGTATTCGCTAAAAGACTGGAACAGCGTGCAAGCATCGAAATAGAGACGCTGATTGATCAATGCGCGTTTCTTTACATCATTCTTCGGATAGAGGGAATCATCTTTGTCAGACTTTTCAACCAGATATGTAAGAATGGCACGCGATTCCCAAACTGCGAAATCTCCATCCTTCAGTGTCGGAATGGTATGCTGCGGATTCATCTTAAGATACTCTGGTTTCAGATGTTCGCCAGTTTGCATATCGACGACCTTTTTGTTGAGTTCAATGCCAAGGGCGGCAGCGGTTAACAATACGGCGCGGCAAGGCGGTGAAGCAGCAGTATAGTAGAAATCCATATTTATTTATTTGTTTTTGTTTTTATAATCTTTTTCAACTGCGAGTATATATGTTCACGTCGTAGCTTCTGTTGCTCTACTGTGAGCCGCCTGCAAAATGTGAATATTTTTATAGTAAAAATTCTCAGTTTGCTTCGATTGCTTGTGGAGCTATCGAAAGAGAGTTTAAGGTTGCTCAAAATCTTTATGTAGCATGCGACGCTCTTATTGTTTGTTAAAGTTTTTGATTTTTCGAGTATTTTTAAAAGTCATTGTTACAGCAATTTTTTATTTTTGGTAATCTTTATTATGTTACTTAAATATTATAAAAAAAAAAGTATTGTTAAGATATGCCTGCTTACTAAATTTAGCTTCATTATTTGTAGGTGGTAGTTAGATAATATTTAAAAATGTACTTTATACCCTATTAAAGCTGGTTCAGAAAAATAGTTTCAAAGTTGCAAAGATATGACAAATCGCTTATATGAGGAGTGCGGTATCGCCTCCTCCGATTTTGACCAAACTTACCACGTATATTATCGGACTGATAGCAAATAAAATATATGCAAAAAAAATAAATGGTTGTCAGCATTCAGTATATTGCATATAATCTAGGATCTAAAGGAATTGAAATGCAAGTTGAGACTTGTTTGAGACTGATAAAAAATTTCATAATGGCGCCAATATGCGCTTATATTATTAATATCACATTTTATTATACACTAACATATAATAAAGTGTTAACAATTCAATTAACATAGCTAAATAAAACCAGTTTTAGTACACGAAGTTAAACTGCCTTGAAATTGGGATATGCTAAAATGCTATCAGAGCAAAACAAATCCATTCCAGACAAAGTTCGACTTGTAACCAAAATCCAGATCCAGTTTATTTAATTCAGTAATATAGATATACAAAAATTTTAACATTTTTCGAGAACTTTTCACAATATTTTACATCTTACTTCCACTCTTTATAACTCTCATTGATCCGATATAGATAAGAAAGAGAAATTCTAAGAGAACATCAACGAGTAACAAACCAATCTAATCATTTGCTTAAATAATCTCGAAAGTGTTTGTTCTAAACAGAAATGTTTTGTATTAAATTTCAATCAAAACAAATGGCTTCAGTTATTTTTTAAGCGTAAAATTGGATTTGGTCAGAATCTTTGCATTAAAATATCAGCTGTTTTTTTGTTTCAATAACAATTATTTTTAATTGGTTCAATCGCTAATATTATCGCAAAAATATTTTAAAATATATATAAAAAAAATTTAACGAAAATCCACGTCAGAGAAATCAATAAATATTCATGATGACTGCGCAAAAAAAAAAAAAGAGTAAAGAAATAATCAGTTTGTTTGTTGAAAGAAGTCACCAGCAAAGAAAAGCTATTGAAGCACTATCTTTTGCGATATTAAAAAAAAAAACAAACCCAAAAGTACTTGTTTTGATTTATTCAATACTAGTAACAGTCTTCGCTCATGTAACTAGTTGGAAAATTTGAAGTGTTTTTGTTTTTGTTTTTTTTTTTTTTTTGTTGAGACTCGATTTTTTGGATGGCTGAAAATGATGTCCAAAATCAGAATAATCAATCAAACCAAGGTAAATCTTTGCCAAAGTCTAACTTCGGGAATTGCCTCTCTGCGAAGCTTAAAATAGCTTCAAAGTGAGGTTTTTTTTCCATTATACGACGCCTGATATATTAGTCACAAACACCAACTTTTTATAATGAGAAAGATCCATTATATTTATATTACGAGGGTAGCTACATATATTTCCAGCCTGAGCAACAAATCAAATAGCCAATGCTGAAGAAATTCATGTCGTGACAGGTGACGAAACGTGGTTATATGCATATAAGCCCGAAAGCAAACGGCAGTCGACCGTCTGGGTCTTTCAAGACGAGCAAAATCCAGCACATCGAAGCAAACGATCGCATGTTTCTTCTCGAAATTCGAACATGTTGCGACCTTGCCGCTTGTGCAAGGAAGGATGGTCAATTCTGAATGGTATACAATCATTTGTTTGCCTGAAGTGTTCGATGAACTGGGGAAAACCAGCCGAAAACCAGCGAGCTCTCACACTTCCGCCGTTACAAATGAGTTTTTGGACGCTCAAAACATCGAATTGATGGCTCATCCATCTGATCTCCTTAACATGTATATCAAATTTCATCTTTGTAGATGGAACATACATCCAAACATCCTTCCATCCATCCATCCATACATCCAAACATACATCCTAACAAATTTTCGCATTTATAATATAAGTAGGAAGAAGGTTATACAATGGAAAACAAAAAATCAATTCAATCCATCAATTCCATTGATAACAAAACTTGATAAGCTTCTTTTTTGATTATTAAAACAAATGCAATCAAACGCTGACAACAAAAATAGATGAACTAGGCATGTATTGATAAATAAGTATTTTAATTTTTACAAACTAAAACTCAACAAAATATTTGGTTTGTCTTACTTCACAGATTACTTAGCAGCAGCCTTAGCCTTAAGCTCCACAAAGTAGTTTTTAAATGCAACACAGCCATCCCAGTTCTCCTGCCAGCCGGGTGTTGTCTTCTTCAGATTTTCATACCAGCTGACAATATTTGAATATTTACTCAGATCAATACTACCAATCTCCATGGTCGAAACAGTAGCCAGCAGCGAAAAATCGGCAACGGTCACTGTATCACCCGTAACATACTTATTTCCTTCCAGGAAGCTGTTCAAAAGACCCAAAGCAGTTTCTACCTTCTTCAACAATTCCGGATCAGCGGGCTTGTTAGCTCTTATCTGTGGGCCGAAGTATTCGCCAAAAGACTGGAACAGCGTGCAAGCATCGAAATAGAGACGCTGATTGATCAATGTGCGTTTCTTTACATCATTCTTTGGATAGAGCGAATCATCTTTGCCAGACTTTTCGACCAGATATGTAAGAATGGCACGCGATTCCCAAACTGCGAAATCTCCATCCTTCAGTGTCGGAATGGTATGCTGCGGATTCATCTTAAGATACTCTGGTTTCAGATGTTCGCCAGTTTGCATATCGACAACTTTTTTGTTGAGTTCAATGCCAAGGGCGGCAGCGGTCAACAATACGGCGCGGCAAGCCGGTGAAGCGGCAGTATAGTAGAAATCCATATTTATTTATTTGTTTTTGTTTTTATATTTTTTTCAATTGCGAGTATATATGTTCACGTCGTAGCTTTTGTTGCTCCACTGTGAGCTAATTGCTGAATGTGGAATATTTTTATAGTAAAAATTCTCCGTTGGCTCCGTGTGTGATGCTATCGAAAGAGAGTTTAAGGTTGCTCAATATCTTTATCTAGCATGCGACGCTCTTATTGTTTGTTATAGTTTTTTTCGAGTATTTTTAAAAGTCATTGTTACAGCAATTTTTTATTTTTGGTAATCTTTATTTTGTTACTTAAATATTATAAAAAAAAAGTTTTGTTAAGATATGCCTGCTTACTAAATTTAGCTTCATTATTTGTAGGTGGTAGTTAGATAATATTTAAAAATGTACTTTATACCCTATTAAAGCTGGTTCAGAAAAAAAGTTTCAAAGTTGCAAAGATATGACAAATCGCTTATATGAGGAGTGCGGTATCGCCTCCTCCGATTTTGACCAAACTTACCACGTATATTATCGGACTGATAGCAAATAAAATATATGCAAAAAAAATAAATGGTTGTCAGCATTCAGTATATTGCATATAATCTAGGATCTAAAGGAATTGAAATGCAAGTTGAGACTTGTTTGAGACTGATAAAAAATTTCATAATGGCGCCAATATGCGCTTATATTATTAATATCACATTTTATTATACATTAACATATAATAAAGTGTTAACAATTCAATTAACATAGCTAAATAAAACCAGTTTTAGTACACGAAGTTAAACTGCCTTGAAATTGGGATATGCTAAAATGCTATCAGAGCAAAACAAATCCATTCCAGACAAAGTTCGACTTGTAACCAAAATCCAGATCCAGTTTATTTAATTCAGTAAAATAGATATACAAAAATTTTAACATTTTTCGAGAACTTTTCACAATATTTTACATCTTACTTCCACTCTTTATAACTCTCATTGATCCGATATAGATAAGAAAGAGAAATTCTAAGAGAACATCAACGAGTAACAAACCAATCTAATCATTTGCTTAAATAATCTCGAAAGTGTTTGTTCTAAACAGAAATGTTTTGTATTAAATTTCAATCAAAACAAATGGCTTCAGTTATTTTTTAAGCGTAAAATTGGATTTGGTCAGAATCTTTGCATTAAAATATCAGCTGTTTTTTTGTTTCAATAACAATTATTTTTAATTGGTTCAATCGCTAATATTATCGCAAAAATATTTTAAAATATATATAAAAAAAATTTAACGAAAATCCACGTCAGAGAAATCAATAAATATTCATGATGACTGCGCAAAAAAAAAAAGAGTAAAGAAATAATCAGTTTGTTTGTTGAAAGAAGTCACCAGCAAAGAAAAGCTATTGAAGCACTATCTTTTGCGATATTAAACAAAAACAACAAACCCAAAAATACTTGTCTTGATTTATTCAAAACTATCTGTACCCGGTATACTTTGTTGCGCCCCGTAAAAACATTTCTCAAAATATATGTTGTAAATATGTGTGTTTTCTAAAGACACTGCCCACACTTTTCCAATGGATCTTTCTCCATTAACATGTATTAAAAATATCTTCCCTGTTTACCGTTTCGTTTATATGGTGAAAGGGACACGGTCCCTTCCGATTTCAAATAAATTTAGTTTAAGTTATTCCTTACAACCAACAATCCCGTCAAAATCGGTTCAGCCGTTTCGGAGATTAGTCGGAACAAACATTCGGACAGACAGATAGACAAAAATTTTAAATTATAAATTTAGAGCTACAATTGTTTTTGAAACGTTGATCGGAGCGTAGATCTAGGGGAGAAGATGTCGAAAGTGACCACATTTTAACCACCTTGTTGGTATTGAAGTGATCAAGTGGCTTGATACAGTGATTCAGTGCTTCATCAATCTCCATTGTAACTGCTTGAGAAGATGGAAATTTGCTCCTCTTTTGATGTCCAACTTGAAGTCTTTATGGAGTTGCGAAAAACCCAAACACAACTAGTTGTTTGGCGCAAAGCTTTATTTCGGAGGGTTTGAACTCGTTTGCGATGCGACCTTGCAGCCATACCCCCAACTTGGATACCATAACATCATGTTTGTACAATAATTTGCTAGTACTTTTCTTCGCACCTTGAACTTAAAAATATGCTAACATCGTCGACAAATGTTGCAATAAGATATTCTTCCTATGACCTCTGCATCTGAACCAGGAATAGAATACTGACTCGCAAGACACTACCTCAGGTTAAACTGGCTGAGTTGCAGATGTATCCAATCGCACTTTAAGAGAAAAGTGATATTCTTTCGAAGCAGTTAGGTATAAAAAGTCGGGAAAACCTTCTTGATTTTGGCCAAGAGACCAATGATCCACACATGGTCAAATACTTGCTGCAAGTCGACATAGGCGTTATTGCAGAATTCTATGGCCTCAAAAGCCGTACACAGTGCTCAGGCCAAAGTATTCTTGAGTCCAGCACGAAATCCAAATTGATGGTTCGGAGTAAGACTCTAGGCATCCACGAAATCAGTAATAAGGGCGACGAATATTCTCTCCCAAACCTTCGAAATGGAAGGCCGGAGACTGGTCGGTGTAATTTTCCGGTTTTCCAGACTTTTAGATCATGCAAATCATTGCATGATCTTGAAATGCTCGGCAAAATGAATAGCGTTGACTTGCTTACCATAAACCATCTAGCATATATGTACGTCCATTGTCTTTTGATTCTCCTTATGAAAATAAAGCAACACTGCTGCTTATTGCCGAAAAACCTAGTCCGATGTTCCTGAACTTGTTTCCTTAAACCTTTTTCAAGAAGTTTGCCACTCAGCTTTATTCCAAGGATGTTATGTTAGATCTTAGTTAACTGTCTTCCTCCTTTTTAACAAAGTATATAGTAAGTGTGCCACATGTCGGTAGATATCATATCGACGTAGTGGAGGTGCGGTTCCCCAAAGCGCTTATCTTCCATATTCAAATATTTTTCTCTGAAAAGCGGCGATGTTTGTATTTCGATCCATCAGCTTCTCCACTATTGGAAATGGGACGATAGCTAAGTCCAAATATAATAAGTGGCAGATGGTCCAAGTTAAGATCCAAGCGTCCCTGAATGCTAAAACATGGAGTATGCCTCGGTAAAGAGCAAAGTCAATGCAACCAGGCAAGTTGTTCGCATGGCAAGGATATGGAGCGCCTGTGAGCAACACGTTAACACTAGAAGAGCTAATATAGTTTGCTTGCTGTATTTCTCTTCTGTCACATCTTTTCACACCCATAGCCCTTTTTTGGCGTTCTAATCACCAATTACTCTATCATCAAATTTCCAAAGGACATTTTTTTGTTAATAAATAATAAATATATTTTTATTAGATCTTTGAAAAGTAAATAATTTAACAATGGTATCTATTTAACTTAGCAGTTTATTTAGCTTGTGCTGCAAAAAATGCCTTTAACGCTTGCACGCCTGCCCAGTTTTCCTCCCAACCAGCAGCTGTCTGCTTTAGATGTTCATACCAGCTGACAATATTTGTCCATTTGCTCAGATCAATGCCGGCAATATCAAGCGTCGAAATAGAGGCCAACACCGAAAAATCAGCAACGGTTAATGAATCACCAGCAACATATTGATTGCCATCCAGAAAAGTATTGAGTAGTTCCAAAGCATTTTCGAGTTTTTTGAATTTTTCCGGATCAGCGGGTTTATTAGCCATCACTTGCGGATAATAATATTCAGCGAAATTATGATACAGTGTGCAAGCATCGAAGTAGAGACGTTGATTGATCAGTGCACGTTTCTGTGCATCATCCTTTGGAAACAATGCATCATCTGTGGCATATTTCTCCGCCAGATAGGTTACAATAGCACGCGACTCCCAAATGGCGAAGTCACCGTCCACAAGTGTCGGAATTGTATGTTGTGGATTAAGCTTTAGAAATTCGGGTTTCAGGTGCTCTCCTGCTGGTATATTCAACACCTTCTTGTTGAGCTCAATGTCGAGCTCGGCTGCGGTTAGCATAACTGCACGACATGGTGCCGAAAAATTCAAATAGTAAAAATCCATTTTATTTTATTTTAATGAAAAAAGTTTTTCTATACAACACGCTGAAACGACTTCTGTGATATGTTGTCTGTCAAAGTTGGACAAGTGCTTTTATATTAGGCTTCAATAATAGATATGTAAGGGTTTGATTGAAGTGTTGCGGCTCAACTGATTGTTTTTTTATTATTTGTTGTGCGCAATCTTTTGATTTGTTCCATTTCTTTCGATTTAATCGTAGTACGAAGCAGCGCCAAAACTGCGCAGTCATGCAAACATGACATATTTTTTTCAGCGCGAAGTACATAGAGTATTACTCATATTTATTTACTGACATTTAAGTTTGAGCCTACTTACATACAAATAGTTTGATTGTAACTAATTAATGGAATGGACACGCAACGCTAAGCAGTCATTTGGTGCGACATTAATAGAGCTCTAGTTCCGAATCCCAAGAGCGTTTGTTTGGCTGTGTGATATAATATGTCGATATGCTAATTATTTTCATGTAGAAATATGTTCAGAAGTTTTGTTGAGCTACACACATGTTGGAGCAAGTTATTAATAATTTGTCAGTTAGTTTGTAGCATGTTACAGTAAGACAAGTTAGTGACCACGTTAGCAGTGTCAAGTATCAGCTGTTAAGAAACAATGCGCCTGAAAGAGTAACTTTTTGTTTTACAACTCATTTTTTATGTATGATAATTCGTTTAAAAATAAGTATAGAGCTTATATTAATACAACATGGTTTGTAGCTGTCCAATTCCCAAGAAATTAAGCAACAGCATAGCTTTTAAATATGATGATTAAATGTTTCATATACACATTTACCAAGACCGCAGCACTTTAGCATATATTCACATAGAAATCTTCCTTACCCTCTCGAATTTACCATAAATATTTAATAAATTTTATTCATTAGATTTAATAATTTAAAATCAATCTCTAACAGCTTTAAGTGAATCATTTACTGCAGTTATCACCCAAAGTGTCAAATGGTCATATCACCAGACGGATTTGAAACACAGAGGTAAAAAAAAGCTATCATCTAAAATTATTGCAGAATCAGCTCAAATGTCTATTTCAAGATTTAATAATAGCTAAAAAAAAATTAAACAATAATATTTTTATATTGCTATATGCATATATACATACATACCGACTTATATAGAAGTACAGCACATAAGCAATGCCAAACAAAACATTAAATAGTCACGATGATTTGACAAAAATTTGTTTTGCCGGCGAAAAAAGCGTCGTATATGATTTTCTATGCGTCAGAGACCCACAGAGTGTTATACAAACACACACTCACACTCACACATTATGTTCTCTCTATTTTAGTTTAAGTAAATAGACAGAAAAAGAGCGAAACAAAATAGCAAACAACAAAGAATAGTAATAGTAATAGCCGACTATTCAATACACTGCATAGATACATCATTTATTTTTACATATTGAATTGCGTGCAGTTTGAGTAGCACATTTCACATATCATAAGTTTGAAAAGCGCTGACAATGCACACAGTTTGAATAGCGTTAGTGTTTAGCAAATTTTTAACTAAGAAATATAATTTATTTTTGAACATTAACATCTATTCAATTCTAATCAAATGAATCGCTAAATGCTACTCAAAATAAAGCATTTTATCTTTCAGTTATTCGATTTTGAGTCCAATGAGTGGATTTTATGTGATGCGCGTACAAACAAATAACATTTTCAAGACCATGATTTGAGATATCAATCAATTTAATTGAATATATAATTGGTTTTTAATAAAATTTTTTTTCCTAAAACCAGTATTTTTATATTGAACCACAAGAGAGTAATAAAATTTGCATCTTTATGCATATGTTTTGTATTTCATCAAAATATAATCCTTTAATATTAACATTTAATACTCTACCAAAATGTGAAAAGATTTCTCATATGCCACTGAGCTATACAAATTTTGTTAGCATTTCCAAAAAAAGTGGAGGGAAAAAATAATCAAAAAAAAAAAAAAAATACTCTAAAGTACAGTTATATTTTACAACAATAACTTAGAATCGAAAAGCAGCAGAGACACATGTTTCGACTTCCGTTAGAAAATCTCATCAATATGATAAAATATTATCTAAAGTTGTTGCCATTATTTCTAGCTTTATTGAGAAATATATATGTACAATATGTATAATAACTATGTAACGGAAAATGTGAAACAACGCCAAGGACTTGTAAATACTGTTTCAAAGCCTTTCTAATCTTCAATAAGATGTTTCGTAATCAATAAAAAAAAATTTTTTTGTAACAAAAAATATGAAACAAATCCATGGACTTATAAACACTGTCGCATTACGTATTCTGTATCCGAATGTAACCTATAAAAAAGTTTATATATTTTTGTAACGTAAAATATGAAACACTTTGACGGATCTGGAAAAAATTTTTTTGTTTGCTAATATGTAATAAAAATGAAATTTCTTACACTATGGATAGTACATATAGCTGATGAACATATATTGTTCTGACATATTTCACTCACATAGAAAATGGTTAGACTATGGATTGTTTACAGTCCATATAAGTTCATAATTAATCCATGTATTTCTATAAAATAGAATAAATTATTTTTAAAGCACCTTCTCTACTCTGTACTCTAGTAAAGAATGTACTAAATTGGGGCAAATAACAGACATATGAAGGCACATAATGAGAAGATGGTTCAATATAGTTTTGCCCAGCTCTTTAAGAGATCTCGGAAACTGACCAACTTGCAGCCAACTTTCTTGGTGTATTAGATTTCTTAGATTCTTACGAAGGCTAAGTTTACATTAAGAGCTTACGACCACAGGACAGGGTTATGACCACAGGACAGCAGAAGACCACAAATATGAGTTTAAGTTTATCTGTTCTCCTACTCAACGGAATAAATTTCTAATAAACGTATGTTCTCTTATCAGCTTCTATTCTTTTCAGGTTGGAGACCTGAACTTGTTGAGAGTTTTCAAAGAACAGGTCAGGTCAGGCTCTTCAAAAAAATATCTTACATAGCTGTATAGTAGATAAGGAAAACGAAGAAGAAGATTTCGAAGTCAATAACTCGCGGTTTGAGCATTTTTACATCCAAAACCTGGCAGGTAGACTTAGTTTTACTTCAAGTTTAAACAATTTTTGGAATTTATACTCTCTTAATCAGAAATACATACACTTTATGGGTCGCTATGTTATATCCTTTTTGCCATATCAATAATTTTTGTATAGGGTATAAAACCAAGCTTTTGTTACAAAATTCATATCAGAATTTGTATATAGGCGTTCCTTACATCATCAAGAAGTTTTTCTCTTTACGCAAAAAAATACGCAATTGTTTTTCAAATGTTTCCAAATATTAAGCAACCACTTCTCTGGAATTTACAAGCATAGCTCATGGTGGCCAAACATATCTGGTTTCAGTCTTCTGCACTTTGCTAGCGAGAAGAAAAAATTTGGGCAATGCGTAGAATAAGAATACTCGTACAAATATGCTTAATAAGCGATTATAATTCGCGAACTACGCATATTATTCGATACGTTTCTATTCGAATTATGTCACTTGCTCGTTCTCAGTGTCGCATTTCAGGGACGTGGCTGAAAGCAATCAATTTGTCCATAGCTTTGAAATGTATCCTCCCCATGATACATTATGAACTGAGAAATGAATATGTGTATGCAAAGTAAAAATGGCGTGGATAGCTTTTTGCCATGGGAATGAAGTTTTGAAACGAGGAAACAAAATTTATACAAATATGGAACAAAAATTCCCATTAAATATCTCTCCCCTTGAAAATAAAGATCAGCGAATCATATGTTAAATCGTTTTGTGTGTGGAATATAAACAAAATATAAAAAGCGAGCTGATGAAAAAAATAGAGAAATGTCACAGTAAAGCGAAAAAACTATCAAGAGACTTCTAGAAATTGTGGGCTCGATGATATTTTTTTTTTTGTTATAAATAATAATGATAGTAGATAGATATATTATTTGATTCGGTACTTAGAATCCGAATTCACCAGCAAAAACAACATCTTGTTGGAGGTCAGGCGGAGAATCTCATTCGCTTATAGATGCTACTTTGGGGTTAGAAGTGCAGCCTTCTCCCGAATGATTGAAGTTAAGATCTACAAGACGCTGATTGTCTCGATTCTGCTGCATGGTGCAGAAAATTGGTTCATGATTAAATCAAAATAAGAGTCGTTACGAGTCTTTGAGTGAAAAATTCTGCGCAAAGTTTTTAAACCCAATAGAGTTGGCAACCAGGTCTTGTATAAACTGCGAACTTTATAAGCTTTCCGTTTGACATAGTCTAGCACATAAAATTCAAGATTCTATACTGAACTATGGTCTACATGAGAGACCCAAACTTAATCGATCTCTGCATACTTGGATCTTTTTATTAGGCCCTGTACCGAAGGTACAAGAGCCTATTGGGTTTGTGCAAATGTATGTAACAGGTAGAAATAATGGTCGGAGACCCCCCAAAGTTACCACCATTATGGTCAGGAGTGATAGAGGAGTCGATATAGCCATGTCCGTCTGTCCGTCTGTCCGTCTGTCCGTCCGTCCGTCTGTATGAACGAAAGGATCTCGGAAACGGTAATAGATAGAGACTTCGTGTTTTTTGCATTCGACTAGGATTGCTCCGGAATTTCACAAGTTTATTTTAGAATTTTGCCCCTTCCCCCCTTCCCCATAAAATCACCACTTAGGGTGAAAATTTCTTCGGCACAAAAAAAATTGAGTGTACCAATATAGAAATAACGTCTCTCTAAGCCAAAATCCAAAAAGTTCATCAAAATCGGATAATAAATGGCGATTTTATAAGCAATTGAATTTGAACGACCCCCCATTTCTTTTCATTCATATTCGCGCAGTGAGAAGTGGTCATGTGTTTGGTCATAAGCTCGGGAAACATTTAATATGTTTGTTAGGCGGCCTGAACTGGTGCAGGGCCTCTTACAGTCGGTTGCGCCCGACTGTATTTCCTTACTTGTTTTATTTTGACATAAATTTGAATCTGTTAACAAATGCTCCTTACACCCATCAGGGTACATAACTGGGTGGTCTTGGAGTATCAGTGCTTATATTTCTATCTATTGTAGCTTATACAGAAGCATCCCTCATACTCAAAATTCTCTAAGTTGAGGTAGCAGAAAGGCCAAATCCTTAAGCATGGCGTGTGTTTCTCGTGTTTCGTTGTCGTTCAAGCACTGCTCCAATATTCGCTCAAGTTTCGCAAAAATAAGTTAAAGGATATAGTAAGTTTGTCCAAATCTATTTTATAGGCAGAAGCAGTCTAGGCAGAGCATATAAAGTAAATATTTTAGTTAAGCATCAAAAGGTGAGTCGATGAAGACATTTGCGTCTGTCTGTATGTATAAAAACCTATAACTTAGAGGTAGAGCCTTCAAGTTCAGATATTTAGATTCTTAGATTGCCTTTTTAAGATCACTTGTTATCAATGAATGTGCTAAACTCCATCCCTAAGGTGGGAAACCTACATTCCACTCTGAGATGTTGTATTAAAATTTTTTATTGATGTTAATTTTGCTAGATTTACCAAATTTAGTCTAATTCACGTTAATCTTTTTAAAGTATTTAATATAGTTGAAAGTCGGACCACTAGAGGGGGCAGTCCACATACAAAGCTGTTCCACTCGTCAAGGTTTTTGTTTGAACAGAATTTTGTTGTTGTTTTTAATTTAGCTAGAAATGACAATTTTGATGTATGTTACGTTAATTCTAATACCCAATTCTATTAGAGCCTAAGTCGGATCACTGAAAGAGGTGGCCGGCCTCCCCACAAGTCGGTATAGATATTTCCGTCTGAACAACAAGAACTTAGAGACTATAAAAGATGGAACCTGTAAGTTCAGATATTAAATGTCTCCTAGAAATAGAAATAATGGTCGGAGACACCCTTAAGTTATCTCCATTATGGTCAGGAGTGATAGAGAAGTCGATATAGCCATGGTCGTCTGTCCGTTCATATGAACGAAAGGATCTCGGAAACGGTATTGGATAGAGACTTCGTTCTTTTTTCATTCGACTAGGACTTCGCCGGAAATTTACAAGTTTATTTTAGAAAGATGCTTTGCAAAGAGATGAAAACTTCCAATACCTTACTAGAAGCTAGAACAATGCTTAATTACACAGGGCCACAAAATGAAATTGAGGTGGACCTTCTCTGAGTCAAGTTGATCTTTATGTTTTTGGGGTCGCTGAATACGATCCCGGTGTCCACATTACCCCATCAGGTCAAAATCAAGGTCAAATAAAGGTCAAGCATCTAAATTTGACTGATAGAATATTTTTGACCCTAGATTCTAAAAGAGCCGAAAATTTTACGCCCGAATAAGTCTTGACCAATTTTTTGACCCGACCTTTAAAGGTCATTCGAAGGTCATTTTGCGGTCAAATCCTTGATGCTTGACCTTTATTTGACCTTGATTTTGACCTTATGGGGCAATGTGGACACCGGGATCGTATTCAGCGACCCCAAAAACATAAAAAGCTAAACTTGACTCAGAGAAGGTCCACCTCAATTTCATTTTGTGGCCCTGTGTTATATAACTGGAAATTTTACCAGATTCATAGGAGAAAAACTTAAATAGATAGAAGTCATATTAATAAACGAATGGAACATAATTAAATAGAAAAGCTTCAATTGTTTGAGTGTCGGCTCATGTACAATTACATGTTATGGTAAAATCCATTCCAACTTATTGTAGAATCTCAAAGCGCTGCCAGTTTTTATTAATTTCCTTTTTTTATTTTTATTAATCTAGAAAAAGTTGATTTGGCAGCTAAAAATCTAACTCTTCGCCAGCTACTAACTCTCTTGGCATGAATGTATGAACTGTATATAAAGGTATATACTTTTTTTATTGTACCAAAACTGGTTTATATTCTACAATACCCTACACAGCTATAATGCTCAAAACTGCTGTTAAACATTTTAAATAATTTATGTAGAAATATGAAATTTATATTATTTGCCGGCTGCGTTTTTTTTTTTATGGACACAAAACCTCAAAGAACGCGGCTCATGACTAACTTTAAACTGGAAATCTACAAGCTAAAACATTTTTGAATCCAAAACAGCCGACAGAAATGGACAGACATTGAACTTTTCATAAAATGCACAGACAATGAGTGAGTAATAGATTTGGAAAAATACGTATAAAACTAGATGAAGGTCAATAAAGTATGACGACAAAATAAAATTCGGAATTCCGAAATCAAAACGAGTTTGAAATAACAATGTGTGGGTAGTAGAGTGCAATGGTAAAATTTGAGGTTGAGAAATGCAGAAATCAAAATGTTTTTAATCTGTCTGTACATGTCCATGTAATTTTCAGATAACAAAATTTAATAAGACTTAACTTCATTTAATAATAAACTGTTACAACAAATATTTTATTAATAAATAAATAGGCATACAATTAACAAATAATAAATTATATCAATTTTTAATTTAACTTGATTTAGCCTTAGACATTGCGAATTCCTTTAGTGCCACACAGCCGGCCCAGTTCTCTGCCCAACCGGGTGTAACTTGTTTCAGATGATCATACCAGCTGACAATATTTGACCATTTGCTCAGATCGACACCAGCAACATCCACGGTCGAAATTGTTGAAAGCAATGCCAAATCGGCAACAGTCAATGAATCACCGACAACATACTGCTGACCCGCCAAGAATGTATTGAGTATAGCCAATGAATCCTCAAGTTTCACCAAAAGTTCTGGATCAGCCGGCTTATTAGCCATAATTTGTGGATAAAAATATGCACCGAAGTTTTTATACAGCGTACCAGCATCGAAGTAAAGTCGCTGATTGATCAATGCGCGTTGCTGTACATCTTTCGGATATAAAGAATCAGTCTTGGCGTACTTTTCCACCAGATAGATCATTATTGCACGTGATTCCCAAAGCGAGAAGTCACCGTCCACCAGTGTTGGAATGGTGTGTTGCGGATTAAGCTTAAGAAACTCCGGTTTCAAGTGTGCACCACTCAGCAAATCGAGCAGCTTTTTGTTGAGTTTAATGCCTACGGATTCGGCAGTCATTATAACTGAACGGCAGGGCGCCGAGAGTGGCAAATAGTAAAAATCCATAATAAAATGCAAAAAAAAAATAAATATGACACTGAATCTAAAACGTTAGTCCGTCCGACTGAATTATACACGACAGTGCGTCCAACTGCTGAATGTGCGCGCCAGTGGAGAGCATGAATGCTTTTATACGAGAATTGTAATATTTTGGGGTTTTTGGATATTAATTGGTGAGCGTTACGTTCGGAGCGGAATGAGTTGCTTATCATTAACTCTCATCGCTTATTGTTTGTTCTTTTAATGACTTTGAAAGTCGTAGCACATATATACTGAAACTATATAAAACCACTCTCGCACACAATTGTGCACAAAGAAACAAACAAACAAAGTGCTCTGTTGGTAATTACTGGAAGTAAATATATGCGGTAATTAGTGGACACATGAAAACCTGTTAGTTTATATATGTACATAGAAGCCTAATAAAAATACCCGGTGTTGTACGGGCAGTTTATAGTATATACAATAGAAGCGTAGCTCCAACAATTCCAAACTACTATGCTACGAAAATGATTCAACTATCACGGCACAAAAGTGATTTTTTATATATTTTAATATCTAGTTAAGGGTTCTTCAAAAATAAAAAATAAAAAAACCAACTACTGTTCATGCGTACAAACGTACAAACACTTTTTTTTAATACACTTCACAGAACTGTCTTTCTGATAAAAACTGTTATATGCTCATATTATACCCTTAAGGGTTTGTAATGTAATCATGTGGCATTGAGAGCCCTACAAAGTGAAGACTACTCTCAACAGAAATGATACTACTTAAGGTGTAAAAGGTATAAATTTTAGCATAATACATTATACTACATAATACTGTCACTAGAAATTCCGTCATTAGTCGCTAATGAAAGTTCCCGCCAATAGTAGTTAAGGAAACACTACTAAAGCAAGCTGTTCACATGTATAGTATTGTCAGCTGTGATGAGTGATTAGGATCCGTTGATTCATGAAATGAATTCTGTGTTGGTATCCCATCTACTTCGATTCTCTACACCACAAAGCTGTCCCCGTTTTCATCACGCTACATCCTTTCATTCAGCCTAAAGATGGAGCTCCATTTAACATTCATTCATTGTACTACGAATTTATCACACAATTCTATTCAAACACTATGCAGCTCGATGTCAGTAGAGAAAATGCAGCAATTTATAAAGAAGTTTCACTCCAAAATGAATACTAGCCTAGGCTTTTGCAATGTCGTCCCCAAATTTGTCTCGTTTTTTTTTTTTCATTTAGCTGCCTTTTTTTTACCGAACCTTAAAAATGTTCACTTCAACAAGAAAGAACGCTGCAGGCAAGTGTGCTCGGCTTTGAAAAATCGTGTATTCCCATTGAAGTTTATAGATATATGTATAAGGTACAAATTCCTTTCTGGGTCCATGTGGCATATTAGTGTAAGATACATCAAATTTATCATTTAAAGCTAAACTCAACCACATCAATATTATTTTATGACGAAAACAAAGAAATGGGGACAGTTTTGTATTGGAGCTACATCTTATAATGGACCTATATGAAATATTTTATTAGAATTTAAATCAGATTCACCAAATTTTTAGCTAAACTATCAAGAAAGTCAGCAACTTTTCATTCAAAAACTCAGAAAGGAAAAACAGTTTTTTTTGGGAAGTACCTCTGAATGAAGAGTGAACAGTAGACACTAAATATCAAAACTTGAATACTCAATCTCTTGTATTGTCTTCAAATCTTGTTATTCTTAGCATGAAAGACTGACATAACTGACTTTTTGTAGAGGGCCATCCCTTTAGTGATTTCAATTTGGACCTTAATAAAAAATTTCATTAGTATTGATCCAAATTCATCAAATTCGGCGTTTCTAGCTGAATTAACAACAATACCCACATTTTTTTCAACACAAAAATCCAGATAGTTGGATCAGATTTGTATGGAAGCTATCCCTATTATTGTTCTGATCTAGACCTTAACCAAACCACCACAAAATATACAATTTGAAATTCTGTGAGACCTGTAACTTGCTGTGTAACTTAATTTTACTGATTGGATGCAGCTGAAATCAGACATGCAGCTGAATTGAACTCAAAATGACGGACCCACTTTTCGAAAGGTGAACCAAAGTACATAAAACTGCGCATATGGGATTTATTTATGTTCGTAAATCTTCATCTGAGCTCAGAGATTTGAAAAACATCACCAAATAGACGGCCACCAAAAAATTGTATCTCCAAATAGGCTACCAAATAGATCAACACTGAGTGCGGCACATAGAACAAATGGAACATATTCAATTCGAACACTACCAAATGGGTCACTCCGAATGTATAACTGCAAAAGCGACTATCATCAAATAAACCAACACTGAGTGGACCACTAACTAATGTGTCACCACTGCTTAATAGGCCATTGCTAAATGCGCTACCACAAAATGGATCATCTTTAAGTGTAACACCATCAAATGGGCAAACAAATCGATTTAAATTTGTTTTATTCGAAGTAAAAATCTCTCGGACAGAAAGGCGAACTGGCGAACATGGTCAGATTGATAATTCTCCACGTGCTGATCATGAATATATATCTACTTTATAACATTTCCGATGCTTTCTTTGCTATGTTACATCTGTTTTGATATTTCATCAAATAAAAATATTTTTTGTGCATTCTCAAGAGTTATCAATAAGAGGCAAAGATGAAGAGTATCTAAGCTTCGGTTCCAAGTTAACATTTACTCGTTATTATGTTTAAAGACAAAAGCAAATAGATATATAATATATACTATACGTATATATCTATATACATACTCTCAAATATATGCAAAAAAATTTAATTATGTGAGAGAACTTTGGCAAATGTTAAACAAAACCGAAAATAAAAAAAAAAAAAAGAATCGCTGATGTAGCGTTGATTTGTTTGAAACAACAAAACTACACACTTACATATTTAAAATTCCAATTTATTTAATTACTACGTACACATGTACATATATAATTAACGCTTTAACGGGTATTATTTGTATAGAACCTACTTATTAATATTAAGACTCAATCAACAAACGTTTCGCTGGAGTACACGTCACATCACGAAATGGGAATTGCTGCCATCCACAATGCTTCGAGAAGTTTTTTTGTGAAAAATTGCAAATTCATGAATTTTATGACTGAATGTAATTCACAACTAAATAGTTAACAAATGCAACCGATTACAAATCACACATTAAACAAATCATGATGAACAAGCATAAATTTAGCAAACGCCAAATAATTTGTGATGAGTTGTTCGAGTATATAACACCCGCAATGAATGCAATTCATTTCACTCTCACTCTTTAAATTGCATCACATAATTTATGCGTATAGACGAGGTTGGTTTAATTAGTTTTGTATTCAACAAATATACTTGGAAGGGTGCCACTGCCGAACAGCTCCACCATGTAGTCAAACAGATTCCTGTGCAGTGCTTTTAAGGCCAAAGAATACTCCATTTAACATCTTTATCGACATGCATCAAGTCTTCAATCGTGTGTGACACACAAAATCAACAATGCTTTCCCGGCCTCTCTTACTTAATGTGATGCCACTTTTCTGTTAAACCGTCATCGGATATCCATATACATATGTATTATATATATTTTTTAACATCCATCTAAAGCCGATTGACTTATTAAAAGTTATTAAAGAAACCATATTGACATGCCATGCCATACCAACCCACCGTACATATGTGCTATTAACAGCTTGAAACTACAAAGATTTGTTTCTTATGAATGACCGTTATACATACACACATGGACGTGTACACTCACCTTTTGGAGTAGCTTCCATACACCATATGCAAACACATTCGGAAATTTCACCTTTATGGCTAAAGGGTTGCTCAAAAGTTAAATGGAGATTTATACTCTACTTAAAATATAAATAAACACCTGGCTTTCCGATTTCAGAAAATTCCACAACAATTTTCAAAATCGGAAGACCTCATTTAGATGGGACTTTTATTGACAAAAAGGTGACATAGCCACCCCGACTCATTAAAGAAAAATATAATTTGTCATTTGTGAGCAATTACGAGGGTTGCTACGTATATTTCTAGCCTGAGTAATCAAATATGTTAACAGATGCAATCTGACGTCTCCATCGTAAAGTCTGACATTTTTTAGGCCTAACTTACTGTGAACACTTTGACGTACGAGCGCAATTTGGTTTTTCTACAGGCACCTGAAAAATTCATCTCGGCCAAAAAATGGTATTAAACCGTGAACATTTTCGTGCGAGGATTTATTACGATTTTCGACGTGGATTATCAGGACAAGAGTGCACCAATCAACTTAAATCAACTTTGTGTGATGAAGCTCTATCCTTGGCCACAGTGAAAAACTGCTACAACGCATTCAATCATTGCCGCAGTTCGCTCACCGACGAATTTCGTGAAGGTCGTCCAAAATCGGCCGTTGTGCCAGAAAACAACGATGCTGTGTGTGAACTGATAAAGCAGGATCGTCATGTGACACACTGTGAGATTGAGGCATCCCTGGGCATTAGTATGACTAGCATACATACAATATTACATGAACATGAGATAGAGGCATCCCTTGCAGACATACAATATTACATGAGCATTTGGTCGTCATAAAGGTTTGTTCACGTTGGCTAAAAAGAAGGCTCGTGTCGATTGGTGCAAGCAAATGCTGAAGAAATTCATGCGAGGTGCGTCAAAAGCCGTCTACGCAATCGTGACAGGTGACGAAACGTGGATGTAAGCGTATGAGCCCGAAACAAAACAACAGTCGACTGTCTGGGTCTTTCATTCAAGACGAGCAAAATCGAACAAATATTACTCGCTCGCGCAGCACATCAAAGCAAATGATCGCACGTTTCTTCTCGAAATCCGGTCATGTTGTGACCGTGCCGCTTGTGGAAAGAAGGACGGTCAATTCTGGATGATAAACAAACATTTGTTTGCCTGAAGTGTTCGATAAACTGAGGAAAACCAACCGACGGAGACGAATCATACTTTATCACGATAACACGAGCTCTCACACTTCGGCTGTAACAAATGAGTTTTTGGATGCTCAAAACATCGAATTGATGGGTCATTCGGCGTACAGCCCTGACTTGGCACCAAATGATTGCTTCCTCGAAACATTGAATTTCTAAAAAACGCAGCAATGCCCTTCACACTTTCACTTCTACGCGATGATATGGTTGGATATAAAGGTGAAGCGGATTGGATTGGGCTCTCAAGTCAAGGTAAAGTCAAGTTAAGGTCAAGTATTCAAAAAGTACAAAAGCCGATGTTCCAAAATTAACGCAAAATTTGAACTGAATAGAACACACTGATTTGTTTTATTATTCGTCTCCTTCAAACCACGGTTGGATGTGGACGCATAGACCTTTGACTTATAATAACTCCATACAAAGCAATCCTATGGTGTTAAATCTTCTGATCACCGAAATGAGAGAAGAGGTAAATGTCTCATGGTGTAATTGGATAATTTTACGGTATGAATGGCATCTCGGACCGTTTTTTTAAAAGCATATATCGTCCATATCAATTCCATACAATTTTGGCAGAGCGATCTCGATTATCAGCGATATTGAGCATCAGTAAAAGTAACTGCTTGACCAGACTAAGTGACACCCGGAACAAATATGTATATAGATACTCTTTTTACAAGTTAAAATCTTATTACCGAAATAAAATTCTATGCTTTACTGCTTTCACGAAATAAGGCCTCATTTATTTTATTTTAAGAATCAACCAACAAATTTCGATACACCACGGGCAAGTATTACTCAATAATATTAATAACAACATAATACAGCCAGCATACCACGTCAGTTTTATTATATTAAAGATAGCGATTGGCGTTATCGGTCGCTTCGTTGGTCTAGAAACTGTATCGAAGAACACATAAAAAGCCGGTAAACTTTTTTATACAAAGAAGTATTCGTAGTTCATTCATAGACTGCACACACGAAACAAAATTATTATCAAATGGATTTCTATTATTCGCCTGCCTCGTCGCCTTGCCGTTCCGTTTTATTGACCGCTGCTGCTTTGGGCATTGAGCTGAATAAAAAAATGCTCAATCTGCCGGCTGGCGAACATCTAAAACCCGAATTCGTTAAACTTAATCCGCAGCATAGCATTCCCACATTGGTGGATGGAGACTTCTCTATTTGGGAATCACGCGCTGTTATGATCTATCTGGTTGAGAAATACGCTAAGACTGATTCATTATATCCAAAGGATGCAAAGATACGCGCTTTAATCAACCAACGCCTCTATTTCGATGCCTGCACGCTGTGCAAATGCTTTGGTGAATACTTTTATCCACAGCTGAGAGCAAACAAACCTGTTGAACCAGAAGTTGTAAAGCAACTCGAGAATGCATTGGATTTACTCAATACTTTTCTGGAAGGGCAAGATTTTGCTATAGGAGATTCGTTAACAGTTGCTGATTTTGCGTTACTGGCAACTGTTTCGAGTTTAGATGTCATCGATGTGGATCTCAGTAAATGGGCAAATATTGTACGCTGGTACAATAATCTTAAAGCTGTGGCACCCGGTTGGGCAGAGAACTGGGCCGGCTGTATGGCGCTGAAGGAATTTGCTGTAGCGGCTAGGGCTAGAGCTGCGTCTTAGTAAAAATTGGTGTTCTATTTAAAACTTATTGTGAATATTAAATAATAACAAAAGCTTATTCTTATCAAAAAAAACATTTGTAAACACGTTTAAGAATGTCTTATCATTGTTTGTTAACTGTGTGATATATGTGAGTGCTGTGATAATAATAACATTCTACTAAAACAGGTCCGATTTAAAGTTGTGGGAGGCACTGGTAATAAAAAGCATTAATGGCAGTTGTTAACTGCTACATTAAATAAAAATTTTGGATTAGATCTTACTTATTCTGTCTTTTGTTTTCTCTAGATTAAACAAAAATGAAGAAACTGAATCTCAGAGATATTAGCGCAACAAGTTACCAACAAAAATGTAAAAAATCTGCTGCACCCACCAATGAACCAGAATATTTATGTATATGAAATAAATTGAATCTAACTCAACTTCAGCCGAGTATTTAAGATTGGCTGGCTTGCCGCATTAAACACTATTTTCTATATTTGACGTACTTCTGAACAGTAATGGCAACCGCAATAATATATAAAAAAAAATGATTATGCAATTGCCGGCAACTTAAAACCAAAGCAAAGTGCGGTAAGAAGTAACTGGAATCTCAATTACAAAAGCAATAATTAATTCTAAACGTGTTCTGGCTACACGATTTCACTTTGCAACAGTGGCAGCGACCCAGTGCAATCGCATGCAGCTCACACTACGTCGCCCTTTCCAACACTACAAAAAAAAATTCTAAGCTGCCACTGTGGGCCGTTGACCGGTAGACTGGATCACCATGAGGCAAGACACGCGCGACGCCGGCTTAACAAGTAAATACCATACATAATATTGTACGTATGTACACGGATAACAGCGCATTCTTAGCACGTTTTTTCGATTATGCAATCAAAAATTATAGCAAAAAAAAAAGTATATAAACGAGGTAACCGGCTAAGATACACCCTATATAATTCGTTCGGAATTTAAGCAAACAATTGCTAAAACGCATTTGTAACAAAAAGGGGGGAGCAGTTGAGTGCTCTCGACTACAGAATACCTTATTTCTAACAATTTATAGAAGGGCTATCCCCTCTAATTGTACGATCTTCGCCTATATGAAATATGCTCATAGGAAATATGAAAGATACACCAAGTTTGGCGTTTCTAGCTAAATAAACAACAATAACAAATGATAGGAAAATCTTTCGTTAACGATTTAACTCGATTTTTTTGTTTTTTTTTTTTTTGCCAAGAAAATTCCGGTTTTAGAGTTCCGAAGTATAAATAGCCTTCGTATAAATTCATCATGATAACTCCTCTTGTGCATCGTTTTGAATGGCGCCTAGCTAACCGGTTGTGGTGTTGTACTAGGCGCTCTATGTAATGTAAGACCTATCGATTGATTGTATTTCCAATTTTGGGAAGCTTTAGGTCCTTTTCTAAATTGGCAGATCGCATTTGCTATGAAGCATTCAAAATACTGCGAAGGAACTTTTCCTAGAGTACTCTTATTTTGTTTTTATGAGTTTTTGCTGTGATACCAAATACCTGGAGTTCATATTTTTTAAGAACAATGGCCTTGTCATGGAGGAGCCAGCTTAATTTGAAAATCTTCGCGCTGAGGATGCTTATGTGTTTGCTGAATGTGAGTCTCTGTCTCGATAGAGGCCAAAGTATTTGTGTCCGGGACAATAACTTAGCAGCTGGGCTTGAAGGAAGTTACCCGAGCAATCATCCAAGCGCAGTACGTGAGTGACATCCATGACGTGAGCACAGTTCATTGAGGTACCTCAGCTCGAATGACTTTATCGCGGGATCTACTCAGAATAGAACAGTTTCGGTCCGACATATAACTCCGCAGTACTGAGACAGGCTTTTAAGTTTGAACTGGAAACCATCGTACCACACTCTGTCAAAAGCATGAATTGTATCTAAGTAGGCCACCACCACATACTGCTTGGCTGTTTCGTTGCTCTGTAGTTGCATGGACTCTCCGGACTACAAACTGGTCAGTGGGTATGCGTTCCTTTACCATGTTAATGGAGCAGCACACAGAGTGCAGCATCATCATAGATCGCCTTAAGGTACATCCCTCAAAATGTTGATGGTTTTAAGGCTTGAAGTACGAGTATTTAATCAATATTAAAAGTGGACTACGTCTCTGTTTATATGTGAACAAGACCGAGAACAAGTTCTTCAACTATACTTTACTATATAAATAAAATAGTTATAGCTCACTTCAGTGATCTTCATAATCTAGCTTATATGGACGGACGAGGCAACAGACATGCCTATATTGACTATATCTCTCTACATTCCATAGTATGTAGGGTATTAAAACTAGAAAAGTTCAACAAAGAATAAAGCAACAAATACAATTTTGCTTGTGTGGATTTATTAAACAGATTACATAGACTAAAACATAGTAGTGAGACAAAAAAAAAGAGTTGATTGTTTTTTAATAACGCTTCCGCGACTCGGTCTCACTACCCACCAATTTCTGCAAATCGCGATATTTTCGTATGGCATTCCGTACAAATTCTGTGGCACGACGCACGCGTTCCGGCGTCATTTCCTCTGCAATCATGCGTCCCACATCGTCGGCACCATTAGAGCGCAAGTAGGTCACCGTTTTGTTGGAAAGATCACAGAGTGGCGTCAGGCGACAAAGTGCGCTGGTAACAGCGCTACCGAATAGAATCATGCCCACAGTTGAGACAATGGCGGCAATAATGCGAAAGAATGTGGACATCATAAGTGTCGAGAGCAGATTGGAGAGCAGCATGCCGGGATTGAGTAGCGAAGTGGTTGCCGCGGTGGTTGTGCTGGTGCTGGAATCGGTACTGGCGCTGGTACTGGTGCTGGTTGTAGCTGCAGTTGTGGGCACCAAATAACCCTCGTAGCCTGTCTGTACTACATAAGAAGCCGGATAGGGATAGACAGCGGTCTGAGGAGGGTAAACATGTCCAGCTGGTATAGGCGGTGCATAAGGTGCATAGCCCGTAGCAGCACCAAATTGATTGACATAATGTTGAAACATTTCCGGGCTGATGACGCTCGCATAAATGGCAGGATCATAGCCACTGGCGCTGGCTAGCTGATCAGTTGCCTAAATTAATTAAAATGGTTTAATAAAAAATGTGCAAAATAAATCTTTGGCACTATTTTACTTACGCCCACTGTGCCCATGTATGTAGTCTTTTGCTGCTGCTGCTGCTGTGGTACTTGTTGTACATGTTGCTGTGAAGCAGCAGTTTCCAATTCTTCTGCATCGGTGGCATTTGGTTTGTCTGTTGCTTCATTGGCTGCATTAAGCGTTGTTACTGTTGGTGCATTTGTCACCGCTGACTCAGTCTGCGCCTGCTGTCCATTTTCCGGCGGACTTGGTAACGTGTCTAGTGGCACCGTTGCAGCTGCACCACTTCTAACGAAGAGCAGCAGCAAAATTGTTACAAAATTTATCAAACCTTCCTGCTTCATTATTTCTATGTTCTATACAAAGTCACACGCACAGGATAACTAACTTGCTGCGCCTGCATGCTGCACGTTTTATAGACTCGTCAATGTCCTGTTCTCGTTGTAAGATTATTTGGCACATTTTCGTTGAAAAACACACACAGACACACACACAAATCTCTTCTAGCAACTTAAATGCATTCCATTGTACGTTCTTTGCTTGAGATTTTCTTGGAAAAATACTTATTGCGCACATTCAATACCAAAATGTCCTTGGAATTTTTCTAAATTTACGGATTAATGTTTTTTTCTTATTTTTTTTTCGTTTTGTGTTTGAAAATCTCTCACACCACAGGTAGTTGCATTTGGTTAGAAAAGCAGACACTTGCAGCAGGTAAAACGTTTTACGATTGAATGTCACCGGCAGTCTGTCGCCTGAAAGATTTGCATCTTCTTCCAGAGCAATGTTGCCGGCGACGCAGCCTCATTAGTGTTACAGTGCTGGCGAAAATATTTAAACTGTATGCAATTTTGCGGCAGCGATTGTAGTGTACAGTGCTGACAATGAAAAAGTGTCTGAAAATGATTTATTGTTGCGGTATATTTTCTAAGCGTACAACGAGGCACAGTATACTCGTCTATAAATTGCAGCACTGTGTAATATGCCAGATGACACAAGATACATCGATTGTTGCCAAAGATCTTCAGGCAATTATTTACATAGTAAGCAGTATAAAAAAATGTCAAGATCAAACTTTAAAATGAATAATATTGCATTCAAAGTTTTATTCAATAGGTGTTTTGTTTGCATATGCTTTTGAAACCATAAATTGAATGATTCTATATTTCTTCAAAAATTAAAGATGCATCCACAGCACATTTAGAATTCGAAAAAAATTTCGAAACAGTATTCATGTGTCTAAACCTACACTTATCACGCTTTTTCGTATTTTATCTGACCACGCTTGGGAACACTAAAAAGTCCAATATTTGTTGTGCTGCTCTTTATAATCTCCAGGACAGGATGCATCCCTTAAATAAAAGAAGTGTCTACCATAAGGAATCTCCATATTAATATCAAATTTTAAATAACCATAATAAAATTATTTTGGATTCAACAAATAATTAAAAGTGGATAGTTTGTATAGAGATTACGACTTTAAATGGACGTGCCATAGTGAAGTGAACTTCGAATAGAAATAAACCTCTATACCGAAATTCAGCATAATTATTCAAAAAAAATTATACAAAGAAAATAAGTACCAATAATTTGACAGAAGGGCTTGTCTAGAACAACTCACCTCGTCGATCTGGTGAAGTATATTACTTCATAGGATCAATGATTCCTCCATTTATGCGCTACAATCTTATACTAGCTGATCCGGTGTACGCTGCAACGCCCCTTTTTATGTTTTTTTTTTATAGGATGACGTATGAACAAAGCCATTGATATTCGTATCAAAATCGGTTCCGTCGTTTCAGCGATTAACCGGAATATAAGTGCCGTGTGTACATTATATGCATTTATTAAAAAACCGTTATTCTAATATTACAAACACGCATTCCAAATTTATATGAATAGATTTTCGATATAAATTTTTCGATTCTACGGCAATAAAATAATGTATATGTAAGTCATAAGGTCCAATATGTAGAACTTGAATACAGCAACGATCGTTCAACGGTGACAATTCGATTAAAACAATTGACAATTCTAAGATCACACAAGAATACAGAGACATGGAGAGAAGGAGATGTTCAGACTTTCTGAAACTAGATTGCTCGGACAAGGCGTATCTTACACCATTGCAAGAGACTATTGCATCCACAGCAGGAAATGTCAAAGACGAGCAAACGGTGTTGCCTACAATACATATCTATCATATGTAAAAAACACCGAGTCTATCAAGCACAGAAGATGACAATATTGGGCAGATGGTTTTTCAGCCTTTGGGGAAGTTATTAGACAAACATGGTTCCGCGCAGCCTATCCATAACTTGGGTCCAGGGAATAATGAAAGACATTTACATTTGCTTCCACCCTATGCTGTAAGTAGCGGTAATAGATGGACTAAAAAGACTAAAGTTAAATGATATAAAAATTATTGACATAATAGGATCGGTTTTTATTGGGGCTACACCATTTTGAAAGTCTTTATACCGATTTTGAACCTGAACAATTCAACTTTTTGAACACATTAAATAAAACTTTTTCAAATCTTTATGTTTCATATATTTTCACATATACATACAATTCTTCTGTAAGTGCATCACTGAACTGACTCGAAACTGCTAGACCGATTTTGATGTTAATATTTGTGTGTGTTTGAGATGGTGACTGCTGCGTTTAGATTCATACCCGACTTCAAACTCAAGACTATAACTCATGCTTCGAAAGATGGAAAAGTTTTCAGGGAATAAAATTTTACACAATTACAAAATAAAGTAGAGAAATTAGGTCAAACTTCAGAAATCATAATCTCGATTAAAATTGTTCATAGGAACAACATATGTATTTGGTTGAAACATGTTTTTTTTTTTTTATTATGCTGCCGGGATGGAGATGACTCAAATTAATATTTTCAATTGATAAAAATTCTGGAAGATATAGACAAAACTTAAAATATTTTATATCTTAAATCTGCTTGCATAACCTTTTATCTTCAAACACCCCGACAAAAAAGTCATTAGGAGCTTAATCTTATGAATGATTTGACCAGTTCAAATCTTCTCTTTCCCAGGAAATCAATTAGTGAACATCGAAAAACACCAAAATTTTAACAATACAAAATGAGTATTAAAGTCTAAAACAAATAAAGTTTTTCGGATAATAATATTACACAACTCACCAATAATAAATGTAATTAAAAACTAAAAATTTCCTTTGGAAAAATTAGTATCAACATGCCCTACGGACTCCAACAAAGAACTGCAACCCACTCACAAACCTCTGACACTTCTTAGAATCAAGCATTAACGCTTTCATGATATACTACAGAAAACTTGAAGAGATATCCTTATACAAGACAAAAGTTATCATCCGATATTAAAAGTCATCACCATAGAAAACTAAATAATACAAATTTAGCTTCTTCCATTATATACATCTGTATGCTTCTACGAAATATTAACCATTGCAGTAGGACTTAAGCTCCATAATAAATAATCGGGAAAACTGAATATATGTACAGACTAGACTCTCTTTCCTCCATCGACGCAATAGCAAATATTAGCAGCTTTGAATATTACTTCTTTTTAGCACTTAATCTCATAACCAAATATCACATCCAATTATTATTAATGTGGATTTCAGAACATATTAATATTACTTGCAGACTTCACCGCCAACCACCCCATATAAAATACAAATTTTAAATAAACTTGTAAAATTCCGAAGAAGTCCTAGTCGATTTCACGAAAAATGTAGTCTCTATCTATTACCGTTTCCGAGATCCTTTCGTTCATACAGACGTACAGACGGACATGGTTATATCGACTTCTCTATCACTCCTGACCATAATGGAGGTAACTTTAGGGGGTCTCCGACCATTAGTTCGACCTGTTACATACATTTGCACAAAACCAATAGAATTTTGTACCTTCGGTACAGGGCCTAAAAAATAAATAAAGAAATATTTCTCAGAATTTAGCCAAATTTTTCTATTACTTTTATTTCATGCCATTAAATCTGCTTGCATTTGTACTTCTGACTAATATTTCAACTGGAACTGTGCTCCAATGCCTGTCTTGCGATGCCAATAAAATTGCATATCATCATTTGCCACTGCATTCTGCTGATCATCTCCAATATGTACTAAACACATCATAAAGCGCCACTTGCAAATAAATTATTCAATTTGAATAAACAACTCAATTTGAATGCGTTTGAAATGAAATGCGTTAATAAATAATTCAAACTAATTAGTCGCGTGTTCGTGTTAATTACTTTGTCAATTACAAGTAATTGTATTTTTTTTTTTTTTAATGTTTTTTATTGTAAAACACGCGCTCAGTTGGAATGTTAAAGTTCCATGTACACTGATGAATCAATAAATTTAATTTTAGACATGAAACAACAACTAAAAGTGACCGACTTTTGGCTCAAAGCGTTACGAATAAGCCAGCCAACCTACGAAAAACATTAGCGCCACCCACTGCTCCAAAGGCCAATAATACTTAAAAATAAAATGCTCGAAAGTATTTTATAAGACCCCCCAAAAACCAAACCATGGCTTGCTGTCCTGTGCTGCTGTTGTTGTATTTATTTGTAAAACGCTAAACCGTCTCCTGGCAACGTTCGCTATGAAAACTAAACGAAAACAAATAATTTTGTATAAACAACCAAATTGTTTTTTGTTTTATTTTCTTTTTCTTTTTCATTTGCTGCCTGTGCGCTTTATTTCATAGAAGTGTCCACTTTGGAAAGGACTAAATTATATCATCATCTTGTGCGCGCTGTGCGCTGAATTGAATAGAACTAGCGAAAGAGTTCAAAGCGCGCGCCAAAGTCAAAGTGTTGCGCGCTGTACGAAGTGCTGCTCTTTTATAAGTTCTATTGCGGGGCAAGTAACTGTGTGCACAAGTGGTGGTAGTTGTGGCTTTATTAAATATACATAAGGATTTTGCATTAATTGTAAGAAAAATATTGCAGGCCAAACCAAGTGCAACTGCACGGCGCCCTATACACTATACACCCACAACAAACACGTTGGGTGATAAGAACGGCAGAGAGTGTAACATAAACAGCACACGAAGCAGTGAACTGAAGTACAATTGCGGCAACAATCTAAGCTGGGGAACTGCATTGACTCGCTAGCCGTGGTGCAGCACAAACTTGTGCATCAAATTGTGTAAGTGAAAAACCGTTCAAATGTATAGCATACATTTGGGCGCGAAGTGTTTTGCGCCGTCAGCGAGGGGCGCATGAATTATATTCAATGTGTGTTCAATACGTATTCAAATTGCCAATAGTTAAAAATAATTAATGATTATCGATTGGCCACGTGTATCATGCCATGTCATGTCCTTGTACAATGACACTTTAAAGTCACTCATTAGACACGTCTCTTGACCGTTTGACCGTTTGCCCGGTTATCGGTTTTGTACATTCTTATTTCGCTATTCAATCGCTCGATACATCATTTACGTGCCGCACGCCAATCGAATGTCATTTTATTTCAATGTCCTTTGATACGGCACACATTGTTAAGGAATTTGTTTATTGTTGTTTAATTAGCGGCGGTAAAATGCCTCTCGTATTGTATTATCTGCCACCGAGTCCACCGTGTCGCTGCATTCTGCTGCTTGCCAAAATGCTTGATCTCGAACTGGAGCTGAAGACCGTCAACGTCTTGGAGGGAGAGCAACTAAAGCCGGAATTTGTTGAAATGAATCCGCAACATACCATACCAACTGTGAACGATCAAGGATTGATTTTGTGGGAGAGGTAAGTGAAGTGAAGTTGCAATTTATTTTTTTGTTAAGAATAGATAGATATGGATAGATAGTTAGATAGATAGATAGATAGATAAATAAAAAATAGATCAACGCACTTGGAAGTGAGATGTTTATCCTTCAATAGATTCTATTGTAAAAATAAAAAACCCTTCACAGATCTATTTTCTTGGGAAGAGGTTTCAATCTTAATAAAGTTAACAGTCTATACATAGATTAATATATGTTTGAATCACTCTTACAGTCGAGCCATTCTAGCCTATTTAGTCGCAGCCTATGGCAAAAGTGATGCACTTTATCCAAAGGACATACGCGTTCGTGCACTTGTCGATCAGCGCATGCAATTTGATCTAGGCACACTCTATGCGCGTATGGGAGCCTACTATGTGAGTATTTATTGCAAGTATACACTACAATAGTATCATGTATTATTGTATAATAGTTCCCAGCAATGTTTTATGGCGCCGCACTCGATGAATCGAATCTTGCCAAACTGCGTGAGGCTGTCGGCTGGCTGAATACAATACTGAAGGGACGCAACTATGCCGCAGCGGAGCATTTTACCATTGCTGATTTGACGCTGCTTGTCACCGTCTCACAACTGGAGGCTTTCGAATTTGATCTGCATCCTTTTAAGGACTTACAGGAATGGTTTCAGCGCTGCAAGGATCATATGGAACCATACGATTACGAGGAGTTGAATACTAACAAGGCAGCAATACTTGCCGGTTTGCTAAAATCAAAATTACAGGGTTAAATCTTTATATTATGTATTAATAATAATTATAATCAATCAGTAATGCAATAATCTATACGAAGTGTTAAAATAAAATTTAGTGAAGTTGATTAGATGCGAGGAGTGTTAAATCAAATTTATTTTAGATATTATTTGGTCCGCGTAATGAAGCAATATTAATTGAAAAACCGTCGCTCATGGTCGAAAATGATGAAGATTATCTATTTTTATAGTAAGTGCCATTCTTTCGTCACGCTTTTATATAAAGTCGATGAAATTCTACATTAAAGTGCTATAAAAATATTTGAAAACTCAATTTAAACAGTTTAAACTCTGTTAATTAATCAAAACTGCTGTGCACTATATACAAACGCATCAAAGGCAGCATGAACAAAAAAAAATTCCCATTAAGGGTCAAATCAGCAACATTTATCTATATTGATTGCCATTATGCTTGGCACTAATGTGCAGTGAGCCTTAATCAACTGCTACAACCCAAGGCATATATGCTTGATTATCAATGGAACATACCACATAAACTTTCGCTTCAAGCTTTGAACAAAAAACGTTTAAAAATATATTCGAAATTAAGTTACCGCAAGCTGCCGGCCAAATGAAATCAATGTAGTCAGATACTAATATACTAACAACACCTAACGTTCTAGATACATGCTGTGTGCAGCTATGAACTCCTTAATGAGCCTGCATGTATGTGTGTGTGTGTGTGTAAGTTTATTTGTAATATTGTAGGTGTTCAAGTTTGTGTGTTAAATCTAATAAAAAAGTCAGCACATGATAGCAAGAAAGCAAAAACAAACCAAAAAAAAGGATATGCCAACACATTAGGAACTTTATTAACTGCTCAAGCGGTGAAAGCGCGCCACTTAAATCGGTTTAACGTCCACCCACTTGCTATTTTTAACAAATAATCAGCAAAAAGATACAATGAGCAACGTTAAGTTCGGCGACAACGAAGTTTTAATACCCTTAATGAAAAAAAATATTAAGTGTCTATGAAGCACAGATTTACAACAAAAATATGTTGCAACAAAATGTTGAAGAACATTAATTAAGGATTAGTATTCTCAGGAAGTTAATGAGTTGTTGTCCGATAGACTAGCTGATCAAGAACAGACAGACCACGTGCAGTTCTACATGTTCCTGGCCGATTTTATTACTGTTTTTCAGCGAGAAACCGTAGAGGCCGACCAGCAGGTTTACACTCGTGCTTTGAAAGACAGTAATCATTCTGGCTATATCAAGAATCATAAGATGCGTAGAAGAATGACTAGTATAAGTGTGTCACACTGCTCTAGGAACATATGTAGCTTAAAGCATTTGGATGTTTTGTAGCGAAATTTTAAATAAATTTTATTCACCGAATCTTTCCCGATGCTTTTTATGTGCACCTTATTCAGTCAATATTGCATTGAATTCCGTATAAATTGACCGTGGCTACATAAAATTCTTCAGATTGATTCTAATATAATGATATAACATTTGGTGAAAGTGGTTTAATCTTCATGGAGAATATTCGGCAAATGGAAATATAAATGACATCCTTCATAGAGAGCTGCAACTGGAACCTATGTCAGATATTTGTTAAAGACATTTATTTGCAATGTATTTATTTACTTTGTATAGAGTGGGTAATTCTTCCGCACAGAGTTTAACTAAATGCTGGCACATATGAAACATATAAAACTTAAAAAATTTAAAAAAACATATTTTATTTTTCAATAGTTCAATAGCCACTTCCTCCACGGGATCAACGGGTCACTTCATCTTCGAAGATGGCTCTGAAATGACGACTACCACTTTTGGGACCATACCTGCACCTTAACTTAACTGATTTTTTTAAAGCGAATTGTGGCTAATAATTGTTCCACTTCGAGCAGAACAGCATCACAGACATATTTTGCAATCTATTCCGAAGACGATCATTTGCATGATATCATATTCGTCTCTAAATACTTCTCACGCCAAATCCGTGGCAACAGAAATGTGAGACAGGGACAGCAGGCGATTTTGTGGACCTTTTGGAGATGGTTTGGTCGCTATAAAAGTGGTGATTTTAAGGATCGACTGGGTTAACCCAAAGAGTTTGAAGACGAAGAATCGGAATTATTGTGGAGCAATGTGAAATGCATAAGGAGTTCTCCGAATTTATTGGGAGTGGCTGAGTGAAATGGGAAGTCTACGCCACCCGCCAGAAATCGCAAACACATGGCCTGTCCCAGCAGAAGTTCACTTGATATGAACAATCCAAGAAAATGGGTCGCTGAAGAGATAGACTTAAGCTTGTACAGCAATCAATTCGTATCAGACCCAAGCAAATGTATACTGAACAACCAAAATACAGCAGAAAATACAATCTAAAACACTCGATCTATTGTTTTATGGTTTTCTCTGAAGTTTTCAAAATTCTAACACGAACAATTGATTATTTCTAATCTGGCAGGCAATGGTTTGCAATTTGTTGGTCTGGTTAATCAAATAAGATTCAGGTTGACCGGATTTTAGAAACATCACAAATACAGCATATTTCCATTGACTTTCTGTCAATAAAACTAACACATTACTCCTACTTCCGGAAGTGCTTTAGCAACAGTACAGTGTTCAGAGACAGGGAAATTTAAAAACCACAGAAAACTTTATCTGCGGTGGAATCAAAAGGAATTTTGTAACTTTTATTGTTGAAATAAATCTTATTGAATTTCTTTTTGAATGTAGCGAGCCATTTATTGTCATTAAATAATTCAATTTAAATACTTTGATTAATTTTGTTTGGGAGCGGTACCTTCAAGTGGTCATATCGTGGTCATTCTAATTAGTATGTTGCTTCTGATTGTAAACTAGCAATGTACCAACTTTAAAACCAAAATTTTCATTAAAATTCAAAATTTTAGAAAAAAGTATTACACCTTTTCACACTGTGTGTGCAGGGTATCGAACTAAATGCTGCGCAAGCGATGCTGGAGAGAAATTGTGGGTTTCTGGTTCGATTTGTGATACTGGAGCTGCTGCTGCTGCTGCTGGTGCTTTATTGTCAATCGCTGCGCATCCTTGCTGCCAGTTGCCACTTGCACGTATTGTTAACAACATCGTCCTCGTTCAACAAAGATGTCATCGCGTTTACTTTTCATATCGAGCGCATGTTTAGTTTTGTTATTTTGTTGCATGCAGCTAGAAACTGTAGCTAAGCAACAACAACAGCAGCAGCAGCAGCTGCAACAGCAGAAACAATTGTGGCTGGGTAAATAACTGGCAACACATGCTGCCTAAATGCAACTAACAAATCATTGCCATAGATTGCTCCTGTCTGCACGCCACACATGAGCGTAATGTGAGCCTCACTTCCGGCTGGCATACGCTTAACTTCAATGCTACATTGGCGCGCGGTGCCAAGAATAATTGCTACATGATCTTCATAACAGGCAACGCCGATGAAATTGTAGCATTTCGTATTAAGCAATTGCAGCTGCGTGCAAGGTAAGTGAAACGCTTAAATGTAAGTCAAGTGAAATACTTCCGCGTGCAGTGTCGTTGCACAGCGCGTATGCGCAATGATTGAATACTAAGGATCAGGTCTGTCACGGTACATCAAAATTATGGCGTATAAAATTGATTACAGACTTATGTGATATGTAAATGCAACCAGCTGTGCTCGCATATCACGTATACGCGCTGTGAACCGGAAGTGGAAAAGCGCGCGCGATTTAAATATTTGGAGCAACTGGACTAAACCGTACCAGCACAGCGTTTATGTCGAACTAAAAGCAAGCAAATGTAGAACGTAGAAAATTTATCAAATTTAAAAAACCATATTTTATTGATTTGTGCGCATTTTATGAAAACCGCATCGACACAGCATATTTGCTTTGGACACACATGAAGTGCTAGGAAGGCCATCCATGGGACAGCTGCCTACCTTTGGCATGGTACATCAACTGCGCTCGGTGTGCAGCAGCTGCAACAGCTGAAGTAGAAAAAGAAAAAAAATTAAGATGAGCAGCAAAAGTGGCGGCTAGTTAAAAATATCGTCCATGAGTTTGTGCATTTTTTTTCGTTTTTTTTTTTTGCGTATAAAAGCAAATTCCGTAGCATCGCAGCAGAAAGTGCTGTAGGCGGCAGCGGCTAGCACTGTGTCCGTTCATGAGGAAGCACCATAAAATAAAAATAACATTAAAATTTCGAATCGATTTGTCAATAAAATTATAGACCAACCGCACGCCAAGTTTCAGTGGACAGCAGACAACAGCAGGCAAAGCGTGTTTAAATCTTTAGCACGGTTGTCGCGAAATATTTTTTGGAATTTTGAATTATTGTAAATTAATTTTTGTTTTGTGCGCAAAATGTCTATGGAACCAGCAGTCTCCTTTGACGATCTCGAGCGTGTGAGTTTGCAGTTCAAAGTTGAAAGTTGAAAGTTTAAAGTGTGCAGAATATGCTTAAAATTTAAAACCAATTGACAGCGTCGGCGTCGCGCCAGTGAAGCACGCAAAGCATCCTGTACACCACAGCCTGTTTTTCAAACGGATTCCGAGACATTGGCTGCCATTAATGAGATCTTCAATCCGAGTCTTAAGCTGCCAGAGTCTACGGGTCACTATACGCTGCCCGAGGAGCTGCGTGCAGATGATATAGTAGCACAAAAGGATTTGGATATAAGCAAATTGGCAGAGCTAAAGGAAGTAAGCAAAGTTTGGCAAACTAATTCAACAGAGTTTAATCTTTCTGTACGCTACGGCCAGGTATTTCTGCTCTTCGACACTGATTGTGATGGTTTGATATCGAAGGATGATCTACGTTTTACATTTATGGCGCTCGGTTCGGAGGTAAATGAAGAACTGCTGGAGCAAATGTTAAAAGAGGTGCTGCTGCATATTTGCTGAAAAGCCATAAAATAAATATTAAACATTATGCAGGCCAAGGATCCACTGGATTATGATGCATTTGTTGATTTAATGTTTCGTCGCACTGTTGAATTGGATTCGGAGGATGTGCTGCTTGAAGCATGGAGCAAATGGGATGCTTATGGCACGGGCAAGATTGAGGAGCGCAAGTGTGTACTTAATGAAGTGCCTTTATATATTTAATTAAAAAAAAAATTTCGCACACAACAGAATCTATGAAGAGCTAACCAACTACGGCGACAAAATGAGCATCGGCGAGGCAAAAGAAGCACTCAAGCATGCACCATTGGCCAAACCGAAAACGCTCGAAGAGCCACCCATGATTGATTATCCGGCCTTCTGTCGCATGCTGTGTGGCATGCGCAAACGAAAGCCCGTCAATGATGCTGCGAATGTCGACGATTAAATAGGCCAGATTAGTGGAATTTACGGAATTTTTATCGTTAACGCCAACTTCTGTTAGACCTTCTATCAAAATAAATCACGAAGAACTTTTTGCATTACATTGCGAAACACATCGTTTTTACCGCGAATCTATTTTCTTATTGAAATTCTTTTCCATTTGTTTATTTTGTTTTTTTTTTTTTAGTTTAGTTTAGTTTATTTATTTTTAGCTATTTGGCAGCCAATAATTGTCAGAGCTCATTTCATTTTACATTCGATTTGTCACTAAAGCCATTTTCTTATATGCGCCGCCCTCTTTTGTACGTCACCGATGTCACTTCCGTTGCAGCTGTTTGGATATTGTCGAGGTTTTTCCATATCTGCGTGAGCCAGTTATTGAGAACTCAACGCTGCCGGAGCATATCTGGTGCAATGGCACAAAAACAAAGCACTCAACAATGCCCAATGGCTCCATGTCAGAGGAGCAGGTTATTTATAGCGCCGGCAAAGTGTTCGGTTTGCGTTTGACCTTTCTGCAGCCGACACCGCCACCTTCAAAGGCTGACGCAGCGACAGGAATAGCGAAAATCGATTCGTGGCTACTAAATCTAACAGCTGAGTATCGATTTTTGAAGCGCGGTGAGTGTTGGATAAACATTTGTGGAGATACAATATTTATTTATACATTCTTTTTTTTTGGATTTGCCTGCTCGTTAGATAACTTCAAAACCGATGGACGTCTTATACCAGGCACCTTCTGTGACTATTATTTTTTTGCCGATACTGATGTCAGTTTAACGCCGAAGCTGCAAATCTGGCGCTACTTTCATTCGCCACGCTTTCCGGCCAACTATCCGGCACACATCAAGTGTGCATATAAATTTTTGGGCAGGTGAGTTTGTGCAACAACTATTTATTTGCTGTCAATGAAAAAAAAAACACTTCTTCCAAAATAATCAAGAACGTATGAGGTGTGTTCAAATAGAGACATCCTTAGAAACTTCTCTAATAGTGAATCGAGGATTATTCATAACATTTTTCTTCTTTTGTTCCTACAATGCAATTTACTTCAAAACCTTAAAATAACATTCAAACTTCATTTGTACAACTTCTTTCCACTTAACCTACAGACCTGAAAGCCATGTGGAAATAGTCTTCGAGGAACTGGAACTACCTAAACGTGCCGAACAATCGAGCTGTTCTGCATTGGATGCACTAACCATCTTCGATGCTGAGTCGGCACACATGAATGCAGTCATTGATGTACTCTGTGAATCAGCAACGACTGCTATACACAGTACACGGCACATCGTCAGCTCTGGACCGGATTTGCTAATCGAATTCAATGCTAGTTCGAATGTAACTGCCAAGGGATTTCGCGGCAAGTACAAATTCCTGCAGCAGGAAAAGAGCAATAGTAGCTCTGCTAGTGCTAAGGCTAAAGTAGGAGGCAACCAATCAACGGATGCTGTAGTCGAGGCGGTTATAATGGAGCAAATATTGTCCGCTGCGGCAGCATCAGCAAGCGGCAAGCAAAAGGATGTAAAGGCTTCAAGCGCGCGTAATGACTACGCCGGCAAGTTGAGTGGGGGTGAGTATGACCTACTTGTATATAAGCATCGAACTGATAAAAGTTATAGCGTCATAGTTTTTAACCACAAAAGCAGCTGCTAATGCGTATATATTGTCAACATTTTGGCGCCGATTTTGCGCATAAATTCATTTTGCCATTATTAAATCGAATTATGCTAATAGACGAGCTTTGCTTGCTGCTCCAAAGGCAATTGCTGTAAATATTGCCGCTGCTATTGCCGGCGACGCTGCTAATTCCCAACGGAAGCGGAAATGTGTTTGCTTGAACTTCCTTGCTACATTTTCTCCATTTTTTTTTTTTTTTTTTTGTTTCTTCTTATTTGCTACATCACTCGACTCTCGACTTTCGAACTGGCATCTTTGGTTGCTTGTTTTCAGTTTGAATTGCTGCGTTTAGCAAATCGGAGGTTAACGCTGCGTCATGAAATATTTTATAGTGTTTGGTTTTGTGTTTTTAGTGCAAATCGAAAAATGGTTGCCAAAAACCTTTGCCGAGCTACAAATAGAGCCCAGCACAGCGCCTTGTCAATCGCGTTTGCTGCACATAGAGCCGAGTGAGTGCACCAATTAAAATAAAACAAAAATTTAACAAACCAAAATTGCATTTATTTGCATTTACCACAATAAAAACTTAAAAAGTGACCAGATCAGTGCCAGACCACCACTGCAAAGCAGCACTTGCGACGCGCGATGAAGTATCTCCAAGCTGAAAGTGTTTTGCAAAATTTAGAATTATTTACTTATTAAATATTTAAGTACGCACCGTTGCCATAACTTAATGCCCTGCGGTATGGACGTCGGCTCCTCTTTGGCCAAAAAGCGTCGCATGCCGCCCAAAGCATTATAGAAATATTCGCTCCAATGCACCGCACGCATATTGAATGGAAATAGTTCTTGATCCGCCGCAGAAAGCATATTCCACAAACGATGCGTATTTTCCGTCGCGAAAGTCCAATTGCCACACGTAAAGAATGAGATTAAATCGGTTGACTGATGTATACGTTGATAGGTGCGCACCAGAAAGCGTTTACGTCCTGCTAGCAGTAGACCAAAGTCAATAATGTAACCCGGTATGATGTGATAGAAGAAGCACAGCAGCTTATAGTTGAACATCGAGGTGGTGGTTATTAGAAACGGAAACCACAACATTTTGGTTAATGGCATTTTGGGTCCATGCTGCTCAACAGCGCTGCGATAATCGTTCCACTTGAGTTGATTGTGTGCATCGGGTACCAGATTGTAGATGACAGGCGGTTGTGTGCGACTATTAAAACGTTTATACATCATTTCTATATAGTTTAAAAATTTACATTTTCTGCACTACTCACTCTTGCTGCACGCTTACTGCTGTGCTCCAGGCACAGGCTAGCATTGTATTGGCACAATAATCCACCGGCACCACACCCGCTTCAGAATTCATTTTCGCATACATGACGCGCAGTACACCATGTGAGACACCATACAATATGGCAGTGGGTCCATAGATATTATCAATCCAACCGGAGACCGGCTCTTTATAGGTGGCTATGACTAAAATTAGTGAAGAAATTAAAAATTTAAGTGCCACTTGCAAGTTGTGTCCATCTAACCTATGCCTGGCCGAAATATGCATATGGGCAGATCACCGGCCTCCGTTAAAACCACCTCCTCGGACAGTGCCTTTGTAAAGGTATAGGTATTGGGAAATTTATCGCACAACATAGGCGACATCTTATCAAACATTTCTTTGCTCAGATTCTGTTTTAACGTCAACAATTTAGCAGTATTGCAGCTCAAACGATGTGTATAGTAGCTCTCATCAATGTGGCTGTCTAAGCAATTGGCAAATGCGGATGAAACATGCACAAAGGCCTGCAATATAAAAATCATATAATCTCCAAAAAAAAAAGAAGTCTTCACACTTTACAAACCTGCAGTTTTTTCATGCGTCTGGCCAGCTTAATCAGGTCCAGTGTTGCTATTGTATTTATTTCGAGTGCCGTACTAAGTGGCTCATTAAAACGCACTGTCGCCGCACTGTTCACCACAATATGTACCCTCTCCTCAAGCAGCTGACGATGCTCGTGCGTAATACCCAGCTCTGGTTGTCCACAATCACCGGCTATGGGCAGTAGCCGCTTCATGGCGTCGGGTTTTTGTTTCAACAGTATTTCGAAAAGCTATAGAAACCAAAAGCTATTGGCTATCCACAAATTGTATTTATTTTTAAGCTGCTTACTCACTGGATCCTTGAACATGTCCTCCAAACGCTCAGCAATAGTTTTCTCTTTTTTGGCTCTTATAAGCACATAGATGCACTCCACTTCTGTAGCACGCAGCATTTTTTCAATCAAAACTGAAACAAATCAATTTAAAAAAATTAATTTTAAAAAAAAATTTTAATATTTACTATTTATAACAAAAATAAAATAAGTAAGTGCCTAATTATGTATGCAAACAAAAGGGAGGACGGAAGTATCATAGGTCATTCAAATTCAATGGGTGTGCGATTTCTCACACACGACCCCTAACGCATCCGTGACTGTTTGACGATGTTCAGCCGCAACTGAAACAAGTTTTGTCTCCTTTTCTTTATCGTAGACGAAACTTGAGTTCATCACCTTACACTAGATACCAAAGAAATAGGGGGTTTCTCCAGGTGAACGTGCACCAATATTGGTATTGGTTGGTATTTTAGATCGAATGCGGACTCATTCACATCGATTAACATGAAAAGTATTAAGCAACCACTGGCAACTATTAGTGACCATCACACCTTCAGAATATTCTTCAGATTTAGCCTCCTGTGGCTAATTTCTGTTTCCAAACCAAAACATATGGCTGAGCGGTGAGAGATTTTGCCCGGATGAAGAGGTCATCCTTGAAACAAAAGCTTATTTTGATGAGATTTCGCAACCGTTGCTCTTCACAATTAATGTTCCAAGTTGTTGCATTTAATTTTCTCTCTTCTAATTGATAAATATGTACATGCATGTTGATCATGTAAAATAACCTTATGGCCTGCTTAATTGCATTGTTGTACGCCCCTTTTTCCTACGGTTCAATTGGTATCAGATATCATATAATCAACGGGGATTTTTGCTATTTTCTTTGAATTTTCCATCACTTTCAGATGAAATTTTTAAATACATATTTGAAACCGGTTTCAATGCATCGAGAAGATGAAAAAAATTATTCCTTAATGAACATGAGAAGCATTGAGAGATAGAGTCTACAAGTTTGAATATTAAATAAACGGGTCCAAACTATTTTGAAAAGTAGCTAAAAACCGTAAATTTTATGAAAATTCTCTAAAATAATACACAAGGATATAGATCAGAATATAGTTATCATACAAATCTATGTTTTGAGATGGTACAGGGTATCTCAAGGTCGAGCAAACTCGACTGCAACAATATATATTATTGTTTCTTTTTATTACAAATTTACTTGTCTATAATAAGAATCCATAAAGGTAAAGTCGGTTGCAGTGAATTTTGAAGTCTTGAAAATATATTTTGAAGAATTACAACCAAAATGACCCGTATAAACGATGCAATTTTACGGTTCAAAGAAATAAAGCAGTATTTGCAGCAATTGTACCAGCAAAACGGGTATTCCAAATATAAATACATGATGAAGCCACTTGTGTTGGTAAGAACAATCTTTGGCTGGTCATAATTCTTCTCACAGATCGGAATGGCTCGGAAATTTAATCGTTCGTGGGAATTGAGATCTGTCGTGTAAACACCTGCTGATCAAAGCTGCAACTCACCAACTACTTATGTCCAGTGACAGTGCCAAAGGTGAAAGATGTCCCGTATTTGAGCTTCCACAAATTCAAACTGCAAATCTATCTGTGTAGCAGCTCCGCAGAAGACCATTGCAATACAGCTAGCAGCAGCAGCGTCAACAGAAACACTAAACTTGGTGCTGCACCAAATACCTATACAATCAGCCTACGGTCCACTGAGAAGCTAAAACAGTTCAACATGCCAAATTGTTGCGATATTTTGAGAATGTTATATAAAGTGTTTCTGGGTTGAGTCTTTCGTTCGAAAAGCTTCTTAATTACTTTTTACGACACCCAGAAAGAATCTTTGGTAAGGGTTACTGTGCACATTCTCTGAAAAAATCTTAAACTTCCACAAGCATCAAACATTAAACGACGCATTAAAGTTTTTGAATAAAAAAATGTTTTTTTCCTGCTAATTTTAGCTTAAATTGCTAAATTTGTTGTGTCTGTCAATGCTAATGAAATACTCCATGAAGATCTATATCGGACCACGAGACAGGGTAGCTTTTATACAAATTTGTCTCCATTCCTGGAATTTTGTTCTAAGAAAAATAACAAATTTGTTGTATCTTACACTAATTCCAACAAAATATCTCACACGGATCTAGACAGGAACATATGCACCGTAGCAATTTATGGTCCACTACTAGACAGGATATCTCGAAGTTGAGTACACACATCTGCAGCGTTCTTTCTTATTTTTATTTTGTATTTCAATATTTTAGTCTATTAATTGTATTTTTCGCATTAAAGTGTTATGATTCAAGAGTAGATATTCCTTTTGGATCTCAGAAACATGTTGGCTTCTATAACATAGCATGTCCCACACAAACTTAACATGTAGCGCGCATTAAATGTGCTGTTATATCGCAAATGTGTCGAAAATAATGTTTCAACTTATTTAAATAGCAACATTCCCAAAAGTGTGGGAACAATGACTTTATTTGGTTTTTTTTTTTATTTCACTTGTTTATACGCAAATAAATAAATTCCAAATCACTTTCGATTTCAATTCAAATTCGATTCAGTTCATATACTTTTTTTGGGAATAATGATTTATGCACTTTGAATAATACCTTTTCCCAAAAATCCACTGCCACCAGTCAGAAATATTCTTTTATCTTTGTAAAATGTTTGCATTTCAGTTTCCATATTTAAACTTTTTATATATTTGGATATGTAATAAAAATTAAGCACAACCGGTTTCCTTTTTTACAAATTTCCAAAAATGTAATAAATCCAAATAAAAATTGTCCAAAAACGATATTTAACGAGAACACAAAATTAGAATAGCTTTCGCTTCACTGGTCAACCGACGACGCGTTAATGAAATCTTATTGAATCTGGCAGCGGGCTTTTATAGTCAGTTCAGACTTGCACCTCAGGCAGACACCTCAGATGACATACAGCAAAAAAAAAAAAAACGAAAACAATCATTTAAAACACTCTAACACTCAACGCTTGCAAATCAAGTCGGGAGATCTTTACAAATAACCGCAAAAAAAAAAAAAATCAACAACAACCGCTACAAAAGATAGTACATATGTATCTACAAAATATATCTAGATACAAGTCATCCATAAATTTAAATAATATCTATTGTCGCATATGTTGATTGTGATTGGTGTTGTACAAAAATGTAATTAAAAAAATTAATACTATATACTAAATATGCTGTTGTTGTTGTTATTGTTGTTGCTGATCTTTGACCGCTGCACGGTTTTTAATTATTAAAGCAAGTTTAACTGAGTAGCTGTAGCTGCTCATTGGATAGTCGTCCGTAATGCGGAAATCGATGCGAATCGCAAGTAAATGACCTACCCCAGCAATTACTGCCAGACAATTTTCAAACCAAAACCATCAATCGAAACGGCAACACCTACCACTTAAAAATTATAGATGAACCGCACGTGTTTCCAAGCTGTGACTTAAAAACAAATTGAATTAAGTCGGAAAAGCGCAAATAGCCTTAGCAACATTCCACTTCTAGAATTTATTTGCCTGAGTTTAAGGCACAACGCAAATCGTATCGCAAATTGTATCTAGATACTTTTTGAGTTGTGACAGCAAAATGCGCTTTTGCAAGCAAATAGCCTGCTGTGGTTCAATAGTCGCATCTAATTCAAAACAACAACAACAAAACAAATCTCATGATTTTTCAATTCATGAGCTGCGCCTCTAATTAATATAAAAACGTTTTTTTTTTTTTTTTGTTTTTCGTATAAATCAATGCTTAACCGTTTAATGTATGCAACAATAATTTAAACTCTTGTCGTGAATTTGAGCCAAAAACCGGTTTTCGGTATAAGCTGAAAGCCGGATGAGGACAATTCCAATGGCACAGTTGATTTCTTAGATGCTTCTATGTTAAAATCGCGCACCATGTAGTACATCAATGCTTTAGCTTCCAATAGAGCAAAACGAGAACCTGTAAAAAAAATATAAATATATTAAATTGTTACCAGAAAATCTAAGGTTTACGTCTAGAAATTATTGTAGCATAGCGTGCTGTTATAGCCAAGTCGAGAGCGCAACAGTACTCCACGCAAAGATTGCTACTCACCAATACAATTACGTGGACCCAAACCGAATGGGAAATATGTGAACGGCTTTATCTTATCCTTGTTCTCATCATTAAAGCGCTCGGGATCGAATTTCGTTGGATTCTCAAAATATTTTGGATCACGATGAAAACCGCAAGCGGGCAGCCAAATTGCATCACCCTTCTTAATCTCAATACGTTGTCCATCAACTTCGTAGACAATATCTTTATTACATTCGCGATCCATGGCAATAGCAGCCGGCCATTTGCGCAACACCTCGGAGATCACTTGATCCATATATTTCATGCCCATCAGCGCCTCATAGTTCAGCTCCTTACCGTCCAAATTTTCATTGACCGCCTCAACTTCCTCACGCAGTTTCTGCTGCACATCAGGATTCTCCATAAGCTCATGTGCAGCGAAACAACTCAATACTGCAGACGTATCAAAGCCGGCAAAGAAAAACAAGAAACACTGCGCGACAACATCAATATCGGTCCACTCGCGATTGTGCGTCTTCGCATGTTCCGATTTTATAAGACCACGCGCCTCCATCAACATGTTGATCATGTCTGGCCGCATAATATTGTGATCCACGCGATATTTCATGGCATCCAGCACAAGATGCATGAAGTAATCCGTCGATTTCTTATCGAAAACATCAACCTTCAAGAGCTAAAAAATTAACAAAAAAATAATTAAACTAATTAAAAATAATCGAAGGACAATTTCTGCTACGCACCTTCATCAAATATTTAAAATTGGCAAATGCAAAGAATTTCAAATTCTGCGCAAAAGTGAAAGTGGTCAACTTTTTGCCCATTTTGTAGAATTCGTTTTCCTTCTGTTCGAATGAGTTCACCTGGAGACCGAATGCCGTCGAAGCAATGATATCATTTGTAAAGCGTGTGCAGTAATCTTTAAAGTCCAGCTCGAGTCCAGTGTCAACATGCGATTCACGCTTCAAACAGGCAGCCGTTTCCTGTGCCACCTGATTGATTAACTGATACATTTGACGCATTTTGCTGCCGGTGAATACTGGACTCAGTGTGCTGCGCATATCCTTCCATTTGCTGTCCTGCATCATGAATAGCGAATTACCAAAGAGATCGGAACCGGTGCTGCCATTTTCACCATTGCTATTGAAAAGTGTGCGATGATTCACGAAATGATCGAAGTCTTTGATGGCAATTTGTTTCACCAATTCTGGATCGCGTATCATCAGCAATGGCTTACGTTGGTCAAAAATGCCATAGACTCTTAAGTGGGTAAAAAAAAAATAGAAAAAGTAAATAAAAATTGTTATCTTTAGAGTGCTTTGACTGATAATGGTATGAACGTAATTGTTTTTATGTTCCATTAGAAATTTTATTGATGTAGATTTTTTTTTATTCGTTCTATACTATACATATATAACAGAAAAATGGTTATATCAGTTCATTCGAATGTTTGTAACCCATTAAAAGAGTTATGGTGTAGTATATACTTGATTAGCACGGCAATTCATATCGATCTAGACATGTCCGAGGTTGAGCCTCGATACAAAGCTCTATTATATGCTTTTGGGTGAAAAAAAAACTTATTTAATTAAAACATTATCAGCTTCAAACTCGTTATGGTGTCTTATTTTTGACCGCTGCTACACATGCATATATTAAGCCAATTCCACCCTCTGTTCAATGTCACCCCAAACACATCCACCGCCCATCTAAAGGTTTTTGTGTGAAAAAAACTTATTTAATTAAGACATTATCAGCTTGAAACTCGTTATGGTGGCTTCTTTTGAACAGCTACTTCACGTGCATATATTATTAAGCAAATTCCAACCGTTTTCAATGACACCACAAACACATCCACCGCCCCTCTAAAGGTTTTTGTATGAAAAACTTCTTTATTTCATTTAATATCGGTTTCATTTTCGATGTTAGCCTCTTTTGAACGATTGCTTCGCATGCATATAATATGAAGCATGTTCCACCCACATTTTCCAGTTAGCAACATACCAATCCACCACCCACTTAAAGTTTTTGTAAGAAAAACGTTTTTATTTCATTCTCTTTTTTCAACACTCTTTATTCATTTCAGCTTCAAATGCTTTAAGATAGTTCCTTATGGACGAAAAAAAAAATATTATGCATGTTCCAAACATTTTTTTTAAGTTTTTCTAAGCTATATAGCTTTGTTCGATTTAAAATTATCGATCGAATGGTATCAGCACTTCGGTTCAAACATTTCTAATCTCTCGCTTTTTTTTTTTGTAATTAATTTTTTTTTTTTTTAGAGCACCTTATCTGCTTTAAATATTGAATATAAATAAATTTAGTAATTGCTATCTATAAAGCCGATTGTAAACTGAACAATTTCCATGCGATAAGACAAATTAATAGTTTTATGTTTACAGTAAATGCAATGTTTAGATAAGCAAAAGATAAAGAAACGATTGCATTCAACCGTGAAATCTTCAATAATATTCTTCAAATATTTCGAATTTTTGAATGTACACGCAAATAAATTGAACTGAAACAAATTATAGAGTAACGACCTTCAAATTAGTGATGTCATATATGTATGGGACGAGTATACAACAAAAGCGTTACGATTCCCAGCACACATTTCATTCCAATGCGCAAGTTCAAGTGAGATTTAATAAAAATAATAATAATAATAATAATAACAACAAGTGACAGCTTCTCTAGCCATAACTCGTTTCGTTCATCATTAAATCGTGCCTACAAGACTACGAAATACTCTACAAACTTTAATATATCATTTAAATCTTTGATTTCTTAAATCTTAAGTCATCTCTTAAATAAAAACAAAATAAATAAATGTAGTCAAACTATAACTTGTCGGAAGTGCAGTTTAAAAGGTAAGACAGACAGTAACACTGCATTACCAACGCACTGCTTTGTGATATTGAAATTATGCATACCGAACTAAATTAGCGGATTATTCGAATGGTAGACGTGACAACCAGCAATATTTTCTAAACTTCAACTATATATGAATCAAACATATCTTAAATTCCAAATTTGATGTCTATAACTCTTATAATTTTCGAGATCTTTTTGTTCACACTAATGAAAGATGGACATACATATGTAGCTCTATCGACTCAACTTTTAATGTTGATCGAAACATTCTATATATACAATAAACTGCCTGCCACGCCTCCCACTACCAGCTACATAATTTTTTCACAGGCTTAATATACCCTACGCTCCACTTCATGGCAGGGTATAAATAAACTTCTAAAAATTTACATACTCACTTGCCGTCATGTTGATTGTATAGTCCCACAACCAAATCAAACATTGATTTTTTACGCAGAAACATATCACCCATGCTGCCAACAAACGGCACAGGTTTGTGATGCGGTATACCGCGTTTCTTGAAGAAATCATTATGGTATGAGGCCCAATAATAGAAAAGATACACCGCAAGGGCGAAAAGTAGTAGAAATTCGATCAGCATTGCGTTTGCCTCGTATATAGAAAGTAGTTAGGCTTGCTACCCTTGTCCACACTGTGTACACCGCACTTGATGCACGAATTAGAACTGTGCGCAATTCTCTAATTTGCCTGACCAACTAGACGTTAGCGTCGCACTGGAGCCAAAGCTTTCAGCGGTGCGTCGTCGTCAACATCATATTCGTAATTGTTTTAGATGGTCGCGCTGGAGCTTTCAATATTATTTGATCTATTGCGTGTTATCTCCTTTAATATACAAAAATTATAAATTAATACAAATTTTAACAATTCAAAGTGTGTTCGCTCTCAGCGGTCTATTTTTGAATACGCTTTAAGCAAAAGAGGGAAGTGTCTAATATGTGCTTCTGCATGTATGTAACAGGCCGATGGAGGCTTATCAAGCAGTATAAATGAATTTGTTGTTTCTGTACAATTAAGAAGTTTAAGAAGAGGGCTTTGATTTTAGTTCACAATTCTAAATACATAGTAGTTCCAATTCGTGTAGCCTGTTATAACTTCTTGTGGAGGAACTATTATCCAGCAGATTCATGGTCAGCATATTAGGGTAATACGACTTTCTCAGGTGTCAAGCTCGACTTTTTTTTTTTTTGTTTGTTTGTGCGTGCATCACATAAGAGCCACTTATTGGATTCAATATCAAATATCTGATAAATTAAATTAATTAAAAATAATCGAAAGACAATTCCTGCTACGCACCTTCATCAAATATTTAAACTTTTTGCCCATTTTGTAGAATTCGTTTTCCTTCTGTTCGAATGAGTTCACCTGGAGACCGAATGCCGTCGAAGCAATGATATCATTTGTAAAGCGTGTGCAGTAATCTTTAAAGTCCAGCTCGAGTCCAGTGTCAACATGCGATTCATGCTTCAAACAGGCAGCCGTTTCCTGTGCCACCTGATTGATTAACTGATACATCTGACGCATTTTGCTGCCGGTGAATACTGGACGCAGTGTGCTGCGCATATCCTTCCATTTGCTGTCCTGCATCATGAATAGCGAATTTCCAAAAAGATCGGAACCGGTGCTGCCATTTTCACCATTGCTATTGAAAAGTGTGCGATGATTCACGAAATGATCGAAGTCTTTGATGGCAATTTGTTTCACCAATTCTGGATCGCATATCATCAGCAATGGCTTACGTTGGTCAAAAATGCCATAGACTCTTAAGTGGGTATACAAAAATAGAAAAAGTAAACAAAAATTGTTATCTTTAGAGTGCTTTGACCGATAATGGTATGAACGTAATTGTTTTTATGTTCCATTAGAAATTTTATTGATATAGATTTTTATTATTCGTTCTATATTATTAGCAGAAAAATGGTTATATCAGTTCATTCGAATGTTCGTAACCCATTAAAAGAGTTATGGTGTAGTATATACTTGATTAGCGCGGCAATTCATATCGATCTAGACATGTCCGAGGTTGAGCCTCGATACAAAGCTCTATTATATGCTTTTATCAACTTCAAACTCGTTATGGTGGCTTCTTTTTGATTGCTGCTACACATGCATATATTAAGCCAATTCCACCCTCTTTTCAATGTCACCCCAAACACATCCAACGCCCATCTAAAGGTTTTTGTGTGAAAAACTTTTTTATTTCATTTAACAACAGTCCAATTTTCGATTAAGAAGTTTAAGTAGAGGGCTTTGATTTTAGTTCACAATACTTAATAGTAGTTCCAATTCGTGTAGCCTGTTATAACTTCTGTCGTGCTTGACACCTTTCTCAGGTGTCAAGCACGACTTTTTTTTTTGTTTTGTTTGTTTGTGCGTGCATCACATAAGAGCCACTTATTGAATTCAATATCAAATATCTGATAAATAGGAAACTACGTTGTGAGTAACTTTTAGCGTTTATTTCGTCAAAATCGACCTGCAGAATCCAAAGATATTATTGTTATAATATAAATTAAATTTCATAGCTTAAAATTAACTAGACACAAAAGCTATTCAAACTGTTTGCTAGTGCTTTTCTAACATATGACATATATGCTTCTTAAAATTTACGGAATTTAATTCAATTTTTCAAACTATACATTAAATTTTTGATTCTCGTCATTGCCTCACCTCTACAAAAGGAAGACAAAAATGGAACAAAGCAGCGCAAGCCGGGTCCATTAGTCTGTAATAAAATGAGCTAAAGCTCTTCGTGTATGCCTTTTTTATGAGGTAGTGCATATTGATCTAGTAATAGATTTTCTCACAAATCGGAGCCTAATTTAAACAAAATATCATGTGTGAGCAGTACATAATATAGTACCTCCACTATAGCTTCATCATCCAAATATACCTCTTGAATATATTAAAACATACGCTCAAGTAAGCTTATCACTGCTATACTATGCGTTCTCTAGTTTGATCTCTTTGCTTCACATTCTGCTCGTTTTTAGACAATAATATAAATTGCTTATTTATTCATATCGTAAGTCAAAGTAAAATCTAGCGAGAATGCGCCCATGTCGTACTACAATTCGCGTAATATTAAGTGAAAGGCTTGATAAAAGCTGCTTCACAGTCGAGCCAAGAGCTTGATCTAGGCCATACTGTAATAATACAAAGTGGCGCAACTCTCAAAATATAAGTAACTTTTCACTCAATCATACTGAATTCGCTCGAACGAAGTGCAACTTTTTTGAATACGCATGCATAACGTGCCTACATATATGTATGATGTATATGTTGCATATTTAATATATATGGTTCATATACATTATTATGGATACATATATATTGCATATATATGATGTTACATGTGTATGTTTCCTATAGACAATCAAACCATCCCCACTTTTTCAATGCATCGTACTTCTCAGAATCTCATTAACATGTAGACCAAATACAAGTATCATGCCTGTACCTGAAATCGATCTAAATATGTGACGATTTTTTGTGAAACGCTTTTATTGTGGGCGTGGCAGCGCCTCCGCCGATTTAAATCAATTGCATAGCAAAAATTTAAAAGAAAGCTTGAACTTCATCACTGCTATAGTTGCAGCAACTTCAAATTATGTTTTTAAATTTCGACGCTGTGAATTGGTGCCTATTCTTAGCATTTCCAACCTACACCAATTTTCCACACCATCTGACTTGTTAATACTAGCTATTTTACACTGCATAATTTCTTAGATTTATTATTTTTTAAGAGATATTTGGACAAGTTTAAAAAGTTATTTACGCAATTTCGTTTCAGAGCCTTCTCATGTAACCTAAACTAATCACATTTAGCTTGGTTACACTACTCACATACACATACAGCTAAGCAATTTACAAAATTTTAAGCTCTTGTGGTAAATTTCAGCCAGAAGCCGTTTTTCGGTTGTAGCTGAAAACCCGACTTGCTTAATTCCAATGGAACAGTAGATTTTTTAGCTGCTTCAATTTTAAAATCACGCACCATGTAGTACATCAAGGCCTTAGCTTCCAACAGAGCAAAACGAGAACCTGTAAAAGAATTCAAATCAGTTTCCATTTTCAATTGTAATACCAAAGCAATGAACTCACCAATACAATTGCGTGGACCTAAACCAAAAGGAAAATATGTGCATGGTTTTATCTTATCCTTGTTCTCATCACTAAAGCGCTCGGGATCAAATTTCATTGGATTCTCAAAATATTTTGGATCACGATGAAAACCGCAAATTGGCAATTGTATAACTTGACCCTTTTTAATCTCAACACGTAGTCCATCAACTTCGTAGACAATATCTTTATTACACTCTCGATCCGTTGCAACGGCAGAAGGCCATTTGCGCAGCACCTCGGAGACCACTTGATCCATATATTTCATGCCCATCAGCGCCTCATAGTTCAGTTCCTTACCGTCCAAATTTTCATGTACCTGTTCAACCTCATCAAGCAGTTTCTGCTGCACATCAGGATTTTCCATTAGCTCATGTGCAGCGAAACAACTCAACACTGCAGAAGTTTCAAACCCGGCAAAGAAAAACAAGAAACACTGCGCAACAACATCAACATCGGCCCACTCGCGATTGTGCGTCTTCGCGTGTTCCGTTTTAATAAGACCGCGTGCCTCCATCAGCATATTGATCATATCCGGCCGTGTAATATTGTGTTCCAAACGATATTTCATAGCATCCAGCACAAGATGCATGAAGTACTCCGTCGATTGCTTATCGAAAATATCAACTTTCAAATACTGAAAAAGGCAATTTAAAGAGATTTAAAATAATGAAAGTTTTTTAAAGCATGCAACTCACCTTCATAATTGTTTTAAAGTTTGAAAATGCAAAGAATTTCAAATTCTGCGCAAAATTGAAAGTGGTCAACTTTTTGCCCATTTTGTAGAATTCGTTTTCCTTCTGTTCGAATGAGTTCACCTGCAGACCGAATGCCGTCGAAGCAATGATATCATTTGTAAAGCGTGTGCAATAATCTTTAAAGTCCAGCTCGAGTCCAATGTCAACATTCGTTTCACGCTTCAAACACGCAGCTGTTTCCTGTGCCACCTGATTGATTAGCTGATACATCTGACGCATTTTGCTGCCGGTGAATACTGGACTCAGTGTGCTGCGCATATCCTTCCATTTGCTGTCGTGCATCATGAATAGTGAATTGCCAAAGAGATCGGAACCAATGCTGCCATTGTCATTATCGCTACTGAACATTGTGCGATGATTCACGAAATGATCGAAGTCTTTGATTGTAACCATTTTCACCAATTCAGGATCACGTATCATGAGCACGGGATTGCGTTGGTCAAAAATGCCGTAAATTCTTGAAAGAAATTTAAGATAAAGAGTTTTTTTAAATAAAGAGTTTTTTTTTATGATTCACATAATTAAAGTGGGGCCCATTTGATAATCACGCGCAATATCAATACTATTTAAGTACAATAAAATCTATTTAAAATATCTACATATATGTATAACAAACAAAGAAACAAGCGATAACATATATTGATCGGTTTATATGAGCTATAAATGCTATATTCAGATAAACAAAATATGAAGCAATGATTTACTTAAACATGAAATGTTAATTGATATTTGGAAATCTTGCCTAATTTGTAATAAAATTGATTTAAAATGAAACATATTGAAGCGGCCTACAAGTTAATGATGCCATATGCAAAATGCATATCCACACATTATATTCCAAAGCGCAAGTTCAAGTGAGATTTAATAATAAAAAGCAACAGCTGCCACACTATAACAGGTTTTGCATATGAACTGCCATAAGTAAACATATACCCTACACTCCAATATGCTTTTAGATACTCACTTGCCGTCATGTCTATTATATAGATCCACAATCATATCGAACATTGATTTTTTACGCAGGAACATGTCTGCCATGCTGCCAATGAACGGCACAGGTTTATCGTAAGGTATACCGCGTTCCTTGAAGTAATCATTTTTGCTGGTGGACCATCGATAGAAAAGATAGAGCGCCAGGCCAAAAAGAAATAGAAATTCGATCAGCATTACGAGTGCGTTTAGTTTTGTGTACTTTATCGTTGATGTACAGTTTAGAACTGTTCGCAAATAATTGATCGTTCAAGCAAGTAAACATTAGCGTCTTGCTGGAACCGAAGCTTTCATCGACGCGTTGTAGTGACGTAGATAGCTTTTCTCCATGGAGCTTAAGAATTTTTATATCAAGCGAAAAAATATATACATTTGTAATAGATATATATTGTATATATATAAATAAAGATATTGTATATATATAAATAAAGATATTGTATATATATAAATAAAGATATTGTATATATATAAATAAAGATATTATATATATATAAATAAAGATATTGTATATATTTAATTTTAAAAAAAAAAATATTTGACCTGCACTTTGCAGTGGCAACGCGTGCTTTTCAGACGAAACAAAATGTAATTTGGAAGGCACCGATGGCTTTAGCTTTTATTTTCGTGACCTCATTTGAACCGGCTGCATAGTAGTGTGGAAGTTGTTATATAGAGGCATTTCGTAGCAACTGCAAATTAAAACTTTTATATTGCGTTGCCTTACTAAAGCATATTGAAAGAGTCCTTTACATACTAACATACCCCTTTAAGACATGATAACCCGCTACATCGCCTTTGTATTCGAGTTTTCAATATTTAAAACGGCGGCACTGAAGCTTTTTCAATTAAATTTCATCACTTACAAAACTTTAAGATAAATAAATATAATTTGTTTTTAACAATACATAAACAAAACAAACAATTATATGCATAAAGCACACATAACTATATACTTAAAAATATTTTTTGTTTGTATAATTACTATGTATAATAACTTTTTTTCTAATTATTTATACACGTACGAGTATGTATTTACAATACGCAAGCTTTTATGACTCACTCCAATTGGTTTCGTTTTATTTTAATATTATAGCATAGAGTGGATAGTCTAGACAAGCATTCGCTTTTAAGGAATCTTCTATCCAATTATTGCTTATATGTCGACAAGCGCGTTTGTACTTCTCTCTTAAGTTCGCCATATCAACATCAACTTCATCCGCATTATGAAATGCAATATTTGCCTTTTCAGCTTGCTTAGTCAGCGTACCGCCATTGCGTAAAAAACGGCTTAATAATTCCTTATCGGGCATTTCCTCAGCAAAGTGCGCTACTAAATGCTTAAAAAGTTCGCTATCCTTTTCGCATTTAATCACCTCATCTTCCTTGCTGTCTAAGGTTTTTGTTTTGCTGTTCTTCGGCTTAAAGAAATCATTTACTTTATTTTCGCGCTTAATCATCTCGTCTGCCTTGCTGTCTAGGGTTTTAGTTTTACTGTTAATTGGCTTAAAGAAGTCATTTACTTTATTTTTAACCGGTGTATCTTTGCTTGACTGCGGTGACTTCTCCACTTTGATTGCTTTGCGTGCACTTTTCTTAGGCGTTTTCATATCATCATCAAGATCATCATCATCAGCTTTCTCACGTTTCAATGATTTCTTGCTGCTAGCACTGCTGCTTCTGCTTGAGCTCGGCTTTTCATCAGTATCATTCTTTTTAGGCGTTTTCGGTAAATTTATTTTACTATCAATATCCATATCTTCAGAATTGCAGTCGGCAAGCAAAAGGTCAACATTAACATCCTGCTTAGAGCTTTCGTATAGTTCCTGTAAATATGCCAAATCATTTGCCTGTTTTGCTGTTTTATCTTTGCGTATCTTCGTAATACGTGGAAAGCGTATGGAAATGCCTGCTGCTGTATGTGAATCGGATTTGGTAAACTCAGCGCCTGTTATTTCCCAAACGGGCATCTTTTCTGGCAGTTTGGCCAAATAATCGGGCACAAGTGGTTTTTTACAGTGCAACCACAAGGGTAAATTATTAGCATCAGCGCGATCCATGCATGCCATTAACTGTTCATGTACTTCCTCATTTGTTTCGTCATCTAGACCAGAATGTACCTTTGTTACCGTCTTCCAGAGTCGGTCATTGGCATCGTAGCAGCCCATTAGAAAGATGCTTAAAATGCCACCTTTCTTTCCGGAGCCAAACCATGCGCCAAGCACAACCAAATCGGCAGTGTCAGCCATTTTGCCACCGAAAAGATAGTCTTTTTTTACTTTAAGCCAACCGCGTTTACCCGGTTGATAGCTGCCATCTGGAGTCTTCAGCACCACGCCCTCCAAATTCGCTTTAAGAACTTTAGCAGTCATGATAGACAATTCGTTTTTCGTCTTGAGAAAATAGCTTTCGGAAAGTTGTACATGTGATGTAATGGGCGTTATGTTTTTCTCCAATATTTCACGACGTTCTTTGAAAGATCTGTAAATTAAAAATTTAATACATATATTAAAAAACAGTTTAAATATTCCTCCTATACAAGAAGAACACATACAAGCCTGTAAGATCCTCGCCATTGTATAATATACAATCAAAGACAAATAGACACACTTCCGTGTGCGCAAACTCCTGCTTCTTGTGTGCGCCCAGCGTGCCAAAAGGCATAAGTGCGCCAGTGACTGTATCAACCAGTAGAATTTCAGAATCTAAAATTAGATCACCACCACCAGGAAACGCTTTTGGTATAAATTCACGCAAACGCTTGATCTTGTGTTCCATAACAGGCTTTAAACTGCGACTAAAGAATCTGTGTGTGAAAATAATTGTTTAGTTATTTAAGCAAATAATGCAATAATGTATTAAACCTACTTGAAATCTGTGCCCTGTTTATGTATTTGCACGCGTTCACCATCGTATTTTACTTCGCTGTATAAACCTGCAGGACTTTTCTTAAAGGCATCCTCTACAGATTTACAGGCATTGGCCAACATAGGTGATATAGGCGTCATAACTTGCACATTGCTCACTTTGGTCTGCTTCTTTGCTGCCGGCGATTTCTTTGCATCTTTGCTTTTCGTTGTGCTGTCACTAAACTTTTCCACAACAGCAGCTAAATCGCGTGTATTTTGATATGCAGGATAAGCTAATGGACCAAACGCATCTAGTATATGACGTGCGCCTGCATTTATGCGCAAATCTTGCTTGATTAGACGTATGACCTATTGGAATGCATAAAGCATTATTTATTTCATTCTGATAGCTATAGGTAAATATCCTTTACCACACGCAAATCCAGCGCAGTTGCCTGCTTACACAGCTCACGCAATAATTCCGCTTGTTCATCTTCTTTGGTGCGCTGCTCCAGTTTGCAAAGAAACTCCTCAACCTGCGGCATATAGAGTTTACTCTCCGTTTGCGGTTTCAGCTTTTTTGAGCTCTCGAAGAATTTGCGCAGCGTCTCAGAGACATCGCCCTCTGTAATTGAAGGATGTTAAATATTAATAATAATATTTTATACACATTTGTATCCAAATACCCTGCTCCAAGTCCAGATGCATGTCTTGCACATCATGGTGAAATATGCGCGCAAACAATTTTAACATTTGCTTGTTCTGCAAATTGTAAACGCGTTGCGTTGCTTTTGGTATTAAAAACTGCACCCAGAGCAACTTATCGCCATTAAATTGTTTACCATTATCTCCTTTTTCAAAGAAATTTTGTAATATTTTTGCTTTGCCCAAATAACTTGACTCATTCGCAATTTCTTCACAGATGCGTTCAAAAGTTGTCAATTTATTATCGCAATTTGTTGTCATATTTGCGCTGGCGTTGTTACGTTTTACTATTACACTGTATAGAAATGTGTATTGCCTAAGCTTTATAAGCAAATTTAACATATAAAAAACTGAACTGTTGTGAAATATATCTTGCAGAAGAATGTCGTCTAATTTTTGATTCGCGTCTCAACAAGTCCGGCACATTTGAAACTTCTAAGCTGTTTGCGTATGCCGCAAACGGCGCACCGAACTCTATAAAAATTGCCGCCGCCGCAAATTCTCTTAACGCCGTTGGACGCATACAATGCCGCTACGAATTCTATGGTTTTCAATATGAGCGCGTACAGGTAAGAAAGAGATGGAAAGTTTGAATAATTTAAAATCGAATTTAAAATGTTTATTTCGATGAAAACGAAACTATTTAATATTTAAAAAGTATACATAATGAATATTTTTTTTAAGAATAAGCTGGTATAGTGTAGCTACTTTAAACCGATATTGTTAGAGATAAATGAGACTTTTAATAACAAATAACACAATTTTTAATCCAACAGATACAATTCCTTGACTTTAGCATACCCTCTGCGAACAAAAATGTAAGCTCCTGCAAGCTAACAGATTCGCTGCAAGTATTGATACAAGTACGCGGAAAATACGAAGTGGTGGAGCTGATCTGTGGCGCATTTCTGCCAAAACCCATCATGTCAACTGGACCCAAATTAACATTGCAATTTATTGGCAAATATCCCGCTATAACAAATAAAGTTTTCTACTACGGATTTCGTGCGGAGTTCAGATTTTTGACCAGTAAGTTCTTTCGAAATACATATAAAACTTGCAAATGGTTTTTCTCTTTTTCCCAGATTTTGGCATTACTTCCGGCGTACAACTGGAGGAGAACTGCACCTTTGCCTATAACAGCACTGTACGCAAGTCAGGCACTTTTCATTCGCCAAACTTTCCCGGTTACTATTTGGAGAATCTGAGATGCAATTATTATTTCTATGGCGAGCAGGATGAACGTGTTGTGGTGCGTTTTGCCTACTTTGATGTGGAAGGCATTGGCACGTAAGTATGGGCTGGCAGCCAAAATTACACAAAAACTAATATTTGTTCGATTCTTACAGCTGTGAGCATCTCACTGCCAGCGATTACATTGAGTTCTCCAATTTCATGAGCACTGATCGTAAATTTTCGAAATATTGTGGCAAGCTGGACAATTTTGATGTACATTCTGATGGTCGGTTCTTTCGCGTTACTTTCAATTCCAATGATCGTTTCGTTGCACTGGGCTTTCGTGCGTTTTATGATTTTGAACCAGTGCGCAGAGCATTGGATGTGGATAATGCCTCCATGCAGAGCTATGTATCTGCAGTGCAAGGAAATTGGCAGCAGGATGCGTATTTATATGCAATTTTATTATTGATTTGTTTGATTGTTTCGCAGCATTAATAAAATTTGGTAGAAAAACCGAAGAGTTTTTGTTTTATATGTATCTTAATTCATATTAAACGAAATTATGTTACATTTTCTTAGAGATACATACAAAACGGCGGACATGGCTATATCGATTCGTCACAATGCGCTGATGTCTCTAATAAATCTAAAATTTACTTTTCCCTATTAAAGAAGGAGGAATAATTACTTGATCTGTGTCAATAGCTGTGAGGGTGGTGTGGAGAGTCTTAGCAAATTATTGAACTATGTACATATTATTATATCAAAAATAAACTTGAAAGCTCAAAAATGTGTTTTTATTGGCAAAAATATCATCAGCTAATTTTAGTAAGCACTGTTAAAGGTCTTAACTGTATTCAACGCTTTTCAATACAATATTGTGCGAAATTTTCGTATGTGAACATATTTTTAATAACTTTTTAAATAAATCGCGCTCACATAAATCAATTTATTTTTATATGACAACACTGCACATGTTATTTGTCCATTCACACCGGAAGTTTGCTTTAAACTTTTTAACCATATGAAGCGAATTTATTCATTTTAATTTTAAGCATTTATATACAATGTATGAGAAATGTGCATAAGTGAAGAAATTTTCATATCCATATACTAAATTTATATAATTACTATTTGTATTTAAGCTATTTAAACATAAAAACTTAAAAGTTCAATTTTTTGGCGCGCAACAGCTGTTCTCTTACCAAAAAGCACATTCACAATGAATATTCACAACTGTATGTGTGCAGAAAGTAAGAACGAAAGAAAGCATGCGAATAAGCAAAAAAAAAAGCCATGAACCATTCAGTCTGCATCGTGTCGTGGTATGTCCGCGTCGCGTTAGTTTTCTGATTGGGTTTTCGTTCGCGTTTAACGGGGGTGGTACAAAATTCTTTTTATATTAAATAAAAAAAATAACTAAACAAGCCGAGCGTTTGCTTTAAATTTAACTAATTTAATAAATAAACGAATTACTACAAAAGTGAGTGACAAGCGGGAAACAAGTGTCAACTGTAAATAAAAGCTGCAGCTAAACAAAAAAATCAACGGCAACAAATTGAAAAGCGATTCAAAATGTTCTCGCGGCCAATGTAAGTTAAAATCGAATTTAGTTTAGCAGGCAGCTGACTTCTGCTTGGGGTTTAATTTCTTTTTAATTGTGCTGGCCAAAAGTATTCGTTGTTATGTTATGCAACAATTTGGCATTATTCGGCTTTGAACTAGTTCGGTATATCCTGCACACAGTGACCCAGTGCGCTTTCTCGCTCGCACCCGCTTGGCGTTGCATGGTCGTCAGACAAGGCGACGCCGCCTTTGCTGCTGCCGTCAATGGTGGCAGCTTTTGCACCACTCTTTTCCTACCGAAAATACTTTCGCTTTCGTCTTGGCATTGAGGCATCTCTTTCGCACTAATTACTAACAATATCCGCACAGATGTTGCACGTTTTTTGGCTAAAAGCGAAATGCTGTTACTTTTTTCTGCACGGGTTTTCTCGTTGCATAATCAGAAAAACATATAATCATTACCAATAAGAAAGATTTGCTATTAAATTCATTGCACAAAAAAATAGTACAGAAAAAAAAATCAATATACTACTATAAAATTTTTGTTGTATGTATATACAACTGTCCTTTAGCTCTCGCGCTCTGCGCTATTTACGCTCTTTTACACATTCTTGCAATTGGGCATGCCACCTCCCAACCAGCCACCCAGCAACCTTGACGCTGTCTTTACGCTTCATTATATGGCAATACATGAGAAATACTCATCTAAATAAATATGTACGAGTATATGCATATCTAAAAATTATTTTTATTCACGCTTGCCAAAACAAAATACAAAAATTATGCATAAATATATTTCTAATTTTAATATTTCTCGCAATCACCTTAGCTGTGTATATATCTATCTAGCTTTTGTGCTCATCTTTGTTAATTTGCTTATTATTTCGCCATTTCGTTGCCAAGTTCAAAAGTTTTCGCGGCCGTTTTTTCCGATTTTTCTCGTTGAGTATTTCAAGTTTATGGCAGCTTTAACTTGTTCTCCGCTATTTACTGCACATTTTTTTTTACTATATATCGCGCTCTAATCTATTAGTTTGACTAAATAATTAGATATGTACTTAAGCTTTAAAGAATTTAATGAATGGACGCACAAAATTTGCTGAAAAAAACCATAAATCGTTCAATGTGTTCAATGACCTCATTCATTGTATTTCCTACACAATTTCTCTGTAAAAAAACGCTGTGTGTAAACCCATTTAGCCAATGGTGACCTAAAACTTGAAACGTAAATTCAAGGTCGTATTTAAAAGTTCCAACACGCCCTTAAATGTTTGTTCAAAGTGAGAAGTTATACAATTGCTGCAGTTTTTTGATCAGCTGCACAAAAATAGTTAATCTGCTTTGTAATATGTCTTCGAGAGACATTGTATGGTTTTTAATTATTATTCAAATTAATTATAATACATTACAAGGTTATAATAATATAAGCAAGTAAGAAAATTACAGTCGGGCGTAACCGACTGTAGAGGCCCTGTACCAGTATAGGTCGCCTAACAAACGCATTAAATGTTTCCCGACCAAGCTTATGACCACTTCTCACTGCACGAATAAGTGCCTTATAAAACATTTTTTTATGTAAGAAAAGAAAAAGGGAGGACGGAAGTATCATAGGTCGTTCAAATTCAATTTCTTATAAAATCGTCATTTGTTATCCGATTTGATGAACTTTTTGGGTTTTGGTTTAGAGGGACCTTATCTCTATACTGGACGTTATCTCTATACTTTGTGCCGAAGAAATTTTTATCCTTGGTGGTGATTTTATGGGGAAGGTTGGGAAGGGGCAAAATTTTAAAATTAACTTATAAAATTCCGTAGAAGTCCTAGTCGAATGCAAAAAACACGAAGTCTCTATTACCGTTTCCGAAATCCTTTCGTTCATCCGGACGGCCAGACGGACATACAGACATGGCTATATCGACTATTCTATCACTCCTGACCATAATGGGGGTATCTTTGGGGGGGTCTCCGACCATTATTTCTACCTGTTACATACATTTGCACAAGTATGTCACACCAATTCTGTATAGGATTTAGGTTTGGTTAGCAGACAACATGGTACAAAATATGCTCTCATCTGACGACTTGTATGAATTCGGGCGTAGTCGTGCATAGAAATACATTTATTTTCAGTTAAAAATCATCATTCTGGAGTAAACGATGCGCAGTGGTAGAGTACCAGATCTTAAAAAAGCAATTCCACACCATTAGGGATCTTCCATCGAAAATAGGCTTGAAAAATATGTGTGGTTCTATCTAAATTAAACTTATTTCTGTTTGAAAGAATAACAACCAATTGTCAAGCACTTTTTCATAAACTTTTAATAGTAATATCCATTGACATTGTACAATTATGTAACGGCCCAACTTATTAGAATCATTTGCATGGCTAAATTATCGAGCAATATTTAATGTTTTTGCCTGGAAATAATACCTAAGACTGTCACAATTTCACAGTGCATCACACTATAAATTTCTGCACAGCGTCAATGTTTTCTGGCACATCAACCGTATATGGACAACCTTCACGAAATTCGTTCTTGAGCGAAGGACGTCTGGGGGCTTTATTGCACAAAAGTGGAACCTCGCACGAAAACTGTCACGCCTTTTTAGCATTCTCTTTTTTATTTTTGAGACAATTTGTTTGGTCACATGATAGATTCAAATTATTTCTGTTAGTTGATATATATTGCTCATGCTTGGACGAACAAAAAACGATGAAGATTTAAATTTTTAGCAGAATTCTGTACAAATTTTGTTAAAATATTTTTTTTTATACTACTTTTTGGTAAAATTGACACCACGCATTGTCTTGCAAAATGAATTGTGTTAAAAAAAATCCTTCGTTTAAACACCACCTAATCTTATCATTAAGAGAGTGTGCAAAATTTTAACCAAATTAGGTTTGCCAAAACTTCAAAAAAGAAAATAGTATTCCTATTGAGCAATTTGATAGAATTATTTTTCTGATCGATACCTTAATGTTTGTTAATAAAAGGTTGTTCAATAACCACACGGAAATTTTTTATTTAAATATTATACAGAATAATTGCTATATCAGGCTGACATTTATTCCAGGTCCAGTACACATTTAATTAAGTACGTCTATCAAACGAGTTCATATGAGCACTGTCAGTTTGCTATGACCGATTCTTTGAAGCCAATACTACAATACGTTTCCATACATATCTGCCGGAACGTTGACATTTTTGCTTTCGATATTATTTCTGAGCACATCTAACGATGTCCGATTATTGGCATAAAACAACAACTTAACGTAAATCTATAAAAATAAGGCCAACCTGAAATACGTGAAATAATATATAAGCGAGGTAGTCATTCGATTTTTCGAGAATCAAACCTTCCGCTTGTAGAAACCATAAATTAATGATGTCAAGTTCATGCAATTCTGGTCAAAAATAGTCTTCAAATTGGCGATCGTTTTATGTTGTCAACTCTTAAATCAGACCTTGTATTTGTTTACGTTTAGCTCCATTTCAGCGAAAAGTTAAGTTTTGACGAAAGCAAAAAAAAAAAAAAATCATACGAGAAATTGAAACAACAACAAAAACAGCTGCGCCAACGAATAAGTTAAAAATATTTGTATGTGTAGTGTGCAAATAGTAACAAAATGTTTTATTTTTTAAGCTGTTATGTGCTGCCGAATTAAAACTAATGATTAATAAATAATTATATGACGACGATGACTTGAGTGGATAATAAATTCCACCGCACTTATGATGACGGCGTTCACGTTAGATCGCGTTCACTCACGTCATAGACGCGTGGTAGCTGTCGGGGGGTAGTTTTATCAGCCAAATAAACGATAATGTTGTGAAATACGAACGGGTTTACACCGGATTAGTTAGAATTATAACATTTGCAGTTACTGAGTTGAACGAGCGAGCGCGTGACGTTTCACTTGTGATCTTATTTTGACGAACAGAAACAGTTGAGAATTACTTCTGGTATTACACGTTGAGCTATAATTTTATTAATGAGGGTAGATAAGAGATACGTAGAAATATTTAATAATTAATTAATAATATTTTCTTTTAAATTACAAGTTAGATATTGATTTTTGCGTCAAAATCAATAATCAAATATCTGCTCGTACAAGTTTTGCAATTATTTTGTTTACGGATTATTTTGTTTGGCTCATAAAACTATGGTTTTATTAGGAACTTAATATCAAAATTACTTAAGCAGTTACTCGCATTTCCAATTATTGATTAATTATTTTCTATGCTGACTCAACGTTTGTTTCTAAGACATGAAAAAAGTAAACATTACATAGTTCTATATGTGTATACAAACAAATGTAGGTACTTACATACGTGTTAGGTATGAGTTTATCGATTTATTCGTCATATTTGTCATTAACTTAGTCATACTACAATACTATAATTATAACTGTAAGCTTCATCAGTAGTAAATAGACCTTATGTACTACACACGTTTTGTATAAAACAAACAAAAAATATTTTCGATGGAATTGTTATGAAATTTAATAAGAATCTCCTATTCTAACTACATACAGTGTTGGTCACAAATTTAGACCACCTTTAAGAATCTTTAATTTTATTTTTTAGCTGAGTAATTATTTATAAAAATTAGTGAAGAATTACTTCAACCAAAAACCGGAGCCAAAAAAGTCGACAAAAGCTGGGTACGCTCTTGTGTGTTCACGTGGACCTTAATTACATTCCGAATCTATGGGTTTCTGTTGAGCAGCCTGTGTTGCAGCAATGCCACCAGAGCGATACGCCATTTCACAGATGAGATGTGAGGCTCTGTTGGAAAGGTTTTTGTGCAACCCTGTTCCTAATGACTTCCTAATTATAGTTTGGAAAAATATTTTTTTATACAAAAATTTATAAAGGCTACCAATTTAGAAAGGCTACCAATTGTGATAGGCCGATCTGGACCTAAATAGAATATTTTAACGGTACTTTTACTGCCTGTAAGCCTGATGTTATAAGCCGTAACTTATGCTACTTCTATTTTGTTACCGGGAAAAATACATAGGATGCACAGAAAATATCGCCTATAAAGTAAGAAAGCTAAAACTCCGGCGAAGCAGCGCACCGGTAGTACTCGCCGGTACATGAATTGTCATTCATTTTTTATAATACACAACCAGTTTATGCGCAGTTTGGCCTATGTTCAGCTCATTTTTTCTGTAAAGTTCGTATGTACATATACGTATGTATATGATTGGTATATATGTATGACATATATATGGCATAAATATATAACGTATATGACATATATGTGTGTCATATAATATATGTATATATATATGAAATATTTGTCTGACATATATGTATGTCATATTTGAATGTCATATATGTATGTATGTATGTTGTATATAAATATATGATGCATTTATGACACATATGTTTATGATGCACGATTATGCGAATATATAAAAAATATATGATGCATACACATATGTTCCACATATATAGTATGAGCATTAAAGAAAGGTAACCAAAATTGGGAGTTTCTGTCAAAATTAACAAAATGATTAAAAAAAAAATTCAAACATAAATACAGAAATTTGAAGAAGATTTACATAATAAAACCCAACTCTTAGTGAGGGAGGTAATCACATTCATTGAATACAAGTTATATGAAGCATGAGTAGAAGAATCTAAAAATCAAAATTTGTAACATTATATTATAATCTCCAAGATCTGGATTTTCATATGAACAGCCAGGCAAACGGGCATGTCTATATCGAGTCGCACTATTACCTTAGGCAACAAAGTATATCCCTTATGGTGAGACTCGAAATGTCATTTTCTTCTACAGACAGGACTTGCCTCAAGAGGCTTTTCCGATAATTTAATATGTGCATTGTCGAAATTGCAAGCTCGGAAGTTACTAACGGTATTGACCGTGATACCACCTGTTAATTTTGTTTTGGAGATGATGAAATTGTCATGGAACATATCTTACAGGATTACCAAGCTCTGGTGCGGAATACTTTTGGTATGTTTTAAAATTAACCTGCTACACTTAAGGTCGGTTCAGACGATGCTCTATATCTGACCACGCATTTATAACATGCCATTGAAAATAGTTTTAATTGTTGTTTGTATTATAAGTGACAGTAAGCTCAACGATTTTTGATAAAAATTAGGATCGATGTTATTAGAATTCACTAAACTTTTCAAAATTTGTGAATTGTTTAGCCTGCATGCAAGATTGATGAGTTACTGTGGCCTCCAAAACGTATTATTATATCGCAAAATATATTTTATACAATATCAGCTATTGAAAATGACACTCAACGTAGATATTTATGCGTATCAAGCCACTTCAACCAAACAAGTCCGTAAAAAATATGTCAGCTTGGTTTATATCTCTGCACTATCACGTAGAACCAAGTCAAACAAAATTTAGACAAAAAAAACTGGAATGTTTACGTAATAAATGCTTGGTTTTCTTGCTATTTTTATGTTGTTTTTTTTATATTATTTCAATTAATTGCGCTTGTGACTGAACAAATTAGCACCTCGCCAATTTGAACACGCAACTAAATGGGCTACCTAACTGCTGAAAATTTCCACTTATCAACTTTGTATAAAAAAAGCATTTAGATTGATAACGCGCGATATTGTTTCTATAACCTTGGACTTGGCTTAGTTGGTTGCGGGCACGCTTATCGTATTCAATTTCCATATAGAAAAACAAAATGCTTAACCGCAATTACAACAAAATACAATTACAGCTGCAGATAAACTTGTTTTTGGTTTGGTGTGGTCTGGGAATAAACCGTCATCGGTTTGTATAAGTCTGAGAAAACACTTGTATTTGGTTAGGTCAGTTCGACTGTGGGAAATTCTGGTGAAATTTTCGCAACTGTTTGTAATATTTTTCAAATTGCAGTGAAAAAAATGTATTAATTTTTCTTTATTTTTATTTCAGCTTAAGCGGAAACCTCAGCAAGGTGTGCGCCACAGCGGCAACGTCGGCATCATCACGTCTAAATGCAGCAGCAGCTGTGGTGGCAACAATACCCAGCGATGCGCGCGCCTATCATGAAGTGGTGGGCGATATCATCTGTCCGTCACAAGTACGCGGCATTGATCACATACGCGATCCGCGTCTGAACAAAGTGAGTGAATGCAATTGCAGCTTAATTGCTAATTAGTGTACGCTGTGCAAAATTGATACTAATGTAGCGAACTTTTATTTATTCCGCATTATACAGGGTCTGGCGTTTACGCTCGAAGAGCGCCAAGTGCTCGGCATACATGGACTGCAGCCGGCACGTTTTAAGACGCAGGAGGAGCAGCTGCAACTGTGTAAAATTGCCGTAAATCGTTATACGGAACCGTTGAACAAGTATCTGTATCTCAGCGATTTGCACGATCGTAATGAGCGTTTGTTCTTCCGTTTTCTCTCAGAGAACATTGAGGATCTGATGCCGATTGTGTATACGCCCACTGTGGGTTTGGCTTGTCAGCGTTTCGGTTTGATCTATCGTCGGCCGCACGGTCTCTTCGTGACGTTCAACGATCGCGGACACATCTTCGATGTGATGAAGAACTGGCCGGAACCGAATGTACGCGCAATTTGTGTAACAGATGGCGAGCGTATTTTGGGTTTGGGCGATTTAGGCGCATGCGGCATGGGTATACCAGTGGGCAAATTGGCGCTGTACACTGCGCTTGCCGGCATCAAGCCGCATCAGTGTCTGCCCATTGTTGTCGATGTAGGCACAAACAACATTGATCTGTTGGAGGATCCACTGTATGTCGGTTTGCGTCAGAAACGCGTTGTCGGACGTGAGTATGACGATTTCATTGACGAATTCATGGAGGCAGTGGTCAAGCGTTATGGCCAGAATACGCTGATACAATTTGAGGATTTCGGCAACCACAATGCATTTAGATTTCTTGACAAGTACCGCAACACCTACTGCACATTTAACGATGACATTCAGGGCACTGCCGCTGTAGCTGTTGCTGGTTTGTACGCATCGAAGCGTATAACTGGTAAGTCTTTTAAGGATTACACGTTCCTGTTTGCGGGTGCTGGTGAAGCAGCCATCGGCATAGCGGATTTGGTAGTCAAGGCTATGATTTCTGAGGGCGTTTCCAACGAGGAGGCATACAGCAAAATATGGATGGTCGATATTGATGGTCTGTTGACCACAACGCGTAAAGTTGGCAATCTGGAAGGTCATAAGGTGAACTATGCAAAGGATCATGAGCACATGAAGGACTTGGGTGAAATTGTTAATGCAATCAAACCTAATGTGAGTTGTTGCTTTTTATAATAGTGAAAAAGTATTTATTAATAATTTGTTTCTATTTGTATTTAGGTTTTGATTGGTGCTTCGGCTTGTGCTGGACTATTCACGCCACAGATTTTACGCACGATGGCTGACAATAATGACCGTCCCGTTGTCTTTGCGCTGTCGAATCCTACAAGTAAAGCAGAGTGCACTGCCGAACAGGCATATCATAACACAGATGTTCGTATTAACTGCAAAAATTTTGGTTGAGCATTTTTATACTCTTCACACATAGTGTAAACAGAATTTTATATCAGTTTGTCTAAAAGTTTGTAATGCATTTGATTAACATGTAGAAGGAGTGAAAGAAAGCTCATAAAGTGTTTATTTTCTCCATTAGCATAAAAAGTTATATTCTGCTATGCTTTCTTCAGATCAATTTATTCATTGACCATGCTAATTCACCTAAGAGGTTGTTCGCACTTACCACGCAAACCTACTCCTAATTCTGAATTTTTGTATGAAAATATTTTATTGATGTTTTAAATTTTGCTAGAAACACTAAATTTATTTTACCATACTTTAATTCTTATGAAATATCTCATTTTTGTTTAGTTCGGATCACAAAAATTTTTGGTTTCCTTACAAAACTGTCTCACCTTTTAAGAATTTTTTATGATAAATATTATGTTCAGTTAGAAACGTTAAATTTGGCGTATTTTGTCTACTAAATTATTTAATTAGGGTTTAAATCAGAACACTAAAAGTGGTGCCCCGATATAGACATGTCCGTCTGTCAAGCTATGAACAACAAGAACTTAGAGACTTTAAAAGAAAGAGCCTTTAAGTTTGAATATTTAATGTCTCCTTTTCTTTATTGAGATAGTTAGTGTTTAATTGCAACTGCCAACTCCTCTCTTCAATGGTTGGTACTCACAATAATAATAAGTGTTTTTCTTGTTAATTTAATTAAAAATGAGAAATTTTGTGTATCTTACATTAATTCAAATTAAATATTTCATATACGTTTATATCGGACAGCTAGAAGGGATAGCATCCGTACAAATCTGTCCCCTTGCGTGGCGCTTTGTAAGAAAAACATTTGTGGTTTATTTTAGCTTGAAAGGAAAAATTGTTTGTATGTTATACTAATCCCAATAAAATATTCCACCGTTCAAGATAAAAATATATGCGCCATACAAATTTAAGTTTCAATGGAGGTTTATAATTCTACAATAGTTTTCGGAGCATGTATAAATTTAAAAAAGTGGGCCAGCTTTTTCAAAGTCTTAAATTAAGGACTACTTAATTTTGCATGAGCTTTTGAACTCTATAGAATATGCATATAAATATACAAAGCTCTTCTTATGGCTACATTGGGGGTATAAACACGCCGCCTATTTTTTGTATATAAAACTATTTTAGTATAGCTAATATCAACTTAAACCTACCATGATGACCCCCTGGCTGGATACTCTACATATCTAAGTATCAAAGAGCATGTCCCGTCTAATGAAAGCGTTAGCGCCATAGAAAAATATAAACTTTTTAAGGTTTTTGTTTGTAAAACAATTTATAGTTTACAACAATTAAAATTAAACATTTGGCGTGAAGTGTATTAAAATTCCGGTTTCTTTTTTTCTTGATCTCATTTTAATGGTTTTTTTTACAGGCACGCGTCATCTTCTCTTCGGGTTCGCCATTCCCACCTGTAACCATGAACGGCAAGACATATAATCCTGGTCAGGGTAACAATGCTTATATTTTCCCTGGCGTTGCACTGGGTGTCATTTGCACTGGTACACATCACATACCCGATGATATGTTCCTTATTGCTGCACAAGAACTAGCCAATTTTGTCGATCCAAGCGACATTGAGCGTGGTTCGCTGTATCCACCACTGGAGAGCATACGTGAAGTGTCGATGAAAATTGCCATTGGTGTCACTAAGTTTGCCTACGACAAGGGTAAGTGTCAATAAATTATATTTGCTATATAGAGATAAAAAAAAATGTAACTTTAAATTTTGTTAAAGGTCTTGCTTCCACGTATCCAGAGCCACAGGACAAGCGCAAATGGTTGGAGGATCAGTTGTACAACTTTAATTACGAGTGCTCGATGCCTGTGACTTGGACATGGCCCAGGATGCCCTACATAAAGACTCGTGAATTAGTGCCCACCAAACTTTATGGAAAAAAGAGTGATTAACGTTCCGTATTTTATTTCTTTTGTTTTTCTTCTAGGCGAAGAGAGTCCACTAATTGCAGCTATTAAATAAATTCTGTCACTACTACTGCTACTGATGGCACACAACTCTGTCACGCATCATCTAACCAAATTTCACTACTGCAAATGTTCACTCACCACTGCTACTACTTCAATTCAACTATTCTTCTATACTTATTACTACTTCTACTACTAACATGCACCTTGCTCCACTTCAAATCAATTATTTTCTCTGTTCTAACTATGATGGCGATGTATTCACTACGGGAATGAATGTTTGATGAGAATAGAACAATGGTGCTCAAGACTTGTAACTAAAACCTGTTCGCGACGCTGCTCAGAATGAAACGCGTACAATTATTTTATATACAAAACAATACAGTAGTCTAATTTGAGTTACTAACAACAAATACAACAGCAACATGTATGAATTTGTGCAATGCCATCGATGCAATCGATACATCGATTCAGAGAAAATTACTTTTTCTCTTAAACCAAGTTATAATAGATAGTATCACGAGTATGTATTGAGAAACTTTGTTTAACAATGTTACTAAAGAACAACGTCAGTATTTTTTCGCCAATTATGTATGCAAACCAAAAAAAAAAAAAAAAAATGAAAATGTATATTTATTATGATTACTATTTATTATTTGTATGTTTTGATTGAATAGATATTTATGTTGAATAGATTAAATTTATAAATAATCTAAAATTTAGTTTACTCACAAAAAATCGGCCTTAGTAATTAACCGAAAGTATTCATTTTTCCTATTGCACTATTGGCTTGTGGTAAAACTTTGACTAACACATAAATACAGAATCGTAAAGATTCTGGCACCGATTGCCTGTTTTGATATTTCTCTGGATTTGCTTAAAAAACAGAAAATCAATTTTTATTTTTATATTTAAAATCTTTAATCAAGCATATTTTCTTTTTCTTACAATTTCATGTTGTTTGTAGAAAACCAAAATCCAAATGCGCCGCAAGAAGAAGTTATGTAACCAAACAAAAAAAAACAACTCCTAACTAAACTTTAAAACAATTGGCTAAACTAAATAAAAATTAAAAATATAAAAAAAGTTAAGAAGTTACATTAAAACGAATGGAAGCTGTAAGCAATCGACTTAGTGCCGTTGAGTCTATTATGTATCCAGTATAAAGAAGCTAGTTTTACACTTAAAAATATTTGTCTTTAAATCATATATTAATTTATTATATTGACTACATTCTATCTCATAATTGATTTGTTGATATTTATTGCAATTTAATTGTCAAACTTTGTTATTTATTTAGTTGTTAATTCGACATACAGAAAATCGACAGTTCGAAAACGATCTACACAGCCAGACAGATCTTTAGCCAATTTAATGCCGACAGTTGAGCGAAATAAAATTAAATGAAAATATGTAAAAAAAAAAAAAAAAAACCATTGAAAGCTCTATGCCGACTACCATATATGTGACATATTTTTAGCATATTGCATTAAAATTTATTTCGAGCATTTGATGTTTTAAATTTACAAGAATTCTAAAACTTGTCACAAATATGTGATAGTCTGTATAGCTCTATCAGCGAGTTTAATTAATTAATTATATTTTAAAGAACTTCAAAAATCAATTTGCATCAATTGTGTATATGTTGGAAACTATCGTTTTTTATTGAAGTGTATAAAAAGCGGATTTCGTTTATTTCAAGTTTAGACAGAGGCATGCCATTAATCAGAATGCAAATAGGGATTTAACTTATTTATAAACCAAACCAATAATACACGAAATTTGAAGGGTTAATAAATGCTACGAAGATTTGTAAATATAAAACCGTAAAATTATGTACTTCTCACCAGTAATGCACTTCGCGCACAGTTTGTTTTAAATGGTTCGGTTTAAACGGTTTAATTTGGGCACTTATACCTATCTAGATCCTTAGATTTGAGGGACTGGTTTCAATAGGTACTTCTGCTTAGAGAAGCGTTGGCGCGTTCATCAAACACAACGCATTGGAATACGATAGATAGAAGACGGAGATATTTAATTTTCAAACATAAAGCATTATATTTTATAGTCTCTAAGTACGTGTTGTTCAGAAAGACATTGTATATGTTGTGCTATTTCTTTTAGTGGTTCGATATGGAGTTTTGTGGAATATTTTATTAAGATCAACATAGAATACTCCAAATTCGGCGTATCTAGTAGAATTAACAACAACAATTTTTGGACAGATTTGTACTTTCCAGTAGTTCGATCTGCATCTAAATGGAATATTTTATAAGAGTTAAAGTAAGATCTTCTATCTGTTACATACATTTATTTAGTTAAGTGGACGTCAACCAACGCTCCGTCACGGCCGCATTTAGGAAGGCGCACCAGCTATTATAGTCTTGACACACAGCTCGCGGTTCATACGGGACCTTAACTTGTCACCGACTCGAATAGGACCAAAAACCTTGCAGAATCGTTATCTCAAAGACTTCCAACGCCGTTTCGTCTGAGTCAATCACGGTCCATGCCTCTGCGCCATACAGTAGATCTTGATTTGCGACTTTCGAGAGAGGGCTTTACTTCTAATTTGATTAGCCAAAAATATATATAAGCAGGCTGGATGCTTCGCCTCATCTCCAGGCTGACATTATTGTTTCTGATTATTTCGGATCCAAGATAGACGAAGTTTTCCACAACATTGAACGTGAAATTCTCCATCTTCAGTGACCGCCGAAGACGCGATAATGTCGTGCGAAAAGACACCAAGTAATTCGTATTGTTCTCATTCACCGCTAGACCCAAGACTGATTCTTTGAAAACGCGTATGGCTTCAGCCTATTACGTAATACGCGCGTCAGCATCTTATAGCCGATGGAAAGAAAACTAATTCCGCGGTAGTTGGTGCAAACAGCAGGGTTACCTTTCTTAAAGAATTAGGACAGAGAACACTAAGATTCAAGTCATTTCGTATGTGTTCATCGGACCATATCTTGCATAAAAGATGGTGCATACTCCTACACAACTCTTCGCCGCTGTATTAGAATAACTCAGCTGGCAGTGCATCAAAGCTTGTCACTGTGTTATTTTTCAGTTTTTTTATAACCGAATCGACCTCGTTATAGAGCCATTATTAACTGGTGGCTCCGGTGTCAATTTCCTATAGGCGATATTGTGCGCTTCATCGCCTCCAAGAAGGTTAGAAAAATGACTCCTCCATAATCTCAGTGATTCCTGATCATTTGTAACCAGATTTCCTTTTTTGTCCTTACAGAAAGTTACTCCGGGTTCAAAACCTTGGATCAGACGTTTGACCTTAACCAATGACTTCCTTGACAGCCCTATCCATGGAGCTGGTGATGTTGTTGAATCAAGTGAAAACGCACATTCAAGTAAAATTAAACTTTAATGTGTGTTTAAATCTTTTGCAATGGGTCAATCTTCGGCAGTGAGTCGACAAATCAAAAATTCCTCCAAAGCATCTATTGAAATTTTTGCATCATTTTAAAAGTTAAGAGTTTTGCATTTAAATATTTGAACAAAATGTCAGAAGCTGTCCAAACGGGAGGTTTTCACAAAACGGCACAGGAATAAATCTTATGAAGAGCATAATAAGTGCTGAAAGTTTATACGATAAAACGGTTGTAAATTTAAATAGTTTTGGTGAAAACTAATGACCACAAGCAGCGGGGAATTACCCAACTTAGTAAAACCAAAAAGTCAAATTGATAACCTAATCAGTTATATATATGCAAGTAATTTAAATAGCGTAAGAGAATTTTGTTTTTTGGAATTTGATAACGCCCAGCTCAGCAGAACTGAGTTTTTAAGTCGCAGTTAGTTGAGTCTTGAGCTTCGACGGCTACTGGGTAATATTTGAGCTGCGCCATATTGTGTTTGCGAATGTGTTGTATTTATTACTTATTGAACTTGAGTTAAAAGATGAAAATGAAAATTTCCGAGAAATCAAGATTCGTATTTTTGCTATTTGCTGTATTCTGCTGTGGTCCAGTAGCATTACGTGCAGGTTAGTAAAATTATTGAAAAATGGAATTTAAAAGTTTTCAACTAATTTACTGTATGTGATCTCACAGATTATGCAGACAGTTGCCAACGTCCAGATGGCTCTGCCGGGAAGTGTATGCCAATACCTTCATGTCGAGATGTGCAAACGAAATTAACTGAAATTCATTCAGGTGTAACAACGTTGAGTGATGAGTATAGAAGTTTTCTGCAGCAATCGAATTGTGGCATGTTCAATGGTGTGGTAAGTAAATTTTATGTAGTATTGTTTGTATAGTTTATTAATATTGATTGGATTTGTGATACTGCGCTGGAGCCTTTCTGGCAAAGAAAAGAAAAGATTAAAATTGGTTTCAAATAGCTGATACTCATTTTCGCTTTGATATTAAATTTATTTCTAAATGGACTACTGTTTTGATTAAATTAAACCTTGGTTCCAACAAAATTATTTTCTTATAGCAACACATCTGCTGCGCATCTGGAGAAATACAATACAATGAGCAGACAATGGCCACTCTACGCGATCTGAAGTGTGGCAAGAGCACTGGTATGCGTGTGGCACATGGTGTTGAGGTCAAACTGGGTACACGTCCATGGATGGCATTACTGCGTTATCGAATGGATGATGGCGAGAGTAGATTTCTCTGCGGCGGTACACTGATCTCTGATCGCTATATATTGACAGCGGCGCATTGTATTGCAGGACGTGAAAAGGAACTGTAAGTGGGCGGCTTGCTATATGATTCTCGATATGTATATATGTGTATATATTTATTCCGTAAATGCCTAAATGCTTACAGCTATCAAGTGCGTCTGGGTGAGCATCGGATATCAACAGAACCAGATTGCGTCAAAGTAGGACGTAAAACTAAATGCGCCGAACCCGTGGTAGATGTTAATGTGGAGAAAGTATTCATGCATGCGGCATATACGCCACTAAATATTTACGACGATATTGCGCTAATACGGCTCGAGCGCGCTGTACGGCCTACATGTAAGTAGACACATTAAATGAATACATAACTTTTTAATACATATTTCATATTTTAGCTTACATTCAACCCATTTGCCTACCAGTAACCGACGAACTTGCTAGCCGGGCCAATAGCAGAGAAAATTTCTACGTGTCTGGCTGGGGCTTAACATAGAATAATATCCCATCAGATGTACTGCGCGAAGCTATTGTGGCTAACACAGCACGTGAAACGTGCAGTACGGCATGGAATCTAAAAATACGCCCAACACAATTATGCGCTGGCGGTGGTGATCTAAAAGACTGATGTAAGAGAGACTCAGGTGGACCTATTCAGCAATCGGGTGCCTATATCAAGAAGTACAAAATTCGTATGATACAATACGGCATCGTTAGCGCAGGTACCCAAAGCTGTGGCACTGCTGGTCTGCCGGGTATTTACACAAGCGTGCCGGCATACATGCAATGGATCACAGATACAATGGCCAGCCGCTAACTAAAGTCACAATGTCAGCAGTTGAGCATACATAAATTCTTTGGTATTTCCTCCGAGTCTAGCCATAAGAACAAAGCAAATAAGAAATAGCATTTGATACATAAAATAAAGTTAAATACAGAAAACTTTAAAATGGTCAGTGCAACGCCTATTTATGGACATGCTAAGCATAGGTCCATGCAACTGTAATAAAATAGTTTGTAGTACTAAAACTAAAAACATGATTTAGGTTTGTAAGACAGCTACCCCAAAAAAGCCTGGCTTGGGAATTCTAAATGAATCCCAGCCTTAGAGAGAGTCCAGGTTCGTTACAGAAAACTTATTAAGGTTATTGATGCGAGGTTGCATAGACTCCGAAAAAAAAAAAGTGTTAGTTTTGTTTCATTGAATATATTTAAATGTTACTGAATAATAGTGTGTTGTGGTGATGATTCCTTCGAGCCCGACGTGTAAATCGATGTGAGTAGTACATATGGTGACCTGCAGATATTTTCGACTTCTGTTAGTCCTCCGTATATTTATTTGGTATCAAAATAAAGTTGTCCGCTAAAAAAAAATCTGTTATCTGCGAATATTCGGAGGGTTAGAACAGACTTTTCCATGAAAGTCATTCCCTTCTCCCGTGCAAGTTTTTATAGGCGGAATTTAGATTTCGTAAAAGAGCTGCTGTAATGTTTTCGATATCTGGCAATCTCGTGGAAGGAGTTTAATTAATAGTGTTTTTTTTTTGAATCGACAGCTTACATGGGAAGCCTCACCTTACTCTCCAACTGGTCGGAGATGACAGCGCGTAAATAAGCTGCCATATTTCTCCAGCGATTCCAACCGGTACGAGTATAAGAAAACTGTTACTATTGACTTTTTAAACAATCCAACTAGGTCATTGCATTTTTATTTTTCTAAACATGCGAAAAACTTAATTGTATAAACAATATATTAATCTGTTTGGTTTCTCGGAAAATTTAATTGGAGCCAGTACACGTCGAGCGCAATAGAGATAGAGAGAGTACCTTTGGTCTGTGTTCAGATCGATTTGCTGAGAATTATTGTTTATTGAATTTGCAATTGAAACAACCAGTTTTGCTTTGAGTGCCGTTCATCGTGCATAAATTCCTCTCGATTCTATGAGATATTTACAATCGATCCAGTCTCGAACTGTTTAAGTTGTGCGCCATTAAGATAATAAAACTTTAAAATTGATTTTATTGAAGTTTTTTGATACATGAAGATGACGATCTACTACAAGTCAACTTTTGTGTTGCTATTGTTCGCTACACTTTATAGTACACTACAAGCAGGTAAATGCGAGTTAATTATTGAACTATGTAAAGACTCTAGAGTACTCTTAATAAACTTCCTAATTTATAACAGATTATGCAGAAGATTGCACACGTTCGAATGGTGAGGTCGAAAAATGTATGCCAATTGCTTCGTGTCGAGATATTGAAGCGAAATTAAAAGAAGTCGATGCGGGTGACACATCATTAAGCACTGATTATAGAAAATTGTTGCAACAGTTGAACTGTGGCATATACAACGGCGTGGTAAGTAAAGTTTTGCCAAGTATTGAAAAAAAAATTAATCTAATGTTTTATTCTATATAGCAACATGTCTGCTGCAAGCATGACCAAATACAATACAACTCAGTTACAATGGAAATGTTAGAGCAATTAGATTGTGGCCGAAGCAAGGCCATGCGTGTTGCAGGTGCTAAAGAGGTCAAATTGGGTACACGTCCTTGGATGGCATTGTTGCGCTATCGCACGGCTAAGAACGATAGCGTTTTTCTATGCGGTGGCACACTGATCTCTGAGCGCTATGTACTGACAGCGGCGCATTGCATCACAGACACCGCGGATAAACTGTAAGCGAAAGTGGTGAAACTCATGTTTCATATGCAAAGTTTTCGAGAATTTGTAGCCTAAGGCGAGCTTAAAATCCTTTCTAAGGTATAATAATATAAAAATGTGTTCTGTGAGACTCTCTATTTGAGCAATTAGATACCGAAAACCCGCCTAATAATTGGCGGTTAAGCTTGGTTGTAGTGTTATTAAAATATTAACCTTTATTATCTTTATTAAAGCTATCAAGTTCGCCTGGGTGAGCATAAAATATCAACGGAACCAGATTGCATTAAACAAGGAAAGCGACCAAAATGCGCTGATCCTGTGTTGGATGTTAATATTGACAAAGTATACATACATGAGGCCTATACAGATTTAAATATATACAATGATATTGCAATAATACGACTTGAATATGAGGTCGTGAATAAAAGTAATTGAAAAAATTAATTTTCTGTAATTCAAAATACTTAAAATATTTTTCCTTTCTATTTGAATAGCATATATAAAACCAATATGTTTGCCCATTACCGATGAGTTGCAACAAATGACTGAGACCTTAACAAACTTCTTCGTCACCGGTTGGGGCGGCACGGAGAATGGTTCAGCATCGGATGTTCTTCTGGAAGCTAATTTGGCCAACAGGAAGCGTAGCAAGTGCATGGAGGCTTTTAAGCACGAAATACGCATTACACAGATCTGTGCCGGCGGTACAGATTTTAAAGATTCGTGCAACGGCGACTCCGGCGGACCCATTCAGTATCCCGCCAAATATTTGACTAAAGAGCGAATGGTACAATTTGGCATCGTAAGCAAGGGTGTAGCAACCTGTGGCAGCGCTGGATTACCGGCGATATACACAAATGTCGCGCAATACATGCAATGGATTACAGACAAAATGCACAGCAAATGATGTGTACCATATTTTATGTTATTTAGAAAACTCTTATAATAAATCTAATCAAGGGATTGGCTACTTACAATAAAAATCCAATGTATTATGACATTAGCTATTGGAATAAACTTCATAAGAAATGGGATTCCTGTGATTTTATGCTAATCGATTTGGATTTATATCACATTGTATTTTGCTGCCATTTACGAGTATTATAAATATTTATATGTAATCATTCAAACAACTTGTGAGGTGGTAAATTTTTTTTTACTGATTAGTTGTACGAATGCTACTCGTGTAAAAATTTTTCTCATTCGGTTTCAGTTAGTTCCAACTTTTCTCGATAGTCTATACTAATAAGTATTATAAATCTGAAGTGTTTGAAATGTTGTTGAACGAGCTAATCTCAGGAACTACTGGTTCGAATGGAAAAATGTCTTTTACTGTTGGATAGGACATTTATTGTTTGATCGAAATCGAAGGAGGACACCATATAAGCGTCATATCTTTGCATCCATTTGAGGTTCTGCGATGTTATTTGGAATACATGTTAATGGGATCAGGCGAAGTACGTTTCATTGGAATAGTGTGGATGGTTGGCTGTCTAAAGGAAACATATATATTTACAACATCAACGTGAGAAAAATTTTTACGATTTGAAGTCTTGCATTAACTTGACAACTTAAGAAGATTCCGTTTACCATTAAAATGTCGAAATTAAAATCAAAATCAGGATGATTACTGACCTCGCTCGCGTAATGTACAACTTTTTCATATCGCAAAATATTCCGAAATGTCATAAAGTGATCTGAATGAATTAAGAATCACAAATGAACAATTCGGAACATCACACGGTGCAGGCCGTAGTGTAATAATACATAGTGACGCCACTTCAGCCATGCGCTCTCAAAATAGCTACAGTTGAGAGAGTATAGCTACACTCAGTATGCGTTATCGTTTCTTCATTCCACGTTTTATATAGCAGAAACAACAAAAAAAAAAAAACCAAACAAAGCACTCTCTGTTTTTTACTCTCTACTGCTCTCAGAAATTGTTCTCAGCTACATTCTATAATTGTACCATGGTGCAGGGTGTATTAAAAAAAAATTATTAATCAAAACTACAAATCCATAGGCATGGTCCTTTAGGACATCAAAAGAGCTTTCAGTTTTTGCACAATTTCCCGTTCGAATGGGCTAAATTTCCCGCGCGAACTAATTAGAATTGTACAGAGCAGCAATTTAATCGAACGATCGTTTGAATTCCACATTCTGTTGCCACCAATTTTCCAGCAGAAAATACAACATAAAATCGGTAATTTCCAATTGATAAGCCAATATTATAATATGCAAGTTCTTTAAATAGTATTGGAGAGCAGAGTTTCCTTTTCGCTGTTGATAACGTAAAGCTCAGCAGAACACTCAATGCCGAGGCTACGTTCTGTTTGTACTTAGTGTATAAGTCGCAAGCTGAGTGTATTTTCAAGCAGTTACGTTTCGAGCGTCGACGACTACCGACGACTCCAGATGATATTGTGTTAAATCCGGTTTAGTAAATCGAATCGAAACGTTTGAGTTGCGCCATATTGTGTTTGCGAATGTGTTGTATTTATTACTTATTGAACTTGAGTTAAAAGATGAAAATGAAAATTTCCGAGAAATCAAGATTCGTATTTTTGCTATTTGCTGTATTCTGCTGTGGTCCAGTAGCATTACGTGCAGGTTAGTAAAATTATTGAAAAATGGAATTTAAAAGTTTTCAACTAATTTACTGTATGTGATCTCACAGATTATGCAGACAGTTGCCAACGTCCAGATGGCTCTGCCGGGAAGTGTATGCCAATACCTTCATGTCGAGATGTGCAAACGAAATTAACTGAAATTCATTCAGGTGTAACAACGTTGAGTGATGAGTATAGAAGTTTTCTGCAGCAATCGAATTGTGGCATGTTCAATGGTGTGGTAAGTAAATTTTATGTAGTACTGTTTGTATAGTTTATTAATATTGATTGGATTTGTGATACTGCGCTGGAGCCTTTCTGGCAAAGAAAAGAAAAGATTAAAATTGGTTTCATATAGCTGATACTCATTTTCGCTTTGATATTAAATTTATTTCTAAATGGACTACTGTTTTGATTAAATTAAACCTTGGTTCCAACAAAATTATTTTCTTATAGCAACACATCTGCTGCGCATCTGGAGAAATACAATACAATGAGCAGACAATGGCCACTCTACGCGATCTGAAGTGTGGCAAGAGCACTGGTATGCGTGTGGCACATGGTGTTGAGGTCAAACTGGGTACACGTCCATGGATGGCATTACTGCGTTATCGAATGGATGATGGCGAGAGTAGATTTCTCTGCGGCGGTACACTGATCTCTGATCGCTATATATTGACAGCGGCGCATTGTATTGCAGGACGTGAAAAGGAACTGTAAGTGGGCGGCTTGCTATATGATTCTCGATATGTATATATGTATATATATTTATTCCGTAAATGCCTAAATGCTTACAGCTATCAAGTGCGTCTGGGTGAGCATCGGATATCAACAGAACCAGATTGCGTCAAAGTAGGACGTAAAACTAAATGCGCCGAACCCGTGGTAGATGTTAATGTGGAGAAAGTATTCATGCATGCGGCATATACGCCACTAAATATTTACGACGATATTGCGCTAGTACGGCTCGAGCGCGCTGTAGAGTTTAAAAGTAAGTAAAAAGTTTAAGAGGGTACTTCATTTTTTAATATATATATTTCATATTTTAGCTTACATTCAACCCATTTGCCTGCCCGTCACCGACGAACTGAATCGCAAGGTCAATAGCATAGACAATTTCTTCGTCGCTGGCTGGGGCAACACGGAGAATAATACCTCATCGGATGTGCTGCTCGAAGCAACTGTGGCTAACAAAGCACGTGAAACGTGCAGTGAAGCCTTCCATCGCGAAATACGCCTAACACAATTATGCGCTGGCGGTGGTGATCTAAAAGACTCATGTAAGGGAGACTCAGGTGGACCTATTCAGGGACCTGGTGCCTATATCGATCCGTACAAAGTTCGCATGATACAATACGGCATCGTTAGCGTAGGCGTAATTAGCTGTGGCACAGCTGGTCTGCCGGGTATTTACACAAGCGTGCCGGCATACATGCAATGGATCACAGATACAATGGCCAGCCGCTAACGAGATACGACCAGCAGCAGCCACAGTGACAGCGGTCGAGCGTAACCGCAATCATTACCGCTGGGGGTTTTCGCTTGCTACATGCATACATAAGTGTGTAATAAAAATATTCTTTGGGATTTTCTCCGAGTCTAGCCATAAGAACAAAGATTGAAAGAATGCGATAAATGAAATGAAATAAATTTATTCTCAAAAAAAAACAAAAAAATGTTTCAAATCTAAATCTTGACTCAGATTAGTCACACGACACTCAGTTGAGTAAATGCTTTTGAAAGGGGATTCCTGGAAGTAAATAAAAGTGTTGCTGCCATTAATTGCTAATTGCAGTAACAAGTAAATTGCATTATTCTCACATATATAATATAAACTTGAGATAAATAGAAACGTGTTCCGTGTAAAGCGTAAATGAATTGAGCAATATAAAAAAAAGCTATATTAGCTCAATCCAATACTAAATCTGTTGTTTTAATGTCATCAACAACTGCGATTATTTTATAGCGATTTCGCTTATCATTACACTGAGCGTGCGTCTGCTCCCGACAATTATTATTGCTGAGCTTTATTCGTAGCACTGAGCTCCATGTATTATTAGATGTGCATTGAATATCTTTGATAACAAAGCAAATCACAGCCGTTCCGAACCAGATTCGGTGCGAAACTATTAAGCTTCAATGACGCAATTTTATACTCTGTAATAATTAAAGTAGAATAAGTTTATGAGAATTTATGTTATAGGCAAAGGGAGGCATAGCAGGCACTGTAAAGCTTATGTGACCTGGTTTTCAAAAACTCCGAAAAGATTTGTATGAGTATTTCCTTTAGAGACTGCTTGGCACGTTCATTAAATACTACTTATCTGAAGAAGGACTTAATATCTAAATTTAAAGTCTTTACAAGTCTTCAAGTTCTTGATATATGTATATATACATATAGCCAGACAGACGGGCATATTTTTATCAATTCAACTATTTGTTGGGAGTAACCCGTTTTAATGTTTCCGTTTGGAACTCAATAAAATATTTTATTAGACTTGACGGATTTCTGACACCAAAATGGACATTTTTAGCTAAACTATATGAAATATTTTATAATGATTAACGTAAGATAGACATAAGTTGAATTTTTTTGCTAAATTAACAACAACAATATACATTGTTTTCATACAAAACAATTTGTATAGAAGGATTAAGTTTTTATGGTATGTTCCAGCACCCCTTAGGGAGAGTTTGGCACAAACATTGAATACAAATGCTCTGAAGAATAAATTTCAATTTCTGTCTCGACTCGACTTTCAATGCTGATTAAAAATACATATATGACTGCATATATACATTTTGAGATCTGCCTTGCCTACTTTTGCCTACTTCTACTTAATATATACTTTAACCCTACAGGTGTACAGGGTTTAATAACTAAGAAATCCAAATATACTTTCTCATACAATTCGGATCATTGGAACTATTTAAGATATTTCCAACCCTGACTCAAGCCTTATCAAACTGTTTGGTGTGAAAATACTGTAACAAGTATTAAAGTGTGGTAGCACCGCTGTAGATCATATTCCCATTGTTTATAAATTTTACGATTTCTCTAGTCTTTGTTGTTAGCATGCAATATGACGCAGCAGCGCTAAAATTGTCGTGGAACGCTGATTACAGAGCGTTATGAGCTCACGACAGCACATTGAATCGACGCTTCGCAACGGTCAAGTGTAAGATAAAGTAGGGAAAACAATAATAATAATATTTATATATTTAAATTTCGCTCATTTATCATATACTATGTACATATTCCATAACGTGTTTGTTCAAGTTCAACAGTTTAACTTTGTAACAGAGTTAAGAATGCGCTGGATTGCCCAGAAAATATATTATAGTAAAAATTTGCTTGGAATTGAAATTGAAATTTTGCTGATCACGAATGTGTAGAAGGGAGTTGTGTGCATGTTGGACAAATATCAAAATGTAAGCATCGCGAGTTTTTCCACCATCAATGTTGCTATTTTTTTTTATTGCTTATGAAATATTATATTATGATGAGTAATCAAGTGTTTGAGAGGAAGATTCTCCGCAGGATTTTTGGTCCTGTAAGAGTCGGCGACGAGTTTAGGTCCCTTATGAACCGCGAGCAGTACGAGCTATTCGATGATGTTCACATAGTCCAGCGCATAAAATTCCAGCGGCTGCACTAGGCTGGTTACCTCATTCGAATGTATGAAAGAACTGCAGCACGCATGGTTTACATGGGGGGCTCAAACTTGATTGGTGTACGCCGAAATAGAGGTCGACTGGTCACGAGCTGGAATAACGAGCTATGAAGAGATCTCTCCGTACTTGGCATTTAAAACAACAGCAACAACAACAAATCGAGATGCTATTGTTGGAAGCAAATATCCCCATTTCGGTTACCAAATTGATTGTAGAATTATTATTTCGTTTTCATTGGTTTTTAGCCATAAAGACTTATATAAAATTTTGCACGTAAATCTAGTTTGTGGAAACAATTCTTCCAAGTACGTGATGCTTTATCCTATGACATCTATATTTATATTTTATTATTTATACTTTAAGTAGTTTCCAGAAATGAAGTAAAACTGAGAAACACGTAGACAATTCCACTGTATATACACGAGGGTGCCATATAAAGGGTGTTTTATTTTGACGAATTTTGATTTAAACCGAAGATACATACGAATTCTCCAAATTTGTTCAAATGTCGTGGGAGACATCAACTTTTTATATTGTACCCATAGATTGAATGAACGAAAGCAACGAAACGCAGTTATGGGAGGAAGCTAAGAACGTCCAAACGAGAAGGCTCATAATCTTGAAAAAGGAAACAATTCAATAGAAAGCAAATTTATGCTGTTAGAAGCACCCAACTATCCCACATGACCGTACCCGCGTACCTTAAACAAGTCAAAACACATAGATATGTTAGGAAGAGTGCTTCAACTCTGCTAACTCGGCATAAGACAGCTCTGATTCAATTCGCTTTGAATAATTAAGAGCAGTCGTCTTCAATCAGTTTATTTTTCCTGACGAAAAGAAGAGATTAATTGGGATGGTCTAGATGGATTTCGACACTGTTGGAGGGATTTATGGAAAGAAAAATACATATTTTTTAATCGAAATTTAGGCGGGGATTTCATAAAGAGTTGGAGTGGTTTCTTAATATCTGGTACCTTGCCACTGCACTTCGTACACTCTAGAATAAATAGTTCTGCATATGTTGAGGTGTTGGATCACAATCTGTTTTAAAAGCAGGGGGCGACAATATATCATTATGCATGGCAACGCACAAATTCACACAAATCATATTTGGAAGCATGTTTACTGCATATTATGGACTGGCCAGCCTGCTTAGCACACCTAAATTCTATAGATAAATTTGTGGACCATACTAGCCAACCTTGTATATGCCCATAAAAACAAAATAACACTGTTGGGAATTAAAACTTGCTATTTTGCATGAATGGCAAAAATGAGACTAATCCTTCATTGTAAAATTGATCAACTTCATAAGGAAAATGACAATTTAAGAGCTTCCATTATCTAAATTTGTTAGATCACAGTAAATATTAATAAAACAATCTATTAAGCTCCATATCGGACCAATAATATAGGTGGCTCCTACAAAAAATCATGTTGATATAGACATGTCCCTCGGTCCCTGGCTGTTTGCATGAACTTGGAAACTATAAAAGATAGAGCCTTCAAGTATGAATATTTTGTATCTTTTTTTCTATTTTCAGATTAGTGATTATAAACATGTCAACCCCCTCCCAAGCATAAAAATAGGAATATATTCCACACACAAATATAAATTTCAATACAAATAAAGGGTATTTTGAAGTCGAGTTGTACATAAAATATGAGCATGCTTAGCGTTTTAAACTGATTGACATTTATGCGCTACGTTTGGCATTTTGAGATAAAGAATCTTGAGATTTTTTCTGCCATAGTTTTTATTAAATATACACCGATAAGAAGTTTTTTTGACAAATTTTATTTAAAGAGCTTTTGAAGCACAAATATTAGTCAGCAATGATTGATGCCGCAGCGCAAATGCGAACCAGCAATTTGGGAACGAACCACATTGAAAGTCTGGAGCTCGCCCACTTTAAATTTAAAATATCACAACTCATACGCGAAAGAATCTCATTCACACATCTAAATTTGGTAATTAATATCTTATTGGATTTCCCAAATTCTTATGAAATTCCCACGCCACAGAATCAAAAAAGCTTTAATGTAATTGAATTGGCTTAAGTTGAGCTGGCTAACATTTCGTATTACATAGGTTAACCACATCAGAGAGCTAGTACTATGACTGCTAATTTGCAATTGTAATTAATTGTGTGGCTTTTTAGCATTGGGGATTACTAAACGCGTGCCGTCGTCTACAGTTGAGCTAAGTCGCTAAGAGCGTGCGCATATACTATGCGCTACAGCGTTTAACTTAAGAGTTGTGTTGCAGCTGCCGTTGAGTAGCGCGGGGTTTTCTGTATATTAAATGCTCTAAAAATCTTAATATTTGCTACTCTCGGATTGAGAGTGATGCTTGATGCTTAACGTTGCCAATAAACCGTAGCAGTTGCATTTGTGTTTACCTGGGTTTATACATGGCATAGTGGGGCGCTAAAACCCGTTGAGACTGCGCTCAAACTTGTTTTCAAAGCATTTTAGCAGAATACATACACACACAAAGCGTTTCGTACTATGTAGAACTTTTCTCAGTGTCGGAAGCGATGATCTTCATAAGCGCGTCGCTCGGACGTTCACAACTCAGTCGCTCTAGGTTCCTACAAGTGCAAACAAGTCGCTGACAATAATTTGAACGAAGCTACTCGCAGCACCGAAGGCTAACCACAAAGACGCCGGTATCCAACGTGTGACAAACGCTTGAACAAATTTTTAAACAATCGTGCGCACGAGCGAGCGCCATAAAAATCGGTTATTAATTCGCAATTAATTGAGCCACAAGTCTGAACTGCGCATTGAACTGCCGCTAGTCTAGTTATTAAAAAAGTATCTACAGCAGGAAGCTATTACAAATCGAAAATGCTGCAGTCAAAAAATACGCTCAGCTTTGCAGCAATTGCGCTCTTAGTACTGATTGCAAGTACAGAGTGTCAATCGGATGATCAATATCGTACGATAGATGAACGCGGCTTGAGTATACTGGATAATGTGCCGAAATGTGGCAGCCGTGCCAATCCCAAACTTAGCGGCGGTGAGAATGCTACACTGGGCGAATTTCCTTGGATGGCTTTGCTTGAGTACGATACGAATTATCAGCCCTTCAGATGCGGTGGCAGTCTCATTACCGAGCGCTATGTGCTGACGGCGGCACATTGTGTCGTAGGCATCTATTATGATCTGTAAGTGATGTGCATGAAATTTCAATGGAAAGGAAATAAACTAATTACTCTTCTTCTTTTTCTTTACAGCATTGGTGTGCGTTTGGGTGAGCACACCATCAGCGCGGATGAAGATTGCCAGTATAGAGGTAAACGTCAGCGCTGTTCACCACCGGTGGAGAATTATGGCATTGCCGCACAGAAGCCACATCCGCTCTATCGCAAAGGTAGCATTAATAATGACATTGCACTGCTTAAGCTCGATCGCAGCGTTGAATTTAAAAGTAAGTTAACAACTAATTGCATACAACTGACATTTGACTAATAGTAATCTAAAATCTAATTTTCCCAAAGTTCACATTAAGCCGGTCTGTTTGCCTATTACACCGAAATCTAAGAATATTGCCTCCGATCAACGGTTCTTTATTGCCGGTTGGGGCACTACAGAGGAGGGCAGCGCTTCGGATACGCTACTCAAGGCAACGGTGCAACAGAAATCGTTAGATGTGTGCCGCAACGCTTTTCAATCGGATGCCATTTCGGGTAACCACATTTGCGCTGCTGGCAATGAAAAGATATCAACATGTCGCGGCGACTCAGGTGGTCCGCTGTTCTTCCTGGTGCCTTACAAGAATACACCACGCTATACACAATTTGGTGTGGTATCATTTGGCGGCGCACGCTGCGGCAACGATCGCTCCTTGCCGGGTGTCTTTGCCAATGTACTCGATATGTTGCCTTGGATAACGCACAATGTCGATTAGTCACTAGTTCCATTACTCTCGCAGCGCTACCAACTACTATTAATATTTAAGCGTATTTATTTATAATTATCACTCGAATGCCATATGATTCATTGCAATTATTTAAATAAATAATCCTAAAGCTTTAAAACCAACAACAATGCAGGACTTCACGCGGTTAATGCGTATAATGTATGGCAATGGTGTGGGTTTAACTTTTATTCTTCTTTAAACCGGTTCTAATGACACAGAAGCTATTCGAATTTTCTTGTGAAATGCAGATTGATTGATTCTTAGCTTTTGAATACTTATTACATATACAAACAACAAGTATAAACGTTTAATTATTATCTGCCTTGTTGTGCACTGCTTATAGTTCCCCAGAAAACAGTTTCCGGTTATATACGACTTTGTATATTTTTAGCAACAGGCTTTAATGTATTGTGTATCTGGTTCGCTGTCGCTATACACAGGCATGGATATTGCATTTTTTTTTTTAAATTTTTCAACGAATTTGTGTATTTAAAAAAAGAAACCACTAACCGTGAACTGATAATAAATATACGAATTGAGTACCACAAATTGCGAAACATTTTGTATGTTTTGCTCTCCATAGATATAAAACTGATCGAGTTCAGTGTGCGGAGTGAAGAAAAGTTAAATTTAGATTAACCAGATGCCTACCGCAATTTTTATCCCGGTATACAAAGTCCTAAGCAAGTTCACGTATCGAAAAACTTTCACAATGGCTCCCTTATGATTTGGGCGTTGAACGGCTACAAAGGAAACTCTCCAATATGCTTTATAGTTCATAGAATGAACTGTGAAACCTATTTAGAGCCTTAAAAAAATAATTCGGATATAAATATTGTATTTTGGGGACGAATGGTACTTTCTACAGGACAATGCTAATATCTTTAAGCAGCTTCTCGAATTCCAGTTTTGGAAAGGCCGACAGGCAGTCCGTACGTAAAACTTATCGAAAACCTTTCGGGCACTCTATCCCATAGAGTTTATGCTAATGGACGACAATTTAGTACCAAAATTAAGTCCCTCCAAAATTTTAACAATGGAGAATGCTCAAAATAGTTTGTCTTAATATTCATGATCGCTATTCAGCATCTATTTGGGATGTTTTTTTTAGGAATATTGAAAGACACAGCAAATTGGTCGTTTCAAGCTAAACTAAACCACAACAAATTTCTATGGGGTTTACCCTTTCTAGTGGTTCAATCTAGATTTTTATAAGAATTGAAAATGAAACTCAGAAAGGAGGGCTGGTTTTTATGGGTAGTTCTCATTAAAAAAAGGTTTGCAATAGGAAACATAAAATATAAACAATGAGGGCTTTATCTATTTTATAGTCTTCAAGTTCATAGCCAGGCATATCTGTATCATCTTGATATAATGGGAAAGCCTCCACCCTTTTAGTGATTCGATTTAGATCTGTTTGGAATATTTTATAAGAAAATTCGACGTTTCTAGTTGAATTAACAAAAACAATACGTTTTGTTCAAACAAAAACCTAGAACGGTAAAATCCATATCTTGACTACATCCAGATTGTCATGTCCGCCTTGTGGAGCCTATACCCTTACAAGGGAGCTCTTTTCAAAAGAAAAATGCAGTTGCGCAAGATATATAAAGCACCCATGGGACACTCTGTAATGATCTCGATTATATGCTGATCTCGATTATATACATATATGTATATAGTTGTGGTATGTGTATACCGAATGCGTTTCCGAGACTTTCTTTAAGAAGTTGATAAAACAATTTAAATAACTTGTATTCTTAAGAATTTTTACTGGACTTGATGCTAAGTATTTCAAGAAAAAAAATGATATATATATTTCTTAATAATATAATTTAAATTGTTGCTACATAATTATAATTTTTTTTAACATTATTAATATGCATAGCAAATATTTCATCGAATGGTTTCTTATTAAAGAATTTAATTCCGCTTGAAATTCAGTAAAACTGCGAGCGATAAGTTTGGTACCGAACTGCGATAAAAATAGAAAGGAAACTGATACCCACATATGAACTAATTTTGAAATTAATAAAAGGTTGGATTTTCTAAGTTCTAAAGAAATGTACACTTCATAAGCTACAAAAAAATATTGCAATTAAAATAGAATGTATTGAAACAATTAACATTTTAGTACATACTTTGCAGATTAATTACATATTAATCTACCTTGTACTAATTATTTAGCAGATGTTGTAAATAAGTTCTTGAACCAATTTCTTTGTTATTTTGTTTTTACCATTTCTCTCTCTGAATTGTATTAATTAACGCGTGCGGCGCAAATTCTTTACGCTCTATAAAGTTCCTTAAAATTTGGTCACACAAAAGCTATCGCAAATGTCAAAACTTGTTGCTCTCTACATCTGCTCGAGTTGAGCGTATTAGCGTTAAGCTCAGCTTAACTTAGACAATAAACCGTAACTGCTGCAATTGTGTCTTAACTAAGCTAAAACCTGTCGGGAATTTACTCATAAAATCAGAAACAAATACAACGCGATATAATTTGTTTAACGCTTCTCTGCAACGGAAGCGCTTGTAAAGCGCGACTTAAACAAGTCAATTGACGGACGCTGCTCTATACAGTAAACCGGTATCAAATGTTATTCTTTTTTGAGTCAATTTAGCCAGCGACTTGTCGCAGAAAGAGCAGAACAAGTTACTCGAAAAGGATAATATTGGCAAACGTCTTAGAATTAAATTCGAACATATCCGTCAAGCTCTCTTAGTTATTTTCAAATTTACTACTAAAAGTTTCGCATTTGGAATGGATTTCGGGGGTCTACATACAAACAATTTTAATTGGATCAGTTTTTGGTCCCAGCTTTAAATTTATCGAACAAGACTCCGTCAAATTTCATTCATCCAACTTATGTTTTTTTTTCAAGAATCCGAAAAACCAGCAGCCGTTCTCAGAGATTGAAAAACAGTCTCGGCTCATGGGTCTAGCGGTAGCGGTAGCTAGAGAATAAGACGAAGTACTTGGTGTCCTCTCACACGCCCTCATCGCGTCTTCGACTGTCAGTGACGATAAAGAATTTAAACTTCAATGTTGTAGAAAAGTTAGTCTATCTTGGATGCGAAATGACAAGCAACAACATCGTCAGCCTGAAGATCAAATTGATTGGGTTGCGCAAGCAAATTTGAAGTAAAGCCCTCTCTCGGGCAACGAAAATCAAGATATATAAGACGCTGATATTCTCAGTCGTACTGTATGACGCAGAGGCATTTCGTGATTGAGTTAGTCAAAACGGCGTTGGAAGTCTTTGAGAGAAATATTCTCCGTAGAATTTTTAGTACTATTAGAGCTGTATGTAGTCCAGCGGCTGCATTGGGCTGTTCATCTCATTCGAATGGATGAAAGAGCTCCAGCACGCATGGTTTAAATGGGGAGCCCAAATTCGATTGGAGGATGCCAAAATAGAGGACGACCGGCCACTCGTTGGATTGACCAGATATGGAGAGATGTTTTCGTACTTGGCCGGACTACAGCAGCTGGTGCGCTTTTCTAAATGCGGCGATGACCGTTCGACAGTTGAAGGCCAGCTAAGTAATATTCAAAAATATTTATATTTCGTCGAGCATGTTGTAGGTCCAAGTCTGGTAGTTACCCCTCAAAATGTATCCCAAAATCTTATCAATTGCATAAGCTATTCCAGCGTTGTAAGAGGCTACAGGCTAATTAATAATGAGCCACTTAATATTTGCAACAATAGCGCCAGCTCTTATGCAGGCAAATATGAAAACGCCACCATCAATCGAGTAGATGTATTAGCCGGATGTGCTTGACATAGCCATCACGCGAACTGTACACCAGGAACTGTCTTGCTCCTGTTTAACATTGCTACGATTAACAAGTCTACAGGGCCAGTGGTGTAGATGTTACCATGATCACTGAGGTGATCATGGTAACATCTACACCTTCAGCCATTGTATTTCGACTGAGTTGACCTACACGATAATTTATAATAGCAGATAGAACAGCACACGACATGACTGATGCTATTGACGAAATAACGCGAGAAGTATCGAAGTATCTGGTAAGAGCAAAAATAGACTCAGGAGAGTCTGGCATTGCACGTGTAATCCACTTAACAAAAGCAGCTTTTAACAAAGCAACCAAGGAGCTGAAACAGTTGCTTTACACACTACTTAACGAACCCCTGAAAGACTACATCACCCAGCTTTAACAATTATCTTTATGTTCGGGTTTTTTCTAAGAAATTGGAAAATCTGTAATAAAACAAAGCGATTAACCTTTCCTCACCAACTTATCAGCAACCATTTGCATGCTGGCGCTGTCAACAGAAAAATAACAATAATATATATTTTTCTGATCTCATAGAAAAAAAATTTTCTTATCGTTTTACAATTTCAATTAATAATGGTTACATTGAAGATTAATATGTATATACACTTTGCATAACGCGAAATTTCGTGAAAATAACATTTAAAACCACAATTTTCAATTCTGAGAATTGTTGGCAAATTTGTAGAATACAAGCTATCTGAAAAGCGAACAGGCTAAATATACAAATTTGTTGGATTTATCTTATATAGTATAATCGCCAAGTATTCTATGTTCATACGGACATCTTTTAAGAAATTTCTATGTCAACTCTAGTTTTTGTAAGGTGAGCTTTTTTTAGTGGTCCAATATGGACCCTAATGGAATGTTTTGTTAAAACGTAAAATACGCCCATCCGTTTCTAGCTGTATTAATAACAACAAAAATGTTTTTCACACAAAAAACCAGAAAATAGGGCCAGATTTGTAAGTGGGCTACCTCTTCTAGTGGTGTGAGCTAGAATATTTAATAAGGATTATCGCTAAATAGTACAATTTTGGCATTTATAGCTCAATTAACAGCAGGAATATACATGTTTTGATACAAAAACTCAAAATGAGAGGCATGGGAAGTGCCACACCCTACCCTGATCCTTAGAAAGGACGCACCTGCATTATATATTATAGAAGGTATCTAAAGAAGTAATAGAAGAATCTAAATATCCAAACTTAAAGGCTGTAAATATTATAACGATAGTTAAATAAACAAGAAAGAAAATTACCAGTTCAGGTCGCCTAACAAACACATTAAATGTTTTCCGAGCTTATGACCACTTCCTACTGCACGAATAAGTGCCTTATAAAACATTTTTTTTTTTGTGTGCTTTACTAAATATACTTGTTGCAATGCATCAAAAAAGCCAGGCATCCATTATATAGAACACAGCAGCTTCGCTGGTTCTTATAAGAGCCGCCGATCTGACGTTCAAACATCAGTCGCTTTGGAGTACTCGAAGCGCATACAAGTCGGTAAATTTATCGGAAGCTATACGCCGGTCTTCAACAAGCAATAACTTGTCGATCGTATATATAAATTATCGGGTGTGTTATAAATTAAACATGCTGCCGTCAAAATATTTGTTTGGTGTTGTGGCGGTGACTCTTTTCGTATTAGTTGCGAGTGAGTTTGAATACTGCATGACACCGATTGGAAGTACCGGACTTTGTGTAGACCTAAAGCAGTGCGACGTTTCAAATAGCTACAGGATATTCGGCTTAAATTCTTACTACTCAATCGAGGACTATATGAGACAATCAATGTGCAGCGATGGTGTAAGTATCGAAAATCTTAAATTAAATATTTAATTAATTAAATTAAAAAAAAATCCACGTTAGCTGCGTTATTGCTGTGATGAGAAATCAGTGGTAAAAATACACGCGCCTTTGACTACGGTGCCTGTAGATCCATTTCACACAATAGATAAACACGGCTTGAAAATTTTGGATGCAGTGCCGGATTGTGGCAAACGTCCCGCGTCCAGAGTTAGTAACGGCGAGACTTGTAAACTGCGCGAATTCCCTTGGATGGCTTTGCTTGAGTACGATACGTATGATCAGCCGTTGCGATGCGGCGGCAGTCTTATAACGGAACACTATGTGCTAACGGCAGCACATTGTTTCGTAGACTATGTTTATGACCTGTAAGTAGGGTGCACTAAATTTCAATATTACAAAACCAACTAAATATGATATCTTTTTTACAGCATTGGTGTACGTTTGGGTGAGCACAACACTATGCAGGATAAAGATTGCGAATACATAGGCGCAAACAAGCGCTGTTCACCACCAATGGAGCAATTTGGCATAGCCGAAAAGAAGCCACATCCGCTTTATAGCAGAAAGTTCATGAAATATGACATCGCACTGCTGAAGCTCAATCACAGTGTGACATTTAAAGGTAAGTTAAAGTTATAGTAACTGTGAATTTCTTAAAATAACATTTTTTTTCTATCTCATTTCAAGCGCATATTAGACCCATCTGCTTGCCTATAACACCTAAATCTAGGGTTATTGCCCACAATCAATACTTTATCATTGCTGGCTGGGGACATACGGAGCGCGGATACAGTTCGAATGTGTTGAAAAAAGCAGTGGTGCAGCGAAAATCGCTAGATTACTGCCGCCAAGCTTATGGTATCGATACCATTACGGGTAACCATATTTGCGCTGTTGGCGATAAGAAGAAGGCGACGTGCCATGGCGATTCAGGTGGACCGCTGTTCTTCCAGGTGCTTTACAAGAAAGCAACACGCTTCACGCAGTTCGGTGTCGTATCCTCTGGCGATAGGCTCTGCGGGACCAATGAAGCAAAGCCTGGTGTCTATGCAAATGTACTCGATATGTTGCCTTGGATTACGCAAAATATCTATTAGTCACTTTGCGAATTTATCTCGCAGCACTTCCTACAATTTTTGCTATGTGTAATTTAAATTATTACCTTATTAAAGATTTGCATCATCGAAGGTGCTCATATAGTCAAGTGTAAAGTTTGTTCAAATCATTTCGAGGTTACGCAATTTTGGGACTTGATGGTTCAAGCATGGATTGTAATCGAAATGTTAAAGTAACAAATTTAAGATATAAAGATTTAGAGTGGAATCAAAAGGAAATGTGGTGTATTAAGCAACTACATTTTTGGACTTCTGTGACACTGTGAGTTTCTACGCAGGAAGAAAGGAACTGAGACGTGCACTAGTGCTAATTAAATAATATTTTCAACTAGTAATGTTAGTCTACGGTTCATTTATGGCTCTAACATATAACTGTGTATTACATAGTTTCTGATAATATAATATAAACAACTGTCAAGCGAAACACAGCTTGTGAAGTTGTGATAATGGTCAGCATTTCCGTTTTTGATACATTATCTCATCATTTTAAATTTGTTTATAGTTTTTATAAAAGTAATACTGATATAGTCGAGTCATACGCATAAAGAGAAAATATAAAAAAAATGTATGATGCAAACCATTTCGCGTCGACTTTAGCTCAAAAATTTTATAAATAAAAATAAACCTGGGAAAGTTTCATGGCATGAGATAAGTTTCTCTAAGTATTCTCTATCTTGAGATACACATGGACGTTCAGTCCGACATAGCTAGGTCGGCTCGCCTCGACCTGCTCATTTCGAATATATATATACAATTTATTCGTTCTCCGATATTTACATTATGCTATTATCTGCTATTAGCTTCTATTGCCATATCACTTTCAGCTATTCATCACACTCTTTCTCCCAGGGAGCTCACCCTTCCGTGACTTAACCCTTAGACTACCCACTAGTACAAACACCCACCATCACATATCAAAACCTATAGCATTTAACTCATATGAAATATTTAAAATTTCTGAGAATTATATTGTTATAAAAATCGCGATCTGTGCTACATACCGGACGCAACATACACACATAATCTTCGCGATCACATGCACAATAACTCAGCAGAGTTTTATTGTTTATAAATGTATAAGTAACGACTAAATAAACATACAAACAAACATTCATATATACATTTATAGATATACATTCCAAGCTAAAACTAATCGAGCTGCAACAAATATTTCTCAGAACTATTTTCAAGCGTAGCGGAAGTTTGTTGTCTTATACAAATTTCTATAAAATATCGAAATATAAATATCTAAATAGGCATATTGTGAGCGTGCTGTTAAAATTTTTTCTACACTTTTTCTAAGCAAGAATCGGGAAAGACGGATTATATCGACTCTGCAAAGTCAGTCAGTTTTAATGTATAAAAATCGAAAATATTATCACTCGAATGTCAAATGTTTCATTATTTAAATAAAAAATCCAAAAGTTTTTAACCTAAAAAAAAACTGCATTATTTGAATTTTTAAATTTTTTTTAAATTAAAAAATACATAAAATAATTGATTTTTACAGAATACTGACAGATATTTATATGTATAAACGCTTAATTATTTAATGAACCATTAAACGTAGCTCTCGGGACAAAAATAATATCCGCTAATTTATAACTTAATGTCTTTTGAGCAACTGACTGAATAAAAATTTGACTATAATATGTGAAATAATAAATCTTGAATTGCGCAGGACACGTAGCGATCTTATCGCGCGAAAGGCTTTTAAGGCAAACAATAGCACAGCAATTTATCTATTTTGTTCCATTTTCTTTCCAATATATGCTTCAATAGAGCGCACAGTTTCATAATGTTGCTCATACGGAGTGGTTTTTGTTTTGTTAAAATGAATTGGACGTCCGTTTTTCGGAATACATTAAAAATGCAAGACTTTTACTATTTATATGAGAAAAAAAGTATATTTAATAAATAACTCTCTTGCAGTATTATATACTTCGTTTCGCTATGGCATGCAACGCCTTTTCTCATTAAAGTATCCCTTGGACTACTTGATAATTTTGTTTCCTCATCGGTTTCTTTTAATTTGGATACAATATTGTAAAAATTATTGAGTTTATTTTGATAATATTGAGATTCACTTATAGTTTCTGCTTACAGCTTAAATTGGAATACTTCATTTCCCGCCATAACAGTATGCGAGCTTTATAATGGCGAAAAAATTTGGGACTTGAGTGAATCACGTTTTGGCACCGAACATGATATGCATCTTGATGATGTGGTCAGTGAGGTTGTTTTCTTTCGTGGCGTCTGCAATAGTTGTGGGCATTGTGATAAACTGCAGTGTCCAAAGAACTTTACAGAACTATTGGAATGGGTAAGTCATTTTGCTTGAAAACTACATGCAACACATTTTAATTACTTGCTGCATTAGTACCGCACCAAATGCAATCAGCTTATTAACAACTGCAGCTACCTCAATAAGTATTTTGATTGCTGCAACGAGTTTTTACCGCTGCGCACAGAATATGGCATTTGTTATTCGTTCAACTCACATCAAGCTAGGCAAGTTAATAGCTTATTAATGTAAAACTGTCTAAATGACATTTTTGACACTTTAGTAAGAGTGCACTGCTACAGCACACGAACAATCGTATAACTGGTGCAGGGCATTTGCGTTTCGATGCTGCTGTCGATATACAGTTGCATGTACATGCGCCCATTGATGTGCCCTTTCTATATTCGGAAGGCATGATACGTGAGACTGTATTGCTGGGCAGCTATAAGGAGCTTATACTGAATGCCATTGAGGTCTTCAATCACGATAGTGTTACGGACTTGACGCTCGAGCAACGTCGTTGCCGTTACGCACATGAGCGTACCCAATCCGGCCGGCAATTGGGCATCTATGAGTTCTACAGCTACTCATCATGCGTTGTGGAGTGCACGGTGGCGCTGCATCTGGCGAACTGCAATTGCACAAGTCATTTCATGACCACACCGCTAAGAAGTGAGTACATTTTTTTAAATAAAATATATTTGAAATCAAAATTTGTTTTCGCAGAAGATTTGCCAATGTGTGACTACACCGGGCTGCGCTGCCTAACCGAGATCTATGAGCGTTTGCGTAAAGAGCGCAAATCTTGTGACTGCATGAGCTCCTGCGAAGAGCCGGAGTACAATATAATCTTTAATTCAGCGGATGAGTAAGTTTTAAACAAAAAAATATTGGTTCTTAGGCAATATAAAACTTAGAGGCACCAAACACGCGGCTTGGAGTCAATAGTTACCAAGACAAGGTCGAACAGCTCGACATAAGCTCATGCGGTCATTGTGAATTGAAAATATGTCCTTTCTTAACATTGCATCACTAAGCATACATTGACTTAAGAATACAGAATTAACAGCTTAAAACAAATTCATTTATATTTTTGTTTTCTCCTCAATAATACTTTTTTCTAATGTACTCTGCTAGCGATCAAGAAGCTGAGGAGGACGTTTCACACATACGGGTAGCACTTGTCGAGCTACCAACGCAGCGATATGTGCGTAGGGTGGCTAAAACACATTTGGATCTGCTAAGTAGCATAGCTCTTGGTTTAAATAAATACAATAATTCATAAATTTAAAAACAAAATTCTTTCAGTCTCTGTTGGCGGCATTGTGGGACTATTCTTCAATACATCAGTATTGCGCATTGTGGAGATGATATTTTTGTTAATTGAGCATCGCAAACGATTAGCAAGTGCAATTAGTAAATAATATTAAACTAGTTTAAAAGCAGCCTAAATTGTAATTTGAAAATGGCACAAGTTTATATAGAATAAAGTCTACACTCCTGGAAATTATAATTCCTTTCAACTTTTCTACACAACTAATTAAAGACAAATTAAACTTACTACGCTGCTGTAAACATAATACGCTGGTAGCAATTTTTTTGTTTTTAGTAAAAAATTCAGTTTGCGATGACTAAACAAGCAAGTTGCCGCTGCACAATAATTTGGAAGATCTGCGTACATCAACTGGAATACATATCTGGATATAAGCATGGAAACAGTAACTGCTTGAAGCACAGCAAGTAGAGTTAGCTGATTGCGTTTTTCAACGTGGAAATAAATAAAACATAACAATCTATAATAAAAAGATATAATTAGTATTTAATATTACTTTTTCAAAATGAAATTATTTGCTTACATACAGCCGAGTTTTCTCTACAATGGCTTGAACATTGTGTGGACTTCTTTGCTTATTAAACATGAACCTTAAAGTATTTCTTCATCTTTGCGCAGCATTGTAATTTAATAAATAAATAAACAATAACACAGCTCAATAGAGCGGCTTTGTACTGCATACACAAGCCACAGCTGATTTTTGAACAGTGTTGGTAGCGTATTTGTAGTAAGTTAGTGATGCTAAATTGGGCGCTGCTTACACGTATACAAATATGATTGTGAGCAAGTACACAGAGCTACTAAATTTTATTTTTTTATGAAAATCAATTACGTGTAATTAAATTCCATAAAATTAGTATTTGCTGTTATAGCTCAAACACCCTACAACAAGAATAAAGAGACAACATGAATATGATGTATATGTTAATGGGAACAAGAGAAGATCACAACATGAGTTTGGTTAAACTTGGAGGAGGCGATGCCCCACTCACCATATAGCGATAAGCAAAATATCTTTGCATCCATGGATCATATTTGGTAAGGGAGCGGCTCAAGAATTCATGCGTTCGGGAGCAAACTACCCGAACGCATGAACACAGAATATTTATAGCCTACCTTGAGGGGCACATACCCTGCACAAATTTGTAGTAGGATATATTAATAAACTTAGTGAAAAATGCATTTGCATGCTTTATGCGGACCGGAGACGGTTCAATTTAATTTTGACAAAGAAACAACTAAATTAATTTAAGGTAACGGGTTGGTGTGTGTTGAAAAAAGAAGTTAACGTCCCTTCTTTTTTTTTATTCAACCGGCTTGGCCTACTTGTGCAGGGTAAATAATAGTGAAGATTGATATTATCTACAAGCGATGAAACTATTATAAGAAACTGTTATAAGAAAGATGAGGTCCTTTGCTGAAGTTCACATTTTGAAAAAAGTTTTTGACTTTCACTGACTTGGAAATGGCCAACAATGATTCCTCCTTAATTATTCGGTGCGCTGTGTTTGGGACACGCTATCCCAAAAGCAATGTCAAAATCGTTCTGGTTGATTTTAACGTCAAAATTGGAAGGGAAGAAATCTTTGGACGCATGTCGGAATATTGCAGCTAGCAGCACCAGATTTCAACACCTCAACATGCACAATGCTACGTGGCTGAGTCCCGATCAAATTACACGCACACAAATAGATCATGTGCTGATTGACGGAACTCACGCATCTAGCGTGTTGGACGTGCGAACGTTACGTGATCCTAACATCAACTTGGTATGCACTAGACTTAGCAACGTAAGCTAGACGTCGGCAAACTGCAATCGCTAGAGACATCCTAAGCATTCTGAACACACACTTCCGAATGCTCCGGGAAACCTATCCGTCTTCTCTAGATATATGTGAGCAGTAAAAAAATATCACCCGAGTTGGTAAGAAGTATGCACCAAGATGTGGTCCGACTGGATACCCAATGACTGGAATCTCAGTGTTCTTTGTCCCGCTGTTTGCGTCAACTACCACGGAATAAGTCTCCTTTCCATCGGATATAAGATTCTGACGCGCGTGTGTCATAGGCTAAAGCCATATACGGATTCAGTAATAGGACCATATCAGTGTGGCTTCAGAACAAAAAGGTCGACCAGTGACCAAATACATATTCACATTCCGACAAATCCTTGGAAGATCCATGAGTTAAACAAAGACACACAACACCATGACACCGAGAAAATATGATCCATAAAATGATGTCACTCTATATAGGTTTTTTCTTTTTATATACTAATAGTTATTAAGAATCTTTCGTTAAGATACATTAAGTCCGTCGATGGAACGAAATTTCAAATGCAGCTTAACCTAAAACCAGTTCGCAACATTTTGCGTTGCTGTTTGTGGCTTTCATCTTGAAATGCCAGGAAAAACGAAATTAGTGGAGCAAACAATTGGGCTGACCAGTGCCAATAACCCAAATAATCAGCGATTGCCACTGATTGGCGTTTAGCTGAAGAGAAACTCGCAGATAATTTTCGATAATAAGTGCTGCGAAGCCGATTAAGTTTTTGGCTTACTCAGATTTTCATTAGCGATTGCACCTGCCACAAGCGTTCGTTTTCATGTTTTATATTTAGTTACTCACATTCAGTTCATTGCTTCATTAAGTGCATACGGACTAAAATGCCCAGCTCGCCTGTGCGCTTCCTGCGCTTTTAGGCTATCAGTATTTCACAGATTGACAGCCGACTGCACTTGATTTATTTAACCAACGCTGGAATGTGGCAAAGTGTAAAAAATATTTACACACTCGCACCTACTAGTTAAAGCGATCGATTGCTAGTTTGCCTGTTAGTCGCTGGCAAAAGTTGGGCGACAGCTAATTCAATTTCCACTTGCCATGTTCGCATGCAACAACATCAAATGGCAACAGTCTGAGCCTGTTTAGTTGCAGTATGCAGCTTGCAGCATGCAGCACGCTTAATTGGTAATGCGATCGCTTTTATTGCCAGCGAAACAGGCAGTCAGATTGCTGGCGTTGGCTACTACTGGCATGCATGGCTGGCATACACTCCCCCTCGATTAGCAAGTGATCGTGCACATGGAATGGATGTTGCAGTCTTTTACTTCTTTGCTGTCTTTGCCACGATCTCTTGTCACCACGCTTAGTTGCTCAGCAAAATCTCCGCAAATCCCATTACGTGCGATCCGTGGCAAACTATGCATGACTGAGCCGAGTGAGCAGAGTCGAGCCGCTCTCTGTGACTTGTGCGGATATTGGTTCTGCTGTGGGCCCAGCCCGTTGATGGCAAAATGAGTCTGCCTGGCTTCCAACAGCGCGACTTGTCGTTCGAACTTAATTGCTTTGGCTCCGTTTATGACTTTCGTGTGCAATACATCGTCGGCGTCGTCGAGCAATAAGCATTGAGTGCAGTGCAGATGTTGTTCCTCTCGCGTATTAGAAAGTAACTTTTGCTACATGAGGCTAGCCCCATCTCCTGCCCCAATCATAGTCTTCACAGTCGCTTGTCTGTGGCGCTAGTTTCCACGCCACGGCACAGCCTGTCATAAATTCGAAAGAGTTGCGCTGCGCTTTGGCCTCCTGGTAGAAGAAAAAGCCTTGCTGGCAGCAAAATTAGCAGTCGACACAAAATTAGTTAAACGCCTGAGAAATTTAATTGAAGCGCAACTTGTTCTGCGACGATGGTGCAAAGTTCAATATCCTTGGATTGTATTAGAAGTAGAAAAGCCAAACAAGTTCAACTGTTGCAATATGCCAGATCGATCCTATGATATACTCGCTCCTTACCGAAGTGCTATCGTACACTGTTAAAGTTCAGCAGTGAGTTCAAAACGACGATGTGGGCCAGCGATAGGGCGGCGACGACAGTGGCGACTGTTGCCCAATACGCTCCACCTTAGGCAAGCTTATTGGACTCGCTGCCACCGTTGCCAAGATAATCAAAAGTTTTTTTTTTTTTTTCGTACAATAAAACGAAAGCATACACAAAAATCCACAATCGATGGCGAGTCGACAGCGTCGATGGCGTCGAAGCAAAAAACTTCGCGCAGACTTTATTGTTCTGAGAAATTGTTATTAATTGAGTTGTAGCTCCGTTGTTCGATATGCTATCGAACAGCAGCAGCAACGGCAGCAGCAGCGCCCGAAGCGGGCACCGGGATAGCGGCATTCATATGCGCTTTTCGCACAACCTTTGTTCCTCGGCGTTGCAGACTAGTGATGCGCAAAAGAAACCAACTGTGATTTTGGAGCTGTGATATGAAATCACAATGATGCACTACAGAGGTGCGAGAGATGTGTGCATGTGGCTTTGGCGAACATATATTATAAAGCCTTATTATACACTGCATAAAAATATTTGTTAAAGGGTATATGGGGCTTGTTGTAATGTCGAAATGCATATAAAAAGCGAAGGATGTTTCGCAGACTTGATATAGTGTATTTGCGATAAGCACGATGAGTCGATCTAGCATGTCCGGCCGTCTGTATGTCTGTCTGAGTGAATAATTCTCTGAATGGAGAATACTTAAACAGTCGATATGTAAAAAACCGAACCCATAGAACATGGATACCGATCGAGTACGCAATCGCAGTTTAAAATCGCAGTCACTGTAAGTGGAAATCACACTGTGATTGGAATATCACTACTTATCGCATCACTATTACACACAACAACAAGAGATACATTGCAACTACGCTCAGTTCAATGTTGTTGCACGTTATTGCTGGCGTTTATCGCAGCTTCATGCTGCTCTCATCTCCGCCAGACTTGACTATGTCTATTTACAATATTTTCTCGTCAGTCATCGCTCGATTTGTGTTTTTGTTTGCTGCGCATGCGTGAAGTTTCTAATTAGAAACGTTGAAGTTTCGCTGTTTGCATTGCGCCTGACTGTTTGCTTAGCAAATGCCTGTGAAATTATGCATGCAACGCACCAATGGAGCATGGAGCAAGAACGTTGCATGCAGCATGGAGCATCGTTAGTTCATGTATTGATTTAATCAAGTTTTTTAGCTTTGCTTACATTTTAAAATAAGACACATTCCAATACAAAATCTATTTGTTAATGAAGTTCTTTCAAACTGATTTTTAATGCCACACACATTGTGATATAAGAGAATAAAATCAAATATAAGAAAATATTGGCAGGGCGAGACTCTATTGAGTGAATTGAAAGTTCCGAAAAACATACAACGCCAACGATTTCCCCGTCAAATGAACATCCTGGACCCTCACGCTAAAATGTCGCGCTCTTATATGCTCAGATTGCGGGTGGAAACTATGCGATATAACTGGCCAACAGTTGGACAGTTTGGTACAACCGAAACTCTGCAGCATCAAAAGCGATAACAAGAATATATTCACATGCATGGAGCGAGAGCATTGCGATTCACCGCAATCGCTTAACAAAGCAATGAGTAGTCTTGCAAGAATTCAAGAAAATATTGCAAACATGCAGTCCAAAATGCCGGACTTACTCGCGTATATAACAACGACTCAAAATTATATGCTGGAAAGCTAGAGGTGCCTCCAACAAACTGCCTGCCCAATATTTCCTGGTCGATGAATAATCCTTGTATCGATTTTGCCATCTAGGGAAGCTTCAGATTGCCCAACACACAGCCCTTAGCTCGGATTAAAGTTGCTAATTATCACGATCAACGCCGCTGCCATTAGTTATGCCCAAGCGATGATGCTAATTAGCCGGAATAAAAACATGACGTCTTTAAAGTGCGCCTTAACGATACAATGTATCCGGACATTGAGTTCCAATCTGCCTATGATATTGACGATACATTGCAAGACTTCTCCGAGAAGATCTATGCAGCCTTCGCCGAAGCCCAAAGATTGAGCTCACTCACTGCCAAGAGAAAGACTGGAAAATTTATTATATCTCGTGAGCTGCACAACTCAAGTATGCAACGTATGCAACGCACGCAGATGTCTGACAACATGCTGGAGAATATGGACACTAAAAATAGTAGGCATATAGTACGAGACTCTTCCTGTCAAGACCACTTCAGCTTAATCTGTCGAAGAACACATTTGGTCCCGAGGATGTTGAAGCCAAGTAACTGAAGCGCTGCCGGAGAGTACTATTCTCACTATGATGTCGAATAGCATAGTGAAGTTGCCATACCATACTATGAGGTTGCAGTAATTTTGGACGGTGTAGAAGCTAGCAGTCATCGCAATAGTTGCCAAGCCTACAAACCTGAGATAGACCCAACTGGCCTCGATCCTATCTTTGATCTAGAATGTTCGCGATAGACTGGTAATTGCTACGGTTGCGACCATTGCGGAGTCCCTGTGCCTGATTCCGGACCAGCAGTTCGGTTTCCGCCTTGGCCATGGCACGCTAAAGCAACTTCACAGAGTCACCGACCACTTATTGCATCGACCGGTGGTAGTATTGCAATGCCATTTTGTGGATATCGAGCAGGCATTAGATCGCATTTCGTAGACGCTCTCGCTGACTGGGCCAAAAAGTGGAACGCGAAGCTTAACGGCAGCAACACTTTAACATATGCTTCCTCCTCCTTCGGAAGAAGCCACCACCTGTGTACATCCAGAAGATCAGCCAGCTGAAATCATCTACCATAATATGAATAGGGGGAACACCTTCTTAAGGGTCACATCCAAGATAATGTGGCGACGTATGCAATTATGCAACTCTGAGGCACTGCTTTAATCGACCAAAGATGCAGAGAATGCCGAACCGAGCCATGCGGTTCATCACTGAATGTCCCTGATTTGTCCGGAATTTTACCCTCCACAGGCACCTCAACTTAGAACCGGTCTGCTTTTTTTGCAGCTGCTACAATGACAAAGGAAAAAATAGAATAAAGCTTCATATAAGACCACTGAAAGAGGAAGCCACATAAACCACAAATCTTTTGTATCTTAAACTAATCCCAAAAGAATATCCCACACGGATCAAAATATGAATAAATGTCCCTACAATTTTAAGGCTCAATAGACTACTGAATAACTCAAACTCGAGCACACGCGACTATATATACCTAGCAAGAAAGAACTATCTTGTTATAAAATTTGATTTCTGTTTTAAAATAAAACTGTGGAAAGCTATACAAAATTTATAAAAAAATTATCTTCGAAGATAAAAGACTATTTAAAATAAACTTTTTGCATAAAGCCTGTGTGTAATAGAATATACTTTCCTATGCTCTTAAAATGCCACACAGATCGTCAGTGGGAATCAAAATAAATATATAAGAACGTCCGTCCGCGTTTAAAACTCGATGAATGAATGAATGACTGATTGCCACTGTGGCTCATCTAAAGACGCATTTGTACAAATTAATTGAATTCGCCATAAATAAAAGACAAAATCAAGCGTCCGATTTGCATAATTAATGCTCATCAATTAGCTGATTAATTGGCGTACTCTGCGAAGACAGCGAGCAGACGTAGATGTTGAATCTTCTTTTTTTTTTTTTTTTTTTTTCTTTTTGCTGTTTTTGGCACAGAAATTCACTGTTGCGCTTGTCTAATTAGATAAATGTACGACATTAATGGGTTTTCATTTGTAAGCGAACGCAAGTATAACTAAGAAGATCACAAGGGGGCGTGGGGGTCGGGAGTGCTTAAGCAGTCTGTTTAAATTTGTTAATTTCAGTTAAGCCGAACTCAAAGCACTTGGAACAAGCAAAAAGGAAGCGAACAAAAAGCGAATTAAATTACAACACGTAAACGCCCATCAAGAAGAGAATAGTTGGCAAGTGTAGTCAGCAGTTGTACGAGTATGTAGGAGAAAAGGATGCATAGCAGTTGGGCGAGGAGTAACAAAACGAAACAGCAAGTCTATACAGCTGAAGCGCACGCAATCAGAATGTATATGTTTATCTATACGTCTACGAGGGTAATGCAAGAAGTACTTGAACTCAAGTCAGCTGCTGCTTGTAGTTGTTACAATTAGACTATATACGTATTTTGAGCAAACTGTATCATTAGGTTTGTGTTTGAAAGGCATTAAATTGAACTCACACATAAAAATGAGAATAAAACATGAAACTGTCGCAGCACATCAGCGGTTAACAATCACTCATTTCTTTTCAACTGTCTGCTTTCAATGGCTGTCTAGCACAAAACTAATGATGAGGACTGCTCAAAATTTATAATGTTACATAGTCGTCTCCTAGTAGTTAGCAAAGTTAATACTTCAAACATACTTCTTCTTAATCTACTTCTGAAACTACACTCGTGTCTGTATTTATTTTTTTATTACGTGTGTGTGTCTGCTTAGCGTGCAGCATTTTTTTTTTTGCTGTATTTGTGGCAAGTTTCCTGTAGCCACAGCCACAGCCACCGCCACCGCCAGAGCCAAAGTAAAATGAAAATATTTTAATTAAAAACAGCTAATCGTGTGCTGCAGATTTTATCTATACTTATGCAGCAGCAAATCGAATCGATGCAAACAAGCCTGCGGCGGTAAGGTAAGTAAAACATGCCATCGACTGAGTGAAAATTGTTGCTGCAACATGTTGCATGCAACAACTTGCCTGCTTGCACTCCCGACAACTACGACATGTGTCTCATTTTGCGCATTTGCAAATATATCAAATCTATTTAAGATAATTTTGTTACGTTCAACGGACGAAATGGCGCTAAATTGTTGCCATTTATGCTGTTTATTTGTTTGTTCGTTTGTCTGTTAGTTGCCACAACTATTGCACTCCTTGCACCATCCCACTACGTAGGAAGCAGGAAAAAAAGGCACGTTCGTCGCTTAAGTCTTTCGTTTGGCAGCATCGCCCCAAAAATGGCAGCAAGCAGCAAACTTCGGCAACTACATATTTTACTCTCATCGCAATTGCCACAAAATTAAGTTGTTTTGCATAAAAGCGCAATAAAAGTAAAAAAGCAATTTGATTAGAACACGACAGGCACGACAAGCAGCAGCGCAACTGAGTTGGTGGCGTACGGGCGGGTGGCATGAGATGGATGCCTGTACGAATATGGATTGCAACAATTGCTGTGCGACAGCGACAACATCTTCAGTTGCTGCTGTTTTAATGTTGATAATGTGCTCTTTTTCGGTAAATTGCAAGCAGCAACAGCAATACACATGATATGCGTCATTTAAGTGGCAGCCAAGTGGCGAGCGGAAGATTACAATTGCTGCTGCTGTTGCTGAGGATCTTCCAATTGGATTTCGTATAAAACAAATCGAACAAATGCAGCAACAATTGTTGCTGTTGCTGTTACTATTGCTGCTGCTGCTGCGACTATTATCAATTTAGCTTGGCTAATTGGTTTCAAATTTATGGACCTGTATTTGATATTTATGTCGTCTTCTAGCCAGAGCAACAACATGAGCCATGCATACCATGAACAGCAACAGTTGCTGTAGAATGTTGTATGCAACACTATCTTACTTTTGCTGTTCCTGTCGTGGCTAGCTATAAACTCATTGCTTATAGTGTTGTTGTTACGGTTGCCTTGCACAGCGGACTGTGATGAAAACAACGTAATTGGCTTTCAATTTGCAGCAAATTGTTGCAACAGCCACGACAAGCAGCACCAACAGTAACAACAACAACAACAACAACAATAACAACGCCACGAAACATATTTAGATTATAGACGGATAATGTTTATGTTGTTCCAATCTTCATGTGCATGTCGTCGTCGTCGTTGCCGCCGTCCTCGTTGTTGCTGTTCCTCTTTCTGTTGTTGTTGTTGTTGTCTGCACTATCTGCCGCATGCTGCCACCACCGCTGCTGTACAATTTCATAAAGGGTTTTACTATTTTTATTACATTTACAAAATGAAATGAAGGCTTATTCGATATATATGTATGTATGTATGTATCTAGGAGTATTGTAGTTTCTTTGGTCAACAGCATTGTTGAGATTATAGACAAGGTTTAATAATTTTGTATCTTCTTACAATACATAAATATTTTTTTTTTATTCACTCTTGTTCAATAATTCAGTCAAAATTGTGGAGAGTTGATCTAGATAATAATATTTCATTATACTTTTAATTAATTTATGAACGCTAAAATTCCTAAGTACTGAATTTTCTTCTCCGATGAATTTAAAAAAGTTGAATCCGATAATTTGTCTCTAGAATGGCTGGTATGGAACCCAACTGACTATTTCATTATATGCAACGTCGAATTACTTACGTACCAGGTGCAGCCAGTGATCTACGCAGCATCTGATTACGGTTGCAATTTAGCCTCTTGTTCAGGGTGATTCCCAGGTATTTTACCAGTAAAGCCTGCTGCATGCCATGCCTTTAAGCATAAAAAATGAATTCTGCTGCCTCGATCCGACGCTTTGAACTGTATAAAATAATAACATCAAGAGGCCTCCATAAAGACGTCGTAAGCTACCATGCGGAATTCCAGCTCTCATCGGACGTGGCAAAATAAGTGTTCCGGTGAAATTCTCACCATTCCAGGTAGGACCGAAGAAGGCAGAAGTATGGAACTATGGTAGGGGGTTTTTTACCTTGTACAAGAGGTCGTCATGCCAAACACTATACAATGCTTGCTGCATGTCGACGACTTCTGCAAGGTCATCCAAAGCTTACAAGATACGGTGTACAACTAAACTGGTTTCTAGCAGCATACTGTTTTGATACATGAGCTCATTCAGTCGGCCAGCAATCAGTTTCTCCCATACTTTCGATAATGAAGGCAGAAGACTAATTGGCTGGTATAACTCAGCGTCATCATTCGGCTTACCTTGCTTGGAATCATATGGAAGACTACTTTCTTCCAATGGGCCGGGAAGAATTGACCCCAACATCTTGTTGAAAATCCAAAGCACATATTTCCAAGACCTTCAGGATAGCGTAGCATACCCTGTCTATGCCTGGGGCCTTGTTTTTCGGCAAGTCTTTGACAATGTTGGTTATTTCTTGAGCCTGGATCGGTCTGAAGCGATCAACTGCAACGGTGTTTCCAAGCCGAGTCGAGAGTGCGACAAAAAAAGCCACGTCACGTGTGGTGAATTTATCATCGTGGGTAAAAGAATTTGTACTTTTTCACTTTTAGCAAGTCCTCCATCAGGGTACCGGATCGAAGATTGTCGAAATGGTTGCTTCTTAAACGACTTAGTACATTTCCAAAGCAAACACTTCGTGTCTATGATGTAGTCCATAGTTGCCAAGCGTTGCTTAAAGAAATTGCTCTTCAGTTTTTGTAAAAAGTGCCTTAGTTGTTTTGTGACTCGATGTTTCTGAGATGCCTTTCCGTTGCAATAAGCTTCCTGGTTTCTCTTTTAAGAATAATGAAAGTGACTGGCCCAGAAGGAGGCGCAGGAGGAGTGGCAGTGGCACCTGCATTATGGATATTTCTGAAAAGAATATCGACCGCCATTTTAATGTCTTCCCCTGAATTTTGATACGTCTCCAAATGAATGAAGTTCTCCAAATGTAACTTTAAAACGGTGTCTGGTAATTAGTCGGTTGTTCAGGGCAGAATTGACATCATAGGTATTAATAAAGACGACCAATATCAGATGATCGAAGTCTTAGACTCAGTTCTCTCTTATACTGGTCTGGAAATCCGGTATCCCATGGTGGATTGCAAAATTTAAGCTGGTAGGAGCCCTTGGAACGGAGGCTGCGTAGATCTTGTCGGAGAGGAGTTGCAGTTGGAATACATCTTATGCCAGTGACTGAACATACAGAATATGTCCAGTTCGATCTTCCAAAATGCAGTGATACTGCTCGCCTACGCGGGTGATATCAATATAATGGGAATACAAGAACAGGAAGTCCAGAAGGCGTTTACGGAGATTGAACAAAGTCATGGCACATGGGTTTAACGGTGAGTTTGGACAAGAGGAAGTATTTGTTATCATCTCGAAAGCTATCATTGCCTCTTGGACTGTTTGTGTAAAAAACTTCGTTTCATCGTTTTGGATCTGAAATGACTAGCACCAACAATGTCAGCCTGGAGACCCGGCGAAGAATCAATCTTACAAGTATGTATATGCAATTTTGGGTTGATCAAGCAAATTAGAAGTAAAGTCCTCTCTTTGGAAGTCTATATTATGAAGAAAGCAAATAAATACGAATAGATCGATGTAAAGGGAGATAATAACTCAATTCTATTTGTCAATTTGCATAAGAATCCATTTGAAGGTTTCAGAGGGCAAAGATAAGAGACTGTAAGAGCATTAAAAGCTATATCGACTGGCTCATATTGCGGGCACTATATTTTGGGTTAATGTAAATAAAGTTAAGAATGAGGACTTTGTATCTAACATAATACATCGCACGTTTAGGATTTTTAATCAAATGTGCCTCAAAATTGAGATATCGTTAAATCTGTAGATCGAATTTAAAATAATTAACAATTCAGAGCAGAAACAGCATCTTTCACAGAACTTGTGTAACACTCAAGTGTATGCCTCATATGCATGTTTTTTGTTTTTCTTATCGAGCGTGTGAAACGTAAGAACTTTTTGGTAGACACAAGAGTCGAAGTTTACATTTTCTCTTATTTTTTTTTTTTTTCTTTCTTGCTTTCGATATTTTGTTGCTCGTCAATTTTTGACGAAGGTTGCTGTGAAAACAAAGAACGCGTTAATTAAACGCGGCAAAGCTGAATTCCGCCGCAAAGCGCGCAACATATTTGTGAGTCAGCAGCAGCAGCAGCAGCAGCAGCAGCAACAGTTGCGCCTCATACAGCTGTATGCAACACATTTAGCTTTGGGTTGAGTCGAGTTGAGTTGAGGTGAGACTGGTCTGCAAAAATTGCAGAATTCAATAACCAAATAAATAACTTGACGTCGTACGAAATCGTCGTTTGTTCATTTCGCGAGCGCCTTGATCCGCGCGGCATTTATTCAATCCACTTCGAAAAACAATCAGTCGAAAATTCCTGGCATTTTCTTCTTCATTAACAACGCAAAGCTTTGTGTCTGCCCTCGAGCTTCTGCGCTTGCTCCTGCTGTCTAAATTTACGCACATTTCTGCTGTTTTCTACATGCAACTACAACAAACTTCTTTTGCCGCAACTGCTGCTGTGATGACTTTTGCTCCAGCATTCGTCGTCCAAGTCTTCCAACTCGTCGTGGTATTTTAATTAGAAAGCAAACATTGCAAATCGCATGTCTGCAACTTCTTGCCCCGCAGTTTGTTTTAAAGTTTTGCTGTTTGATTAAACGAAATCGAATCGCAGATACGCTTAATCAAAACCCTTCACCGTAACTCGTTTGCTTGTTCGCTTGTTGGATTTTTCGTTCAATTAACAAATACCACAAATTGCAAAACTATTTTTCACTCGAATTCGTTTACGAATTTGCGATTTTCGTTGGTTTTGTGAAATATACAAAACGTTTCCGTTGTGAGAATTTCACTACTAATGAGATCGAACGAAGTCTCACGCAGTTATTCGAAAAAAAAGAAGTTGCATACAATCGTGTTTAAGCGAAACTATTCAAAGTTGTACGAATGATGTAAACAATTTGTGGTTCAAATTGTTTCGTCAAAGTCTGGCGAAAGTATTTCGTATGATAGATTTAAATGATGTTTTTACTATTGGAGTCTATCAATGATTATAGTCGAGTTTTAGAAATAAAACTGCCACAGTACTTTGAAGCGAAGTCACACAAATTGACTGACTTCTCCGAAAAAAAAGTCTTCTTTGTACAAACAAGCCAAGAAGACTTTTGTGCCATTGAAGCAGCAGACTTCTTAGATAATTCTATTACCGTGTACATGTCCTTATAATGCAATTGGATATTTTTAAACCATTTCTGTACTCCATTACGTTTCTAAGGAATGCTTTAAAATGTTGTCTATTGAATAGTTTGACTTCTTTAAAAATCACCAATTATTTCTCCTTCATAGACTTCACACAAATTCCTTTAAGCTACAAAATCATTATTTTTTTTATTTTATTAAATTTTTATTTAATTAATTAATTTCCATTAATAACTAAGTTCACATTTTTATTAATTTATTCTAATTCCTATACGAGTATCTGCTAGCATAAAAATAATAAATAAATATTCAACTAAATGCAACTACAATGGATTGCTTTAAAATGTGTATATATAATATTTATAGATAGTTTACAGATTGAGCGTGTTACATAGGAAAACAATATACGATACTACTAGCTAACGGAACGTCGTAGCCTATCTAGAAGAGCTAATAAAATACAATGCTGGTAATTCATGCAATCGTGTTGATTTATACATTATTTACAAATTTCTTTCGCTTATTAAACTAACAAAAAATTTTTACGATTTATTATTTATAATTATTTATTTTAAATTTTAAACCTAAGAAGCTCACTTGATTATGTACAAATGTTGGCGTTCCGTCAAATATTTTTACGGCACGCAACTTTTTTTTTTTTTTTTACGTTAATATCACACTGAGTAGGATTTGTTTCGTTCTTTCGTATGTTTGCGCCTACGAAATTCGTTGCAATTCGTTACAAAAATAAATTAGACTAAAAGAACGCTAAAAATTAGAATAATAAAATAAAAAATTTAAACAATTGTTTATATTGCAAAAGCGTCACTAACTAAAAAAAAAAAAAACTGTCTTAAAATTAAAACAAATCTGCTTATTCTTCTTCTTTTTCTTTTTTAGTTTTTAAGTAGTGGCAGCAATTATTCTTCTTCTTCTTCTTCAAATTGCGAGGCACCAGATGCGTCTGAGATCATTGCAAATCTTTCTTGAAGGACACTTATTACTGTTATTATTTCCGGCTAAACAACCACTGTCAGCACATCGTGATCGTCACATGCCGGCGGTGGCATAGATTTGCAATTGATCGAACGCTTGCCGAAATCCTTACGCGGACTGTCGAGCGAACCAACCGTGTTTTTCTTCATATCGGAGTTTTGTGTCTTGTGCAGCAAAATCTGTGAGCTGCGCTTCTGATGCTGCTGTTGCTGCTGAAAGTCACTCTTGCCGCTCTTGCTGACATCCAATTCGCGTTCGAATTCGCACGGCGGATAAAGCGGCTGTGAGCGATGCATGGCCGAGCTGCTAGTAGCCGCCAGTGTTGAAACAGTTGCTAGCTCAGGTGCAGGATTCAAACTTAATTCGATGCCATTGGCACGTCCCAGTGAGGTGCTGCTGCCCTTTAGAGGATTGGTATAACGACGTAGATTCTCTTCGTTTTGCAGATTATTCGATTTCTCTTCTTCATGACGTAGCGCATCCAGTGATGGTGTTAAATTCATGCCGGAGCTGGAACGGAATGCTAGACGTTGTTTCCAGAAGAGGCTTATGAATATGGAGAAACCAATGAGTACAATGAAGATGCCGCAGAGTACACCAATCAGCAAACTATGACTATTGCCATCAGCCAGCAGTGCTGTCTCCACTTTAACCTCCAATATGGACACCAGAGCTGCCAGTTTGGCATTGTTGTGCAGCTCATTGCGGCGTATGCCATTCAGTTGACGCGAGGACAGCAACTCGCCGAGTAGTCCAACTGCAGTTGGTAATTGTGCATCGTTCGAATTGGTGGAGGACTGTAAGTATTTAAAGTAGTTTAAGTATTTTCTGTTATTTAGCAAAAGCAAACTTTGTTTCTACTTACCACAGTCACCTCAACGGTATCATTGGTGCCACTCTTCAAATCGCATATAACAATCAGCATGCCCTGCTCACTTGTTTGCGGCAGCTTCACCAGACGTGCTGCCAACAGCACACGCAAAAGTGAGCAGAGTCCTTCGACTACAGCGCCCGTACCCACACGCTCCAGATCGAGTAATATGGAAAGTCGCGCACAATTTTCATTCAATTGCGCCTGATTGGGCCAACAGTTGGATTTGGCTGGCAGATTCGGTGGCGCTACTCTGCGTGAGGGTTCCAAAGCGCGACAATCGCCACGTACATTGCACGGTGGAGATAGACACATTTCGCTTAATGCCGGCACGCATACTTCATGTTGGCGACAGACACCAGACAAATTTGAAGATTTCGAAAGTGCATCCAGCTTAAAGCAATTGGGTAGACCACACCAGAGATTCGTGCAGCGCGAAGTGCCATTTTCGCAGACGCAGGCATTGCAGTACTCATCAGTCTGTCCGGCCAGCGCAGTTTCAAGCCAATTTTGACTTTGATTTAGTGCAGCATAGGGTGATATGGAGTTGCTTGAATTCAGACATGCGGATTTGGGATCGGAGAGTACTGTTGTTGAATAAAAAAAAACAAATAATTATAAAATGCTATTTACTACGCCTTTTTAATTCTCAATGCTAACTTACATATCTCACAACGCAGTCCATGGCGTCCCGGCGGACAGATGCAGCTATAGCCACCAATGCCATCAATGCATGTTGCACCGCCTTGGCATGGCTGTGGCGAACATTCGTTAACATTAATGCGACAATCGGGACCAGAAAATCCTTGCGCACAGAGACAGCGGAACCAGCCAGTGCCTGATTCGCAGGTGCCACCATTATAGCACGGTTGGCCACGACACTGATCTATGGCTTCATTGCAGAATAGACCATCCCAGCCGGGTGCACAGCGACAATGCGGCTGTAGTCCCTTTTCCGGTGCGCCAGGCATGCAGGTGCCGCCATTTTGACATTGTCCTGCATAACAGACAGTGGCGCGTTCTGAGCAGCGTTTGCCTAGAAAATAGTAAAAGTGGAAACATTAAGCAAAAATTTAAGCATGAAGAAGAAGAAAATAATATTAATAATAAAATTTTGAAAAAGCAAAATTATTTTTAAAAAAATACTGAAAGGTAGTCAACTTTGCATCGCGAAGTAAGGAACATACTTTATTTCTGCACATTGTGATTTGTGAAAATTATGCATGCGATGCAGCGGGAAATGGGATTCTTTGTAGAAATCCAAATTTGTGAGGAATGTTATTGACTGCCATTCACTTGGCAATGACCAATAAGGATTCTTTGAAGAATTGAATGCAACAAGAATCTCAAAGGAAAAAAATTAATCTTCAACCGACTAAGTGGGAACCCTTTATATCTTAAACTTCATTTAGTACATTTAAACTTTTAAGTTAGTTATAAACTAATTAAGTAAAGAAGTATTTAAGATCAACAAAAACATAATTAGGGTCCTCCATCCTATTCAATTGAAGATTAATAATTAAAGTTAATCACAGCGCACTAAATGCTTTAATAAGAAGGTGGAACTTCCATTAAAAGTTAGCTATGATACACTATACAGCATTATTCCGAAATAAAATCCTTATTTCTCTGCAAAATTTCAAACTGCAAAAAAGACTTTAAAACAAAAGCAGGAAAGCCAAAAAACCCTAAAAGTCCTAAACGCATTTAAATTATTTTAAATTGTGCCTATGGGTTCAATGTATTTGACGATGGGCGTGGTTGCTTTGATTGTTTCCTGTTTTTGTTTTTATTTTTTTTTGCTTCTTTTTTTTCAAATTCAGTGGCCTGTTTTATATGATTATTTTTTTTTCGCCGCTTGCTCTTAGACTGTTCCAAAATAAATCGCACTCTAAAAGCTGTCATTAATTTCATTTCCTTTGATCTTGCGTTTATATTTGGTAAAAGTTTCAACGACGTCGACAAAGATCGATTGGCGTTGCTCCAGATATGAAAACCATAAAATATGCAAATCTAAAAAACCTACCAAATCAAAAATTTTGTGTTTGTCTAAAACGCGTTGAGCCTTTCAAAGTGGCGATTAATCAAAAGCAAGGTCTTTGGCGACGCGGGTGATTGGATACATGCTAAACGCTAAGTCAAAAGCAATAATAAAAAAATAATAAATAAAATAAAACTAAATTAAACAAGAAGGAATGCTGCAGTCGAGTGTGCTGAACAGCGAAATACGCTTTATATTGGCTACAGCTTATAGACAGATTGGTCGAATTTTATTTATAAGCTTAAGCAGTAATTCTGATTATGCAAACTTGAATTCGTTATCTCTTATAGCCACGACACACATGTCTGATGTCTAACAAACTGTCAAACAAAATTAATATACTTAACACATTATATGTGTGTAGCGTATAAATATACACAGCAGCCACTGCGCCATATGAGCAATTTCTGAGACATGGTTTATTCTAAACTACTTTAGTAAGTTTATGAAAAAAAAAAAAAAAAAGAAACCTAAATTTCTGCTGAGATCGTGTAAAATTTAAAGTCGAACGCAAATGACTAAGTTGACGGGACGGCAACTCTATGCTGTAGCTAGGGGCGAAGAGTGCAGCACAACAGCGTTGTTTGTTGGAGGAGTGGTGCTGCAGCAAGTTTCGCGCAGCAAGTGCAGCATGGAGCGCACAGCTTGTGTGCGCTGTAGTCATGCAGCAAGTGGCAGCAGGTTTTTTTCTTTTCTTTTTTTTTGTTTTTTTGTTGGCGGATTTCGCTCTCAGACGATTTGCTTTGCTTCGTGCACTTGTTCCACTCCACTTTGGCGGATAAGTCATTTGGGTTTTTGCCGCTTAACTTGCTGGGTTTTTTTTTTCGTTCTTTTCTTTTAAATTTTTTTTCTTTGCTGCTTCAAATTGCAACTCTTCGCAAGATCTCTTGGACGACTTACCTGTCCAGCCTGACATGCATTCGCATGTAAAGTCGCCGTCGCCATCAAGGCAAATTCCAGCATTTCGACAAGGATTCGGCGAGCACTCGTTGAGATCTGCAAAAGAACGTAAGAAAAAAAGAAGAAAAACAAGAATAAATAAATGATACAAAGAAGAGTTAGCGAAAAACAAAAAAATTTTGAGATAAAAGCTTGTCCGTCCGCGTAAAATGCGCGAGACAAATACAAATGAGCTGCTTAAGCGAATTTGGTTTAATGAAGCGTTTTTTCCTTTTTTTTTTTTTTAGCTTTTCTCATGTGACTCTTTAGCTCAACTTTACTTACTGTGTTCACAAAAGGTGCCCGTGTGTCCAATGTGGCACTTGCAGAAGGTGCCCACTTCGCTCATTTCACAGCTGCCATGACCACTGCAGGGCAGCGTATTAACGTTGCTGCTGCTGCCATTTACAAAGCAACCCTCTGTACAGAAAAAATTAAAGAATTAAATGGAAGAAAAAGTTGATTAGCATACAGCGGACTCTATCAGCTTCTCTAAAAGTGATACACACCATTGCATGGCGGCTGCGAGCAGAGCGGACGCAGCTGTTCGCAATGTTTGCCCGCGCGATCTGGCGGACAGTGACAGTAGTATCCTTCCGGTGTATTAAGACAACGTCCTTGCAGACATGGCGAAGGCGTGCAATGATCTTTGGCCTCCTTGAGGAATGAAAATAGATTTTTTTATAGAAGCTAAAAGTTATTAGTTTGTATTTCATTTTTAATTACCTCACACAGTGAACCGGAGTAACCCAGCGGACAGATGCAATTAAATTTGCCAACCATATCAACACATTCGCCACCATTGCGGCACGGCGAATTGACGCATTCATCGATATCGGTCTCACAATCGCGACCTGTTTATGCAAAGAAAGAAATAAATATTTTAATTCATGCTCTTTAAGCGCGCTTAGCGGTTTGAAAGTAGGAAATGGCAAAGAATGGGAAACATTCATTGAGTATGAATTTAAAAAAACATTCGGAAAAATTCTTTCCGTAAAATTTAAAAAAATACCAATCGATCTATCCATTAAAAAATATTTCATAAACGATTATTGTACCAAAAATTCTCTAAGCTTTGAAGACAAAACTTTGAAAAGAACAAAACTTAATGGTTTTGTTTAAAAAAAAATTTTGCAGTTACCATTTACTATTTGAAGGAGGAATCGAAGATCAATGTTTTTTGGGGAAATTTTTAATTTTTTAGAAATTAATAGTTGGATTGGATTAATAGTTGGTCATATTCAAATTCAAATACATCTTTTGTCGATTTTGGGAAATTCCTTCTTAGTCTTCAAACTCGGTTTCTTCACTCTACCGATTTCTCCCCAAGGCCGAAACGAGGATCAACGTTTTTATGGTGTGAAAATAAAGGTCGATAGAACTTCATGGTACTTTTTACCGATCGTCTTCAAAATCCGTTGATATATTCTTCAAAACAAAATAGTTAAACACATCTTTCGTTGATTTTAGAAAATTCTCCACAAAGCGACGACGAAAAATGGGGAAACATTGGAGTTGGATAGAAGTTTTATGGAACATTTCTTCCATCCGAACGTCCTCCAAATAAATTTGTTCAAATCCAAAATCAAATTCAAAACAAAAGAAAAAACACATTTTCCATGGATTTTAAAAAAATCTTCAAAAAGAGGAGACAAGAGTTGTTAAAATTGTATGGTACAAAATTTCTGTACATCTTGAAAAAATTTCTCTACACTTAAAAAAATTAAAAACGTGTATTACCGATTTTGTACGAGGGTCAATGTTTTTTTTGGAGCAAATTGGAATTGAATAGAAGTTCTGTGGGACATTTTCTCAATCCAAACGATGGTCAATGCTTTTTGGGAGCAAATTGGAATTGAATAGAAGTTCTGTGGAACATTTTTTAAATCCAAAAATCTTCAATATCAAATGCTAGTTAAATATTGATGTGTTGGCTTCTAACGAAGTATCTTCATAAATATAACAGCTATTGAGCTATGATTATCACCTTAGATTCCGTTGGAGTTCTTCAGTTTTCTTTTTGACTGTGTCGTGAAGCTTTTAAGAATATTCTTATTTTTAGTGTGATTTGACTTAACCCTGAACCGCTCTAGCCGTGACACAGTTCACATCATACTATCACTTAGGGTTCTTGACATATTAGAAGATTAAGTTGAAAAATATTGCGACTCTTCAAAGCTTCCATGACATGAGTTGCTGTAGAAGTGCGCTATGTAGCTATCAAATGTATCAACACATAGCGCAGAACTTGAACAATGCTTCAACTTAGAACTGCATTATGAGAAGAAATCTCTATAAACCAAGCAAACGAAAGAGAACTCTAGTAAGGCTGGTAAAAAGTTATAAATGTAAAAAATTAAAGGCAAAGTTTTTTTGAGCGTTTGACCATGTGAAACCAAATATTTAAAAAAAAAAATTTTAAAAAAGATTTCAAAATTAATTTGATTGATCGACTAGTTTTGTCAAATTATTTAATTATGTATATAGCCCACAGTTCCGACAAATTATTAACACATTCTCCCACAATATATCAATATATGTGAAGGGTATATAAAAACTAATAAAACGAAATAAAAATAAAACAAAGTGAAATGTGTGCAAATCACAGCAAAAAGAAAAATCGAAAGCATTGCAAATCGTTGATTAACACAATCGAGCGCATTGGAAAGCGGAATGAAGAGCAAAGAGTTGCACAACGAGCGATTTTAAGCCACACATTCACTTACCAGTAAATCCCGTTGCGCATGCGCAGTGATAATCGTTGACCAGATCAATGCACGTCGCTCCATTCTTACACTGCCCCACGCAATCGTCCAGATTCTGTGCACATGTCGGTCCGCCCCAGCCCTCAAGGCATTCGCACGCAAACGAACCAGGCAGATTGATGCACTCACGTGCATTGATGCACGGTCCAATGCTGCCGGACGCAGCTGCCGCAGCTGCTGATGTGGCAGCAGCAGCTGAAGCGACAGCGGTAAGTGCAGCAATAAGCGCTGCCGAAGTAGTCAGATTGCCAATGATCGAAGCGGTTGTAGTGGTGGTCAGTGTTGCTGTCGTCGAGGCGGATGTAGCGGCCGAAGAGGAGGCCGCCGTTGCGGCAACCGTGTAGGGCGCTTCGCATTCATTCACATCCACTTGGCAGACATCGCCATGCCATTCCGGCGGACATTCACAGCGAAAGCCGCCGATTAGATCGACACAAGTGCCACCATGCTCGCATGGACCGCCGGCGCACTCATCAATGTCTAAAGGAATAAAGCGTAAGGAAAAAATTCAAAATAAAAAAAAGGGAATAAGTATGAATTAAACTTAAATAAGAAGCGAAGTATAAAAAAGATAAAAGAAAAGACAAAAAAAACGAAATGTAAGAAATGAGTTAAACGCGCATTTCAAGTGGATTTAAATGCGCAGTTTTTTTGTTGCTGCTCATTCGTTCGTATTGACTTTGCTGTTGAAGTCAACTGAAACGTTTAGCGTTCTTGGTGTCCCTCGGTTATGTCAACGACCGTCGTTGTTGTTGCTGCTGCTCCTGATGCTCATGATGCTGCATCAACTTCATCTGTCTGCACTTAGCCAACCTTCGTTTAATTTTATTTTTTATCTTTTGCCTGAAATCTTTGGACACGCAACTCATTTGTTTGTTTGCTGATAATAGCGATAAGCGTTAAGCGCTGTTCAGATTTTTTTTTTTTTTTTTTACATTTTTGGATTTGGTTTATTCGGTATACAGGTTCCATTTAGCACAAAACATGCACCGCACACAAATAAATGTAATAAGGTCAACTTTGGTCAGCGGATCAGCAATGCAGCGCACGCAACGCGCATCAACTCAACTCAGCCATGCCATCATCCATTCATCCGTCCGTCCGACCGTTCGTCCATCCTGCTTAGCACTCATTTGTCAGCGTTTTGCGTTGACAAGGCTTTCAGTTCTTTTCCGCCAACGTTGACCATGTCGACATACATTTTTAAATGCGCAAACTGTGTGCATATGACATGTCTCGGCGGTCTTTGCATTAATCTACGCCAGCGCTTCATCATATATCTATGATATGCATTCGCTGTATGCAAGTTTGTTGTCTAAGTCTTTTGTATTTCATGCATTTCTTTCTTGATTTGTTCACACCGCCGCCGCTCGTCTTCGCCATGCCTGTGGAAACTTAATTAAAGTCCGATCTTATGAAAATTGCATGCAATTAAATGAACGCGGAAAATGTTTTGCAAATGCGTCTGTTGAATGTTAGATTTGCTCCAATAAGAAATGCTAAGCAAATACACGGAGAAAAAAAAAACTACTCTTTTGGTGTTTAAATTTGTTTACAAAGCTTATTTACGAAATCGGTTGAAGGCGTTAAAGTTGAAGCTAGACTAACGAAGATAATGAAACATTTTAGAATGGCATGAGTTTTTCTAAAGAAGCTTCAGCGGAAATTCATTCAAAAATAGTTTGAGACAATCTGACACCTCCAAAGCAGTTGTAGCAAAAATGAATACGGCTTGTAATGCTATAATGTTAAAAACTTCAAACATGTCGGTTTAAAAAAGGTTAAGAATTCAGAAATTTGTTAACTAATTGTGACTAATTGGTAAAAAAAAACCCGAAGCTCTGTTCAAGTAGATCAATTTTATTTTATTTAATGTGTACCAAAGCCAATGAAAATTTTTTAAGTTTAAATATGATGCAAAACGAAAACTTCATTGGATACGAATTTGTACAATGGAAACAGCACTTCGAATGCCAAGATCTAAGTTTTATCTGAGCAAAAAATGTACAACACGGCTTTGCTCAGTGTGTGCAAAAAATTCGTTACAAACAAATCTTCAATAACCAGTCTAACTATCAATCTGACCAAGTGGCTGTCCAACCGTCCAGTTTTTCAACTATTCGTTCAATCGTTGGATCGTTCATTTATATATATATATCGTTTTTTTTTTCTTTTTCAATGCAATCTGTGCGTGCATTCATTTCATTTCGTTTTGATTGGATTCAATTGCAGCAAAGGCATGCAGCATTGAAGATACAGGTACACGATTCTCCACACAAACAGCATCATGGATCAGCAGGGAGCAGAGCAGTTTTGCAAAGTGTTCGATTGCATGATCGACTACGACAACAAAACACGACTCCAGCTAAAGTCTTAGTTGCAGCAGAGAAGTAAAAAAAAAAAACTGAAAAAAATGCGCAAAATTAAATCAAAACTCACTTATTTCACATGTCGGACCCGTCCAGCCGGGTGCACAGCCGCAACTAAACTCAGCCAGTGGCGGCAACTGTTGCGGCTGACGTTGAAACGGCAGCAAAGCCGTGGAGGAGACAATTGCAGCATTGGAGGCAATGGAGGCATTGGACTTGGCTGCCAACATCTCTAATACTCCAGCACCTTTGCTTGTTGTTGCAGCGACGTTGGCTTCCTTCAGCGCAGATAGACTGAGTATCGAATCGCGTACGCTTATCGGTTTGCCCATGGCAGAGCTCATGCCACGCATGGAGCGATATGTCGGCAGCGTTGTTAAGCGCGGCACATTGGATTCCTGCGAATGAGACAGATGTACGTATGTATGTAGTTAGAAGCAGAGCATTGCGCATATTAAGTGGATTTGTAGTAAGCTAAATAGCGCAAAAAACCATTAAATAATTTTCATGCATCTATAAATTCTGGCATTAGCCATACTGTCTATAGCATGAAATTTACACTAGCTGATAACAGTGAGGGGTGAGGGGGTGAATAAGTAAAATATGTAGCTACCTTCAGTGTACATGTGCCGCCATTACGACACGGTTGCGTAGCGCAAGGATGCTCGACAATCTCACAGCGTTCACCTGAAAGTCCATCGGCGCAAGTGCAACGATACTGATCGGGTGCGGTGTTCTCGCATGTACCGCCATGCATGCAGGGTTCATGTGTGCCGCAGTAATTTAAATCTGCAAAGAAGAAAAAAAAAAAAAAACAAAATGCATGAAGCGTTGAAAGAATGCGTAGAAAAAAATATCACGCGGCGATGAATTTCCATGCGCAGATTACAGATCACAGCAGCCAAGGCTATTCGGACTGTTGCTGCTGCTGCCGGTTGATTGGTAATTGGAAACTCTCTCACCTTGATCGCAGAGTATGCCACCCCAATTGGTATCGCACACACATTTCCAGGCAATGCCATTGCATGAACCATGCTTGCAGCCGGGATATACCGTGCACTCGTTGCACAGCGGACCACGCCAACCGGGACGGCATCTGTAAAGATAGATAGAGATAGACATATAGATAGAGCGCAATGATATAGTATGTGCAAAAAGGTGCGAAAATAACAAAATATGAGCAAATCGCAGTAGACCATGAACCTAATCGCCATAAATATACAATATGTACATGCAACTTGCATCGGATGCAGTGCATCCCGCTGCGCGTAGCGTTCTACACGTTTGCAAAATTAATTAATCTTCACGTGCAACATTCAGCATTCAACGACTGGCTGGCTGGCTGGCTGGCTGATGCTGTTGATGACGATGATGCCGCAGAAATTATCGCATGCATGCTGCAAATACTTTCTAAAAAATCCGAAATCGAATAGCCAAATTGATCGCGCGTTTCAAGGTGCAAGGATCAAAGGTAAAGTTGTTCATGTTCCATGCCGTTTTGCGGATAAGAGTTGCTCGCGTGAACTGAACATGCAATTTCCGACTGCTCTCTGCGATAGAAAGCGCGCAGATAAGCGCCGCAGTACAGAAGTACTCCATGGCAAGCAAAGCTAAGCCAGCAGTCTTGTATCTGCCAGTAATTTATGATTTCATTAAGACAGCCATTCGCTATCGCTGCCAATATATCGCTGGCCAAGTTGCAACGGTCGCAACTGTGCAGCAGCAGCAATTCTTATTTAAAGTTTATAATTGCTATTTGCAGTCGTTCGGCTTGGCAAAAAGCTGCAGTATCTGCGCTTTATTTACGAGCGCAGCTTTCTAAGCCGCACTAATTATTGCTATTTAGAATCCTCCAACGTTGCAGCAATTGTCGTTTGAGCGGCAGATGCTGCTGCTCCTGCCGGTGATCGAAATGAAATCTCACCATCACGTATTCTGTGTTATGCCGCATTACAATCATAAAAGAAATATAAAAATAAAAAAAGCAGAAAGAGAAAAGATTTCAAGCGGTCAAAACGAAGCTTCAATGCACTTCATTTGTGCTGCAGAAGTTTAGCAGTTTCAAAGCAGGGCTTACCTACATCAGCCAAACTTCTGTAGAAGCCAAAGTTGTGTGTGTTGAAGTAGTGCAGAGAAGTGGCCCATTGAGTATCCAACCAAAAATGTTCTCTTGGGCTACGAGTGATCCATTCAATGAACATTAATGCCGCGACGCATAATTTGGGAAAAAATGTAGGTTTATCAAACACGATGCAAACTGTGAGACCAATATTGAAGGTATAAAGTTGAGCTTGTTCAAAATTATAGTTTCGACCGGAATCTAAGCTTTCGGGTATTCAGTGACGTAAGATAAATTGGGTCGCACGATCGACTAATGTTCCTCTTAAGCTCGAGATATTCGAGCATTCGTGCATAGCAAGAAGGTTCTTTGGAATACTTGAGCTCGTAGGGCAAGTAGAACTGGTAACAGTAGAGTTGAATGAAGTACTGTTACGTAATGATTCGATGTTAAAGATTCCCATTTATACACAATGAAAATACCGGGGTTACTGGCTTCAGCCTCAGCTACTAAAAGAGCAGCATAATAAGGTGACATCTTATTCGAATCGAACTTTGGAGCGCCGATATGTAGCATAGAGTGATGCGATCTTTTGCAGTGTTTACATTTGTAAGACCTTCTGTTCAACAAAGGTGAAGACTGTTGAACAGAAGGTCTGCTGTTTTGAAAAGCATGTTTTTAATAATCTGCTATCGATGTTTGGAGCACTGTCTTTTAATAGGCTTGAAGACTAAGAATGGAGAACGGAAGCATAGGTCGTTTAAATTCAAATGCTTATAAAATCGTCATTTATTATCCGATTTTGACGAAATTGGAATTTTGGTTTAGAGGGACGTTATCTTGAGGGTGATTTTATGGGAAAGAGTGAAGAATGGAACAAAATTTTTAAATAAACTAGTAAATTCCGGCGAAGTCCTAATCGAATGCAAAAATAACTAAGTTTCTATCTATTACCGTTCCAGAGATCCTTTCGTTCATATGGACAGACGAAGATGGCTATATCGACTGCTCTATCACTCCAGACCAAAACGGGGGTCGCTTTCAGACTATATATTTCGAACGCATGTTTAAGTGCATGACAAACTTTATAAGAAAATAATAAGACCTTGTACAAACTATCATAATTGCGAAGAGTATAAAAAAGCAAGACATATCATAACTAACGACAAAGCGTTGCATAGATACAATATTACAGACAGACTGCGAGACAGACAGACAGACGAACAAACTTTTTCATCGTGCAACCGAGAGAAAACCGCAAGCTGTCACAAGTTGCTGCTGCCACAAAGCAAGCCGCAACAATTGCTACCACATTGAGGCGCCGCACTTATATTTTTTTATTTTTTTTTTTTTTTTGCTTTGCTAGCCAATGCTGTATATAGCACTAGGCGTGGCGCCATAAAAATTACCGCATATCAAATGTTCACGCGCGCAGAGCACACCAAGCAATTATAACTAACAGTTCAGTTCGTTGCTGACCAACACTGGTCATTCCCGCACTACATTCTTTTATAGTACTTACTCGCATTCACCGGGTCGATCGCACTTGCCGTGCACAGCATCACAGCCGGGCTTACAGATTGCCTTCTCACAGTTCAAGCCCTGCCAACCGTTTAAACAGAGTTTCTGTCCCTCCGGGCCGCATGTATAGTGACCGAATTGATCGTCGCGCGGTCGACAGAAGGTCGTGCAGGTCGTGTTGTAGTATGTAACGGCGCATTGAACGCGAACGCGATATGTGATGCGAGCATTGCGTCCAATGTGATCGAGCGTCTTCCATTCCGGCGAGGGCAGAATCACGCCCGAGTATGATGTCTCGTCAATTAACCTTTCCGCATCTATTTTGCATTGTTGTCATCCGTTTCAGACCGTTCGTTGCGGAGACATCGAGTGTTAGAGAGTTGGAATTGAAGTTGAAGTTGTTGTCGCATTTGTTGTTGTTGTTGTTTTTGTAGCAGTAGTTGTTGATGTTGTAGTTTTTGTAACGATCACGGTGGCATTTGTTGTCGTCGCCAAGTTGTTGGGCGTCCAAAAGTTGTCAACAAGTTCAAGTAAAGTTCCACGACAACAATTGGGCCCAAGCAGTAGAAGAAAAGAAAAAGAAAATGAAAAAAAGAAAGAAAATTCAAGTTAGCATTGCTATTTAGTTTAGCTATTTTTTTTTTTTTGTTTTTTTTTTGTAGTTTTCGCCAGTTCTAGTTTACTTGTTGCTGTACGCTTTTATTGTTATTATCCACTTTGACTGTCATGCTGCCTGCCTGACTGCCAGCTTGGCGCTAATTAAGCCAAACCGCGCCGCCAAACAAGCAAGCGCCAAATGCAATTGGATTCGCACGCGCACAAACACACAGTGGCACAAAAAAAAAAAAAAACAAACAAACCGAATAGTAGTTAGTTACATATCTAAAATGGCTTCCGCACTTACCGAGATAGGATTCATTGTACATGTCCAACGCCTGCAATATCAGCGTAAACGACTTCTGCAATTGGAATTTAAATAAAGAAAATAAAGACAGCGAATTAGTTTACGCTCTTTTAAAGCAATCGTGCTGACGCTAATGGACAGCGCAAACTGCTAATCTTAAACAATTTAGTTTGGTTTGGGTTAGTTTGGTTTGTTACATTTAAGCGCTTCATATGTCTATTATATTAATTGGAACGTGATGACTGATTCGCTCAACAGTACACAAGCACTGTTGTACAATTTAAAAGTTAATCATTTGCAGATATACATAATCAAAAACAATCCTCTAAATCAAAATACAATATTTCATAATCCATAAGTGAAGAGGACTATTTTCTTTGATGATTTATACACAGTGAAATGGATTTTACTGGAAGTCGTCGAGGAAAAGTGTCTTTGGATATTTTGGGTGCGTATACGGCTCATACTTCAGGTAGCAATGATGCTGGAGAGTTTCAGAGCTACATATACAGGAAACTTAAAGAAGAACACTTCAGAGACTTTTCATTCAGTTCCAAAGCGACTCTTAAAATTTTCAAATCCATAGCAGCTCATGACTATAAATAGATGCTTTAAAACTTAGCTGATCTAAGCAGACCAGCAAGGTAATGTAGAAGCTACTGCTCAAACTGATCATGGAGTCAAAGAGTGAACTGGTTAGAGTGCGAGTACATTGGAGATACCAAAACCGCCAAGAACTTATCAGTGAAGTTTAAGTCGAATGACAGAAATTTACCGAAGCAAGAATGACGAAAAGAAGACGAGTTAGGAGCATATAATAACAGTCACAACTCCGGGCAAGCCCCATATATGCATGGTTTAGCAGTCTGCTGGAGCAAAATGGGTGAGTGTCCTTCTTACAGATGACGAACGTAAGTGCTACAGCTGTATGATAGTTTTCTAAGAAAATCTTCATCACAATAATAAAGTTTTAGCTTTCCAGTTATTCTGTAAAGCCACATACAATTCATATTCATGAAGCTTGGACTGTTGGACGCAATATTTTTATACAAAAAAATCCTATTTTAGATTAGTTTACGCCATCTGATCTTAAAGTTGAGGTCACATATAGATCAGTTGGTAATTATTGACGTCGATAATGAAGGTTTTAGGGATTATATAGATCTGTAGGATTTATAACTGTTTGGAAAATGCCAGTAACTGGTTCGACATCTTACTGATAACCTCTTTCATTGACGCCAGGCTGTGTCAATATACTTTAATCTTGCTGAAATTATTTATGGGTAGATGAATTCTCTCCCGGTGACACAAATTTTATGTTTACAAAAAGGGAACACACTTTCTCAGTCTAGAGGAAAAAAATCAACAGGTCGGGTAAGACACCACGCCGAAAAGAAGATACTGCAGAAGCGCTCTGCGATGGGTGGTTTGATAGTTTGTTCCTCTTTAACGTCTCAACCCCCAAACCATTATGTACGATTTTTGGTATAGAAATAGGTGAAACGTTAGAAAAGAACATAGGCTGCTTTTTGTCTAAAGAGGAGGAGGCGATACCCAAACCCATATATAAGCAATGAGCAATATTTGTCTTATTTATGCACTTATTTGAGGTACAGCGAAATTTTGGTATTTATGGTAATTAGATCGGGAGAAGTAAGATCCATTGGAAACGTGTGAGTAGTTTAGATTTATTGGTCGTCAGCAAAGCCGCTGGTTAAGCAGGGATTTAAACTATTATTATGGAACATCTTCGCCTTTATAATAAAAAATGTGGAAGAGGTGCTGCATAACGGGAGAAGTAAGATCCATTGGAAACGTGTGAGTAGTTTAGATTTATTGGTCGTCAGCAAAGCCGCTGGTTAAGCAGGGATTTAAACTATTATTATGGAACATCTTCGCCTTTATAATAAAAAATGTTGAAGAGGTGCTGCATAACTTACATCTTGAAGATTATATTGTTTGATGCTTGGAGAGTGGACCATACTAGAAGAACATTATCCTATCTTTATTCAATTCCAGTTATCTGTAGTTGAAATGTCACCTTAAAAAGTACAGAGCTGAAGAGAATAAGAATGGAAGAAGTGGAAAAATGTACTTAAACTTCCGTAAACATGGTAATTCTCCTATAAGGATCTTTAATGTTACTTTTCAAATACTGTTCAAAACCTTTCATTTAAAGAGCGAAAAAGACACCCGAAAAGCTGTAAATCATATGTTTATTCTCTCCTGCTATCTGCTTATGCTCTTACTCACACATACACGGAATGACTGCGAAGTTGTTGTGCGTACGTAAGCGCGAGTTGTGTGTAGTTTGAGCACACAGAACGATTATTTACGCGTACACTATATGTTTTTTTTTTTAATGTATTGTTGTGTGGCGTTACTAAACTTGCTATTTCAAAAGTTTTTGGTTCGACTATAGAGACATGATTTGAGGTAATAATTGGGACAAGAAATGACACCTTAACAATTATCTGTTCATCAGGCTTATACTTATAAAGCTATGAACTACCCAAGTCAATGTTCAACTCTCTAGACAAACTATTTATAAAAATGTTTAGCAAACCAAAAACAAAAAAGCTCTTATTTTATTTTTTGTTCCCGTAAAATTCAAGAAGATTTGCTGTGCTGCATAAATATATAAAAGAATTTTTTTTTCTCCGATTTTATTTAAGCAATTAAACGCTGCATGTGCGCCACAGCGCCACTGGACGCCAGGAAGTGCTCATTTAGCGCTAGTCAAAGCCATCAGAGGCAGTTCTACAGAAGAAATGGCATGTAAAAGTTTTTATGCAAGCAAGTATGTATATAGTAGGCGGCATAACCAAACCACTTCGCCATAAAATTATATCTAGCTACTGGGTGATGTGTGCGGGGAGACGTTGACAATGGAACTGGCTGCCTGACACAATTATAAATCATTGAAACTATGAAAGAGTAGCAGAATCTGTTGCTGTAAAATAAAGGCAGACTTGCACTAATTGTTATACGCTGCTATTTGAGTTTCAATTATGATTGGTTGCTGCACTGGCATTGCAATATGATCTCGCTGTGTATGATCTTCCGGTTGATGGGCACGCGCTGTTGTTTTGGGATTGCACGTTTAAAAAAAAAATATATATAATATTTAATTGACAGCATGGCAGATCGGAAGTGCTTTTTAACTGCGGCATATATATTTAATTTCTAAACACATGTAACTCTGAAGTGTGCTGTTGCAACAAGATACTTAATATAGCCACTCAAACAAACTTTCATCAAATGGTGCAAAGTGATCTGCTTGAGATCAGTCAATTGGAAGTTTATATGCATATTGAAAGAAAGCCATCAAAGAGCAACAGCAGCAATCAATGTTTTCGCCAGCAATTCTCTCACTGTCGCTTAAGATCTGCAGCACTCAATCTTCGCTACCATCTTCTATATGTATCTATATGTAAAGTGGCACAGCACATTCAGCAAAAATCTTCGTCAACCACGGCACAGTCGAGAGGAAAAAAGTGGAGCATATACAGATAGTGAAGCATTCCACAGTACCACTCGAGAATTACGATTGCGCGCTGCCACTCAAAATGAATCCAAACGAATCGAAAATTATTGTATGAGCAACATAAAAAAACGAAAAAAAGATTGTCAAGTGAAATTTTGTTGTAGCAATACTTCACGATGTTGTGGATGATGTTGCTGCTGATGATGATGATGACGATGTGTCGATAGGTTTTTAAGATTTTGTTTTTATGTTTGACAGTTACATTGAAGAAGATGTTTTGTATGTGGGCACTTGAAGCAGCCGCAGCAGCAGCAACAGCAGCTTGCGTTCCGCATTTCGTAAGATGAAGATACAAACCATTCACAAACGCGCTACAAAGTAGGACAAATGTTCGGTTCGATATAAAGTTTGCATGACATAACAAAATCAGAATTCAAGACAAATTTTGATTATGTACGAGAAAATGTACAAAACCAAAACTTCTAGAGCGAATTTTGTGAAAGGCGTTCGGTCGTTCGATCGTTCGATCGAATGTGCTTTGTATGTAGTGAGTTATGCTAACTTAATCGACGCGACGCCGTTAGCAAACAAATATGCAGCGCATGTGCGACTTTGTTGTTAGCCATAAAACACACTAACACACACACACACACACAAAATGTAACTTAACACACACACAGTTACAATATACAAGCTCATATGTGCAGCAGCTAAAGACTGCTTTAAACCGAGTTGTCGAAGGCGCGCCAAGTTGCCGCGACGCGACAAGGTAATGTTCCCACGAAACAGGTTGTCTGCACTTCAACTCCAACTTACTCCGCTACACTCTGCAGCAACCACAACATGCCACGAGACGCTTAGAACGAGCAGCAGCGGCAGCGTCAACGTAGTCTGCGACAGCTTTGCTTCGTCCCCACATTGACGCTAACGTTTGCCTTTGGCCGTTTTGAGTAAACGTCGGCGCATGCGCAAACGTTTTTAATTCTTTTCGTTTTTTTAGCCAATTTTTTTTTTTTTTTTTTTGCCGTTTGCGCAGCTTCGACGGTCCGGCATCGCAGCTGCCGCGCAGGCGTGTAATTGTGCGCAGCAATTACATTTGTCCAAACACAAACAAACGCAAAATGCTTTTGGGGTCTCCAATCTGGTCGTGTGTATGTGGTGCTATTTCTAGCTTAATTTTTTAGTTCTACAATTCTATGTGATCTATGTTCAGGCGCGAATTGAGGAAAAGGCGCCGTTGGTGAGAAGCTTAGTACAGCATAGATTTGATAGAAATTCATATAATGTGCCTCAAAAGCTTGAAATCTTGCCAGCTTTAATATGAAGATTTTAAATATCGGGTACAAAGTACAGTTATTAAAACAAATTATCCGCTTTAAATTGAAGTAAACATATATTAGTTACATCTCCATATAGACCACTTTCTGATCTTTGTAGTTTGTAAGCCGTGGCACAAATCGTTTGTATGCCCCATTTAAAAAATTTTAGCGCCATCCCTTCACCACCTTTCATTGCATTTCCTAATTTTTTCCACACATGGAAGTCTCAAAAAACTAAAAATCTAGAAGCATTTAGTCAAGGAAATAATATTTTGGGCAAAATATTCTAAACCAAATGAGACCAGAAACAGCTTGGTGGTATTCACCGCTACCGGGTGGGCTTTATCATCTCATCTCAGTTTCTTTTGAATTACTTTAGTGTGATTTTTTAGGTTTCTTACTATATCGTGCTGCATTAGTCGCCAGCCTCTGAGGCAGAAATTTAATCAAAACATTTCCGTCTCAATCCTAAACCATGGTAACCCTCATGTTTATGTCTGAAAATGATGTTTTAAATTATTTATCAGATAGGGAACTGATGTACCACCACTGTGATGAATGACTGTTTATCTCAAGAGTGTAATGAGCTACCAAGGTTTAATCTCTAATCTCAAATGAGCTCAGAAAATAATTGAATTTCATTTCCAGAGGACGAGGCAAGTGAACTCAGTCTGGGAACATTAGTCTCCATTTTCAAAATCGAATGGATATCTTAAAAATTGAGAAACTAGATTTGACTTTGATTTTAATAAAATTGATCATCTTAGCCACGACGAAAGAATTTCTGATCCTTAGTAACGAGACACATATTTCGAAGTTTTGCTCTTTAGCAAGTTCATGCTTCATCATCTAAACATTTAATAACCGATTGCAGACTTGGATAATTCTTACAAGCAAAAGTTTCGCATATCTTTCATGAACAGTTTAGTGATATAGATCCCGGAATGCCATTTTGACATACTTTCTCTTATGTTCCGTCTGACTTCATGTACATCAAACCTCCACTGTCCATATTTTGCTTCCAACAAATACTTTCTGTTTATTTTAAAAATGAAACATCTACCAAGTTGAATTGATTCTGCCAATTTTTATTGTGTTTTGCAGTGATCTACAGCTACTACTCCTTCCACATTATGATCTTTGAATGTTTTAGGTCATTCTAGTGGCTTCTTAACCTCGACATCAATATCATCAAAGTTGAAACGTCAACACCACTTCTCACAAATTGATTTTTATAGAACACTATCACTATTAGCTTCCGAAATTATTAAAACTGTAAAAACTTTATTTTCCAAAAATTTTTAGAACTTGGAGATCATCTAGTTTTCTCTGTAAAAATGGAAGTAAAAAATAAATAGTCTTGGGGATCTTCTAGTAATCTTTTTTAAGAAAGAACTAATAGGAAAAAAACTTAAGGAAAAAAACTTTATATATTACCTAATACTTGGCTTTGATGTATTATGTCGCACCAATAATGAGCATAGAATATGCGTTCTCCTTCCAATGCATTTCTAAACAATTTACGTCGTATTGGAACTTCCAATACTTCGTCTTATTATTATTAAAATTTGAAAAAAAGTCTGGTTCCTATTATAACCAAGTTCAAAACCAATATCATGCTTATATAGATACAAATGGGAGTGTGAAGGAGCTTGTCACCAAGCATGCAGGCTCTAGAACCATATTACGATATTCTCTGATAGATAAATTTAGAAGATTATCGAATGAATATTTTTTGATTCACTGAGTTTCATTATATCCAATCGAAGAATATTTTGATCATGTATAAGTATTAGCATATATTCGTTTATAAGTCTATTCTTTAATCCTATTAATTACTACTCCTACTTTGCTGATTTTCGTTTGATTATGGAAGCCCTTATCATAATAATAGTAATCGAGATCATGCGAAGAACAACCAATCCATCATTAAATCAGGTAAACACACGTTTACTAACTGAACTTCATTTACCATCGAACAAAATTAGATGAAACTTATAATACTATGCCAAGGATTTAAATTTTGATTCGATTAAGATTCAGCGTACAACTTAACCCTTGGAAATTTGAACCTTCAACATTGTTATGGTCAAAATTGTTCCCATAAATCGTAATGGTCGAGCATGTACTTAATTTTCCATTTAATCCGTTTTCGATGCAGTTTCGATGACATTTTTATTGTTTGATATTTATGAAACACAAATTTTTATGAAACATTTTTAAAGTTCAACATAGACCAAAGTTTCTATAATTTTCAAAAAGACATCAAGCATTCCCAGCTCTTCTGTATATTTAGCACATTTTTATAGAAAAGCATCAAAGTGCCTAATTGGTGTCAAATAATTTTGTTTGAAGCACATTTTTGCAGCGCCCAAGTCAACTAACATTGACCCTGTCTACATTGCGCAGTTTCGGAACGAGTACAACACGCCCGGTTTACTTGAAAGAATTAAACGAGATGAGAACAAAACAGAACTAAACTAAACAGAATAAAAAAAAAAAAAATAAGAAATATCTCGTAACTAAAGCAATAACAAATGTTTTATGCCACATTTTGAAGTCATAAGCCCGCATTAGTGTGCACACTTAATTAATACAGGTTTCGCGCCCGTTTTTTGCTGTATTTATAACCCGATGAATCTAAAGTTGAACCTTAGGTGAACCTCATGGACACAAAGCGAGTCACATTTGCGCCTGAGATACAAATTAAAAGCGGCTTACAGCAGAGACTAAGATGACGACGAAGACGTTAAAGAATAAATCGAAAGAAAAAAAAAACTAAATTTTAATTGCTTTTTTTTTCGAGGTAGACTAAAATCCGACGTTGGCGCTACACACCGCTGGTCACTCGGCGAACTCCTTCTACTGCTGCCAAGTAACAAAATGTGCTGCTCCAACGTGGGCTACTTAATCCGATTTCGTTTGCGATGCGTGATTTATTTATAGTTTCATATTTTATGTAGCTTCCTTGAAAAACCAAACTAAACATTTTAACTATTTATATGAATTTTCTACGCCGTTTCATGCCATTCAAGAAAAGGTTGTCGAGTAAATAAACCGAGAAACCGAAAACAAAACTTCAAGTTCGGTTGGATGAGTCAACAAATATTTCTTCTTCTTTTTTTTTTTTGGTAGGTATTTGTTTGTCTGTCTGTCTGTCTGTCTTCTATTTCGAACGTTCAACAACCCGATTGAAAGTTTATACAATCCATGCTATACTCTGACTGAGTGACTGACTGCTCTGTACGGTTTGACTGTATCAAAGATTTAATAACACGCTGTGCTCGAAATACATTGAAGACGCTCGCTCAATCATTTTAATATAATTTATCTGCAAAGCGAATGGGATTTTCTACAAATTATTCAAAATATTTACAAAACGCGGCTAACAATTGTGCATAATTTTCAAAAAATCATATTTAATGATTTTTGAAACGGAAATTTGTATTTAAATAGCGACGCGTTTTGCGCGCTATTTATGCACTTATCTGAATATTTTTTTTTTATTTTGGAACACCACGCTTCGGAAACGCTTTAAGCAACAAACTTATCAACAGACGCGTGCCAAACGCACGCTATATAGCGCTTATCCAGAAACGAATTTGACTCGACCAAACCAAACCAAACCAAACCAAACACTTTCAATTTCAGCTGCGAGTTTAATGCACGCTTATCGCTCAAGCTTCATTATTACTTACCGTCCAGCGAAATGTGAAGGGCAGCACAATTGCTCCAACGCCCGGATCGCTTAGCACAAAACTGGAACCGCCAAGTATTGCGGTCGTTGAATTGCCAAAGGAACAGCCCGTCGTTATGCTGGCACCCTGCTCGGTCGTTTGATATTCCTTGAGGCACAGCCGGAATGCGGTTGTACACGGCGGACAACCTTCAAGAAATAAATAAAAAAATAATATATATATTGTAGTTATTTGTTTTAATTTTAATTATAAGTATGCATTTTAATAAAAAAAAATAAATAATCTTTATTTTATAGCGGTCAAGGTTCGCACGTACCAAAATGGAACGCGTCGCTGATAACTCAAAATGCGCACTTTTTGCTTAATCAGTTTGGCTTGTGCCGCGTTGAGGAATTCTAAGCATTCCATAATTTTTTTAAGATATTTCATTTTGTTTTTTTTATAAATGTATTTGTTTTTGAAAATATTTAAAAAATAATATTTCTGATAAACCTTTGACGAAAATATGAGACCAGCATTAAATAAAATTAAATAGAAGTATCGAAGTTTGTTAATGTTTTTAAATGGTTGAAATCCAACAATTGGCTACTAAGAACACAAAACAATATGCTCAAAGCGCAAATAAAATACAAAGAAAAACACCAAACTTGTGTAATATTTAGTGAGAGGCACGACAAAAAGCGCTTACAAACTTGAATTAGAGATATACATGTTTCTATATGAAAGTTTCCGAACTATACTGCTTACGCCTATTTATATATAGAAAATATATAGATTAGCTGGTGTAGTTACAATAAAACTTTGAATAGTCGAAATACCTTATTTGTGGCAAACTGGTTTGCTTCAATTCTGTAAGTTAGCTAGATAAGGACTGGAAATTATAATAAAATGAAGCATATTAAACGAATAACCTATTATTGCTTCTACAGGTCTCAAGAAGCTGCACTAGAAAGTACTAATAGTGTCACTTTCGCTGTCCTGTATCACAGTCTATCACGGTTGTATACCTCCACAGACTCACAGTTTTAACTATTACTAAAGACCATGCGAATCCTAAGTTTGCTAGTTTGTTTGTAGGCTACAAAGGAACTCTTTTTAGTTCCCATCGATGGGCGAAAGCCTGACATCACATACAAAATATTTCGTAGGAGCTTAAATCGACTCTTCAACTGTTTCCCTTTACGTTTGAGTATCGATCCTACAAGGTCATCCCATGATCTTGATGTGAAATTCGAGAGAGGTAACATATTGTCATCCCATTCGAATTCGCGATGATTATGCCAAGCACTAATAATTCTTTTCTGAAAAATTTATTATGTTGTCAAATCGGAAGCATCATTGTTCTTTCATGCAGTTGGTCTTCATCTGGAAGCAAAAGTCGAAAAAGTGGGTCACTTTACTTAAATGGTTCTTACTCTCGTATAAAACGACATGCAGAGACATTTATTAAAAACTTCACTGATTGCATGATGGTATCTCAAAACTTATATTCCACCAATGAAGACGACGGATTTTTCATGTGTTCCATGGTTTTCAGGAGCTAATGATCTACTAGAATCTCTACGAAAAATATGTCCAAATTTTGATTGAATACTATACAAGATCTATTAGATTTCAAATTCCTGCACACAAGCCCGTATTAAATTCGAGGTTGGTGACCCAGTTTTTCTTAAAAAAAACCGTCCTCCATATAAACTTACGCCGAACATTGATACGCTTCAATATGAGTTGACAAAAAGGAAGAATATATAGTAGACATATCAGTAAGAGCTAGATTTGTTTTGAGAAATGTAAACCCTTCAAAAGATTTTATGCGAATATGAAATTCCTTAAATTGTCAACATCTAATGAGGAGACTTCGAATGTAGGATAGAATTAAAGCTGAAGCGGTAAGACAAAGGAGACAAGTGGAAAACGGAGCCACTGGACGACAATTTGCAAAAAAAAAGCCAAGCTGCGTATGTTGCCAACATATATTAAGGTTAGGAGTCTTTGAAAACTCTCTCTTGGTGGCTTGTAGTATATTGGAAAGTGCTAGAGAGACTGCTCTGTGCAGCAATAAAAATTTGTACAGAATGTCTGGTATAAATATTTGGAATAACGAGAATTCTAAACCGCATTGGGTTGTTAAATGGATGTCAAATATAAACTTAATGATGCAGTAAGCTCAAAATATTATAGTGGATTAGGAGTACTTAAATCCACTATAACAATGATAATCGCACTGCGAATTTATTGAGAAATATATGTAAAGATTTTATTAATGTGAAACAGATTATACATAGAGCAATTGTTACGTGTGCAGCTCTGAACTCTCAACAGTCCGATAGATGCTCTGGAAAAGCACCATGTGTAGCAGTTGCAGTTACATTTATGATTCGATTGTTTTTGTTTTCATGAACATTTTCGCTATGAAGTTATGGCGAAATTGTAAATAAAGTGTTTTACGGAACTTAGCCGTTTACTACGTATTTTAGGATTTTTAATTATTTTGTAAGATTTTACTAATTTATAGATTTTTCTCTGATTTAATTAAAACTTAATTTAAAAAACTTCTCCAACTAATAATTCCCAACTTACCCGTTGTTTTTGTGCCTCGTATCTCCAAAGGCACACCACAGCAATAGCCTGTCAGTAGATGGCTATTTGTATTCGATATTTCTAGTATTTCTAATTCGAAATTACCGGCAGCAGATATCTAAAAAAAAGAAGAAAAAAAAATTAAATTATGCTTACAAATAAGTATATATTGTATATAAATGCTTTATCAATAGTTACAACTGCTGAGTATCAATCAATTGCTAACGAACAACTCATTTGTGGCATGATCGAAAGCAATAAGACAAACATAATCCTAGACTCCAAACAATACACTGAATTGCTGTACTAAATAGCTACGAATTGTTGTATCTAGTCAATTCGATTTTTCTTGTAGCTGATGGTGGCCCTAATAAGCCACATGCCGTGTTTGGATTGGAAATACTAAAGATTTTAATTAAAAAACACGCAGCAAAATGAGAAATCGAAACGAGTAACGAATCAAGTCAACAAAATCGAAGCGAATCGACTTGAAAAATCAACGAAACGAAATCAAAGTTAAGTAAGGCGGCGGCGTGGCATGAAGTGGAGTTTGATAAATATTTGAAATAATGTGAAACAAGAAAATAATGAGAAATATTTCTGGTGATGCAAAGCGTTTTTGTTTTTTTTTTTTTTTCTTCCTTTTATTATATGTAGTTGTTGGCCATTTAATCAAACGAGGTATCCAGCAGCTCAAACAATTTATTTAGAATGTTTTTCTGCTATGCTGATCTTCCATATATATTTTTTTTCTTTTCATTTTAACTTAAAATTTTCATATGTGTGTGTCGGTTAGGTAGCTATAAACTGTTAGCGCGGCGTCACTCAATCGCAACGCATATTATATACACTACTATTTATTCTAATACAACAGCGGCAGCAGCAGCAGCAGCATTTGCGTTGCGTTCGCACGCTCGATAATCTACGCAGCCTGTCCGTCTGTCTGTCTGTCTGTCTGTCTGGGTTAATGTTGGCAGCAAATCAAACTTGAATCGATCGTATGCTAACGTCTCATCCTCATGACATTAAATTAATACCGCATTAGATAAAGTGTTGGCTGGACAGCAGCAGTCGTTGTGGCAGCAACAGCAGCAGCAGCAGCAGCAACAGCTTCCATTCCATGCGCCATTCTACAGCGCCAATCTCAAAGTCGAAGAAATATTGCGCATAAACTTTAACTATTTTAGCTTAATGGCTGCTCATAATTTAGCTGCTGCTATGCAGTGAGCTACTCTACATATATATTTATATATACTTCCCTCTTCATTTACTTTAAAAAAAAAAAAATGCAAAAAAGTTTAGTAAAACTGATATTTTAATGCACTTCATATAGTATGTGAAGTGCTATATATACAACTAAGAAATAAAAAGCTATCCATATGGAGATCTTCAACTGAAGCACTATGTTATTTAGGCGCTCTACTGGCCAAACTACAGCAATATGTATTGCATTTTTTGAAAGTCTTTCGCATAGAATAAAAATCTGAGCATCATCAATCCATGGGAGTCTAATTTAAAGAAGCAACAACAAAAAAAAGACCATTGAATCAATCATAAACTGTTAAACTTTTGATGAGAATCTAACCAGTAAAAATATTAAGTCAGCCTCAGAAAATTCTATAAAAAATTCAAATGTATGGTTCGAGGCATCACTAAATAAAAGTTCAACGCATTCAATTTACATATTTTTTTGAAATTCTAGAAATCTGTCCATATCTCAAATATCACTGATTATTTTTAATTCCTCTGCTATTAACGATAAGAAGTCATCAAGAAGCGAATATATAAACACGATTTTATTAAATACTAGCAAACCCAGCTGGCGCTACTACGCCCCATATATGCCTTGCTACATATATGTGAGACACCGCTAAGGCAAGTAAATTGTGCGCAGTTTGAGTAGCACATATGTTATAGGTTTGAAAAGCGCTAGCAAACAGTTTGAATACCGTTATTATTTACCAAATTTTAAGTGAAAAATTTAATTTATATTGTAAAGCTACGACGTTTGTCCATCTTTCTGGTAGTTTGTGGATTCCATCCCAAAAGAACTTCTACGACTTGACTTTTTATACGCTTCACTTCAGAAGCTTATTCCGGTGAGCGCATTTTGCATTGATCTGAACAAGTAGTAATCAGAAGAGGCCATGTCCATAAGGCAGGTGAGGTAGAACTTTCCAAACACTGTTTTCCAAATAGTGTTTAACCGGTCCTGATGGAATATTATGGATTCGTGTCTGGTCGCATATTCTGGTCATTTTTCTGCGATATTAATTATGTTCGGTAGAGTCCCTTTGATCGTCTGACCCGATTTCAAGAGCTCATAGCACAACACACCCTTGTGATCCCATTAATTACAAAGCATAACTTTGGCGCCATGGATATTCGGCTATGCCGTGGATATTAATGGTTGGCTGGGTTTCACATACGATTTGATTTTTGTGCTCAATATTATAGTAATGAATCCATTTTTCATCACCAGTGACAATCCGATGCAGAGATGACTTCTTCTTGTGGCGTTCTAGTAACATTTCCGACATGCAAAATCGGCGTTCGACCGTCTCTAGGGTTCAATTCATACGGCACCCGATTTCAAAGCTTTTAAACGTCTGGAAATGAAGCTTTTACAAGTTCTTTTTGCCTTGGGCACGCATCTTCATCAAGCAATGCCTCCAATTCTTCATCTTCAAACTTTTTTGGCTGTCAGGCTCGTTCTTCGTCTTCTATGTCGAAATTGCACCACATTTTGCACGTGCAAACCACTTCTGGCACGTTCGTTCAGCTAGAGCATGGTCATCATAAACTTCCACCAAAATACGATGCTTTTCGGTAGCACTTTTCATCATGTTACAGTATTGAAGTAGAACTCCCCATAAAGACACTTTATCTGGACAAAGTTCGACATTTTTAAATGAATAGAAAAATTTTTTGTTTACGCTTTAAACGAATGACATATACTAAAAAATACCCGCAATGTCAATAGCTTCCAAATGAATATAGTCACGGATGTTAATATTTATAGTTTAGCGCCAAAGATATTCTCTACTTCATGGACATTCTCCACTTTACAGATAAATAATAAAGCCGTAGCAGTTCGAAGCCAAAAGAGAACTCTGTTCGAAGACCCATCCGGATAGCATAAAATCTCCGAAAACAGCTTGTATAAAACTTTTGCTTAAGAATATATGTGATTTGGTGTATGAAAACGGGCGCAAAAGGTATCAAAAAAGTAATTTTCTACTTTTTAGCCACTTTCTATAAAGTTTGAAACACTCTTTCACATCTTGAAAACCAGAAATTTCCATGAAGTCCCTTATTACAGGTCACATAAGTATATTCTTACTTTATATCAACTGGAAGAAATCTTACACTGTATGACGAAATTTAAAAATAAAAAATCAAATTAAAAAAAACCTCTTTTTAAACTCTTCTTCCATACTACACACACCAATACATATAAAGTAGATAAAAATAAACTATGTCGCATAATGTTACCAAACTGCTGCCTGTTGCATATAGATACTCCCATAGCTTTGCCACCAATGCTAATGACACTTTTAGTTTGGCGTGAACAGCAAACGACCGCAGCAGCACCAGCAGCATCAGTGGCTTCGGTGACTGGATTTTTTTTCCTTAATAGTGGTTCATATTTCAGTAAATTTATGCGACTCCAGCATTAGTAGCCAAATGGAAATGTTCATTTCGATTGCTTGGCCTAACTGGCTGGCGATAAGTTTATTAGAAATAAATTGCAAATAATGCCGCGAGATGCATTTTGGTTTTTAGCTACATTAACGGTTGTTACATAAATATCTAATATTCATTAGTGCTCAGTAGTTGTTGTGTACATTAAAGGCAAGACGGAAAAAAAAAAAAAAAAGAAGAAAAAAGTAAAGGAAAAAGTATCTCAAACGCACTCCAATCAAATGCAGAACGTTTTTTTTTTTTTTCATTTTCTTCGTATTTTTATGCTTCCAGATGCGCAACAGTTCTTCGCGTTGCAGCTTTAAGTCGCCGCTTTTTTACTTGATTTTTATGGACCATTACTGTTTTAATTTTGTTCTTTTTTCTGTCTGTCCAACAACTTCAGCTTGTTTTTCTCATATGTAAAAAAGCGTAAAAAAAAGATACATTCAAGAAGAGTTGAAGTTGCAGCAAAAAAGCAGAAAAGAAATATAAAAAGAAGATACTTGTATGCTCTCAAGTCTCCACCTGTGCGCTTCAAATGTAAAAGAAGCAAAAAAAAAAAAAACTAAATATATATAAGATACAGATGATGTAGAAGAAAAGCAGGCAGCGCTAAAGAAAACAAATCTTTTCTTCAACCTTTCGTCATTGAATGCGGCAGCAACAAAAACGTCGACAAGCAGCAACAACAATGGCAACTTCTTCTTCTTATTATTATTATTTTACAATACGACATACTATGAGCTGAGCTGAGTATAGACTGGCAACAACGTCTACGTCGTCATCGTCGTGGATCGTTGATCATGCTTATAGATCAATCAATGTGCTGTGCTGTGCTGAGCTATGCTTCTCTGTCCTGCTGCTGCTGCAGCAAACGAGCCGAGCGATTGAAGACCATCGAAGACGTATCGAAGCCATTTTTTGCCACGGAAGACGCGAGTGCATCTTTCACATGCAACAACTCTGTACGCTTCTTCCTTGGTTTCTTGTGCGCTGTGGCACGCATTCGATTTGCTTTGAACTGCGCTTAAAGCCTGAATTCGAATCGGCTATTTGGTCAGTGTACTATGGGGCAGAACCGATTTTGAAAGAATTTTTCTTCAAATAAATTTCAATAATGCAAATATGTTAAAAAGAAGAAAAAATCTTTCATAAAAATTCATTTTCATGAAATTTCAGATAATTGAAAATCCTTAGAACTTATCTGTTTATAATATGAAGGAATTTATGATTTATGTCATTATGTCATTACCTACAAAAATGTAGCAGCAATTGGTAGCAGGACATAGTTTTTAAGCCACATTGTGAAATATTAGCAGGTTGTTTATAGCTTGAACACTTTTTGTGCTTGTAGATTGATCACCGATTTTGATGCATTATTCAAAGCAATCAAATCGAAAAAAAAAATTGACAATTATTTTTGCTTTCAAATTTCGGAATCAAAATGTTTTTACTTGAAGTTCTTTTCTGGTGGGTTTGCAGAATTCCATATTATTATGGAAATTTTTTTGGTTTACGTCCGAAAACATGTTTTTGAGAAAACAAACACGATTCACATGCATATGGGAAGAAGCTTTACGAACACTTCGTACATTATTTTAAGACATATGGTGACTTTCTGGTTTTCATCTTGTGAATAGAATTCGGATCGAATCGAATTCAAAGTGGAAAATGATTTTTTGACACCTAAGACCTATTTTATTTACATTTGAAACCATTTTCTAATCATCAAAATGGAATAAAAATTGAAGAAGTATGTGAAAAAGATTCGATTTGTTCGCTCTGACATAGAAATAACTCGTTTGTAACGCTTAAAAGTAATTACTCGAACCCCAGTTTGCGTTTTTTCTTAGAATCGTTTGGTCCAATAAAGCTGCTTACTAAACTGAACAACATTGTTTCTAAAGAATAATTTATTTTTAATAGTCTTTCTATGTTCCTCCAAATTCATTTGTTGTATTGGAGCTTCTTCGGATATGAGGAAATATGGGCTACAAAGAAATATTAGGTGTATAAATAAATTTCCGCCCATTTGTCATTTGAAGACAAAGTTCTGACATTGGAAAGAATTGCCGAATCGGCAGCATTATTGTATCAAGATTCGTGCCAAACGGAAAAAGATTTTGCACTTACATTAAGTGTTACTCATCAAGTAATTTCATTTCGTTTAAATCATGGAATGGACATTGAACGCTGATTCTCCGATGTCTGCAACAGCAATGGATCCACTATTATAACTCCAAAAAGGAAAAAGTCATAGAAGACCAACTAGAAATGCTATGTTCTATGTTGGCATCAGCTTAGATTCCTGTATTATAAGTTACTCAAACCGAGCGAAAAGAGTGCCGAAACTCTACACCGATCACAATTGTTGAGTTTGAGTTCAAGACTCAAGGAAAAACATATTCAATGCCACTTCAAATATGACAAAGTTATGCTGCCGCATGATAATTTTTGTCAACATTTTTGGAAACCTATTTCAGATTACTCAATTGGGAAGTTTTGCCTCACCGCCCGTTTTCATCATACATATTCACTTTAGATTTCCGAATTCCGATTTGAAGATACCAGAAACTGTGTTGGTTCTTGAATAGACTAAAAAGATGTAACATTCTTCAATATGCTATCAGAAATTTGGCAAAAGAAGTAGCAAGCTATGGACTTCACAAAATATACCCACTTTTTGAATAAAATAAAAACGGCGGAAATTGTTGGAACAAGCTTTTTAAATTGATTTGCTTTATAAAATGTTTTTTTCTCTAAGTTTTATTTCAAACTGTAGACTTATTCGATTGTTTGCACCAATAAAAACCTCATTGGACCCAAATTGTTTACGAACGAATTGCAGCACAGGATGCCTAAAAAAGAGAAGCTAACAGGAACTAAAATTATATATGACGATGGAGAGTAAAACTGAATGCTCCACTTCTTATATTTATGTTGGGAATTTATAAAAAAATTCTCAAGTGAACATTTAACTAGATATACCTTCCTAGCCATAGTTTTTAAAGAAAATATGGTCCATTATTTTTGTGTTAAAAACATCATCAAATCTTATATAAAACATTTATTTGAAGTGAATAAGAATTCAGTAAAATTCTTTTCAACACAATTCAATTTTCAGCCCACAGTGCAATACTTTGATTGGATGCAAGTACATCTTTTGCCTTTTTGGTCGATACATATACGACGAGTATTATTGTGATCGACAGAGGAAGAACCGGAAACCGGTTTCTGTGCTGCTGCTGCTGCTGCATATTCTATTTATTTAACACATTCCCCATAAACGCAGTTTCGTTGAGATACTCGCACCATAAATGGACACACGGACACAAAAACGATTGCGCTATGCAACTCTGCCCATTCATTCATTCATTAATTTCTGCGCAAATGTTCCTCTTTTAAAAAGGCAACAAAAATATTTCGAAAATTTTACTTAAAAGAAGCAGACGAGCATTGCAGGCTAATGAGTTGATATTTATGCACAAGCCATCCACATTTAATTAAATTTTAAATTTAAACAGGCGCCGCCGCCGCCGCCACTGCGTACATCAAAAGCCGCCCGCAAACAAAAGCAATGACACTGCAAGTTGGCAAAACGTTTTGCTTCCGTTGCGATTAATGCGACTTCGATTAACTCAAATTGAGATTCGCATTGAGATCGTGGGAGCCGCCCAAGCTCAAGCTCAAGTCGCACATTCGCAGCTCATTAAAACTGGGCAGAAATAATGAAAACATTTCGCAATCGCAAATATTCAAGTCGAACAGATTCGCTGCCCTTTCGCAAGCGTTTTAATTTGAGCGACAGTCTTGGAGCTTACGATCAATAAATGTCAAGCGTTATGAGCGGATAATGCGCCGTGAATGACTCCAACAAGCGAACGAACGAGTGAGTGAGTGAGTGAAGCTGATTCGTACGCTTAACGCATGTCACAATGAACTGGGTCAGTTCCAGTGTGGAGTTTAGTGACAATCACCGAGACTATGTGGGCACTTTGAAGACTTTGTTGTCGGAGACTTCTAAATGAACAGCCATAAAATTAAAACGAAACGGAATTCCTTGAAAGACGCTGCGCTGTAAATGAAAATATTTACTTTGCGTTTGATTTGCTTAATTAACAGCTAAATAGCTGTGTGCGTCTTTAAAGAGGTATTACTCATGAAGAAAAAGGGTTTTATCGGCGTGTGAGCATCTCCGAAGAACACAAAAATTAAAATGATGCACACCGCACATTTACGATGCATGTGAAAAGGCTCAAACAGGAGATAAATGTCTGTAATCAATTTGATAGCCGCTTTTATTTATTGCTCAGTCGTTATTTTTGTTGTTTTTTGTTCTTTAAAAATTTTCTTGCTACCTTGTAGCCATGTTCTTTGACCCTGAACTGTTGCATACTGTTGCGATCAATCAAAGGCTGCTGCATACAGTTTTATTGCCACAAAACTTTGTCTAAATTTGTTGCATTTTATGCGTTTTTTCGTATGGTTGGGCATACTTAAAACCATTTAGGTTGTCTGGCAACTGTTGTTGCTGCTCAATTTCGTAGCAGTATCTAATTTGAAATTTAGACATTATTATGCCATATCGCTTTGAGTTAATCAATTTAAATTTTAAACAAGAAAAACCATTAATTTTTGGTTGATCTTTTGGTTTTATGTTTATTCAAATAGAAAGGCTTTAAGAGAGTACATACTAAAGCATTTTGTGTAAGTCTATGGAAATTATATAAAAAATGAACATATCAAATAAAAAATTTTGGCTTCTAACAGTTTATCAAAAGTGTTGAAAGCTTGTATGGGGTCTGTCTATAAAAGTGGACTGTGTACGCCATAGGAAACTATGCTCAATTTAAAGCTTTTTGTAATAAAGAAGTTTTTCTTACGAAATCACAAAAGTGGAAGGTTAGGACTACCAAATATTTTCAAAAAAAAATTAGGAACATACAATTAGAGGTCCATTATGAGAGAATACTCACAATTTGTTAAATAATTAATAAGAAAGAGAAGCCAATTAATTTTTACAAGAATATTCGTCACAGTTTCGGATACAATGTCTAACATTAATCCACTGACTTCATCACTCGCAATCAACACAAACACAAAAAGCAGCTGAAAAGCCTCCACCCCAACGATCTATGCAAACGTTAACGAACTCTAATTGTATTATACTTTATTTATTATACCATCTATCAGCTCACTTTTCAATTTTAATAATACAATTTCCAAGTCACCATTTCCTAGTCACCATCACCCAGTCACCATTTTCCCCAGTTCAACATTTCATCACTATGTTTAAAACACAAAGTGTTATGCGTAGCTTGCTTATTGGACTTAGTTTTGCAGCCGGGCGGTATTTACTCACACGGAGCCTATCCAATAACTGGTCGCCTCGCATAGAACTTAAGTCATATTATACATTGGACTTCATCAATCCTGCACTCGTGGGAACATTCCAGAACGTAAATAAAATTATTAAATTAATGTCATAGACGCGGATCTTCTGGGAAGATCAACGCCGAAGAGAAATGGAACCCTTAGGGGGCACCAAAGGAGGCAGTGTATGCAAGAGAGTGGAAAGTGATGAGACGCCCAAATGTTCTTAGTTGTCAAAGCGGTATCTGCGAGGCTATAAACCTGAAATATAGGGACAGAAATGGCACTCGAAGTTACACATGTGATCGAAGCCAAACAAAGCGTACAAATAATGCTCCCAAATATGGAGAAGCCGAAAAGTAGTGGGACCATTCAACAGCGTTAAAAGCACATAAAGAAGAGCCTAGCTATGCAGATCTAACAAAAGGCATAAAAATCGAAATCCTTCTACGTTCTTATTCCAAAGTTATATACACTCGCGATTACCTGGCTAAAAAAGAGGACTCTTTAGATAGGCACAAAATACAAACGTAGTTTGGAATTGCGTTTGTGTGCGAGACAACAGACACGAATTCAGTTTTTCTACGGACATTTTCTGGCTTACCAATGAAACAAATTTTTCCTCCATAATTTGAGCTATTTTTCCATGTTTTTTCAAGTTTGTTTATGCTGTAAAGCAATACAGCAAGAGCCAAAGGCATTCTGCCGAAGCCAAAAAAAAAGCTTTTCGCGTATAAATACGACCTTTTCCTAAGATAGGCTGATGCCGAGCTCTGCTTTAGATACACTTCAGGTTAATAATTCATGTTTAATACTGATCGATTGTAAAAATCAGAGCTCAACAAATTAGCTGAAAGATGTGTTCCAAAAATTTAACGGCTTGAACCAATGATGAAATCCTAAGCATGCATCTCATTACCCTGTACCTCCCGAGGAGCACTGGGGAGTAACCAAATGAGGGGAGTACAAAGAGCAATACAGAGGTATAAACACACAATTGTGAAAGACACTACGTTGTGAAGTTGTTGGAAATGCACGACTGGTCACAATCTGAATCGATTAGCAAACGATGCAAATATTTAAAAACCGAAACAATAGGTTAAACTATATATTCGACTCAGCTGCGCCCATTGAAGATTTAGAGACTTAAAAAAAATGCTTCCTGAGTAATGAGACTTATTTTCAGTTCTATGGCTTCGTTATATATCAGATTTATCTCATTTGGGCTTTAAGAAAAACTCTGCTTTCTACGTATTTTGAGCTGGAGATATTATCGAACACTATTCTTGCAAAATATGGCTAGTCTGACAATATCAAGTACCTAGCACCATGATAGTGCAGATTTTTGTTTAATAATTGTTATGTTTCATTAAGATGGTGTCACATCTCATACAACCCGAGGAACATTCCGAAAAATTTGATGCCCTTAAACTTACTTCTTTGGGTTTCAGAACATAAATATGAGGGCTTTACCCTCAATGAAATTTAAAATAGTCATAGAATATTTCTATATTGAGTAAATCTTATTACCCGACCATCAGTATTTTAGAAGAATTATATTCTAATATAATCTTTCCAGAACTATGATGTGATATGTACTGGTATAAACTGATCCGCAAACAGATCTCAAAGTTATATAGTTGTCTAATGGGTCAGTTTCAATTGACTCTGTCTGTAAATTCATGGTAGATCTGCAAGTTCCTACACTATGCATTAGTTTTATATTAAATATTTATATCTTTCTTCGCCATATTATAGGCTTCTCACATTAAAATTTCCTTATAGTGTTTTGAATTCTTAACTTTATGCGTGTAAATATGTAGTGTATAAGCAAAACTTTGTTGACTTACCTTATTGACTAAGAGTAGTAAAACTAAAACAATTAAGTGGCAGGACGCACTGCCAATAGTGGCGGCGATTCTAGAGGCCGCTGCAGACATTGTTGCGTGCCTCGTTCTTGCTGTTCTTAAAGTTGTTTGTGTTATTGTTGAACTCGACGATGATTTTCGTCGAAAATGTTTTGTAAACATTTTGCACATTTTTTTTTTTTTGTTTTTTAATTTATGATGTTTTTGTTTTATTTTTATTATTTGTTATTATTGTTCTTTATTTTTGTTGTTTATTCTGATTTTTTATGTGCGGGTATTTTGACGCACATTAACCACTATAAATTCTAATTGGAACTTCAATCCAATTGGTAATAATAGCAGCAAATCTATTAATTAATAATGCCATAAGGGTTCATGGATTTAGTTATATGTACTATAGGCAATTTGTATACAGTTAGAACACAGTTTTAAGAATATTCACATATAAAGCCTATCTTATTTAGTTTGCTTTGATTTATATTTATTTTCTTTTCATTAATCACACTTTGTTTTATTTTTTAGTCATTTGAGTTTGTTATTTACATCGTTGTAGAAAAGATATTCTATCTTATAGTATGCTGACTTGTAGCTACATCACCCACTGCTGTCAAGTAAAGAAATTTATTATTAGTATTTAATATTTTATCAATTATTGCGCAATAGAATGGAAATTAAAAAATTTAATTATGATTAATGCTGCGAAAAATTAAAATTAAGCACGCAGCCCCATCACAGAAAAGTGATTTCAAAATCCTGACGATTTCTAAAATATTTGTTAAAATATCTGATCTTCCAAATTGTCTAAATTGGTGTATGTTTGAATGGCTGCTTTCCTCGTATTTATATTCACTTTAAGCTTTTTTGGCAATTGTTAAATTTTGAACTTCAGTTTATATAATCTCTCTTCAACAACATTAAAGTATCTACAAGATAAATGCAAATGCAAACCAAAATAGTATATCATGCACTCAACGATTGAAATGCATTATAAAAATAAATAAAATACGCGATACAATTGATTTAAACACGTTTGAAAGCACCGTTTGATCAACGCTAATTGACACGTACGCACACGAGCGTGCAAGTGTAAAGCAAAGTGTGGGCAAAGCGGGAGGCTAAGCGCTAACAGCAGCAGTTGCAACTCCAATTTAAAACCGCAAAAGCAAACAAATATGAAAAAGAAAAAAAAACACGAGACGACATCGCACAAATGCAATTCAATTTCAGTTAATTTAACGCACTGCAGCAGCAAACATCAAAAGCAGCAAACAAAACAGCAGTATTTACTGCAGCCGCACTTGTTGCTGCATTTGCTTTGCGGTTGCTACGCTGTTTTACTTACTGCGGTTGCCTTTGCGCATGCGCATGCGCTCAGAGATCTCTTTTTTTTCACTTGGCAATGTCTTTTGGCATATCAATTTGCATCTTGTGCGCGCGCATATTAATTTACATATTTTCTCAATGCATTTCAATCCAAAATGAGTTGCGATGCTCATTCATGTACTTCATCATCATGTCTTGCTGTCCGTCTGTCTGTCCTGGTGTTAATTGTCCATTTAATTAAGTAATTTGCCAACTGCAATGCACGGAAGTCGTTGACTTTATATATTATACAAGTATATACTTAGAGCAGTATATGCTGTATTATTATTATTATTGTTGCTGCTGCTGCTGCTGCTCTGTGCATCGACCGGAAGTACTGTTGCAGTAGCTGCTACTGCTGTTGTTGTTGTTGATGATGTTGTTGTTGCTGTTAGGCTTGCGAAATCGTTTTATAAAATGCTGCATGCAGCATCCAAAGTTATACGAGTTGTTGCTGCTACTTAAAGTATTCATTTATTCGCAATTGAAATGCATTTGGATTGACTTGACTGAATGAATGCCTGGCTGCCGGCAAATGTTGCATTTTGTTGTTGCACTTGTTTGACATGCGTTGAAATTATTGTGTATAGATGCGCATACATATATATTATATACAAATACAAGTACTAAACAACAACAACAACAAAGAATATAAAGGGCGATATATGTATATCCAATAAATTTAAGTAGTTGTATATTGTAGAATAAGTAGCATGAGATTGTGTTAAGGTGACCATGTGTGTGCAAGCTTAAACTTTTTATGTACAAATAAAATGAAATCTTAAAGAATGCACAAATTTATAAAAAATATATAGAAATTATGCCTCGGCTTGAAATGGCTTTTTTTAATGATATAATACGTATGTGAAGACCATCAGGCAAAATAAAAGCCACTAGGAAGGTGTCAGGCATCAATAAATGAATAAATATTGGAACTTATTAAAAGTGTGCAGGAAGGAACATATTTAATTGGAAAACTATGTGTCATCACGTAATCTAAGTTTAAACGCCTAAAATAAAATTTGGTTGCAGATGACTAATGTTTAGCACAATAAAATGGACGCTAGAAGTGCCTTCCTTCTATAGGAAAAACACAAAAATGCGAAGCAACATACGTGGTATACTCTAGTTTGTTGTATAAATTTCCTCTGTTCATTTGAAAGCTTTCTAGCCAAAATTTTAAAAATGTTTTAGTAAAAAAATTTATTTATTATTATTTTATTTATTTAACAGCATACAATCTCCAAAATTAATTAAAAACATTTTTTTTTTAAATTATTTTCACATCAATTGGTTTCACCTCCTTTTTTCTAATACTTATCGCTTTACATCCCATTAATTGAAGAGATCACTAAGGAACGACTGGTATATGTAAAATCTTACCCAAGTGGTCAGCCGGAGTAACTTAACCCCCTTCCAATCTATCGCAATTATTCTGATGAAAAAAACAACAGAAGTTTTAATATCTGATTTAATATCAATATTGGTGGAGAACATTACTCGCATGGGGGGCTATATGACAAAAGTACACAAAAATTTTAAATAATGTAGTCCCATGTTATAAAATATCATGATCTACGGGATTATTACTCGAAAAGGAATCAAGGAAACCAGTATGCAATAAAATAAAATACTGAAATTGCACGAGCGCAAATAAATTATAAGGATACAACAACGTTTGACCATCGTTTGCTCATGTGAAATACAAAATGTGCTAAAGAAGTTTCACTTAAAAAATATTAACTTAATTTTGTAGAAATACTTATAATGGCAATATGAAAAGACCAAAGCCAAAAACAATATTTTTCAGTTTCATACAATTTATTGTTTATGTTGTTGCTCTAATGCCTGTTCAGACGGTCATATATATCTGGCATTCTTATCATATCGCATTAAAAAATATGTAGTTTCAAATATGTAAAAATTCCAACTGGAAGTGACGGAATATACAACTAAAATTGTTAAAATATTTTAATTTATCCTGGCACTGTGTGAAGCAGCCTTTTAAATTGACTGAAACATAGTAAACCCAGAAAATTCTTTATGGGTAGGTATTATTAGCATTTATAGATTAGAGATAAATTTTAAAAAAAAAAATTGTTGGGATGGCTTCAGATTACTTCGACTGACCTCTTGGGAGAGATCACATATAGATCAGTTAGCGCTTAGCGATAGGGCGTAGTAATAACATATTTTTAAGAGAAATTGCAAATGTTTTTTATATGGGAACAGCACTATCTAGTGACCATATAAGTTCCATTAAAACTAGTGTATTACTTCTGTTTGTAGAAATTCGTATTTATGTCAATGGCTATTTGATATAAAAATTATATCAAATTGATTCTAGTACTAAGCAAATTTAGCTCGAATTATGAAATTTTAAACATCAATGTTTTGAGAGTTCGTTTCAAATAACTTTAAATTACGTATTTTAAAAAGATTCAAAAGTGGATATTAAAGGAGTTTGTTAAAAAATCATGCAACAATTTGTTTTAAAGACGAAAAAAAAAAATTTTCCACAATTTTAAAAATCTAATAAAAAAATCTCATTTATAACTTCAACAAAATATGCGGAAGCATGTTTTCAAAGCATTATTGATTAGGCCTACAGTAGCTATTTTGAAAATTCAGCACCTGATTTCAACGACTCCAGCGAATTGTTAAACTAGAAGAGCAAACCACATAAACTAATTTTTCTGTAACTATGTACTTCTGAAAGCTATTTTAAAAACAATTTTGGTGCAAAATGCCAAATTCATAAAATTTGATAGAATGTTTCAAGTAAATATTTATATCAGTCGATCCTTAGTAAGACGTTGCTAACTTATGACACTTGTTAGCTAGATATGAATTCGTGATATTTTTCTTGCCCCAATTTCCTTGTGCTGCATCTACAAAACAGCGATGTTTTGAAGATGTTTTGGATTTGTCTGTAATTTATTTATTTTGAACACTTTGACTATTTTCTTACGCTCAGATTTGCCAATACACTTAAAAATCTTTGAGTTGGCAAGCTTTAAACTCATATTAAGATATGGCAAATATCACATTAATACTATTTTAAATAGTAATTTAGCGATATTGCGAATTGGCTAATTCCATGACATTCAAACAGAATTGTTTCTGTAAACGATTTTTTATTTGTTAAACACAGAAATTCTAAATTTTGATATAAACTGGTTCAGACGGTCATGCCTCGAAAACTTTTATATTGTATTGAACATAGTTTCAAAAGCTTAACAAAGACTATTAAGAAATTTGACACTAGCCAGTTTGTGAACCTGTCTTTAAAATTTAATACTTTCAAAATATTTCTCATAATGGCGAAATTAATAAGTAATCCATCTCATAATACTTCGGCAGAAATGGTAACTTTAACAATATAGTCTAGTGGCATGAAATGCGTAGATCTTTCTTTATTTTCTATTCATTTCCATTCTGTTGCATTTGCAGCATGTGGGGTTTATTTTTAATATGCATATGTATATGTATGTATATACAAACATTTGTACATATATATAGTATATATGTATAACTATGTAAGTGTATTATGCTGTTTATCTTAAAAAGCGCTTTGTTCATTTTTTTTTTATTATTTTGCTTTATTTGATTTATTCTTGCCACAGAGGAAGCACTTCACATACTTAATTTTTTGTATATATTTATTATTATTATTCTTTTTTAATATTAAATTTTATATTTTGAATTTTTTTTTTTTTGCTTATATATTTGTACTATTTTTACCGTAATTTCCGTTTCCGTTGCACACCGCTTTACAAATGCACACTCAATCAATCAATTACTCTACTCTTTTTTTTATTTTTGCGTTTTGAGCCTCTATTTTCTTAATTTTTTTTTTACAAATTTTCTTTGCAATTTTATTAAAAAAATTTTTATTTTCTTTTTTTTTTTTGCACTTTTGCTTTCTGCTTTCTGTCGTCGGTCGCTTCGACACAAAGTGATTCCAATTAGACTTTGTGCGCACGCAGCGATTTCTTTTCAATTTGATTTATTTTCATTTATTTTCATTCATTCTTTGCCTCGTTTCGCAGACGAGCCGAGCGTTATACAAATTCGCATTTAATAATAAAAATAAAAATAATAATAAAAAAAATTGTTGTTGTCATTATTAGTATTTGTATTTGTATTTGTATTTATTTTGCTATCTTGTGCATTTATTTTATTATTTTTATTTAATTCGTTGTGATTATTTTTAATTTTTCTTTAATTTATTTGTGTATATGTGTTTGTTTTGTTTGCTTTATCACTTTCACAATTGTTTTCTCACTCACTTCGTCGATGCACATTGCTTTCGGTTATAATTTCTTAATAATAATAATTTACTAATTGGATTTTTCACTCAAATCACAAGAAAAAACGCAATTTTCCGTTAAATCCATCCAATTTCTGTTTGTCTGTCTCATTCACGCAACAGTCTGTGTATGTGTGTGTCTGTGTGTGCGTAACAGTCTGAACGAGTTTTTCCATTTAACCGCTGCGTTGCATACAGCTCAGAGCGCGGATCACGACTAAACGCGAGCCAAAATCCTGCGGCAAATGCCTTGCGGCAACGTTGTTGTTAAAACGAAGAAGCAAAGCACGACGAAACAACTCGGGGCGGAGTCGTAGTAAAGCGCCCGAAGCAAAGAGCATATTAAAGAGAATATGGTGGTTGATTTCCGCTGCGCGCTGCACAGGAAACACGATTTCCATACACACAGTCTGGCTGTGTGTGTGTGTGTATGTGTGTGTTTGCGTGTATGTGTATGCGCACGCGTGACACGATCAAAATGGAGTGCAACGCGACTACACTACACTAACTCAATTCAACTAACGGCAACTTCTTAACACGGCGACGGCTTTCGTACGTTGCAGCCTATGTACTTTGCTGTTGTGTTCGCTTTGGGCGCCAAATCACGACTGCCTGCCGGACGGGAGCATAGCCAGCGGGCAATCCAATCTTTGTTGTCGTCTTTCAACTTCGTTTGTCAACAACTCGCTGAGATCGTTAGCTGCACGAAGATACAGTGCTGGAAGAGAGATATGCAAAGAGCGCGCTTCAAGCTATGCTCTTCTTTGCGATCGTTTAAGCTCGCTCTTTTGCGCTACGCTGATTGGTTGAGGCAATTAGAGCCGTTGATTACAGCTTCTGGGCCATCTCAATTCTTCTTGGCTTGGCTTGACTTGCTTCGTTGTTCGGTGGCAGTCGTTTTAAATGGCAACAGCCACCGAAGGCGAAGAAGCCGTCGCTTTTCTGTACTAGTTGCAATTTACAGTGCGTTTTATAATTATTGGCATGTATAATTTTTGGAATGGACATATAGTCGCACAGCTTAGCGTAAAATAAATTACCACATCGGAAGATGCTCTCATTTGTGTATCTTGTGCTTCAGTGTACACCATAAAATAGCGAAATGAATATTCACTGAAGTCCATTTTGGTATAACTAGTCCAATTAATCAACGGATATGAACAGCTCTTTCTGGAAATACTTCAAGTTTTTAAAAATTTCAATATTTTCTTTCTTAAAAATAATCAATAGATCATCTAAGAAATGCATTATTTGTCTTTTATCGAAGAATGTAGCCACGAGTTGTCTTTTTATTTGTGATTGGTGTGTTCGGCATTATTATTTTGACAGGCGAAAATATATCACATATTTGAACTTAACTTTTAATACAATTTATTATTAATTTTTTTCTTATTTTTAATGAACAATTTAAGTATAAAAAATCAAAATAATGACTACTTTTTATTAAGACTTAGAAATTATGTGCAAAACTTAATTTAAAATGTTGGCATAAGTATTTTGACCATTAAATTTTGCAAATTAAAAAACTTAATGCTATTCAGTAACAAGAAAAATTTCCTTGAATTAATAAAATTTATAGACTCCTTTGACTTTGATGATTTTTTGAAGACGTGTTGCTACGGAGTCTATGAAATTTTGAAAAACATCAATTCCTCTTTCTAAAACTTAGATATGGTTGCTTTGAGGTTGTCATTGCAACGTGTTAACTCCTATATGCTTAAAAAAATTTGTTATCGTCTCAAAGATAAATGATTCCCCTATCAATCTATCCCCTAAACGAAATGCGTTATCATTTAATGTTCTCAAATATTGACAAAAAGTTATTCATGGAACTGGTAACAGGAACCAAGTCACCCAAACAATTGGAAGAAGTACATTCCCAGAACATGACTGAGCCTCCACCATGGGTTACTTTCTGACACACCAGGCTTTTTTTGTTTTAGAAATCGTTACAGAGTAACAAAAATCTTCTTTTTTCGATGAACTGTTTTCAAAAGTGCTTTCATCTGTTCAGAGAACATTTTTTTAATTTTAATATAACGGATTAAAGAATATTCATATGTTTTGAAAATAATTCTATTCATATGACTTCTGAGACTTTATTCAGATGACGCGATTCAAAACTTTCTCTCTTGAATGATTCTGTGGCATAAGCCGGACTGGATGTCACCAATAGTTTCAATGACGTTGGTTTTAAGTTTTAAGGGAGATAGTGCACACAAGCTTGGCAGCACATCGCCACTTCTTGGAATTTCGCATTTTTGGAGCTTATTTGCAACAACTCCAATATGACATCAGTTGCCATGTATGACCCAATAATGCCAACTAATCGAAATCCACAACAAACAGAAAGTTTTTTGGTTACAATGGAGACTCTTAATAATTATATGGACTTATTCCACCCAAATGGCAATTTGGTTTGTTCACGAAACCATTCAACAAAAAATGTGCTCCATATGAACTGAAGATGATTTGTTCATCAAAAATTGCATACATTTTTAACTATGGAGTCCAATTAATGATTAGTCGATGAGCTTGGGGGTCTTGAGGCTTCAGTTCTTGGGGCTAATGAATGCTCTTGAGGCTTTGGTTTTTCTCCAAAATGTGACTCTATTAGATACCACATCTCCTACGTTTCAATATTAATTTGTACTATTTTAGATGGTTTTTGAACTATTGTAATTTTTTGATTTTCATGGTACAATAGAATATTTTTTTAATCTTAACATAACAAGTAATACACCTATTTAAAATAGTGTAAGTATGTCCAAATATTATCCTAAACAGCTTCACTTTTTCCTTACAACACGAAACCAACTAAACTTTCAAATATGGCACATAATTTTAAAGCACACTGTAGACTGCGTGCACGCGCTTCAGGCGTTTTATGATTTTAACTTAATTATATTTGTCTACCGAAATGGGGGACTACTGGACTACAACTACTGGAATTGGAATTTCGAATTGGAATTGTAACGCACACGAACAGTGCGGCGCAGTTTAAGCAGTGAACAAAGAATGAAATTGTTGCAACAAAGCCTTTTTGTGGAGCAATCTTTGTCGCATCTGTGAATGCCAACAGCACAACAACGAGAACAACAACAACAGCAACTATTAGCCCAGTTTGGATAGCGATGCCACAACGTGGTAGGCATCGTCTCGTCGTCATCGCTGCAGGCCGCAAAAGGTGCGAAAGCGAATACCGCACACAATTAGTTAATGGCCGCTTTTGGCTATCCAGCGCAGCGTTTTAAACGCTTTTGGCATAACTCATAACGCTACCAATTAGCGTGTGGTGCACCATTCAAACTAGACGAGTGGTGCTGCTGCTGCTGCTGTTAGTATACAGTGCTGTCCAATGTTGCCATTGCGCGTCCAATTAGAAATGCTGCATTGGTGTATAAATCAAATTTGAATGCCGCCGTTAAGTATTGAAAAATGAAACCCATGAAGTAGAGGCGAACGGGCGCACGGTAGGCATTGCTCTTGTCATGCCAATAAGCAACTAAACAAAAGACTAAAACAACAAACTTATTCATTCACTTAACTTGCAGCAGCAGCAACAACAACAACAAAAACAACTGCAATTATTTGGCCAAATCGTACAAATATAAATTTTGCTTTAGCTATTTTTCGATTTGGGCTTTTCCTTGTTGCGATTCATTGTTATTGCTGGCGGTGGTTGCCTATCCTGTCGGCTGCTTCTGCCACAGCAGCTTCTCATATTTATTTCTTATAGCTATAGCTAGCTGCCCCATGTCTGTCGTCCGACAGCTTCTCAGTCTGTCCTATCGAAATATCAGATCATGTCTGCTGTTGTCGCTGTTAGTGTTGTTGGAGCGGCAGCAACAGATTTTTCCACTTATTGTTTCCGATTTCCTTGTATATACATATATAATAAATATTGTACATATTTTTTTTGTTTTTGTTTTTTTTTTTTGCAACGCGGTTTATTGTTTTAACTGCCCCCGTCCGATGCGCGGTGCTCTTCATACACCGACCTTTCATATGTGTGTGCATCTTTTTGTAGCCGCATTGTGACATGAGTCTTGTTCGACAATAGATAAAACAAATTGACTTGGTGTGTGCCCAAAATGTCTTCTCTATACAGATCTGCAGTCTTTGTAGTCTTTTGTGGGCGTACACGCTGGGAAAATGCTGCAACTGTTGAAAAAATATATATATATCTAGCATGGAAGTAGCTGGAATAATATTTTTTTTTTAGGAAAGGGTCCAAAAAGATTTTACACAATTTGATAACCAATAAACTCTAATAAGACTATTTCCCAGAAGGATCATGACACTTCACATAATCTCCCCTAAAAAAATTTAAAAGGACAGGCATATAGAGAAAGTAATTTTTAGGAAAACGGTTTGCTAGGGTAATTAACAACCCTTTATAAAATGAAAGATCATATTTTCTGAACAATATTTCAATGATGTTCAAGATGGAGATAATAAACATAACGAAGCAAAGCAAAGGGACTTAAAATGAGTGAAGTTGCATCTTTAATTTAATAAGAGATCGAAGATGTTTCACAACTTTCCGATTTGGCCTAAGTATTGACTGTACATTGTATGCTCTACAACTGAATCTGATCTACGAGAGTAGCTCTAAAGTCAAATACTGATGATGCTACTAGTTTACGTATCTCTGATTAAATTATGACCAATTGATGAGCATTTTGCATCACAAAGCTTTGGTTTGACAGCCATTGAAAGCAGACAGTTGAAAAGGCAGACAGACGGAAAGAAATACGAAGCTTGTTTACGCCAATTCGCCCATGAAAATCCCACTGTTTCAATTACTATCTTTCCTCTTAATAAGACTTTTGCATTCATCAGAAACTTCACCAATACATCAAAACTAAATATTAGATGTTCGTACTATTTTAGCATTCTTCAGATTCGAGAATAAAAGAAGCTCCGGATTATTTCCGACCCAGCGCCATCATGAAGAAGACCATGCACTTACACAAGCATGCGGACTCACTCAAAGACAGAAAGAAAATGTCTCAATGAGGTGGACGAGTCCTTTGACATACATCTCAGTTAAGGCTTAAGATCACAGGAACATTATGAGTAACGAGATAGCAGATGTGCTATATCCGATCTGCATTTTTAAATTGATTATAGAACATGGAAATAGCTTCAAGCTGGCTCTCGCTAATATACTTGACACTTTTAGCGTCACCAAGATAGTGTGGCTATAATGGAACATTTCGAGAAAAAAAACTTCTCTTAGTGTAGGGAATACTGATAAAAATTTTTTTAAATAGAAATAAGAGTAAACTTGGGAATACAATGGGCCTATAAGAGCCTACATGTGCATGAGATTGACAGCTAAACTCTAACTGTTTTATGAGTCTTTATCTAAAACATATGAAAATTTGCCCCAAAGAAGATATATTTCTTCCATAATTGCAATTCATTATAGTGCATGCAATTTATAATATTTCCAATGAAGATCCGAATGGATCAAGAGCTTCACTTAATTGCTGCCGAATAAATCTAATGAGTATATCGAATGGTTATCGACCTCAACATATCATCGTACCTAAGAACGGATCTGTTCCAGATAAAGCCATGAATTTGAGACCAATGAGCTTCACTTCAACATTTTCACAGTCTTGGATTGTTCCTTGGAAGATTGTAAAAAGAAGCTAGAAGCAAGCTTAATACGCTCAAAAATATGAGAATTTCTACAAAACATCTCTATAGAGTTTGAACAAATATCTTAGGTGATACAAAAGAACCTGAAGATTTCATACCTCCCGGATGCGATCAGATTGCAGAAAGCTCTAATAAGAGATTACTTCAATAGAAAATTCAATGTAACGAAACCCGACGGAAACTATACTTGAAAGCTAGAAAAAAATAAATCAACTTTTATCGAAGCTTCTTCTCGATGAGCCCATCGCATCGTATGTCAATATGTAGATAAGAGGTTTAACTGACGAATACTTAAATGTTAGGCTGTAGTGAATATTTTTTTGTTCCAGTTTACTGGGATCTGACGGAATATTTCTAAAATAAGGCGTAGGCTTTTTTTTTATCATTTAATGCGATGTTTTGCTAATATATGCTCCCATAACATGGACTTAGTCAAAGGTTGTCATTGTCCTTAAGAAAATCTGAATAGTTTCCATTCAATTCCAGTGGAAACTTTAGGAATTCGATGCTTTAAATTGCATTCATACTGCTTCTGTTCTCTGTAACGACCTCGCTGCTTCACAATCCTTCCGCTTCGCTCTATAATATTTCTATAAGAATAATTTTGCTCAAAAACACATCGTCAGCAGATTTAAGAAGCTCCTCAATTAATATAAGCCCTTGATATATAATACAGCCCTTGATATATAATACAGCCCTTGATTTCCCTATGCCCTACGCCTATGCAAAGAAGAAGAACAGCAACAACAGCACTGCAACAACAATAACCGCTTTAACATTGACTAATAAGCTGCAGACTAGCTGCATACATAAAACGACAACTTTTTGCTAGCCGCCGCCGATTTAACCACAGCACAGACCTAGCGACGACTCCCGCCATAAAAAAAAAAAACTTAAAATAAAAAAAAAAACTCTATATGCCAGAGTCAGATTCAAGAGTCCACAAAGCCTATGCAGAGACAATGCAATCGAACAATGGCCTACGGCGACAAGCGATGACTATGGCAATAGCAACAGCAACAACAACAAAAACAACTCCTAGAGCTATAACCACAACAACAACAACAACTGCCGCTTCCATTGCTGTTGCTGTTTCAGTTGCTGCTGCTGTCCAAATATGTTGCAAGTTAGTGTTATTCTTCACACGGCATCATAAATTTCACGTATAATTGACGCTTTCAGCTAAAATCAAAATTGGCCAAAACGTCGGCAAAGTCGTCGGCTAAAGTTGGCAGCGCTGTTGCTTGAGGGCTGCAGACAGTGTAGCGGATGAGTAGTGATGCGACGGTGAAGCGGGTGACTGTGGCTAAAAGATGTCAATGTGCGATTTTTTATAAAGTAGAGTGGGAGTCAGCAGCAGCAGCAGCAACAACAACAACGACGGTGTTGGCGGCGTCGGCGGCAATTTCATGTTCAACGCTTGTTTGTACAACAAAAGATACTTTTGGGATTTCATTTGGCGCTGTTGTTGTGGTTGTTGTTGTTGTTGCTGTTGTTGCTGTTATTGTATGGTTTACATTGTCCACCGCCGTCGTCGCTGCCGCAGATCGTTTACAGCTAATATTCGCCAGCAGCCGCCGGCGTAGCCACGTTGGCCGCAAAACGCTCTACAGGTGTCATCGTTTATCGTTTGTCGTCTTCGTTTTACCATTTTTCACGGTTGCGCTTCACATATAGTGTGTGACATAGGGTGTTGCGGTTCTTGTTGGAATGTTTGTAACACAGTGCGGCGGCATGTGTGGGAGATGTCATATTTAACTAATATGCGCTGGCTACCGGATATATACATGGAGGTATACGAGTAGTGGAGTCATTCTTGAGTACATATTGGAAGGTCCAGTGGTTAATAACGCTTAAGACTTTTAAAAGTTAAGCCGTTGTCTAATAAATCGATTGCCAAATATTTTGGCTGAGCTGAATTCCAAGGCATTCCATACTTCTCTTTGATGGAGGTGTTGTCAATGAAGACATGTACTCATATATTGGAGATCATTATCAACACTTTGCTCTAAAAGTGCTGAAAGCGCTTCTCACTCCCTGACTGATTTATTTTTAATAGTATTTCTGAAAATGAAATTTTTGGAAATGTTTTTTACTGAAAAATTAAACATATTAAAGCGAAGAGTAAGACCCGCCAAAACATGACTCTACATTTAATTGTTAAGAGAAAATACAAAGCAAGAATGCTACTGATAACCAATACTAGACTGATATTCAGTTGGAATAATTCTAGATAAGAATCTTTATTGCAATCTCCAAGCAAAGGAATCAATTTAAAAACCTTCAATAGTCTGCGAGTATATGCAAACAATTCGTCGACAAAGGAATCCCATACGATAGATTTTTAATGGCTATACTCTGTGCACTTTCCGATATAGGGAGTAGCGGATATCAGTACATCTCAAAAGCATCAGTCAATCACCTTTTAGCATTACATCTTCCAAACTCAATCTGATTGTCTAATAGCAAGAGACCTTTGTCATAGCGCAACTAAGAGCTGGAAAAAACGGGGATAAATTCAATGCATAACAAATTACTGTGTGTCCTAGCTAAAAATCTTTTCTTCAAAATATCGTACAAAATGTTTATTCTATGGTAATAAGACTTCGTCTTCAAGTTTTCAAGTTTAACTAAGTTCATCAGGATCTACAAACTGAAGAATAATTTTGCGGAGTAGGGTGTTCTCAAAACTTATAAGTATAAAATCCTTCCCATTATCCTTCCAATAATACTGGATCAGTACATATTTACCAATCAAAAGTGCATACTCTCATCGAACCAAAATTATCTTGAAGAAGATCATATACATCTACTCAAATAGCCAGAAGTTCCATATATTCTTGATTCTACCGTTAGGAACTCCAAAAACAATTAGAAACAGTTCATGTTCTTATTAGGATGAAAGAGTGGCTCAACTCAAATATCTTAAGTATCACAGATAATTCTGAATCAAAATATATTCGATGAGGATAGCAATCAAAATAGGTGACCAGAATAAAGCATTTGAGGAATAAAGGCAGTGACAAGAAGGGAATTAGCTTTACTAACAGGAGTACTGAAGAAATACAGTTTCAGAATGACTTCTACAGAAACTGTATGGGTGAAGATAATAAGAAGGGAGATGCTTTTGAAAGCTGAATCTGAGGATATTCTACAGGTACTGATTGAACTAGGAGAAGTAAACAGATGCACGTAACGTCACAATGGTCAATTGCTATGTCTAACATAAGCTTAAAAATTATATTTCCTGCAGTTTTTGATCTTTATTCTCTAAAAAGTTTACCTAACACCAAAAAGATATGATGATGTTGATTTTTTCCATGAAATACATAAATTTTTCCGAGAACTCATGGAAGTGAATCCTTAGTAGTTATCAGTGAATATACCTATATAGCTTGTTGCTTCTTCATTCCTCAAATGTTTCTGAACATCCTTGCTTGAAACCTCTTATCAAAGTTTTTTTTAACCATATAATCTTTAAAGTATTTAATTTTTTAATTTAGGATTTAATCTTTCAAAGTATATCTCGCTCATTGATGTGTAAGACTACTAAAGTGTGTTTAAGATTCAATAGTAAGGGTTGCTCAATTTATGTATTTAACTCAATGATACATGCATAATCCTTGTACTATACCAAACAATTTTGTAGATTCGGCAGTGGAAAGATTATGTAGTCCTTAAATAAAAACATTTAACAGTGGAGAAAAAAAACTTGGCAATCTGTAGAAATGTGAATTGTTGAACTCTAGGCTATATCGATTATAAAAAATTAAATGTTTTTAACAATCGACTAAGCCAAGCATTGCTTAGTCTAACTATTTAAATTTAGCCACAATAAAATAATCATACATGCAAAGCGTATTAAAAATTCGTTTTTAACCCACTTTTAGCTACTATTTATATATATTTCCTTGGCCTTTTGTTTTTTTTTTTTTTTTTTTAGTTAACTTAAAGTTGGCTTAGTCTTCTTTTATTTATTTATTTTGTAATTTTTTTTTTTTTGTTTGTTTGTGTTGGCGGCTTTTAAAAATGCCTGACACTTGTCTCATTTCTTATGCAAGTAGTTTAATTTTTGGCTTAAATAAGTGAAAATTTATGACTGTATCGCATTGCGGCCTCCATAGAAAGTGTTTCGCTGTGTTGTTTGTTTCTGCGTTTTAAAATGCAAAACAAAAAAAATGCTGGCAGCTTTCGGACACGTTTTTTTTTTCTTTCTTTATCGTTTTCTAAACAAACCTCGTGTTTGAGTTTTATTTATTTATAATTTTTGACATCTGTACAAGTGGCTGTTCATATGGCCAATGGACGGACAGCCTTCAAAGAGCCAACACAATTTGCTGCTGTTTATAAATCTGGAAATCAAACATATTGAGTAATCAAACAAGCGCACGCAAAGGATATATGCCACGCAGTTAAGGCGCTAATGCGCGGGGTGGAGTGTGCGCACTTGAAATTGAAATGAACTACCACCAATTTAGAATATCAGCAGTGCTTTGTGGGTTTTATTCTTGTACGGAAATATGTTTGTAATTTTCACCAGTTGGTTTTTGGTTCGTTTTGAAATTTTTATGACAGATTTTGAGGGCACGTTGAGAGCGGGTGGGGGTGAATTGCATGTTTGATTTATGCATTTGTGCTATAAAAATATAAAATATGGTTTCGAACTTTAATGTCTTTACAGACTTTGCGCTGAAAGTGCTTAGGAACTATTTTTAATGTTTAGCTAAAGCATTAATTTTCATACGTCATATTCGGGATTATGGAGATATGCTTTAATTTAAGCTGGAAATCCAAATTGTATATACATATAGCATAGATCTTTAATAAAAACAACTTAGAGGATTAATATTTGGAAGACCAATGCAGAGTATGAGTAATAATGAATACCTTAATAGATGACTAACTTTTAACCACCACAAACTTAAGCAGACAAACATCTTAGAATACTTCTTGACACGCTTCTGACATGGATATAACATAACTCACAAGAATATTCATTAAAAAAACAGAGTTCATTTGGGCTCTTAAATCCAAATCTGTATGATAGGCCAGACGCTTCTTTGACAAACAAGATATAAGTAGCAAAAATTCGCAATGTCACAGCCACTGCATTGAGTTTGTAACGGAATCCAAAACAATTCTCTACTTAGCTATTTTTGTGAACAAAAGTTGTTATTGTTCTCTCTTCATATTGATTACAATCGAAAGAATTTGAACCAGTTTAAATGTGCTTCATATTTTTATTGACTGGCAAATAGATTAGTTAAGCCATTGGAACTCCATACTTGCGTCAAGAAGCAAAATAGAAGTAAAACATCTTGTATATACGGGCAGGCTGAAAAAACTTTTAAGATCTATATCCATAAATGATGCATATTATTCTGAAAGACTGCGATGAATGCTCCTTTAGATACTTCAGATGCTCACATAAGGGTGTAAGGTGCTCACATAAAAGATCAAGTAAACTGCAATAAGTACCTGAAGCCTGTACAAATGCCTATATTGTAGACATAAGTAAGCGATCCGCATGATGGGTGCTCAAATTTGATGAAAAACATAGTCGTCTAACCACTTCGAAAGGGTATTTTGTGTTGTTTTGTGTTTAAGTTTAACTTAAAACTGGAAAATTTTTTGGACCGTTACGTTACTGAAGACGAAAGATCATCACAATACTCCGAAGATCATTCGAACAGTGGATTAACCAGAAAAAGAAACCTTAAAAAAGCGAAATTGAGTCAGGACAGATGATTTTTAGAACAAATGTCGCCCAAAAAAAAGTGACTTTCCATTAAGGTAATTCACAAGAGTTCATGTGTGTACGATATCCTCCATCCTCCACTACAGTTTTTAAATCCCTTTAACCAAAAGAACATATTTATAATAAATTCATGCGAATGTATGTCAGAGGCAAAAAGAGTCCAGGACTGACCTCATAAATATCTTCAGTAGCAACCAATGCTGAGTCGATATAATCAGGGCCGTCTATCCGCCCATCGGTGGTATGAACTAATAGTTCTCAGAAGAAATAAGAGCTATTATTAATTATAAGTCACATATCAAAAGAAGCATCGGTGATCCAATATAGAATTCGTGCTCAGTACTACGAGACGCGTCTAGTTATGTCCGTCTGTTGTCTATCCGTCCCTCCATTTATCAAAAGGTTAAAGGGTATATCAAGTTTGTGCAAATATAATACAACAGGCAGACCTTATAAAGCTTATATGTATATTCTTCAACATCATCCAAACTCGAGCTGATATAGACATGTCCGTCTGTCTGGCTGTCCGTATGAACAATAAAAACTTGGAAACTATTAGAAATATAGCCTTCAGGTTTCAATATTTAGATTCTTCTATTCCTTCTTAAGATCATTTATATTCAAATTGCATCACAACCTCCATTCCCAATGGGAAGAATTGCACTCACCATACAAATCTACACCTACATCCTTCACCTTATTAATTTAATTAAATCTGCCAATTTTAGTCTATTTTACGTTAAAAATTTTAAAATATTTCTTATAGGTCCTGGTCAGACCACTAGAAGCGGTAGCTCCCAAGCAAATATCTCCACTTTTCTTGGACTAGAAGCAACGCTAAATTTGGAATATTTTACGTCAAGCCTAATAAAATATTCCATAATGGTCCAAATCAGACCATTAAAATAAGTAGTTCCATACGAGTCGTGTCGATAAAGGTATGTATGTATGTCCCTTGGACTGGCTGTTGGTATGAACTTCGATCTTTTGGTGACTATAAATGCTTAGAGCTTTCTAGTTTGGATATTTTGTCTCTCATATTCCCTCTTCAGATTATTATTTAATAAACGTGCCAGCTGTACTCATAAAGATCCACCCCTCCTTTCTTAAGTTTTGAATGGAAATCCCATTTACACTGCCCTGCAAATCTCACCTTTCTGCTAATTAAATGAGACATAATTTTTCATGCTGAACACGAATTCGGGGTAAAAAATTCAGAGCCGCCAATTGGGTCCTCCATTTAGAATTTTTGAAATCTGACTTCAAATTCGTATGATGTTTTATTGAAGTGAACTGAAATTTTAAATTTTTATGCTCTGTTTACATTTTTTTCTTGCATCCCTAGATATAAACACACCCTCTGCTCTAAAGGTGCATGTGTACAGTTCGGCATATTGCTCATTTTTAAAGGCACGGTCCATTCTTTAATTTCTGATATCATTAAAAATTCAGAGTCTGACCAAATATAACAACTTAAAAAAAAACTTTAGATAAGCTAAATTGCATAAAAATTTAAATCTGTGATCTTTAAAAATTCTGTTCCATATGACTACATATATGACACAGCAAAGAAAAATTCGCATTCGCCTTTATTCCAAACTAATGCAGCGTTTTAAAAATTAGCCAAATCATTTATGTTTTAAGCTATCTGTCAACCGATCTCTATCATCCTACACAGATTCATCATAATCATACAGCAAGACATCACCTGCTGTTGCACTTCTCACACACAAAAAGGTCACCGCCGACGCCGCCGCCGCTGCTACACTTGTGCAACTGACAAATTTTCCTGCGACTATGTCACATGTTCTGATCGCGCATTGTTTCATGCAGCCACAAAAGCTAATTCAAAAACAATTTCATAGTCAGATACTATGCAGTGGTGTGCCTCATGCCTCATTTAACAGCATGCAAGCTACACTCAACCCTCTAAACAACTAATATCTTATGTAAGAGGGCAAGTGTATGTCAGCAAAAATCAGTACAAGGACGAAAGATTACAAATATGCTGCCTTGCTGATTTGCGGCGCTAACAGAATTATAACACGAACAAAGGGATTAATTAGAGAATATCATTTACTATCCTTTTTGACTATATCTGCATTTTTTGCAGCAAGAGGGTTGGTTGGTGGTTGCTTGTAGCAAATCAGTGCAAAACGTTTGGCTTTTGAAATCGTGTTTCGTGTTGCTGTTGCTGTTGTTGTTGTTATTGTTGCAAGCAGATATGCAACATTATTAACCATTACGTACGACGACAACAACAAGAAGAAGAATGTAGCCGAACCGCAGCAGCCGCAGCCGCATTGCCGAAGTTACATGTGTCATTTTTATATTCACGCGCTGCCATAAATCCATAAACGTATGACAAGTACAAGGTACTTTAAGTGCAACGGCGGGCGGCTGTTGGCTGTTGACTGGCGGTTGCGGTGGCGTCGGCGACGGTGTTCATGTTAACGCGTCGCCAAGCGGCACCTTCGTCCGTGTTCGTCCTCATGCTCTTAAGAAGATGCCTTTTGGCACCCATGGTGCAGCGTTGTGATTGTGATCAACATGCGTCCACATTGGACTCGTCGTAGTCCCGATCTCCGACTTTAGCATAGGACAGACTCATTTGCGGCCATTTAGACATACTAGTACGACGACGTCGACGACGGCGGCGGCCAGTAGTGCATCTTCAGCCATGTAACTTATGTTGCCGGTTTCCTTCTGCTTTTCGGCGTATTTTGAAGACAAACCATATATTTCAACACTTTTGCAACTCAACTCGAAAAAACGGCGGCGACTGTTGACATGATTTACATGAAGTTCGAACGCACGTTTTTATTGCCATTTCGTGGCTGTAAGTACGTAGATGCTTGCCGATCATTTCGTTTCTACTTACTCTACTTTGGCTAACATCCCTGACCAACGAACGAATGCCGCTCTGAGTATCTTTGACTTTGCATTAGAAAATCAACAGCTGCGCGCTGCAATTTTCAACAATTAAAAGTGGTTCGTTTGGTTTGGTTTTTTTTCTACGTTTATCTAACATAAGGGTTAAGCAATCATTTATCATATTTCGGGCGTATATAAATTGTGTTGAAGAACCGGATTTCCATTTTTTTTTTTTATGGTAACAATTGCGAACAAGTGTTTTGTGGCTTTAGATACATTCTTTCATTTTTTTTATTCGTTTTTATTCGTGCACATGTCAAGCGGTTTTGGTAATGAATATCGAGTGCAGCGGCATTGTCGATACTACCCACACCAACCCCTTTTTGCAATTAAACAAACAACAAAAGAACAATAGGCGGCTTTAGCTATGGTTTAACCGAAACAGTTGTACACTACAAAGATACCTTAAAAGTGTTTTAGTTTAGGTAAAAGATATACAGAGTTAGAGTTGCTCAAAATTAGGGGAAATACGATAATCAGACATTTTAAAGCATTTTAGTACTGCATTGTTGTCCAGTACACCCAAACCTTGCAGGGCAGGCAGATCATCTGTACATTATATCTGATGGAAATTGCCTTATACACTGGAAATTCACGATGTGTGCATGGATGAAGTCATTATGGCAAATGTAAAGATTGAAGGCTGTTGTATGACTAAGAATAAAACAGGAATTGGGAGACTGATATCGGACAACCAAGAATATTCGGAAATATACCAAGGCCGTGAAATACGAATCAGGCCGTGAAATCAAGCGAATGAAATCCGAAAATTATGTTCAATGGCATTTTAACGATTTTCCTTTTAATTCATTTTATTCTCGTATAAATGAATTTTCATATGGCGCCCGAGCAGGGACTTCAGTTTCGATTTATTTTATGTTACAAACTATATAACAAACTGAATATACCATACCATACAAATAAATAGTGCAATAAAAAACCACACGGCAAATTACATTAGTGACAACTACAAAGGAGGGAGGATGTGCAAAAGTCTATCAATGATGGTGGTGGCAGTGGTAGTAGTGTTGGTGCGCCTTTCGCCTTGCGGCTGTGATACACTTGTCAATGTCAGGCTCAATGTCGCATATGACACACTCAAAAATACACAGAGCGAAAGTAAATACGACAAACAGATACATAGATACAACGACAGATATTAAAACAGCCAGCGCGACACTCATGCGCAGTCAGCTTAAGTCGACAGATTAATTTAACTTTGGGATTTAAAAATCTCTTTCTCCTTCGCGCAGTTGCGCTTCCCAACGTGTCATGAATTCGCTGCGCTTGCGCTCGTCTTTGATTTATAATCACTTCATTTATGGGATTTTCGGGATTATTAAGCTTCATTAAATTTTAATCAATTTAGAGAGCGTTCGAACGAACATACGTACGAGCGAGCGAGCGAGTGAGTGTGAGATTAATGCAACAGATACATCTAAGAATGCAGATACAAATGTGTAGATATAAATACTTAGATAGATACACATATTGTATACGTTAAGCTGTGCGCTGCGTTTAAATTCTGACTAAACAAGCGTAGTGGTTGAGTAGTAGCAACATCAATGAATACTTAAGCTCTCCAGCTAGAGGAAGGGGTACGTAGCCATTGCGCCGCTGCACGGTGGTCCAATAACTTCGATCGATCGAGATGCATAGATAGAGATAGTACAACTTCTTCTTTTTTGTTATGTGAGGGCAGTCGAAATGAGCTAAGCACAAAATCGACTGCTAATTAAAATACCAAAGCAAGTAAAGCATCCTGTTGGACGAAGGAAAAAAATTCGAGTGAAGAACGTACGGATAAGCAACACGCTAGCAGCTAAGCTACTCGTACATGAATGTCAGATACAGATACAAACTAAAGAGGAGCATCAATGAAGACGACGTCGACGTCGACGACGACGATGAAATAAATCGAAAACGAACTGAACTTCTACGTTGTTGAGATACTTTTCGTTGTTTTTTCCGCGAAGGTTTTTCGTTTTCGAACGCAAGATGAATGGAAGGGCGTAAACTGACAGCAGCCGTCGCAGCCGCTGCTGCAGTGGCATAAAAACCTGGACAGGATTGCCACGCTGTATATATCAGTCGGTATGTGGCAACAAAAAAGTGGGCTGGCATTTCGAGAGAGCGCGCTTAAAACTTTTAAAACTTTAGCATTTTTAATTAGCGCGCTCTCTGTTTTCAATTCGTTTTTCGTGCGTTTTTTTAGTTAATTTTGTTTCGTAAATGAGTTTTAGGAATTTAGTTGTATGAGAGACAAGTCGTAAAATGTGCCAACGACATTCAAATTCCACCTACAAAATATGTGAAAAAAAAAAAAATAAACAGAAACTGACCGATGCAACCATTGAAGGAAGTAAAATTGAAGGAAGTCGATGTAACAATTTTCTCCAAATAGTTAAGCAATTGCAACAGCAGGCATTCATAGTCCTCTATGATAAAATAAGGCAACGAACGAAATCGATTTAGACTTTGTACAAAACAAAATGGCATACGCTACAAATGCAGGCACTACGAAGTTTCACAAACCTAGTTCCATAGGTTTCCTCGGAAAATGAGCAACTCAATTCTCGTATTTAGTGAACTATTATTTGGCAGGGATTCTGAATGGAGTTATACTAAACATCCTATTCAATTTATTTGTTTTTGATGCTTACTGCAGCCCAAAATGTAAAGAAAACAACGGGCGAACCGATTGTTGAGGCCCTAGTACCAGCAGATCGCCTGGCGAACATCTTGTTTCCGAGCTTGCCACTACGACCACTTCACACTGCGCGGTGAAGAAGGGTTCTTCTCCAAGCTTAAACATCGCCATTCGTAATCCGATTCTGAGTGTACAATGGATACTTACTTGCCACGTCACTCAAGCTAGTGCACTTAATGGCTCAAAGCTCAATGGGTGTAGGCAAAGGAAGCTACCGAATATCCTGTTCTGTATAGCAACCTAGTCGTACTGCTACTACACGGGCTAACACTGCTGCCTCCGAGACCTATGTTTATGTAGACGCAGCGAAAAGGCGGTACATCTCTTTCAACATGACCAGTCAATCAGGTATCAAGAGCGCGACATAATATTCTAACAATCTTTGATGAACTTACTGCAACCCAAAAATTGAAGTTTCAATAAAAAGTACGGTGTCAACATTTTCTCCAACCAAGAATGTATAATATTTTGGACAATGTTTCAAAACTAGACGATTAAGACAGTAGAAGTGTTTACGCTTCAGAAGTTAAAAAAAAAATAAGGTATCCTTCAGATTAACTCACCACTGCAGCATCTATAAAGCGGAAGTCCCTGCTTTTCAGAAGGCAATAAGGCAAGAACATCTACGATAAGCTGGAAGCAGGTCTATCTGTACTCAGATAGCAAAGAAACTCTCAAAGCACAACATTCTTGCATAATTAACTCAAAAGCTATTACTGTATGCAACAGATCTCCTAATGAGATGTCTGAGTAGAAAAGTATTCATCCGAATCAATGCAGAACAACTATGAGGCAAGATGAACTTGTAAGACAAAGTGCAACGACCAATATTCTTCAGGATCATAGTTCAAATGAAATATCCCAGCCAACCGGCAAGTTGCAAATTAAAGACAATGTGAACCAGCGCACAGACTGTCATCTGCAAGACCTTGTAGGAGTACGATTTAAAAAAAAAAAACATAAGTCCTATTGAGGATGAGCAAAGCAGATGTAGCGATCCTTATACCACAGCATCTACTGAATCATCTGTTATAGCATTGTGCCGGACTGTCTGCAAGTAGATAGGAACATTTAGAGGCTTAATTCTTTATTGTTATATCAGAGATGTCCACGATTGAATTTTGCAATCCAACAGCCAATCCGTAGTTATTGGCAAACATTTGATCTGGTTTAGATGTCAGTATTGCGGTAGAATTTGTACCAAAATATAAATGCCAGCTCACAATTGATGGATATACACTCGCAAAGACGTCTACAATGAAAGTTTCTATGCCACAGTCCAACTCACAATTGATGGAGGCTGGTCCACCATCCCGAATATTCATATTCATATGGAATATTCATATGGAACATAAAGCCCTACCCAGTCGATCCATTTAAATTTATCTTATTACATGCAAAAAAACCAAGAGGATCATCTAAGAATGTATATATGAAGTTATTATGGGTCATCTATAATTTAAGGCGACCAAAATGGTGGCGTTTAAGGTGTCTTGAGCCAACGTTCTGGCCTGGTGGTTTTGGTTTGAGCAAGTAATTATTATATTTGCTAGGATTAAACCTAGATACTTAGTTTTAGAGATGTGCGGCAGCAATAAGCCCTTGAGTGTGGTTTGGGATGGAGCTTTTCCTTCCAGAGCATGACTACAGCAACACGAGATAATCCTGTAAACCATCAGTTCTCATTTAAATCTGTGAAGCACGCATATGTTGTCTGCATAATATGTGACAACTGTCTATTCAAAGACTTCTTGTATGTCGACAAACAGAGTGTTACAGTATTCCTTTTGGTCAAAAGCTTCAACAATATTATTTACGTTGTTCCGTGACCTTTGTGCCAGAAGAGCATTCACTGACAGGACTATTAGTGCTTCGTTATAGAAGAACGCTGCAGTTGAACATTACATTTGCATTGGGTATAAGTTCCCATCAGGATCCGTATAGAAAACTTTAATGAAATTAGCATAAAAAAATCCAAATTTGTCGTTTCAAGCTAAACTTAACCACAACAGAACAACATCTTACAAGACCTCAGGACAGTAGACAGATTTGTATTGGAGCTACCTCTTCAAGTGAGATATTTCATTAGAGTTTAAGTAATTTACACCAAATTTAGCATTTGTAGCTAAAATAACAATCAAAACAACATTTTTTTCATTCGAAAACTCAGAGAAGAGAACCGATTTTTATGGGAACAAACACTTAAAGAAGGGTTGACTTGTTCAATAAATATAAACTCTCTGGAGAAAGAATGGGGAACATTAAACTTAATGGTTCTATCTTTAATAGTCTCCAAGTTCTTGTTGTTCATAGGAAGACAGACGGACATATCAATATTAACTTCACTTTTGTACGAAATTCTATATTCTCCAATTTCTCAATTTTCATACGGATAGACAGACAGACTTAGATGTCTGTATCGACTCGCTTTTTGATGTTTATCAAGAATATTTACACTTTATAGGGTCTACATTTACACAACTTGGTCACATGGATATGAGTTATGTTAAGAGGTCTGGTAGATCTACTGAAACTGCCCTATACCAACTAGACACACTAATTAGTAATGCCATAAAGAACAAAGGAACAGCCATTTGTGCTTTTATGGACATCGAAGGTGCCTTTGACAACACATCACATACGGAAGTTGCAAAGGCACTAAACAAAAGGAGTATAGAACTATTAAAACTTCTCACAGATAATGGTATCATATGCCAGGGCTATGCAGACGACATAGTTTTTATCTGTACAGGAAAGCATGAAGGCACACTATGTGATCAAATTAAGATGGGCATTAACATCACAAGATCTTGGTGCTCTAAGGTAGGATTGAGTATCAATTCATCTAAAACTACGATCGTTCCTTTCTCTAGGAAGTATAAGATGAAGCTACTCAAGCCAATAAGGGTAAGCGGCTCGCTGATAGAATTCTCCAAGGAGGTGAAATACCTGGGGGTAATATTTGACAAGCGTACCACATGGAAGACTCACTTAGAACATGCAGTGAGGAAAGCTACAATGGCAATGATGACCTGCAAGGTCATTGCTGGCAGGAACTGGGGGTGTACTCGCAAAATAATGAAATGGATGTACCTCACAATGGTCAGACCCATAATAACATATGGTGCCATTGTCTGGGCGAACAGAACCAAACTAGCAATAGCTAGGAAGCAACTGAACAAAGTTCAGAGGTTAGCTTGCATATCCATAACAGGAGCAATGAGAACCTGTCCTAGTGCGGCACTAGACCTACTTTTAGGTCTGATGCCGCTGCATCTTCATATCCAACAACAGGCTAATAGAGCCATCGCCAGGGTAGGAAGAATAAACACTGGAAGAAAAACCTGTACTGGGATTCAAACTAGTGTTAATATGGAAGACGCCCACCCACTCCTGCAATACCCTAGCGACAACCTAGGCATAATGAACAACTTCACAAGGAGATTTAAAGTAGGACTCAGCAATAAAGAAGAATGGGGAAATATAACGCTGAACTACAGAATCAAACCAGGAGCAATTAGCTGGTATACAGATGGTTCCCTAACAGACGAAGGAAGTGACGTACTTCGAATCACTAGGGAAGTTCACTAGCATCTTTCAGGCAGAAATATATGCAAATGAAAGATGCACTCAATTCAATTTGAACAGAAGGTACAAAAACCAAAACATCGCTATCTTTTCTGATAGCCAGACGGCTATTAAAGCAGTAAGTTCGCCTGTGATTAAATCCAAACTGGTCTTGGAATGTGTAGGTAAATTAAACAACTTGGGAAGATTTAACAAGATCACTCTGTACTGGGTACCCGGACATGCAGGCATACCAGGAAACGAGCAAGCAGATGACTTGGTTAGAAGAGGGGCAGCGTCCCCCTTCATAGGCCCAGAACCGTTCTGCGGGCTCGGACCAGGAATAATGAGGATCCTGGTAAAAGAGGAAGAAAAGAAAGCAAGAGACTTTTTCTGGGATAAGTGTGAAGGATTAAAACAGAGCAAAAAGCTGTTAGGACCTTACAACAACAGAAGATCGGAAATTTGCAACGGTCTTAAAAGAAATGACTGAAGAATGGTTTCAGGCTTCCTGACTGGACACTGTAAACTTAGGAGACACTTATGCAAAATCGAAGTCGAAAGTGATAGCACTTGTAGATTCTGTCTGGAGGACGACGAAACTCCGGAACATATTTTGGGAGACTGTCCAGCTCTGACCCAAACCAGACACATGTATCTTGGCAATTACCAAGTGACCGGAGGGGCGTTGCATTCACTCAATCCTAAAAACCTAGTGGCCTTTTTCAGGGCAGTAGGGCTGGATGAGTTGCTGTAAGCCTACAACTGATAGGGCACAATAGACCTGTAAAGGTCTAATAATATGTAATAATATGTTAAGAGGACATCTTTGACTCGGCTGATCAAATTGATAATACCCAGATTACAATGTGTGTAGGGTGTACAAAAAGTGTTAATGCGCCAATAAAAACTATCATATGGCTATTAGTTTTGAACAGCAGTTCGATCTTAAGTACAAAGCCTTAATGAAATGTTAAAAGTCACCCTTTAAACATTTTTTTCTTAAGTTGTACCTCAACCAAATGGAACTTAATTTATTATGTTTAATTGGGAAGATCTTATTTGAATACATTACGCAACATAAAAAGTTTAAAAATGTTCAGATTCGAATGGCTCCTAATGTCAGCACTAAAATAATTATCAGATGCAATTTCAAGTTCAGTGGACTCAATCTCCAAAACGAATAGCTCGAATAACGTCTTGAATTGGAAAAACTATTGTCTATATCCTGATACCGTTTATTATATAAATCTTTTTAAATTATATTTAATGTTATTAATTTTATTTAAATGGTTTTTTAAATTTTCCACAATACGAACATAAATAATAAGCAAGCCAATCGGTGCTGCAAGCTTCCTGCCCTACTTAGAAATACACTTCCTAAATTTCGAGCATTAGTTATTATTCAAAAGTATACTATGTATGGTATACCAGCCTTCAACATTGTATCTCCACCATATAAACGTTTGCTTTCAATGCCAGAGAAGCGTAAATATTCAAAGTTTTCAATAAATTTACTTCAATTTTCTGCTTTTGGGAACACAATGCCAGCAGAGTAGTAGTCATCTATCGTCTAAGGCAATTGCTGAGCTGCACAGTCAATTGAAAATAGCAGCAGCAGCAACAGCATCGACAAGGAGCTGTACTCCTGTACGTCGACATAAATATTGCAAACAGGTCTATAAATTTGAAACCAATTAGCCAAGTGAAATTGATAATACCCGTTCAGGACAATTTTACGCAGATATTTATGGGCAATTTGTTGTTGTATTGCTGGCAATTGTTGCAATTGTTATTGTAGCTCAACAATTTTACTACTCGTACATACATAGAGAAGAAGACGAAGAAGAAGCAGAAGAAAAAAATTGTTACCATGCTGTGTCACATTCTAAAAAGAAATTCGCACACTATACCACAAACAACTTAATTCGCAACTAAAATCGCAGAACAATTCAAAGATACTTTCAGCACATTCAAGCCAAATTACAGCAACAAAAATGCGCACAACAACCGAGCGCACGGTTTGGAATAGTAGTTGAGATATATTTGTAGTCCCTGCAATATGTATGTAAAGACGCAGCGTCGCACTACTTAAGTTTTCGACACCCAATGAAACTTTCGCACATTACTGCCAAAAGTATCTAGATGCGAAAATCGTCCTCAGGCGGCATTCACGATACACATAGCCAGACAACGATGACGATGACTCCTCGAAGTCTCCGCGCTGCTGGAGTCTCATGCAGCACGCTACTCATATCTGCATCTCGTACCTCTCGTTTCCACGGTAGGCAAATGCAATTTATTATTCAACGTCAGCCGGCATCGCCATCGCCGCCGCCGCTGCCGCCACCGGATCAGCACTCTCCTGTACCGCTTCAGCGCTTCAGAGACCGTGCCAGAAGAGCGCTTCCATGCAGATACACACGCAAACTTTGCGTTTCGTATTAATTCGTTGCTGCGTTTTACAAGCCAAGGACTCGACAGCAGCCGCATTGGAGTAAGAGAATGACTACAACGACGACGACGACGACGATGTCCAGGTCGAAAATCAGATAAAAAATACTTCGCACACGATTAGGAATTTTTAATTAAAATATTTTGTACTGCTGTTTTGTGGTTAATTTCGAAGACGACTACGATGACGACGCGGATGACGTTGAAGCGGCAGTAAAAGCTACAAAAAAGAGTTACAAAGTGGCGTTGGAGGCGATGGTGGCGAAGGTGGAGGACTCCATACGAATGCAGTGTAGCGCAGCATCTTCTAGCTTGACTGCCAGCTTGGCAGCAATTCGCTATAACAACACAACAAACAACACAAAAAAACAAGCACCTGCATTTTATTACTGCCTCTGCCAGAGTTAGCGCTTTTCTTCCTCTTGTTTTTGTTGTTTGCTGCGTGTAGAACAGCAAAAAATACGCGATCGGATTCAGCTCAAAAGCCACATTTGAACACTTAGTCTGCACAGTGGTTTAACCAATGCATAATTTAGTTGTAATAAAAGTCCTTAACAATGCAAACGGTCAACTAAACGGATCGAGCTAAAAGGTGACTATATTGATGCAGGGATACAACCAAGACTAGTACAAGGAATGCAAAATACTAGTAATAGGTATTATAAAATACATATTACGTTGGATGAACATATACCAGTTCGTTGGCTTCAAATAATCTTCCTTCACAAGATTCTTTGTGACAACTTTCCTAAATTTTGTAGGCGCTCCTCGCTTATGTCTGAATAACGTCACCAACATAAGGTTCTCCTAGGCCCCTTTTGATGTTCCTAGTGCGTATATACCACTAAGAATTACGCATTTTTCTTAGTATTTTACTTTAGGCGTCTCGGATTTTATTCGGGCTGGACTTTCCAGCGATTCCGTAACCTGAAGCGCATACATCCATATATGACTTAGAATGAATTTATAAGTACTTACTTTGTTGGATAGAGAGAGAGAGAGAGCTTTTTTCTTGGAACCAGCAGCCACGTCATTTTGCTAGCTTAAGATAAAACCGTTCTCTGCACCACCATGATGTGTTTGGAGAACATAAGTCTTCCAAACAGTATGACGCAGAGGTATTTGTAGGCATGTACATGCTTCAAGATGAAGCCTTGGAACGTAATACCAGGGCAAGAACGTCTTTTTGTTGCAAATGTAAAATTTGCACATTTTCCGGCATTCATGCCTGTATACTATTTTAAGACCCACTGCTCGAAATGCCGCCCGAATTACAGCAATATTTCTGTGGCAATACCTATATTAGGACTTCTTTCCATTAGTGTCGTCCATCGTTCTAATATTGGCTTCTTCAAGTCTTACTGAACTAGCTGTAGGCATGTCTGCTATATACAATGGGTATAGCGTTGGACCTTAAAAGCTTCATTGGGATACTTCCGCGTAAATGGACCTCTTTGCCAATTTTGAATAGGTCTTTAGCATGCTCAGAACTCCATAATGGCACACCCTATCAAAAGCTTGCTGAATATTCCGGAGTGCCGTGACTTTTACTATCTGATTCCCTGAGTAACGCTATCTAGTTGTAGAGCTCAGCTCATAATTACTCTTTCCATCATTCTACCTAGAGCAGTAAGGAGGCTAATCGGTCTGTATGCGTCAACGATCGATACACTGCTCCTCAGTCTTAGGTCTTGCTTAAACCAACCCTCTCGTAAAGTCTGTGATCAAATTGTACAAATTTGTTCTCCAAAGATTTCTACCTTCTCCTAACTGCAATAGCACCATCCGCTTGCAGAATCCTTCATTAGAAATTTCGGAATATCCTGTTTCTTTAAATCTACACGTAAGCTTCCAGATCGAATAGTTGGACAGTTCATCAAGACCAGCACTGGCCAGAATGTTCCTAGCGAGAGCCTTTCGATGACGACCAATCTTTTGTTAATTTGGTAGAGGTTTGTCTAATCCTCTTTTCAACCCTCAATTGAATAATATGATGCATAGAGCAAGGTTGTTAGGCTTGGCAGGTGATCTAAAGAGAGAGTTTGAATAGGGTTTCAACAGAGAGCCTATTGCTGTCAATCCTATCGACTGTAAGAAAGACTTAGGCGAACAAAACTTGCTGTGTGTTGTATGAGTAGAACGTTGAACCGACTTTGGCAATTATTTAGCAGGTGGAGCTAGCTATGACTTCCACCACCACCTTTGCTGCTGCCACTGGGATGATCGGCAAAGAATGCATCGTAGCCGGACAGATATTCTTTTCGTCCTCATCGAATGTGTGTCTCTGTTACAAGCATAACGGTTCAAAATTACTCTTCAGAGTTAGCACACAGAAAAAACCTAAGATCCTCGTTATTCTTAAGCAATCTTCGAGCATTCCATAATTTGATTTTTGATTTCTGACTGTTCGTTTTGAGACAAGCTGGATAAGCTTGAGCATTTGATTTATCCTAGCATTGATCTCTTGAATAGCTTTTTCTAGAACAATAAATTTTTTTCAAAAAACTTCTTCCTTTCCGTAAATTCAATAAATTTAAAATAAATTAATATGAACATCTATTCCACTTTAATACCATTTTGCATGTCTCTTGCATACCACTGTGCCTTGTATTGTGTCGCTCAGTAGCGCTTAGCTGATGACTCGCATTGAGATCCTTTTCGCTTTCGTGCGCATAAAAACGCGAATCTGAAACGGAAAAGATGCTGTGGCGGCGGTGGCGGCGGCGTTGGCAGCGAATACATTTGCAACATTTCAACCTGCCACCGCGGCAGCATAAAGCTAATACAACAACAACTGCAGCAAAGGGCGGTGGCTGTAGAGAAGTTGTAGGAGCAGGTTAAGAAGGCGGTGCGCCGCCGCTGCCGGTGCTGTACACATGCAATGCCTTCTGTGTGCTCATTTTCTTGGCTTACTTGAAGCAAAGTTGCTTTTTAGCATTGGAGCAGCGTCGTTTAGCTTAACTTAACATATTTTTAAACTGTCTTATATAGCAGAGCAAAGCGCAAGGGGGCCGACAGGGGAGCGTGTGAAGTACGAGTATGTATGTATCTGTATCTGTCTGCAGTGCGCCTCATCGATGATATATTTAGTGGCATTACTTGGCTAAATCCAACGCTTTACTACCACAAAACGAAAGACTTAAGTAACGAACTTGTAGCGAAATGCAATGCAATACAATGCAGCAACCGCGCACAGCATGCAACATGAATCTGTTCAACTGTCCGTCTGTCTGTCTGTCTGTCTGTCTTTATATATACATCTTACATATGTACATCGGCAGTAATATTGTTTGCTGATTTTTCTGCCTTTCGATGCAGTTCGAACGCTTGATTGTTGTAGGGATTTTCTTTTAGTTTTTTGCTGTTGCTCGCGCAAATTGAAGATCGTGTTAAACTGCAACAACAGCAAAAAAAAAAAAAAAACAACAGCAACAATAGTTGAAGAGTCGTTATAAAAACTGGAGCCACAGCTAAACAGCAAAAGATACACAATGCATCATTAGGCATAGCAGCAGACATATGTAGATACATTTATATATTCTAGTTGCATGCAACAAGTGCAATAAAAATGCAGCAGCAGCATCATCCGTACTGGTAGAACCATTAAAAGTAGCAATCAACGATTTGTGGAATGTACGAGTGAAAGGCTTTGAACTTTCTTTGCTTGAATTTTGAATTTATGAAAAAACGCGCAAATTATGACTAATTGATTAACAAATGCAAAACGGCCAAAAACAGGACAACAACTTGCAACGCGCCAGCAACACGTACAACAACATTAAACAACAAATGACAAACAAGACAAGAATATCGAAACGACGCAACACGCAACTGCAACAACTTGAACATTGCTGCTATAAGTAAAATGCAGCACGCAGATAAATCTCTTTAACATTTGTACATTGCCAAGTTTTGTCGCGTAAAATCGAATGAACGGACAGACGGACAACAGCCTATGAGATACATGTACGCACTGCACTGCACTGCACTAAGCAAAACAGACACCATGCAGTCGCGATTTGTACAAAGTGTTTCAACATCGTTATATGAACGAGCGTTCGAATGGATGAATGAATGAATGAATAGCGCAATATAATATACAATGCTATATGAGTGCTTGCTTGTATGAAGATGAAACAGTAATGACAATACTTGGCTTTGCGCGATGACAAATGAGCGCTACACGCAACGTGCAATCCCAAACAGCTAAGCTAAAAAAACAAAAAAAAAGAAGTGAAAATGCTGAAAGAATAAGCAAACGTCGCAGATCACGCAGCACACATTTATCTGTATTTAAACTACATTGACACTCGCACCATTCAATCAGATACATTCTGTCAATATTGAAATATTGTCGCACACAAAACTAAGCATTTACTGCGGCATAAACAAAACTTTAATACGCTCTAAGCTGACAGAAATTTGGGTTTTATGCTAAAAATTTCAAAGTAATAAAAAATATAAAAAATTATTTAAAGTATCTGAATTATTAATTATTATATTACAAAAAGGTAAATGATTAAGCAGGCTACCAAAAGAACATGTAATAACTTTTATGTTATGCAATCAATCATCTTTTAATTCTTTTTATTTTATAGATTGGCATTTATATAGAAGAAGAATATGTTGGTATTAGGAACATGACTTTAAATTTTGGATAGTGCGCACAATCATGAATTCGGTCCAAAAAGAGTTTAGCCGGAAGTTTAACAACATTCCTCCAAGTAGATAGACTATGATGAGGCTAGTAAGAGACATTTAGTTAGGAAATAGCATAAGATTGAAGTTGGCAGTCGAACTTATTCCAGTGTGTCCGCTTCTATGGAAATATGCAGAGGATACACATCAATTATTACAGCATTGGTATTTTATTTTCAGCCAGGTAAATCCTCCTCCAATTGTGCCCATGCTTTTCCAATCCTTAAAGCACTCTTTTGTATGGTCTGTTTGTGATGCATTATTGTGATGCATTAACCATAAAATGCATCAATTCCGGGCGATTTTCTTCGTAACTTCTAGTTAATAAACCTTTACTTACGGTACGACCTTCTGGCAAGAACTCACAATGCAGTATGCCATTCTAATCGATTAAAAACAGTGTACAAAAGCTTCTTTCCGGTCTTGGCTCCTCTGTGTGCTTCCATTGGTATAATGGGGCTTTCAAAGTCATAACCATACCCCTTTTATTTCGTCACCTTTTGAACAAATCTGAATCATCGTTCAACAGCTCCTGAGCGATACTTATGCAACTATTTTTTCTGTCATTTTCGGTTGCCCAAATCATCCTGAAAAATTACATGGCATGAGCCAACCGATATGCTAGCATCCTAAGACACTTCTCTTATAGAGATTCAACGCGTCTCTATAACATCTTTCTACACTGCTTCAACGTGATTCGTTGGTTGTTGAAGTGCTGCGGTACCCTGAGATGGCATAAACAACTTCCTGGCCTTCTGTAAAGAACTTGTACCAATTATAAATATTTTTTTGCCCAACATTTTTATTTTTCACAAAATTTAATACAAATTCCTTTGTCCATT